>LR738710.1:217468237-217793087 GCA_902687465.1 Secale cereale | reverse complement strand
TGGGGGGGGGGGGTCATCTTGCCAGAAGCATCCACTTGTAGCTCGGTCTTCATGGAGGAATCGGCGGTGGCGTACTTGTCTGCTATGCTCAACAGCTCGTCACAAAGGAGTTTGTGCTTGAGTAAGGTGCCTTCTCTGCACCCGGCTGTGAAATACTCGATGGCTTGTACCTCGTGCACTCCTTCACAAGAGTTTCGCAGCTCTGCCCAACGTGTGAGATAATCGCGGGCCGACTCATCTGGGCCTTGGACGCATAGGGAGAGCTGGCGCGGCTTGGGAGGATGCTTGTAGGTGCTGGTGAAGTTGCGAGTGAAGGCATCGGTGAAGTCCAGCCAGCCGTTGATGCTGTTGGGCCTGAGGCTGTTCAGCCATGTCCGGGCCGTGCCCAGGAGCATAAGAGGCACATACTTCACCGCAACACGCCTGTTGCCGGTAGCTATGGTGACGGCTGTGGAGTAGTCCACCAGCCAGTCCTCTGGTTTCACTGATCTGTTGTACTTGGGAGTATCTCTGGAGAACGAGAAGCCCTTGGGGAAAGGCTCATTGTGGATGCGGGGGCCGAAACAAGCCGGACCAAGGTCATCTTCTTCTTCGACCACCTGGGACCGAGCCAGACGGTCCAAGCGATGGCGGGCGTCGTTCTCCCCAACCCTCTCGCGGCAGCCCAAGCGGCCTGCCAGAGAGGGGTGGTCAACAGGCGGAGGAGACACGCGCCTCTCCCGCCTGGGAGGAGGCGGATGTTCCCCTCGTCTCTCTATAGCCCTTGGACGGCCGTCTTCATCGTGCTCGATGGTGACTAGAGTCTGCCGGCTACGGCTAGCAGCCAGCTCTGAGTCTTGCCGGTTGGGGGCACCGACTGTTGGAGAGCAAGACGTGGCTGCTTGCTCCCGCCGAAGAGGGCAGTTGTCTGCGTGCGCGCCCCTCTGACACTCGGCGACGGGCCTCCTGCTGCGTGGCAGCAGCGTCGAGGAGCTGGCGGGCGCGCTGAGTGACGCAACGAAGCTCGTCTCCCTCCAAGTGGCCCACCTCATCGACTGCTGCCTGGGCAGCCCTTAGGTTCTCCGATGGGGTGAGGTATACGGGCCGTGGGGCTCCTAGCATGTCTGCTAGCAGCCCGCCGCGATCACGAACGGCGCCAGCTCGGCTAGGCTCACCAGCAGCCGGCATGCCGCAAATGGCATGGTCCATCTCGCGGCGGTAGGGTTCAGTGAGGCGTTGGGAGGCAGCCAGCTTGTTGGCGCTGTTGAGGAGCGAGACGCGGAGCGCCTCCAACATCGCGCCGTCTGCTCCCGCTGCAACAGGAGCGGCGAGGTGCTGCAGAGCGGCCTCGAGCGGGTCTTGGTCCGCCCCGCCGGACGGTTCGCCGTGGTCGGTGACGAGAACCTCCATGACGGTGCTAATGGCGCTGCCGGTCGTAGGAGCGGGGAGGGGTCGTCCATGATAAGCACGTGCTCGGGGAAGGAATCGACGGTCTCTGCGCCGAGGTCGATGATCATGTCTACTGGTGGGTCAGAAGAGCCCACTGACTCCACGTCAGAGGCGCGCTCGTCGACGATGTGGAGCTTGTCGAGGAGCTCGACGAGGCAGCTCTTCGGCGCTACTGGCTCGGCTTCCAGAGAGGGCTTGTCATGAATGCGGACGCCGCTGAGAAGGTCAGCGAGCCCGCTCGTGGCGCGTGCGGCCTCAGCGCCACGAAGCATCCCGGTTTCCATGCCTATAGGCGTGCCGGGCTGGCTGCTCTCGCTAGGGAGGAACAAAGTTCCCTTCCAGAACATGTCTCCGGACGACGGTGCACCTAGCCCCACGGTGCGCCAAATGTCGGGGTTTTGGGGCGACATATGCCAACGGGTGGCTTATCATGCATGGGGACAATAGAACGCCGCCGGGCCCTGGATGCGGGATGAGGCGAAACTTAGGACGCCTACGGATCTTACCCAGGTTCGGGGCTCTCCGAGGAGATAACACCCCTAGTCCTGCTCTGCGGGGACTCCGCGTCATGACTGATGCCACTATGGTAGCTACAAGGTTGCTCCTCGAGCTGTGTGGTCTAGAGGAGGAGGATGAACAAGGCTAGCTCACTTCCTACACTCTAGGGGTCGGGGATGGTTTATAGGGTTTCTATCTCTCTCTCTCTCTCTCTCTCTCTCTCTCTCTCTATCTTCTTCTAAGAGTTCAATCTCTTCACCTTCTAACCCCTCCTCATGGAGGACCCTAGGGGGTTTATATAGGCCTACCCCCAGGGGTAAAATCGTAATCTCAACGGAGTGGCCCCCGTCTGTCAGCGTCTTGCGGTGCCGGCCTTGCCGCCTGTCTGCCAGGGCCCGCCACTTGCGGGCCCACATGATTGCCTTTTTTACTGTAGACGTGCTTCTGGTGACGACAGCCTCATCAGGGGAGAGGTGGCTACAGTGCCGCCGTCTCCTGCCGTACACTGCCGCCACTCCCTGTCCTGTCGTCTTGATGAGGTTCAGACTTCCAGGGTAGGATCCGCCGTCTGTTACCAGATGGACGACTCCCCTGGCCGTCTGCTAGGGGTGGCTTGTCTATGACTAACCCACTGGCCAATGGGGCCAGTCGCCTGCTGGCCCCGCCATCTGTGGGTAGTGGGATCGTGGCTTCCTTTGACCGAAGCTTGGTCACAAGCAGCGTGGCTACAGTGACCCGCCGCTTAGGAGATATCGATAAGGTACACGTTCACTGTAGCCAGGCCCTTATAGATTCTCTAAGGACGTATTCATCTGTAGCCATGCCTCAGCTGTGTGGTGGCCCCCCAGCACGCATCCCGAGGGAGGAGCGTGGGACCGTCTGCTAGCTGCTAGCCATGGTGTTGCCGCTTGCTGGCAGCTGGCTCCTAGGGGAAGCTACCCTAGGAGGCGGCCCGATGAGCAGACGACCAGGGGGTAGCAGGCGGCCACAAATTGTCTAGAAATACCAAGGGTGGTCGATGAGGACACCCATGGTCAATATCTCCGACAATCCTCTAACCTTTGTAGCTACCACTAACTTTCTCCACGACTCCTTTCCGACACACACCGATCGATAAACCTCTCCAGCGATGTCTGCCTACAACATATACACACACCTTCAATCTCCTCCTTTATGTGTCCTTGCCTCGTGTCTCTCATACGGTCCCACACATGTGTAAACTCTCGCCTCTCTTTTCATCCATCTCACAACCGCACACTCCTCCCCCTATCTAGCTAGTAGCTGGGCCTCTCGCACCACCTCCTAGCTCCATTCTCTCTGTATATCCGTCTCGTCGGGCCTTATTTGCCTCTAACAAATGGATGTACACCGACTGATCTCCCTCTATACATATAGCTAGCTAGGTCCTTATAACTCGTTTTCCCCACGCGTCGATCGATCTACCTCATTAGTTATGTCTATCCCTTCCTCCGACAAACAACAATTGATCTACCGATCTAGTTAGGTTTGCTTACCAAACACATGGTTCCCCTTCATCTTCCATGGATGTGTCCCGACAGATCTATCACGCACAGGCACACACAGAAACACATCCCCACTCTTATTGATAATATTGCAGTTCCACCCTTAGTTTGTCTAGTAGGCCTCTCCACCATCTTCGAGAAGCAACTCCATCACCCATCCAGCACTCTACCCCTCTCCCTCCCTCTCTCATCCCTCTCTCTCTCTCTCTCTCTCTCTCTCTCTCTCTCTCTCTCTCTATCCCATCCTATTTCCCGTCCTTCAGTTATATATGGATGTCGACCGATCTCCCTCAAGACATAGCTGGGTCTCTCCTTCTCAACACATATACGAGTCATTCTACCTCTCTAGTTAGGCCTCTGCCTACCCCTCCCCAAACCCCCTCCCACACACACACACCGATACATCGAGCGCTCTAGTCATGTCTCCCAGCCACACACAAACTTGACCTGTGCCCTCTGATGTTCCGGTAGCTAGGTCAGTCGCCCTATATCTTTGACTGGCATACACACACGATTTCGATGGCTCTCTTCATCGATCTCGCACCCACCTACTTGATCCTCTCTTCGACTCTATCGATATCTACGACCCCTCCCTCTCTTCTCGTGGATCGCCCGACCCTCTATATATGATTTGGATAGGCCTCCATTTCACACACATTGCATACAAAATTTTGTTTGAGATGTCATCAACACATATTCCCACAAATACATAAACGAAATCAACCTCCCCTCCAAAACAAAAAACACCCGCGAACGCACACAAGCCATTTGGTCTAGGTTTGTATCTCTCACACACACCCATGTAGGTGGGGGACGTGCACGAAGAGAAGATGTGCACGCACGGCGCACGTACTCCCGTCTCTTTCCCAACCACACCCGCGCGAGTACACGGTGGAGCTCATTACTGTACGAAAAGACAGCCCACATGGTAACTTTACAGGTGTACTGGTTGTCCACTAGATGGAGGGAGGATCGTCTACCATGGGTGAACAAACAAATTGCGACTTGACGCGTTATGTTAAAAAAGAGGCAAACCATGTGGGGCCTACCTTAGAGGCAAGGCTCTATACACTGGAGTACTTTTGATGTGTCCCATCAACTCGCAGAATGAGGAGAAGCTTGCTTAGTACACCGTCTCCCCTGCCCACGGGCGCGGTGGCTCGTAGGACGAGGTGAAGCTTGCTTACTACGCCTTACACCCGCTCCCTCGCCCACGCGCGCGATGGCTCGCATGACGAGGAGAAATTTTTACTACTTCCTCCGTTTACTCATCGTCCCTACTACCTTGGTTAGAGAGATTATCATATTGTTTGGAATATATATGTCCTTTAGTACATTTCAATATGAACTACTAGTACATACTCCAAACACTGATGTATATAGAGGTATTTTATAGTGTAGATTCACTCATTTTGCTCCGTATGTAGCATAAAGTTGAGACACTTATTTTGGAACAGAGGGAGTACATATTTGCTATGATCGTTCAATCATTGAGATGCAATAGCATGCATGTTAGTCCCCTTTGTATTTGATGAAATGTTGCAACGGGCAACCTTGGACGCAAGATACGTGTAACAGAAGCTGGAAGCTTCATAGCATTGTACTATCTCGCTGATAAATTACAGTACGTACTATACAAGTACTTCCTCCGTTCCTAAATATAAGTCTTTGTAGAGATTTCACCATGAACAACATACAGATGTATATAGATGCATTTTAAGTGTAGATTCATTCATTTTGTTCCGTATGTAGTCCACCTAGTGGAATCTCTACAAAGACTTATATTTAGGAACGGAAGGAGTACTATGTAAAGAGTTAGGTGTCGCACGGTGTCCAGAAAATATGGTGATAGTGTGAGGTGGGCCATGTAATCACTGAGCCTGCGTGTTTTCACTGCTCTTGCACTCCTCCACCGTAAGAATGGAGAAAATTGTAATCTAGTAGTACCTCCTTTCGCCGAAAGCGTGGGACATCTAGCAGTCCTACCACCTCAGTAATAATGACCAATGAGCCGTCAAATCACATAGACCCAGCAGTAAGTTGGATGGACAAAGCAACCATCACTCTTGAATCTGCTTCTCCCTTCAACGCATGCGCCAGTGAGAGGTCGCGTCCGCTCTGCCCGGGCATGAATGCGGCACCGATTCTTTGGAGCAGCGCTGACCGTTTCGGGCGGGAAGTGCGCGCGGGTGATGGAGGTTGTTTGGGTGGGCCAGGCTGGTCAGGAGCGGGCGTGGCAGCTGTCCGCCTGTCCTTACCGGACACCCGGAAACAAGAGGATGCATCGACTCTCACGGCTAAAATCGTACACTACACACCATCTCTCTGTAGGAGTAGGTCGATCTGTCGCTCTTTCTAACACACACACATGCTGTTAAACACACACACACGCACACATAGGTTCATAGAATAGGTAAATCGTGTGAGTGCGAATCCTCATGAAGTGAGATACAAATGGAGTACATACAAACTATGACCGGCCTAAGCAATGTAACCAAACGCTCCTTACTCTGCCTTGCTATCTCCCCCGGAAACCCAATGCATGGAGCGCAACTACACGTTGATCAGTCAAGAAATCAAAGTCGGCTTGCATGCGAGTTAATACGTGCCCCTGCATGGTAGCTAAAACAACATCTCTTAGGGCTTCTTTGATTCCAAGAATTCTCAAAGGAATTTTGAAGGATTCAATTCCTTAGGATTTTTTCTTATGTCGGTTGTTTGATTCATAGGATTCTAAACCATAGGAACTTTTCCATAGGATTCATTTGCACTAGATTTCATAGGAAATTTTCAATCCACACTAACCTCTTTGAAAGAATCCTAGGTTTTTTCTATGCACGATCAAACACTCATAGAATCATGTAGAATTCAAGATGACATGCCACCCCAATCCCACGTTTTCCCTATTCCCGCGTTTTGGAAATCCTACGAATCAAAGAGGCCCCTAGTTGTTTGGATCAATTGTTGCGTTTAGAGATAGAAATCAGGGCTTTGATTGGAGGAATGACCGGTCAAGTTTCTCCTTCTCCTCCAATATGCTTGCACCTTGGTCCCGCTGCACCTTCTAACATGGCTTATTACACCTAGGCGGAGGGAGTCGTACGAGATACGGTGGCACACTAACTTAGGTCGAATACAAGTGCCCAAAATTGTGTGCATGTTATAATAAGGATTCACTTAAAATAGTACGTGAGCGAACAGAGGGATCAATTGGACAGTGTTCCCGAGTAGTAGCGAGATGTGTGAGGTAAGATACACCGCTGGTGCTTTTAATTTTCCTTATTAATTTGTTTCTTTCACGCTCTGACTGGTGGGACCCAACGTACTACGTGGAGAGAGGTAAGGTGACTAAGGCTGCATTATTTTTGCACCACGGTGGATAGTCTTACCACCATTGCCACATGACACGATTATGATTTAAATCCCAATGACTCCCACACTCACAAAAAAAGAAATACGGCATGCTTGTCACACGAATGCAGGAATGTATAAAAGGTTATTTTCCTCTCATTGAACATAACGGGAGGGTTGTTTAGCTGGTTAGCCTGTTCGCTCATCAAACTTGAGGTCTTGGGTTCGATAACTACACTTGAGCATAATTCGTGCCAGGAGGATTCTTTGACTGGTCAAAATGGATGGATACAGAGCTATACGATCTCGTAGTGACCGTATAATCACCTCATCACGTATAAGCTGCAGCCTCGGCGCTTGTTTTCTACGGTTTGCAATCTTCACACTCTCTCCAGTATATATATACACTCTGGAGCCTCAGCGCTTGTAGTTGTTCTCTTCACACTCTCTCACCCTCTCCAAATCTAAACAAGACTTCGTTGGCCTCTCTCTCTCTCCCCTCACTGCTGGTCTGCTTGTAGTTGCTCTCTTCACACTCTCTCACCCCCTCCAGATCTAAACAATACTTCCTTGGCCTCTCTCTCTCTCCCCTCACTGCTGGTCAAATAGCCGACAGGATCCGTCCGAAGGGAAGGGAAGGAGGCTTAAAGCCGTCGCCATCAGCGAGGGAGGGAATCCACTACCGGCGCAACTGTTCACTTTCATCCAGCGGCGGCGCGGGAGGGCCTCCGAGCCCTTCTTCCTCGCCGCCGTACATAGTGTGGGTCAAACGGCCTCCGGTCGCCCACCGAAACACACCCCAAGAACCTTAAGGTATAATTTACTTATTCCACATGCATTGCTCCAGCTGCATGTGGGCTTTTTACGCTTCTGCACTCGAATCTAGGTGTTGGATCAAATGGGATAGTAGTGGGGAAAGTTGTATACCATGAATCTAGGACGTGGTTCAAAGAGGAAAGGAATGGGGGAAAGTAGTGGGAAAAGTTGTATAGCATGAATCTAGGACGTGGTTCAAAAAGGAAAGGAAGGGGGAAAGTAATGGGGAAAGTTGTATCGCATGAATCTAAGATGTGGTTCAAAGAGGACAGGAATTGTGGAAAGTAGCGGGGAAAGTTGTATAGCATAAATCTAGGATGTGGTTCACAGAGGAAAGGAAGTGGGGAAAGTACTAGTATAGACTGGCTATCCAACACCTACGTTGATCGAAAAGGGAAATCTAGGACGTGGTTCACAGAGGAAAGGAAGTGGGGAAAGTACTAGTACAGACTGGATATCCAACACCTATGTTGGTCGAAAAGGGAAAACAATGACAAACGCAGTACGCACATCTGTAACGAACTGATCTTTTGTTTTGGGGACAAGGCTGTAGAGTTTGAGCAGGACTAGATCTGCTGCACTCACATAGGGAAAGGTGTCTAAAGATAACAAAACTGGGACCAACACAAATATGCTCCTTGGTTGTTTGTTCTTTGTTGCAACAGACTGTGCATCACCCGAGTACATCGGTAGATGCACATGGTGCTGGTGCGTCCACTGTCCCGTGCAACTCTTTAGCTGTTGTTAATCTAAGGCCCTGTTTGGTTAAAAACTCCCTAGTCCCTACTTGCATGATTCCAGGGACTAAACATGGACTAGAGGTTATTACATAACATGCTAAAAGACCATGTTACCCCTAGTAATGAACTAATAGAGACAAGGTGCCATGCGTGGCAGGGGCAACTGTTGGAAAAACTCCCAAAAAGACTCTCCCTCGGGGTCTTCTTTCTTTAGTCCCAAATGCCCACTTTTAGTCCCTAAAAGTCCCTCCTGTGGACTGACACGTAGTTTTTTTAGTCCCTCCACCAAAATGTCCCTGTAAACAAGCACCCTCTAATAATGCCGCTGGAAAATTGATGCAATGCCACACTTAAAAGCAAATTACATGTTTAACGAATTTTATTGTTAATATAATCTATTTGCTAATATTAATCAATGCCACCGTTTGAGAAATGCTACTGTCTTTCTTTCTTTCCCATTTAGATAAGGTAGATGCTTCTTTTTGTTGGCTTCTGTGTCATCCACCGTTATTGACCACTAGTTGTTTCCTTTGCACCTCTGTGTAAACAGGGTTATCTACTTCACCTTGTTGCCATTGTGATCTTTTGTTGCACTGCACAAAACACTTTTGTTTTAAGAGTGTTTTGTGCAGTTCAACCAAAATGTCACACCGACAACGTTGCTTGATTGCTTGATCTTAGAGGAACTGCACAAGAGGAGATCTTACTTCCTATCCGTGTTGGCAAATTTGGTTCAGATCTTCTTCTTGTGAGTTGTTTGAAGTCCTCGTCATGAGAGGTCAGTACTAGCCTTCTTTCACATTGAAGGCGAAGCTTGTCTGTTATTGAACCAAGTGATGAAGGGGAAGAACAAGCGGAAGAAAAACAAAAATCAACTCCTGGTGCTGTAAAGAAGCACTGAAACTGTGATGACACAAGTAATGATATAGTTTTGCATCTTAATTTATTGCTATGGCTGGAACGAGCAATTGTTTTGCCACTGATTTGATGCCACTCTTAATGTAATACGTAATTATCTCTACTTGTGCAAACAGGGATCCTCTTTGAAGATACCATATATTTTAGTGGAACTGCACAAGAAGATGTTGGAAACATTACTAATCGAGGAGTATATAGTATGCATGGCCACCACAGTAGATAGCAACAGATGGTTCCGGAGAAGTGCTTCATTTGTATGCTCTACACAATAAGCCTCCTGACAAAGGTTGGTACTCGCCCACTGATTTCATCCATATGATTGAGCTTTGTCATCTCTATTGGTGTTGTGCTACTGTTTAGATACTGTCATCAAAAGTGGTATTGTCCTTGAGAAGTGCTTCATCTGTGCTGTTTTAAATATTTCCTTTCCTTTTTTCGAGCAAACAGGGATGCTAGCATTTAATTATCCTCTTGTATTTGCACAACAGGATCATCCTCCTCTGAAGAAGAATATGGAGTACGTGGAGTGACTAGTTCCGATTATGCCAGGATGAAGAAGCCCTGCCTATCTTCTCATCAGAAGGATCAGTTGAAGGACTGAACTAACTTCAGCTCAGAAGGACTGACAAATCTCCACTTTGTTGCTGTGATGCGCGAGTACTATGTTGTTCTAGGATTCTTTCCGGTGAGTTCCATTTTTCTAAAAGTGTGCTCTACATGGACCATGTAGGTGCTTGTTTAAACTGTCAATTCATAGTACAGTTTGCTTTATACTAATCACCTTTTTTGTATTTGTGCAAACAGGGGTGCTCAGCTTGATTTCAATGGGAACTGCACAAAATGTTCATGAATACATCAAATCATTCATTTCCACCACAAGAAAGGAGGTGCGATAGGTTCAAGGCGTTGCAACATATAAGGGCGAAATCATGCAAGCTACGCGCGAATTTGGTTGATTTTGGTGGAACTGCACAAAAAGAATAGCTGGTTTATTTAGCACGAGGTGCCATGTCAATGTCCGAACTGATGGCAAACCCTGCGCATTCCACAATTGTAGGCATTTGATATTTTGGAATGGGAAAACCTTGTCAAATTTTTGTTATTGATTTTAGGAAGAAGACATGCGTTTGATATTTTCGAATGGGACGCCCTTTTCTGTCAGCAGCGTTGATCCATTTTTTCTTTATTCTTTAGTTGTGAAGTAAATATTGGCTCTGACATGTGAATTTCTGAGATGCATAATCATCGATTGTTTTGAGAACATGAATTACCAGACATGTGTGTTTGATTGCAATGTACAGGAACGCTAAAAAGCTGCTCAAACTCTTTGTACTCCTTCTGTTCCTTTTTACTTCACACATTGTGAAAGTGCATACTTTTTTCTATAAGATTGGTCGAAGTAGAGATACTTTGACTACACACATAACTTGTATGCAGACTAGAAAGGATCGGAGGGAGTACATGTGAAATTGCTGCAAACGAGGTGATCACCCTGGGAATAATGCTAGTACATATTGTTTTGCATGTTCGTCCAATGCCAGTGATACAAGAATTTGAACTAATCGAAATAAATTCATTCATACACGGTCGGATTTCATATAAACATGCCGGATTTCATTACATTTCATACATTCTTCAACTAAAAAGGGGTGCGCTGGAGGTATAATTAATTAACCGAAGCTACCCACCTGTGTCCGGCTGAGCCGAACAGAAGCTTCAGTGACTTAACTACAGGTGCAGTTGCGTAACTGACATGTGGACCAGATGCCTGTTGGGCCCATGTGTCAGTCACCCAACTACACCAACAGTTAAGTAGAAGTAGCGTCCTTCTCCAACATAGCTCTCCGACTCCACGTCGCCGCCAAGAAGCTAACCGGCCGTTAGTGGTCAACCCGCCTAGCTTGTCATAGCGATTAGGGCAGCGGTGGCCTTACTTGGACCCGAGCGGCGGCGACCTACCGTGTTCTACTCTTCCTCATTTTCTGTGTGCCGCGGCCTCGTTGGCAGCGGGATGGGGCCTCGGTGAAGCCGGCGATGTCCTTTGTCTCGTTGCCGGCGGGCGGCGCCTCGATGGAGCGGGGAAATCCTCCCCCTCGTTGCCGGCAGGGTGGGGCCTTGGCGGAGCCGGCGGTGTCCTCTGCCTCGTTGTTGGCGCCGCGGGGCCTCGGCGGAGCAGGGCCTTATCGACGCGAGCGGAGCGGGGACTCGTCGGAGCCGGCATTGTCCTCTGCCTCGTCCTCGGTCTCGCCAAACAGTGCCTCTCCCGCTTCATTGCCCTCTTTGTAGACGGCCGCAGCCTCCACCACCCGCATGCGGTACCGCCAGCGCTCGAGGCGGCCCTCGCGGGCGGAGCAGTACGAGTCGAGCAGCGCCTCCTGCTCCGCCCGCTCCGCGGCGATCTGCTCCTCCGCCTGCAGGTGCTCCTGGAGGAGATGGTGGTTGTAGGTAGCGTCAGCTTGCGCCTCCCGGAACTGCTCCTCACGATTCTGCCTCACCGTGTCCATATATTGGGCACGGGCCTCGCCGATGGTTAGGGTGCAATGCACCGGCGAGGATGGCGCGGAGGAGGGGGTTGGCGCCGGATCGTCCACTACCATGTTCTCCATTGGGACGTCGTCGTCCTCCGGCTTCCTGTCGGCCAGCCAGTCGGCTGCAATAGCTGCCATCTCCTTGTGGTCCATCGTCCGCACGTCCCGAAGAGCGCCGGAGCGCGAGGAACCCATGGTGGGCAGTAGTGGCATGGACAAGAGAATAGGAACATATGCGGATGACTGCGGCTATGGCCGGCGCATCAGTTTATATAGCAATGCTGGGGGGCGAAGGGACGGACGTGTGGCGCCGGAGTAGCCGCCTTGGAAACCGTGTATCATTAATGTGGGCGGTAGAAGGACGGACAGACGGCACTTGTATCGTTTGAAGGCGGAGCAATTGCATGCACCGGGAAGCGGGGCGGGCGGCGCTGACCGTTTCAGGCGGAAAGCGCGCGCGGGCGAGGGAGGCGGTCTGGGTGGGCCAGGGCAGTCAGACTCGTTCTTGGCAGCGGGCCGGTCCAGCAGCCGGACATGCTGGCTCACCAGCTACCTCGCCGAGCTGAGCTACGACAATCATACGATGGACGTAGCTTCCGTTGAGGATCCGGTGCCACTGTCCAAGCCGGTTCATGATGTTTTCACCATAGAGCAGGTGCGGCCGCACTTCGACGCCCTAATGGCGGATGAGCTACCAGCGCAGGAGGACCTGTGCTGCAACCTCTGTCTCATCAACGAGCACCGCTGAACAAGTGAACGACAATGCCATCGCGGACATGTGGCCCTATGATCCTGGCTTCCGAAATGAGCAGCGTGCGCTATATCAGACCATCCGTAGGGCCTGCGAGGCCCTCTCTATCGTCCTTCGAGTTGTTGCGCTCGTCGTGGCACTGCCGTCTCGCGTTGTCAACATGGTCAACGGACATGAGGATGAGGAGATGACTTTACTTGGAGAGGATGACAGTGGGGACCCACCAGGGCCATAGCCGCACATACGCAAGTGCCTCCTTATTAGTATATAAAACTATATATTTTTTGATTCCTCCTGGTTTCCTGACATCACGGTCCCACACCATTGTCAACCTATGTAGTCAATAAACGAGAGAATTGCACAAGAAGCGGCCGACAGGTGGGACCAAGCAGCTCGAGCAATATTTGTGTTTTTGAGGTGTGAGCATTGCAGAGTTTTTATTGAGCGATGTTTAGCCTAGATATTAATTTTTCTCCTCTGAACTACAACAACGAAAACATCGCTGCAGCTATTAACTGGGCAGGTTGTGGCCCGTCTAGCCCAAGCCAGATATCCAGCCCAGATATTATTATTTTTTCAAGCTGAAAATGGCTAGCCCAGCTATACTTTTTTAGGAATACCCAGGCAAGGTCAAGTTGTTATTCTCCTCCCCGCTCGGCTCCAAATCTTTCCTAGGAGGGATGCATTAAGCTTAACAAAAAATGGGCTTTAAGAAATAATAAATGGGATGCAATTATAAAAACTGGGCAGTAACTATAAAAAAATGCACCAAACACGTATTTACTCTATAAAATATTATTTTTGGATATTGAAAATTTCAATTTCATTAATTGTTGCGAGCGCAATGTTTTGTTGGAATTTTACGTAATATAAATTTATATTGAAATTGTATTTAATCTGACTAGAAATTTTGGGATAAAAATATTTCGGATCCCATCAAAAGGTGGGAAATTTTATTGAATTTTGTTTTGAACGGTTGGTTGAAATGGGTTGTACTTTTAACAAACTGTCAATGGGCTGTAGTAAATTCCATTTGAATTCAAAAATTGGCTGCACATTCTTATAAATCTCAAATGGGCTATAAGTTCTCTCCCACACACTTGTGGCAATACTAAGTTGACACGTCCCCTAAAAAAAGAGTTGACGCGTATGCAAGCCTTTGTCAACTTATAGTCAACACACGGTTCTAGCAGCAGTGGCCGTTGGATGTCCATCCAACGGATGCCGTGCTTCTTCTTCAATCTCAGATATTCCACCTTCACCCACCCAAAAAATGATTCCTCCCCCTGACATCTGGGGCGCACCGTTTCGGAAGCTGACCCATGGGCCTACTAAGTTGACGCGTACCAATGGCTTTGTCAACTTAGTCAATATAAACGATTCTAGATGCAGTGACCGTACGATGTCCATCCAACGGCCGTCATGCTTCTTCAACCTCTGGTCTTCTTGCTCCAGTCACCCAAAGCAGCGCCGGTCGTGCCGCCCGCTCCTGCCTCCCGTGGCCGGCTGTGCTGCTGTGTAGGCCTCACCACCCCCTACTACTCCCACCGCTGGCCAAGCCATCCCTCTACTCACCCACACCCCCTGTTATTCCGCGACGACTGAAGCCTCACACCGCAGCCGAACTAGTGAACCCTCGTACTCCTCTCTGCACGGGCTTCCACTGCCGCGTCTTCCCCGGTCCGCGTCGTCCCTGTAACACCCCATATGTGATACCTTCCATATGTGGCAATAAAGCTTTCATCATTTTGATCCTTGTCCTTTCCTTGGGGGTTCTTGTCAATTATGCATTATTTTCTTATTGCATTGTCATTTTATTTTTCTTATGCATCCATGCATTGCTTCATCATCACCATGGCATCATGTTCATCATAGCTTCTTTTACTTGTCATTGTGTGATTCATCCTTAGCTTGTGATGTGAGGTCACCTTGAGTTTGTTGTGTGTTGGTGGTGCCAAGCCATGCCCATGCTAAACCCTAACCCCCTCCTTCTTCTACACCACTTCTTGTTCCTCCTTTTCATTCGTTCCCATTCTTTAATCATTTTCGCAAGTGACCTAGCCTCTTCTTTTAATGTTCATCTGCTCCCCACTTCTTTGTTGCCTTGTCATGAGTCACCTTGCAAAGCTACACCTCTGTTGGAATTGTTTTGGTTAGGTTTCTGTAATGCCCAGGATGGGACTATACCTCCTACGTGTCGAGGCACGACTTAAAGGTATAAGCCCATTCTGGAATGATCTCAAGTTTGGTATCTTTGCACGACTCATGTGAAAATAGGGATAAAATTGCAAAACGAGATAGTGGGCTTACACTCGCCACTTCACACAATACATTACATAAGCAAAACATCGTTCAAAACATCACAACCCAACTACGGTCGAAGATCCAAAAGAAAGATACCAAAAACATAAAGCCACAGGACCGAATCGCCCCTAGTAGAAACCACTACTGATCGTCGAAAACGTCACAAGCATACGGCCACGCTCTTCATGGAACTCCCGGAAGATCTGATCCATCTCCTGTATCAATCTCGGCTGAACCTGCATCTGGTGTTGTAGTATCTGTGAGCCACGAGGACTCAGCAATCCCATAACCATGGGTATCAAGACTAGCAAAGCTTTATGGGTAGGAAGAGGTAAAGTGGTGAGGTTGCAGCATCGACTAAGCATAATATGGTGGCTAACTTACGAGTACAATAATAAGATGAGCATCTACGCAAACAGTCGCAACTAGTAGTGATCGCTAAAGATCCTGAACTACATACGAATCAAACATAACCCCACCGTGTTCTCTTCTCAAAGTGAAAAGAGACAGTCACGGTTACTCACACAGTTGTGTGTTTTACTTCGGATCCTCTGTCAAGTTTTCTACAACCGGACATTAACAAATTCCAATCTGCCACATAACCGCGGGCACGGCTTTCGAAAGATCATAACCCTGCAGGGCCGTCCCAACTTAGCCCATCACAAGCTCTCACGATTAGCTGAAGTGATAAATATAATATAGTCACCCCTTATCTTAGGGAAATCCGATCAGGCTCGGCATCCCGGTGCACAAGACATTTCGACAATTGTAAAACAAGTCCAGCAAGACCTCCCGGTGTGTCGACACCCTGATAGTAGCCGCGCGTATCTCATCTCAGGCCACGACCGGATGGGTGAAGCTACGAGTAAAACAAAACCTCGAGTTTTCCCGTGGTGGCCCCGCAGGCTCCCCGTTTGGGACCAACACCATCAGCACTGGCCCCCCTGCTATGTAGAAAGAATCCTCGGGTAGCGCTAACTCCCTATGCAAATTAATTAATTAATTAAGTTGTTATTATGAGCAAATTAAAACCAATGTTGGGCCTTGCTGGAGGAGTTTTATTCAAAGTCGAACTGTCAAGGGGTCCCCATCCACCCATCGTGTAAGGAACGCAAAATCAAGGAACATAATGCCGGTTTATCGGCGCCTAAGGTGGCATGAGTGGAACAAAACACCGAGCAAAAGGCCAAGCCTTCCACCCATGCCCAGTATACAGGTGTGTTAATAATAATTATAGATATTGTGATATTCCAACAACAAGTTCCCTCCTGGAACGAACTTCATCTTCACCTGCAACTAACAACGCTATAAGAGGGGCTGAGGAAGCGGGTAACATAGCCAAACAGTGGTTTTGCTAGGAAGGTGTCAAAGGTTAGAGGTTTCATGGCAACAAGGAGAGGCTGACATAAAAGATGGGTAGCGCGACATGTAACGATAGCATCGAGACAACTAAGCATGGCAATGGTAGTAAAGGTATCCAAGGGTATGATCATCTTGCCTGGGATTCCGCAAGGGAGAAGAACGGATCCAAGAAGTAGTCGAACGGATCCTCACAACTCCGGAACGAACCCGAAGCTAAAGAGGGAAGCAAACCGGAAAGAAACAAGCAACACGGTAAACACACATATCATAATCATGGCATGATGCACAAACAAGTATGATGCATGTCCGGTTTAAATATGCATGGCATGGCAGAGTGCACAAACAAGTACTACAAGTTAAGTGGAGCTCAATATGCAACGAGTTGCATATTGACGAAACACCACATTTTATTTATTTAGTTGACTCTCGTTTATTTACAAGACAAGGTTAAATGTTTGTTAACATGGCAAGAGGTGAAGCAAAAACAAACTACCTATTTAGGCAAGTTTTAATGAGGCCGGAAATAACAGCAACAATTCCGAAAAATTCCCATATGCATGTTTAGCAATTTTAAGCAACAACAATTCACACATTTTAATGTTGTTAACATGATGCAGATGACATGATCAAGTTTATGCAATTTTATTAAAAGTGAACATGAAGAGATAAGGAGTATTGGTCACCGTGGTGGAAGAAAAAGGGTGCCACGGCAACGATCCGAAAATGATGCAACGACAACATCTCGGTTCCCGGTAACTCGTTGAGAGACCGGTGCAAAAGATGACGGAGAGCGTGTCATGCAAGAAGAAAGGTGGGGTGATCCCGTCACCGGGTTCCCACGAGTCGGCGACGAGGCAACCGAGGAGCATGACAAAAGACGAAACGGGCACGGTGCACACAAGGGAAAACATCTCATACAACACAACAAGCATTCGTCCACGGGCGTCGTCTCGGGGTTATACCTTCGGAACGTTCGTTGGGGCGGTTCGAGGTCGTAGAGGGATGTAGTGGTACACGGGTCGTAGAGGAAGTAGTTGTTCACGAGGTCGTCAACGAAGTAGTCGTTCACATTCCGTTTCGGAGAGGTACTTGACGAACTTGACGCTTGCATTACACGGGTCATCGGCGACGGTAGTGGAAGTAGTCGTTCGGTCGTAGCGGTCTTGCCGGCGGGGTACTTGTCGCATCGCATCATGTAGTCGTTCTCATTTCGTAGAAGTTCATGTTCAACGTGTCGTGGAACTTGAGGTCTTGGTCTTCGGCGTCGAGGTACTTGGCACATCCGGTAGTCGTACTCGAGGTCGTCGTTGACGTAGGGGTACATGAGGGTCGTCGTGGTACTTGGCGTCTCATCGTGTAGCCATTTGTCGTAGCCGTTCGGGTCTCGGAGTGATTGCAGTAGTTCACTTGGCGGTGGTAGACGAACTTGACGGTCTTGATGTTCCAATCGCAGCAACACAAAAGAGCAACAAAGGCGGCAGCACGGGGGCGACGAGGCCATGGCAGCGGCACGCGGCAAGGCCGGAGGGAGCCGCTCGGGGGGCGAGGCGCAGGCGCCTCGGTGGCGGACGGCGCGGCGCTGGAGAGGAGAGGCAGCACGGGGCCTTGCTGGAGGTTGCTCGGGGCTCTAGGCGACGAGGAGGAACGCCTGCGCGGCGTGCGAGGCGATGGAGGGGTGCGGCGCTGGCAACGCATCCCCGGCCGGCGCGGCGAGGCCGTGGCCGCAGGAGGGAGGAGGCAGGGTCGCAGCAGGAGCGGCGCAGCTCCTGGCCGGCTTGGCTGGAGGCGAGGCGGGCGACGGGGTGGCGAGGACGGGCGCGTCGGGCTACAACCTTGGCGCTGGAGGGTGCGGGCGCTGCGGCCTGGCGATGCGGGGCGATGGAGGAGGAGTGGGGACGAGAGGGAGGTCGAGGGGAGAGGGAGATCGATGGAAATGAGATGCTGGCGGCGGGGGAGGGGGAGCGAGGGGAAGAGACAAGAGGAGGGGTGGTCGGGCTAGGTTAGGCCTGGAGTTGGGCCAGGAGGCGCAGCTGGGCCTAGCAGGCCGGCTGGGCTCACTGCTCCCTCACTCACTTAACTGTTGTCTGCCCAAAAAAACAGAAAAAACAACAGAGAAGAAAAGAAAAGAAAGGAGGTGTTAGAAATAGAGTTAGGGCATGGGTTTAATTTTTCGGACTCATAAGAAATGAGCTTGATCCAAGAAAATAGGAATGAGCATGGACGTGACGATGATTTCAAACTCGTTTGAATTTAATTCAAATGAGTTTGAGATGGAAGTGGGTAAAAGGTATGACCAAAAGGTTGAGAATTTTTAAAGGAGCTCGGGAAAATGACAGAAGGATTTATGGCAAAGTTTGAGATCAAGAATTGAGATACAAAAGGCATGGAGAATATTATGCAAGTGTGTTATGGTGATTCCGAAGCAATGAAATAATTTTATAGCTCCATATATTAGGAGGATATGTTATAAAGAGAAGTCACACTTCCCTCGATTTAAATGGACCGAAGGTCCACACAATTTATTTAGTTAAGAAGAAAAGATTAAAGACATGAAGGCATGATGATATGATGCAATGCAAAATAAATAACACAAGCACAAATGAAACACACGGGAGAACCCGGAACATCTGGAATCTTCTGGGACGTCGGTCTTCGGGCGTCACAACTCTCCCACACTAACAGAGGATCTCGACCCGAGATCCTGGAGATGGCACCTGATAGAAACGAAAAAGAAGAGGTAAAACAAAGTTGCTTCTTCAACAAACGAGTGAAACCACGAACCTGAGAGGTTGACCAATTGAAAGAAGAATACAACGGAGACGAACGAAGATGAAACACTCCGTTAGAAAAAGATGAACAAGGTACATTACGAGAACCTTGTAGGTTGAAAGACATGAAACAAGAGGTTACGAACCAAAAGAATAAGAAAACCGCAATGGTATAGCCAAGGAATAAGAATGACAGAATTTGGACAGCACTCCGTCTGAAAATGGAAGGAATTGAACATGAACTTGAGGAGATGGAATGATACTTGATGAAATCAACAGCATATTGCCTCCGAAACAATTGAAAGAGTGGCACAAGGGGTAAGAAAGACTCAGACAACACTCTGGTTGAAAAGAGAGGAAAAGCTAGATAAAAGACGGAACTTGAATTGATGGCACAACACTCCAGTTAAATAGATAAACAAGGAAAAGAACATGATCTTGACAAAACGAGATTATGGTCAAAGAGAGCAATATTACAATGCCTCCGGAATGAAAGAATAGCATATAAATCAATGAAAGAATTGAACGGAGAGAAAAAGACAACCTCTCCGACAAAATTGAATTTGAAAGAGCATCCTTACGAAGAAGGGTTGAATAGAGTTGTTGGAAATTCAACAACGAGAAGAATAAGCTTGATGTGGGCTTATGGAAAACATCTCAAAATTATGAGGTGACAACCAGCCATTACGAAAACATTTGATTGGATTGATATCAACAAGGAGATGATAAACTTAATTCACCGGAATGATAAATGAAGAACTTGGGTCATTTATAAGCACCATAATAGCAACAATTCTCAAGGAAAGCTTTTAGGTGAATTATAACCCAAGATAACTCCAACGAATAATTGAAGGGTTGAAAAGATCTCCTGAACAAGGAAAATGATGGTTTTAAATATCTCATTCTTGATAACTTGTGAATCATCATTCATGAAGGAATTGTCAAGAATGACATAACACCATCTGAAAAGATAAGGTAGAAAGGATTGCACTTGGAAAGCATGATGAAGAATGCTTGAGCTCCAACAAGAATCTTGATGAAGACTTCGAGGATGAATTAAATGATGATGAACCACCATGAAGAACTCCGGTAATGAAAGCATGAGAAGTGGAAGATGAAAAGAATAAGATTCAAGGCCTGCGATGAATTAGATGGAGCTTTGAAAAGATATAACTGAAATAACTTGGAGCTCCGGAAAACAAGATGAACAACTTAGAACCGAGAATATGATATGATGAACAAGCTCCAGACAAAAGAATTAAATCACCTGAAGGAACAAGAATAAGAATTATGTCATGCATCTCCTTCACCAATTTAAATTGATGACAACCAAAGGATTTGGCATACTACTTATTCTCGTTGCAAAGAATTAAAGAGAGATCTAGTACAACCTTGGATAAATCTTCAACAAACCACCGGTAGGATTATGAGAAGAGCAAATGAATTGATACGATAACAACGGAAGAGTAGTCTTGAAAGAACCACCGTAAAATATGGAGACGAACGAAGAGGCATCAATGAAGAATATTTGGAGGACGAGGTTGAAAACTAAGAACGAAGAAATCTTCTGAAATGATGGCCTTCGGAGGAACACAAAGAAAAGAATTCATAAAATGCTTCGGACGGGTATAAAAAGAATTCCTCACAAACGGAACAATAATGAGGATGGCATGAAGCTAGACCCACAACTCATCAAGAGAACGGCCAAGATTAAGAGAAACTCTTGTCCGATCTTCAAATGTTGAGAGTGAAGACGAGAAATGCCATGAAGAATTTCGAGATACTCCGGACGAATGACAAGAGGAAGGTGGAGCTAAAGATGGAAATAATTGAAAACAAGCTTGGAGAAGGCATGTGACTGATGGAAATCATTCTTACGTCACACTTTGAAAAGAATTTCAGAATAACTCCGGAAAATAATTAGAAGAGTCAGGTAAGATCCTGGAAAAAGACCTGTGGGTTAGGGCCCACTCAAAAGAAATCACCATTGAAAAAGATTGCTTAAGAGATATTGCACCGGTTGAATTAAATGGCTTCAAGCTCAGAATAGTTTGAACGGATTAAGAATGGAATTATGAACCTTCTGAGTTGTCTTGTACACTCCGGATAAGAATAGCAAGAGGAGAATGATTAATTGGTGCACCGGAATAAGAAAGCATTGTGAAATGAGGAAAAAGGATAAGATCAACACCGAAATCATGAATTACATCCATCGGCAGAATTTGAGAACAAAAGAATGATGAACTTGGAGTTTCCTGAGCATCTTCCTGAGAATCACCGGATAATGAAATTGAACGAAACGAATGAAGAAACATCACATTAATAAAATGGATACTTCATCTGAGAATTTCTGGCTCCGAGAAGAAGAAGGGTGGGAGGGTGGGGAAAACAAAGACGACTTGGGATGAATGAAACAGACAAATCGTCAGATTTCTCAACGGCGTCCGTATGGAATAACTTGAAGAGAAGGCACACCGGTTGAAAAGAATTTAACATGACCATCTTGATGATCAAGAAGGACCAGCACTCCCATAGAAATATGAGAATACCGATTAGGAAAGGTATGGAATCAACATTTGACATCGAAGCAACTCGAATACCAGAATCAAAACAAAAACAACGGATATATATGTTGCAGCATAATCTTCACAATATCATCCGAGCAAAGAATGAACGAATGAATTCCGTAGGTACATCAACTTGTCGAGAAGCCACTTGGAGAACAAAAGGTAAATAAAAACAACAAGGAGCAGCAGAACAAATACACGATAGAAGCTTCGTACGACATATTCGTGCTGAAAGCTCATGGAACGTGTTACAAAAGGGTTTTGCAATCCCCGGATCAGCATAGCCAAGGACCCTTTAAGATGCAACTCCCGATCGGAACAAGCCCATAAAACCACTTCACTCAATGTAGAACCCCGAACTCCATATCATGCACTCGTTGGAAGAATGCCTAGAACTACTAGATGAACCCACCTATTAATTTCCGAAAGTTTCCAGTTATGCAATCAGGTGTTGGGGATACAGGGGAAGCACCGCGCACTCAACTCTAATCCTACATCCAACTGTATCCATCCTTCAACACATAACCAGTTGTTTCCGGAAACCGTTAACCCCAGACCTTCGAAACGCATCTACTATACAAGCTATGGCAATACTCCCGAACTACCTCCCCAGTACTGGGTGATGTCGGGGTTATCTTGCCACTAACCGCATAGGAGAGTTTTCGATGTCGGTCGTCTTAAGTATTCCAGAACTGATGCGATATATTTGTGACGACAACACCTCGGAGCTCAACTAAATGACATGAGGCATCGAGAACAATGTTCTCGTCACAAAGACATCGAAACAATCCAAACAATACTCGCGAGATTCCTAAAAAAAATTTGGTGCATTTTGAGAGTAGAAGAGATAAGGGTAATCGTCAGGAGTCCTCACCAGAGTGAAAAGAGATGAGAAGCAAAAGAAATACTACTCTCCGATATATATATAGGACTCAAAACATTTTCAAGTGTGTGCCTAGACTCAACCGTCAACGATTCGATCAATCAGTGGGGGCTTCTAGGTCGGAGAAGGCTCTGATACCAACTTGTAATGCCCAGGATGGGACTATACCTCCTACGTGTCGAGGCACGACTTAAAGGTATAAGCCCATTCTGGAATGATCTCAAGTTTGGTATCTTTGCATGACTCATGTAAAAATAGGGATGAAATTGCAAAAGGAGATAGTTGGCTTACACTCGCCACTTCACACAATACATTACATAAGCAAAACATCGTACAAAACATCACAACCCAACTACGGGCGAAGATCCAAAAGAAATATACCAAAAACATAAAGCCACAGGACCGAATCGCCCCTAGTAGAAACCACTACTGATCGTTGAAAACGTCACAAGCATACGGCCACGCTCTTCATGGAACTCCCGGAAGATCTGATCCATCTCCTGCATCAATCTCGGCTGAACCTGCATCTGGTGTTGTAGTATCTGTGAGCCACGAGGACTCAGCAATCCCATAACCATGGGTATCAAGACTAGCAAAGCTTTATGGGTAGGAAGAGGTAAAGTGGTGAGGTTGCAGCATCGACTAAGCATAATATGGTGGCTAACTTACGAGTACAAGAATAAGATGAGCATCTTCGCAAACGGTCGCAACTAGTAGTTATCGCTAAAGATCCTGAACTACATACGAATCAAACATAGCCCCACCGTGTTCTCTTCACAAAGTGAAAAGAGACAGTCACGGTTACTCGCACAGTTGTGTGTTTTACTTCGGATCCTCTGTCAAGTTTTCTACAACCGGACATTAACAAATTCCAATCTGCCAGATAACCGCGGGCATGGCTTTCGAAAGATCATAACCCTGCAGGGGTGTCCCAACTTAGCCCATCACAAGCTCTCACAATGTCACATCCCTAGTTTAGCACTTGCATTAGGCTAGCTAGAGTGTGCATCATGTTTACTTATCAAAGAAACCTGAAATGGGAATGAAAGAAACCCCAGCACCCCTTTTCTAACAACTAGGGTTTGATAAAATATTTTCCAATGTACCCAAAATGCCCTTCAAAAATGTTCATCATTTCTGCCTTGGTCTCAAACCTTTGCTAAAAATGGTGCCCAATTTTCTAGGACATCCAAGGGCTCTGGATTAAATCATATGTTATTTGAATTTGGGCATTTAAATGCTATAAAATATTTTAAATGCTCAAATAATCATAAACCATAATGTTCCATACTGTTCATATTATATACAGTGGGCATGACAAGTTTCATGAGTTATAAAAATGTTCTGGCATTTTATTTTATTCAACAAAGTGGTAAAAGAAATGAAACAGAAAGTAAATAGAAAAAAATAGGAAGAAGCAGACTTACCTGAGCCCACTTACCTGCCGGCCCAGACAGCCCAGCCCATCAGGGGCATCCCCGTCTTCTTCGCCGTGCCAGCGCACGAAGCAGCTCGGTGGCGAGCGCCGCCGACGCGCCGGCCACCTCCTGCCTGCCTGGCTGGCCCTTCGACCCTCTGGATGGACCTGGACGACGCCACGCAGACCCGTCGACCGTTTCCCCTCTCCCCTGTGTCTTTCCCCCTCCTCTCTCCCCTCCGCCGAGCTCCACCGAGCGAGCTCGTCGCCGTCGATCGCTGCCACCGCGCCCTACGCCACTCCCTCGCCTCCCCGACACACCATTAGCTCCGCCGCATCGCCCCGAAGCTCCCCACCGACGCACACGACGCCAGAAGCCCCGCAACGCCCTCCCCGCCGTCGTCTTCAACCTTCGGCACCGGAGATCGCCGCCGCCCGTACGCCGCCGTCCGACCTTCCCCAAGCTCGCTTCGACGCCCTCTGCGACCGCTGTGAGCTCACGCTTCGAACCCCTCTCTCCACGGGCTCGATTATGCCTTGTAGCCGCCGCCCCCTTGCTGACCGAAGATCACCGCCGCCGGTCAACTCGCCGCCGTGGCCACAGGCACCATGCCTCGTGGCTGAGCACGCCATTAGGATCAGTAGATCACTAGCAAGCTAATGCCAGCTTTAACTCCTCCTACCGTGCACCACAACACCATCCCGGCCAACTCCGTGCGAGCACCGCCGCGGACGAGCTCATCGCCGTCGACTCCGGCGACCAATCGACCAACCAGTGGCACCGTTGGATGCGGTGCATCACCAGGAGCACACAGAGCCCATCCGCGCGACAAATGGTTGCCGGAACAAGGATTCCGTCGAGTCACCGCCGTGCGAAATGGTCGCCACCGGCCAAACTCCGGCGGGCTGACGTGGCCTGTTAATTAGGAGCTAACAGTAATTAGATTAATCACCACAGTCACTGATAGTGGGCCCCTTTGCTTAGTCAAACCCAGTCAACCCTAGTTTTGACCGGAATTAGCTCCTGAGACACTGACATGAGGGACCCACCGGTCAGGTTTGACTTGGACTAGCTCCTGTTGACTGACTGACGTCAGCATGATGTCATGCTGACGCAGTAAAGGATTTTCTGGGATTTTTAGATTTAAAAATAATTCAGGAAATTCCAGAAAAATGCCTAAACTTCAAAAAATCATATAAATTCAACAGTAGCTCAGATGGAAAAGATTTATATATGAAAAATGATCAGAAAAATCCAATCTTTCCAATGGCACCGGTTTCATGCATGTTTGAGCAAGTTAACTTGATGTATACTTTAAAACATGATAATGCACTTATTTAAATAATAGTTAAAATGCCAATTTGAATCTTTGATTCAAATAGGCTCAAACCCTTCTGGTTTTAGTTGCATTAGCCCAACACACATGCATCTTGCCATGTCATGAGCATGCATCATATTGTTGCATTTGTTTGTTTAATGATTGTATCGCCGGTATTCCCTGTATTAGGTCCTGCTCCCGAGGATACTGCTGCGTATCCAGCTGAAGAGCAGTACCCAACAACCACTTTGTCAGGCAAGCAATCATTGATCATTCCGATACAAACCTAATCTTCTCGCTCCTGCTCTCTTTTACTGCATTAAGGCAACAGCGTGTGAACTGCTACTTGCTGCGGTAGATGAACCCTATTCCCTTGCATGACCTGTCATTGCCACAGTAAATAGTTGAAACCCACTAGCATGTGTAGGAGTTGATTGAGCCATGTGATGTGTGATCCACCATGCTATTTGTTTATGTTGCCTGCTATGCTTAGAGTTGTGTCAGGTCTGGTTCATCTGGGTGATGGATCAGAGTGAAATGATCATACCGATAAAGAGAAGGAAGTGTGGAATACGCTTGGTAAAGGTATCGATGAAAGGCCATGTAGGAGTACATGGTGGGTTGTTTCATTGGAATCGTCCATAGGACCCTAGATCTGTGTGTGTGATTCAAGTTACAGTTTCTACCACACATTGGGCCCTGAAATATGACCCCGCTCGACTTATCGACTGCCATGTTCTCTGTCCAGGAGTTGCAACTAGTTTCTGGTGTTTATAGATTACTGGAGGTCGTGCACAGCGCTGACCCTCGGGGTGGGCTGTGATGCGACAGGTACGTGGCACGGTGTATCGATTGCCCGTTTGGTGACTCGGGAACCCTGTACACATCGTTTGGGGCCGTGAGCGACACCCCGGCCGGATCTCCCCACGGATGGAACCCAAATAGGCGATAAACCTGGACGAGAGACTTGAGTGGTTGGTTAGGTCGTGGTCTACACCCACGTCGGCTTTCGCTTGAAGTCTGCCGAGCACATGTCGTGTGCAGACGCTAAGTGGTGAAAACATGTCTGAAGAAGTACACCCCTGCAGGGTTATCAATCTATTCGAATAGCCGTTGTTCGCGGTACGGACTACTTGGTTACTCTTACAGTTCATAGACAAGTTGATGGATACTACTAAAAGCCTCAAGATAAGTGTGAGTGCCGTGGATGGCCCTTCCGTAGGATGATGGAAGAGGATCCTCGGTAGTGTATTGTTGTGGTGATTAGAGGACTCGTGTTCGTAATAACATCTTGCAATCTGTTGAGAGTTGTAGTATAGGTTAGCCAAGAGTCAAAGCTGGCTTTCTTCTATGAACTCCACTACCCCCTTGATAATGTTGCATGTATGATAGGTTCTGTGGTAAGACTTGCTGAGTACCTTTGTACTCATGTTTGCTTAATAACTGTTGCAGAGGAGAACCCTGCCCCTGCTGATGGGTTCTACATAGACGTTGACGTCGATGAGTAGCTTGACACCCAGACGGAGATCTAGAGCTTGTGAAGGGCCTTGTAGATAGTCAGGCTACACCAAGCCTGTTTTATTTTCTAAGTTGTCTGTACCCAGACATGTAGCTTCCGCTTGTGCTTGTATGACTGTATGACTTGAGTGTTGGGTCATGTGACCCCTACCTGTATGGATATGTTATGTATGGCTCTTGGAGCCTCTTAAATAAAGTACTTTGAGTGATAGAGTTCTGTTGTGATGCAATGTTGTATTTGCACATATTGAGCATATTGTGTGTATGGTTGAAATGCTTGGTATGTGTGGGATCCGACACCTAGTTGTTTTCCTTTAGTAGCCTACCTTACAGGGAAATGCCTCCTAGTGATTCCAATGAGCCTTGGTAGCTTGCTACTGCTCAGAACACGTAGGATGGCCGGCATGTGTCCTTCTTCGTTCCTGTGTCTGTCCCTTAAGGGAAATGTCACACGTTGTTCCTTTAAGTCCATGTAGCTTGCTACGACGTGGGTTCATACGTTGATGACCGACACGTTCGTTGCTGGGTCATGGATGCCTGTCTCTGTAATCTAGTGCCACTTTTGGTTTATAACTAGCCATGTCGGCTCGGGTTCTCTGTCATATGGATGCTAGCGACACTGTCTTATACGTGTGCCAAAATGCGCAAACGGTCCCGGGCCAGGTAAGGTGGCACCCGTGGGGTTACCGTGCGTGAGGCCGCAAAGTGATATGTCGTGTTACAGCTAGATCAGTGTGACTTAGGATCGGGGTCCTGACAGCGTTGGCATCAGAGCTGGACTGCCTGTAGGTTTCTCAAGCCAAACTGGTCGATGTTGAGTCTAGAAAAATTCTTAGTTATATGCAGGGGAATTGATTGTGGAAGGGAACGTAAGGCTCTTTTTACTCCTTTACCTAATGCCCTTCTGATCTGAGTCAGTCTATTCTTTCTACGGGGGTTTAGGACTAGGCCTCTTATCCTTACTAGGTTCACGTGTTACTAATTCGTAGACTCTTAGGATTGTTGGTTTTAAGCCTCAGTTCAGTTTCTATCCTTTTAGTATGATGATTATTGGATCCGGAACCTTGATATGGAATTGTTGAGTGGCTATGCTGTCATTTGTATGATGTCTCAAATCTTTGTTTGAGCATTTACAGTTGTTATGCTGCCCGATTTCTTCCAGAAACACTAATGCCTTTGCATTATTTCGTGTTTCAGATGTCTGGCCGCACCCCTCACCAAGTGGTTCGTTTGACTTGGTGCATTAATGTGCCCGGTCACACGGCCATGTTAGTCCTTGTGCTGACTGAGACCGGTTATCGCTGGTATCCTGAGTACACCATGGAGGAACAATACCGGGATTTCAATCAGAGTCAGTATTTCTGCACAGTCCGGATATACCCCTCATATCCTGGAGCTAACGACCCCATCCATTGGTCTTATGGACTCGGGGTTACCATCGAGATGGCAGTGCAGGATGCCGCCTATTCGATGATGACCATTCTCCGGGCCAGGCATGCCCTGTTGCTGAACACTAAGTTCTGTTACATGCCAGCCTCAGTTCCCGGAGAGGAAGGCTACTACACTGGTCTGTATACTGATGCTGCTCATGAAGAGCCACTGCTTCAGACTACTGTTCAGAATCTGGAGGATATGGACCGTGAGGTCCGTGCCCTCCGAATGGAGCTGTATAACACTCGAGCCGCCCACTTGACTACCTTGACACGGCTTGCACCTGCTGTGCACGCCGGATATCTGGACATGCGGGATTTGTACCCCGTGCGGACTCGTCTACATGATCGCATGGATTGGCGTGATGTTGGGGGTATTACACCTCCACGTGGGCGTCGGTTACTACCAGCATCGGGACCGAGGCCACATCCATGTCCCTATGGTCCACAGCCTTCGAGCGCTCGCGAGTTTCAAGATCCGTCTGTTCCACTCCCAGGCTACGGTGGTAATCTTTACGAAGATTACTACGGGAATGCCTGAGCTAGACCGTGGTAGTAGTAGTATTGTAGTAGTTGTATTTCCACAGTCCTGCGCGTCTTGTGGAATATGACTTAGTGTGTACTGAGTTCCGGAGGTGTAGTTAAATAATGTATAGGAGCTTGGAATGCCTCTGATGGGATGTATCGTCTTTCACCGCAGTTGTACTTTAGCCTTGGCTTGTACTAAACTATGTATGGTGTGTATGACCACTGGTGTATATATAGCAGTTTCTATATTACCATGTCGTACGGATGAACATCTTTGCATTCCGTGTCATCCATTACATTCTGCACTTCTATGTCAAATTTCTGCCATCCTTGTCTAAACCGTTGTTTTGTTTTCTAGGATGGTAAACACTCGCAACACTCCTGCTGCTCAGTAGCAGGGTGAGGCTAGTGGGGCTAGAGATGGGAATCTGCCCCAGCCACCCTCCTTGGCGGAAGTTATGCTCGAGGCAGAACGGAACAAGAGAGAGACCAACCGTCTGCTGGAACGTATAGAGCAGAACACTGGGTTCCGCCAGAGGAATGACGTGGTGTCAATCAATGACTTTATCAAGATGTGCCCACCGAAGTTCCATCACTCCACTGAACCTCTGGATGCGGATGACTGGCTACGTAGTATCACCCACAAGCTACACTCTGCCCGTGTGGCCGAAGCTGACAAGGTTACCTACGCCGCCTACCATCTTGAGGGCCCTGCCAGTCTTTGGTGGGAAAACTTTGAAGCCATGCGTCCTGCTGGCCAAATCACTACTTGGGTTGAGTTCAGTGAGGCATTCCGTGAACATCACATTCCGGAAGGTCTCATGGATCGCAAGCGGGAGGAATTCTGCAACTTCACCCAGGGCCGGTTAACTGTGGATGGCTATAGTCGCGAGTTTGGCAACTTGGCACGCTATGCACCTGAGGAAGTATCCACCGATGCCAAGAAGCAGGCGAGGTTCCGCAAGGGACTCAGCCCTGAACTCCGCCGAGATCTACGTCTGCACGAGTGCACTTCCTTCCAGAAGTTGGTAAACAAGGCTATCAGTGCTGAAACGGGCCAGACCGACTTCGAGGCCACCCGCAAGCATACTCGAGACTTTGGTTCCTCATCCGGCTCTGGCTCTCACAAGCGCCGTGTGTGGGTTCCCAACACTGCTCTGCCACCCAAGTACACACCGAGGCCATCCTATGAGGCGCCTCGCCCAACTCAATAGTTTGCACCTGCTAAGACCTATGGAGGACCACCTTCCAACTTTGCTCCACGCACTAGCACTGTGACATGTTTCAAGTGTGGAGAACCGGGGCATTACATGCGTGAGTGTCCCCAGAACCAGCCAGGAAAAGCCGTTGGCCGTGGTAAGCCAACCGGCAAGGTGAATTATGTCAAGCCAATCCCCACTGCACGTGGTCATGTCAACTATGTCTCTGCCGAGGAAGCTTATGAGGATCCTAACATCGTCCTTGGTACGCTTCTCGTAAACTGCCATCCGGCATCTGTTCTTTTCGATACTGGAGCATCCCATTCGTTCATATCTGAGAGCTATGCTCGATTGCACAACATGACTTTTTGTGACATGCCTACTTCCATGGTTATTCAAACTCCTGGTTCAAAGTGGCAAACCTCTAGGGTAATCCATGGAAATGAAATCCTTGTCGATAGACTTGTTTTCCTAGCATCTCTAATCGCTCTCAAGTCCTCGGACATAAACATCATTTTGGGTATGGATTGGATGACAACTCATTACGCCAAGATTGATTGCTACACTAGGACCGTTCAACTAACACACCCATCCGGCAAGATAGTTAATGTCTTGACCCGAATGGCTGAGCGTCAGCTCTACTCTCTTAATGCCAGCCCTCTACCAGAACTCGAAGATATCCCGGTAGTCCATGACTTTCCGGATGTTTTTCCAGAGGAACTGCCAGGAATTCCACCTGACAGAGATGTCGAGTTCGTGATGGATCTTATCCCTGGAACTGTCCTAATCTCTAGGAGACCTTATAAGATGGCACCACTAGAATTAGCTGAGCTAAAGAAACAACTCGATGAGTCCTTGCAAAAAGGTTTCATCCGTCCTAGTTCCTCCCCTTGGGCTTGCCCCGTCCTCTTCGTCAAGAAGAAGGATGGAACGGAGCGGATGGTTGTAGATTACCGACCTGTCAATCTGGTCACCATAAAGAACAAGTATCCGCTTCCCAGGATCAACGACCTGTATGATCAGCTCGCTGGATCCTCAGTCTTCTCTAAGATGGATTTGAGGTTGGGTTACCATCAAATCAAAATCAAGAACGGGGACATTCCTAAAACGGCTTTTGTTACTCGTTATGGCCAATACGAGTACACCGTCATGTCCTTCGGATTAACCAATGCCCCAGCTACCTTTTCTCGGTTAATGAATTCTATATTCATGGAGTACTTGGATAAATTCGTCGTGGTATACCTCGATGATATACTCATTTACTCCAAGAACAAGAAAGATCATGCCGAGCATTTAAGGCTGGTATTGACGAAACTTCGAGAGCACCGTCTTTATGCCAAATTCTCTAAATGTGAATTTTGGTTGCCAGAAGTAACTTATCTAGGTCATGTGATCTCTAGCAAGGGTATTGCTGTCAATCCCGAGCGAGTTCAAGCCGTCCTTGATTGGACTCCCACTGAATCGGTCAAGCAAGTTAGGAGTTTTCTTGGCCTAGCGAGCTATTGCCGACGCTTCGTCGAGAATTTCTCCAAGGTTGCTAAACCTCTAACTGAACTCCTCAAGAAAGATAAAAAGTTTGAGTGGACCCCACAGTGCGAGTCCAGTTTTCAGGAACTGAAAAGACGCCTGGCATCTGCACCTGTACTGGTACCACCAGACTTTTCCAAGGATTTTACAATCTATTGCGACGCCTCGCGACAAGGACTAGGTTGCATACTCATGCAAGATCGTCAAGTGATTGCATACGCATCTCGACAGTTGCGTCCACATGAGGATAACTATCCTACACATGATCTAGAGCTTGCAGCTGTAGTCCATGCACTCAAAACATGGCGACATTACCTCCTTGGTAATCGCTGTGAAATTTTCACTGATCATCAAAGTTAGAAGTACATCTTCACCCAACCGGATCTAAATCTCAGGCAAAGACGTTGGGTTGAGTTGCTTACAGATTACGACTTAGGAATCACTTACACCCCTGGAAAGGCCAATGTCATGGCTGATGCGCTGAGTCGTAAGTCTTATTGTAACAACTTAATGTTACAACAAGGGCAACCACTTCTCCACGAGGAATTTCGTAAGCTTAACCTTCACATTGTTCCTCGAGGATTCCTTTCCACCTTGGTGGTGAAACCTACCCTTATGGATCAAGTTATAGCTGCCCAGAAGTGTGATAAAGGTATATCCCGACTCCAAGCGAACATTGCTAGCGGACTCGCTAAAAGTTTCTCTATGGATGATCGAGGTGTTATTTTCTTTGAGAATCGTGTAGTGGTTCCCAAGAACCATCATCTACGGCAGTTAATCCTTAAGGAGGCTCATGAATCTCCTCTCATGATTCATCCCGATAGTACCAAAATGTATCAGGACCTACGTCAGAGATTCTGGTGGACTAGGATGAAGAGAGAAATCGCTCAATTCATTGCTAACTGCGACGTTTGTCGTCGAGTCAAAGCAGAGCATCAACGTCCTGCTGGCACCCTTGAACCTTTAGCTATTCCTGAATGCAAATGGGACAAAGTCGGTATGGACTTCATTACCGGGTTTCCAAGGACCAGGAAAGGGAATAATGCTATCTTCGTCGTTATCGACCGCCTCTCTAAAGTAGCTCATTTCCTGCCTGTTCGAGAGAGTATTACCGCTAGCCAGCTAGCAGACTTGTATGTCTCTCGGATAGTATCACTTCATGGTGTGCCGTTGGAGATTAACTCAGACCGTGGAAGTCTTTTCACTTCACGATTTTGGGAAAGTTTCCAGAATGCTATGGGAACTCATCTCTCCTTCAGTACTGCCTTCCATCCCCAGTCAAGTGGTCAAGTGGAACGAGTCAATCAAATTCTGGAAGACATGCTTCGAGCCTCTGTCATTTCTTTCGGTATGGAATGGGAAAAGTGTCTTCCATTTGCCGAATTCGCTTATAACAATAGTTATCAAGCCAGCTTGGGTAAAGCTCCCTTCGAAGTTCTATATGGACGAAGGTGTCGGACACCTCTTAACTGGTCAGAAACCGGGGAAAGACAATTCTTTGGCCCGGATATGATCCAGGAAGCAGAAGAGCAAGTTCGCATCATTCGTGAGAGATTGAAAACAGCCCAGTCTCGCCAGAAGAGCCAATATGATAGTCATCATAAGGCTGTGACTTTTGAAGTCGGCGATAAGGCTTACCTTCGGGTTACTCCTCTTAAGGGAACCCATCGCTTCGGTATCAAAGGCAAATTGGCCCCTCGTTACATCGGTCCTTTTCGCATTCTTGCCAAACGAGGAGAAGTTGCCTACCAATTGGAACTACCTCCGCACCTATCCAGAGTTCATGATGTGTTCCACGTTTCTCAACTTAGGCGTTGCTTCTCGGATCCTATCCGCGGAGTGGACCACGAAACGCTTGATCTCCAGGACAATCTCACATATGGAGAGTACCCCGTTCGTATTCTTGATCAAACCGAGCGCACCACTCGACGCCACAATATCAAGTTTCTCAAGGTTCAATGGTCAGATCATCCCGAGAGTGAAGCTACTTGGGAAAGGGAGGATCGTCTTCGACTTGAGTACCCCACCCTCTTCCCGGAGGAACCCGAATCTCGGGACGCGATTCTTTTATGTGGGGGTGAGTTGTCACATCCCTAGTTTAGCACTTGCATTAGGGCTAGCTAGAGTGTGCATCATGTTTACTTATCAAAGAAACCTGAAATGGGAATGACAGAAACCCCAGCACCCCTCTTCTAACAACTAGGGTTTGATAAAATATTTTCCAATGTACCCAAAATGCCCTTCAAAAATGTTCATCATTTCTGCCTTGGTCTCAAACCTTTGCTAAAAATGGTGCCCAATTTTCTAGGACATCCAAGGGCTCTGGATTAAATCATATGTTATTTGAATTTGCGCATTTAAATGCTATAAAATATTTTAAATGCTCAAATAATCATAAACTATAATGTTCCATACTGTTCATATTATATACAGTGGGCATGACAAGTTTCATGAGTTATAAAAATGTTCTGGCATTGTATTTAATTCAACAAAGTGGCAAAAGAAATGAAACAGAAAGTAAATAGAAAAAAAATAGGAAGAAGCAGACTTACCTGAGCCCACTTACCTGCTGGCCCAGACGGCCCAGCCCACCAGGGGCATCCCCGTCTTCTTCGCCGTGCCAGCGCACGAAGCAGCTCGGTGGCGAGCGCCGCCGACGCGCCGGCCACCTCCTGCCTGCCTGGCTGGCCCTTCGACCCTCTGGATGGACCTGGACGACGCCACGCAGACCCCTCGACCATTTCCCCTCTCCCCTCTGTCTTCCCCCCTCCTCTCTCCCCTCCGCCGAGCTCCACCGAGCGAGCTCGTCGCCGTCGATCGCTGCCACCGCGCCCTACGCCACTCCCTCGCCTCCCCGACACACCATTAGCTCTGCCGCATCGCCCCGAAGCTCCCCACCGATGCACACGACGCCAGAAGCCCCGCAACGCCCTCCCCGCCGTCGTCTTCAACCTTCGGCACCGGAGATCGCCGCCGCTGATAACCCTCAACCGTAAGGGATCGAGATAGTCTTCGCGGGTAAGAATAACCCAATTTATTGATTCGACACACGGGGAGCCAAAGAGTATTTGTAAGCTATAACAGTTGAGTTGTCAATTCAACCGCACCTGAAATATACTAACTTGCAACAAAAGATAAGTGGTAACAGTGATATGATAGTGATGATAGTAATAGTAAAAGTAAACACCAGAAGTAAATAGCGGTAGTAAATGGCAGAAGTGGCAATTAGTGACAAGCAAGGTTTAAAATACTATAGGCTAGGGAGATGGATGGTTGGGCGTTGCATGGATGAGATAGTTTCTAACTCGGGGCACGGCACACGGAAAAGTAATGATCATCTAGGCAAATATCAAACATTAGGCATGTATCCCGTAGGTAGTTGTACGTGCTTGCAATAAGAACTTGCACAACATCTTTTGTCCTACCATCCCGCTACGAACGGGGCCAAAAGGAACTAATGGATATTAAGGTGCTCCTGTCAAAGAGCACCGGAACAAAGCAATGAACTCAATGGATACATGTAATCCTCAAATTACGGGCCATCCCCTTTGGTGTCCCAAGCTGTCACTTTTGGGATCACCGGTTCCGAACCGTAACAGGTGCATACAACTCATAGATACGATCAAGAACACAAATATATTCATGCAAACACATATGGTTCAGATCTGAAATCATGGCACTCGGGCCCTAAGTGTCAAGCATTAAGAATAACAAGTTGTAGCAAAGATGATAAACACCATACTAGATGATAGGCAACATGCCCCCAACAATCTGACAAACTATTACATGATCTAACTCATCCAATCCCTACCATCCCCTTCGCCTACAACAAGGGAATTACTCACACATGAAGGGGGAAGTCATGGAGGGACGATGGAGTGGTGATGATGATGACGATGGCGACGATCTCCCCTCTCCGGAGGCCAAATCAGCCTCCAGATTAGCCCTCCCGAAGAAGAACAGAGGGTGGCGGCGGCTCCGCGACGAAAAACTGCGAAAGGACTTCTGATCTGGGATTTCTGCGTCGGGAGGAAATATACGGGCTAAAGTAGGGCACTAGGGGGTGTGGAGCCCACCCTGGCGCCCCCCCGGCGCGGCCCAGGGGGGGAGGGCGTGCCCACAGGGCGCCTGGGCACCCCCTGGCCCCCCTCTGGCCCCACTTCTGGCATTTTGTTTCTTCAGGTGCGTGGATTTTTCGTGATTTTTCGTGGATTTTTCTCAGATGCTTAAAAATCCGTTTTCCTGCACACAAATAAACCATACAGGCAGCTCTGCTGAAAACAGCGTCAGTCCGGGTTAGTATAGTCCAAATCATGCAAGAATGAGGTCAAAACAATATCAAAAGTGTTTGGAAAAGTAGATACGTTTGAGACGTATCAACTCCCCCAAGCTTAGCATATTGCTTGTCCTCAAGCAATTCAGTTCAACGAACTGAACGCGACAAAGAAAACTTTGACAAACTCTTTTGCTTCATTAGATGTATATAAGCATGTACTACGAAAAGAGTTCAGCAAGTATTAAAACCGTACTTATGAGAACAATGCAAGGAGCAATCCTTCTTTCGAGTGACCAGTCACAAATAATTAAGAGTAAACAATAAATTACCGAAAATCAAGACAAGATCACATTGCACATAGCTTGAGCATATTAAGGTGGTATCTCGCTAGCCTCCATGAGTGAAGCAAAACATAAATGCAGAGACTCCTCCAGAGTTTTAAAGGAGACTAGAACTAAGAATTTCAGAATAAATCATATCACAAGTATGCAGAAGACAATGTAATACTTTGGGACAATGCACATTACACTCAGAATGACAATTATGCTCTCCTAGTCAGTGCTTTGAAGAAAGAAGGTGAGACTCTCAAACCGTGGCTTTTATTGGCAAAGTTGAAAACCCGTGATCGGAAACAAAAACTAAACATGTACCAGAGCTCTTGGTTTTTTTAAAAACAGAAGTAAATATGTTTTTGAGAGGTGCATATTTCGTCAACGAATGCTAGCAGATAACTCAATCACTTTTTAAGCTAGACAAGTCTCGAGGAACGGCTCCCGCATGAGGACGATCACAACCTCTTAATCTCCTTTGTTTATCACTACCAAAGTTTTCTGATTTCTCATGAACAAAGCGTGAAGGAGGGTTTGTTTGTTATATTATCTTTTCGAGCCGGGCGCACTCAATGCCAGTTCCTTTTCATATTAGGGGTTTGCACATTATTCATGCAATCCAGGGGTGAAACTTGTCCAACTTAAAGAGATCATGAATTAACTCCTACTTCCTCATGAGCTAAAACATAGGCACAAAAAGGGAAATGCTTTTGATTAATTTCGAGATGGTACATGAAAGTCTTCGTTAGGAATGGCAGGTAAATACCATGTATAGGAAGGTATAGTGGACTCATATGGCATAACAGGTTTAAAGGTTTTGGATGCACAAGCAGTCATCCCGCTTAGTACGGGTGGAGGTTGAGCAAAAGACTGGGAAGCGACCAACTAGAGAGCAATAATGGTCATAATCATGCAGAGCGACAAAGCAACATTGAATCGGGCATGAAAGTGATATAACTATTCTAAAATTCAAAGATCATCAAGGCAAAGTAGACTTTTTAGTCTTAAACATGTGTAAGCATGTGCCAAGTCAATCCAAAAATTCTCTAAAGGGAAATGCCACCTTAGTATGCCAGACTATGAACAGTGTGTGTCGGTGTACTAAGGTAGGGGTACCTCAGTACCCCAACTTGTGCACGGGCAGTTGCAGCTTCTCGCGGCAAGGTTTACCGCGTGCTTGCCGGAGACCTTCTTGCTCCCTATCAAACCATTCAAAAACAAAGTATACAAGAAAGAAGATCGAGACCCCGGCAAGAGGAGCTTGCCGGGAAGGCCGTACCAGGCTCAAGATTACCTCACTAGCACAAGGCCCTGGCAGGAGGAGCTTGCCAGGAAGACTAGAAGATTCCATCATAGAAGACCCGGCAAGGGCCCGGGGAGCGGCAAGCTCCCAGGCCCGGCAAGATCAAGGCCCCGGCAAGGTGCTTGCCGGGAAGACTGCGCTGTGTGCCCGCGCTCCAGCTCATCGGCCCACGCGTCGCCCTGGGGCCTATCCAGGGACGCGTGGCGGATGGCTGTGCAGCCTGGGGTACACGGTGGCACTCCACGGCGGTGGATCCATCGCCGTGGCAGACGGAGACGCAAGAGCGGGAGCTTTTGGGGTCGACGGCGACGGGCATTAAATGCCCTTGTCCCCCACTGTTAAAGTAGGTATAGACCACTGTTCTGTACTGTAGCTCCACTGTTCCCGCACTGTTACAACTACCACCTCTTTTACATTTTTACCCCTTTCTCCTACGTTGACACCTGTCGGTGACCCCTTACACTATAAAAGGAGGCCCATGCACAACGTGGAGGGGGTTCGGAACCTAGATCACTCTCACGCTCGGTGTAGCTGCTTCTTCAAGCTCCCGAGCTCTCCAACTTAATACACAACCAAGCAGGAGTAGGGTTTTACGCGTCTACCGCGGCCCGAACCTGGGTAAAACTGCCCGCGTGCTCGCTACGATCTGCTCTTTGTGCTCCCTCCGCCCTCGTACCACACAGACAAGGGGCTCCGGTCCCATAGGTGTTCGTGGCGGACAGTTTCCCCCGACATCTTTGGCGCGCCAGGTAGGGGGCGTCGAGGTTGTGCGAACCTGATCCGGCGTTCGCGCGGGCGCATTCTTCATCAACCTCTCCGAATTCATCAACTTCATCAGCGACAACTCCATGGCCCCGAAGAAGAAGGCTTCGGAGGTCGGAGGCCCGTCCGCGTCTCACCCGCCGCCACCAGAGCCAACGGTGGGCGGGGGAGACGCCGTCGGAAGGGTGGTCGCCGGCGAGGACACTCACGGCGCCACCAGATCCAAGAACAGGACGGACGACCGAACCTCGGTCTCCGTGGACGCGCCGCGTCCTTCTCAGCACACGACGACCCAGCAGCGCCATACCACGGGAGGTGGTATCCGCTTGCTGGGGCAAGGCCAAACCGGAGGCTCGCGGGACGCCCCGGATCCCCGTCCGGGCACAAGCAAAGCAAAGGCGCCGGCGCGGGACCCCGCTCCTTCTAACGTTGTTAGAAGTCCGAGCGTATCCCGCTCCTCGCACCGCTCGCCCGCGTTCCCCTCCACTCCAGCAGAAGCGCTCGCAAGGGCGCAACTGCTCCTCGACTTCCCTCCAGCGGCAGACAAGGCCGAAGACTGGAGGGCCACCATCCAGAGCCTGATCGCCTTCGCCAACAACGATTCTCCACAGCAGCCATCGGCCTCGCGGCCGCGGCAAGCTGAGAAGACGAAGGCCGACGGCGACAAGACTGCCGGGGGTGCGACAAGCGCACACTCCCCGCAGCGAAAGCAAAAGACGCTGCCCCGCCGGAACAACGCTGACGATGGCTCCACAGCCTCGTCGGACCCGCGGGCCCGTCGGGACCAGCGCCAGGTCCTCGACGACCGGCGAGATGAAGACGCTCGGACCACAATCGAGCGCCGCCGAGAAGCTCGGCGACAGTCTGACAAGAGAGCTGGGAACACTGTCGACGCGCACGCGCCCGGTGAGCCAGGCGACTTGCCGTACGCGGCAGGCTGCCCTGCGTTCACCCGCGAGCTGCGGCGCGTCCAGTGGCCCAGCATGAAGAATTTCAAGCCCGACGTACCTGAGAAGTACGACGGCAAGACGCACCCCTCGGAATTCCTCAGCGTCTACACCATCGCAGTGCAAGCTGTCGGGGGGCGCGACGAGAAGATCTTGGCGAATTACTTCCCGCTCGTGCTAAAGCCGAACGTCCGTTCGTGGCTCATGCACTTGCCGGAAGGTTCCATCTCTTCTTGGGCCGACCTCTGCCACCAGTTTGTTGGCGCCTTCACCGGCGGCCACAAACCCCACGGCCAGGAGAGCGATCTCCATATTTTGGCCCAGAAGGAAGGCGAGACCCTGCGCAAGTACATCCAACGCTTCAGCCGCGTGCAGCACAACATCCCTGATGTCCACCCTGCCGCGGTTATCAGCGCGTTCCATCAAAACGTGCGTAACCGCCGCATGCGTGAAGAGATGGCGATGACGAAGATTCGGGATGTCAGCGAGCTCTATGCTCTGGCTGACAAGTGCGCACGCGCGGAAGAGGGGAGGAGACTCCCCGGGGAGGATGCTGGCGCAGGGGGAAGCGACAGCGACGACGCCGCCCCGGCAAAGAAGAGCCGGCGGCGGAACAACAGAAGGAAGGGCAAGAAAGAGGTGCTTGCCGTCGAGAAGTCCGGCAAGGAGGCCCCCGCCAAGCAAGCGCAGGCTGGCGGCTCCGGCAAGGAGCCTGCCCCTGCAGCGGCGGCCGACAAGCCGGGTAGCTCCGACAAGCAATACTGTAAGATCCACCGCACCAAGGGTCACGATCTCTCCAACTGCAAGCGCGTCGAGTACCTCGTCGAGCAGCAGAAAGCTGAGTACGAGAGGCGCGACAAGGAGAAGGCCCAAGGTGGCGGGGAAGAGCCCAGCAAGAAGCGTCCGTTCAACGGCCGGGGAGGACGCCGCGGCAAGGCCAAGCAGCGGCAAGGAGATCGACCTCCCCGGGGCCGCGACAACAACGAAGAAGACGACGACAAAGACATGGAGGACGATGAGAACAGCGAGCAGGAGTTCCAGAAGGCCACGGAGGTCCTGTGCGTCGACGGTGGCGCCTCCCTGCACACCTCCCACCGCCAACTAAAGCAGTGGGTGCGTGAGGTAAACGCAGCGGAGCCGCCAGTGGAGACGCGCAGGCTCCTCAAATGGTCCAGCACGCCCATCATTTTTGATCTTGAGGATCACCCTGACCGCACCACTGCGGTCGGGTGCTTGCCGATGCTGGTTTCTCCTACCATCCGCAACCTCAAGGTCACCAAAATGTTGGTTGACGGCGGGGCCGGGCTGAACTTGATCTCCTCTGCTGTGATCAAGAAACTCCAGATTCCAGATGGCGAGCTCGAAGAGACCGGTTCATTCCAAGGAATCAACCCGGGGAGGAGCAAGCCCAAGGGAAAGATCACTCTGCCGGTGACCTTTGGCGGGGAGCTCAACTTCAGGACTGAGCGCATTACTTTCGACGTCGCCGATATTCCATTGCCCTACAATGGAATACTCGGCCGTCCTGCCCTCGCCAAGTTCATGGCAGCTTCCCACTATGCCTACAACGTGCTGAAGATGCCGGGGCCGATAAGTGTCATCACTGTCCATAGCGACAAGAAGGATGCGCTTATCTGCGCCGACAAGATCTACCGGGATGCGGCAGCTGCGGCCGAGAAGGATACTCTTGCCGCTGAAGCTCCCGGGGGGAAGAAGACGAAGATCAAGTCCGGCAAGTGCTCTGGGACCCACTCCGGCAACCGCACCTCCTCGGAGTGCTGCGCTGCCGTTGAGGACGTTCCATCGAGCTCCACCGGCAAGAGTAAGAAAGGAATGGCTGCTCCTCCGGCAACCAAGAAAGTGTCCGCCAAGGAGGACGGCACTGGTGGTACCTTCACCATCAGTGCCACCCTTGACAGCAAATAGGAAAGCGCGCTCATTGCCTTCCTGCGGGCGAATGTCGATGTGTTTGCCTGGCAACCATCTGACATCCCCGGTGTTCCCAGGAAGGTGATTGAGCACAAGCTTGCTGTCTGTCCTCATGCGCGGCCCATCAAGCAGAAAGTGAGGAAGCAAGCCGTGGAGCGCCAAGAGTTCATCAACGAAGAGATCAAGAAGCTAGAAGCAGCAGGCCTAGTTAGAGGTGTGATCCATCCGACGTGGTTGGCAAACCCAGTCGTCGTGCGCAAGGCCAACGGGAAGTGGAGACTGTGTATAGACTTCACCGATGTGAATAAAGCATGTCCCAAGGATCCATTTCCTTTGCCGCGCATTGACCAGATCGTTGACTCCACTGCCGGATGTGAGCTACTCTGTTTTCTTGATGCATACTCAGGCTATCATCAGATTTTCATGGCCAAGGAAGATGAAGAGAAGACTGCATTTATCACCCCATGTGGCACTTATTGCTTCATACGCATGCCATTTGGGTTGAAGAATGCAGGCTCAACCTTTGCAAGGGTAGTGTACACTGCTTTTGAGCCACAGATCCACAGAAATGTAGAAGCTTACATGGATGACATTGTGGTGAAGAGCAAGAGCAAGGAAACCCTGATTCAAGACTTGGAAGAAACGTTTCAGAACCTGCGCAGAATACAGCTCAAATTGAACCCCGAGAAGTGCGTCTTTGGAGTCCCCTCCGGCAAGCTTCTCGGGTTCTTTGTATCGCAGAGGGGGATTGAAGCCAACCCCGACAAGATTAAAGCCATTGAGCAGATAGAGGCCCCAAAGCGCGTCAAGGATGTCAGGAGGCTTGCAGGTTGTGTGGCTGCCCTCAGTAGGTTCATTTCAAAGTCTGCAGAACGCGCCCTACCCTTCTTCAAAATCTTGAAGAAGGCAGGTCCCATGAAGTGGACTCTGGAAGCGGAGGCGGCGCTGCAGGATTTGAAACGGTACCTGTCCTCCACTCCTATACTTGTCGCACCTAGACCACAGGAAAAGTTGTTGCTATACTTAGCAGCAACCAACCAGGTGGTTAGTGCTGCGTTAGTAGCGGAGAGGGAGTCCGACGAGGAGTCAGCACCACCGGCAAGCGAATCCAGCGACAAGCAGGGGGCTGCTCCGACAAGCTCTGGCCCCGACAAGGATGACTCTGCGCAGGAGCAAGGAGAGGTGCGGAAGAAGATGGTGCAGCGCCCAGTGTATTTTGTAAGTTCCCTTCTCCAGGGGGCTAGATCAAGATACTCTGGTGTGCAAAAATTGCTTTTCGGCCTCCTCATGGCCTCGAGAAAGCTGCGCCATTACTTCCAAGCCCATGAGATAACAGTGGTCACTCGCTTTCCGCTGAAGAGGATATTGCACAATCCGGAAGCAACAGGCAGGATCGTTGAGTGGGCACTGGAGCTGTCAAGCTTTGGACTCAAGTTTGAAAGTACTTCAACTATACAGAGCCGAGCTTTGGCAGAATTCATAGCTGAGTGGACCCCAACGCCCGACGAGGAAGTTCAAGAAACAAGTACACCCGTACAAGAAGCTACAAGTGAATGGGTAATGTATTTTGACGGTGCCTTCTCGCTGCAAGGCGCCGGTGCTGGCGTGGTTCTCATCGCGCCCACCGGAGAGCACCTCAAATATGTTATCCAGATGCACTTTCCCAGGGAGCAAGCGACAAACAACACTGCTGAATATGAAGGCTTGCTTGCCGGCCTCAGGATTGCGGCCGAACTTGGGATCAGGAAGCTGATTGTGCGGGGCGATTCTCAGTTGGTGGTCCGGCAAGTCAACAAGAGCTACCAGAGCCCTTTGATGGAAGCCTATGTAGATGAAGTGAGAAAGCTTGAAGAACACTTTGAAGGTCTGCAGATGGAGCACGTCCCGAGAGCTCAGAATGAAATTGCAGATGGCCTTTCAAAGTGTGCTGCGATGAAGTTACCTGTGGAACCAGGGACCTTCTTGCTCAAGTTGACTCAACCATCCGTTACGCCATCAGTTGGGCAGTCCAAGAAGAGAAAGTTGGTCTCCGGCGACTATTTACCGGCGGATCTTCCAGAAACCGCCGCCAAGGTCCCCAAGATCAACAACCAGAACGCTGAGGAACAGTTTGCTCCTGCAAGTCCTCGGGCTTGTTCAGTTGAAGCAAGCGTTCCCGGCAAGCCTCGCCCCGGCGAGCTTGCCAGGGGACCATCAGCTCCGGCAGAGCCAGAGGTTCTTGCCGTAGAAGCTGAGGTCCCCGCAGCAGCCCTCGAGCCTTTAGTCCTTGCCGTTGAGCCTCAGGCTCCGGCATGGGCGCAGCAGATCGTCCGTTTTCTGCAAACTGGAGAACTTCCCGACGACCCTCAAGAGATAGAGAAGATAACAAGGCAGTCAAGTATGTACCAGTTCGTGGACAACGAGCTATACAGAAGAAGACTCAATGGTGTCAGATTGAAGTGTATCTCCAGGGAAGATGGACAGAAGCTGTTGGCGGAACTACACGGAGGCATATGCGGCCACCATATTGGCGCAAGGGCGCTTGCCGGGAAAGCTTTCCGGCAAGGGTTCTTTTGGCAAGAAGCCCTCCAAGATGCAACTGCACTAGTAACCAAGTGTGAAGCATGCCAGTTCCATGCAAAGCAAATCCATCAGCCAGCTCAAGCTCTCCAAACAATCCCTTTGTCATGGCCCTTCTCGGTCTGGGGGCTCGATATCCTCGGCCCTTTCCCTCGTGCTGTCGGGGGCTTTGAGTACTTGTACGTTGCAATCGACAAGTTCACAAAGTGGCCAGAAGTAGAGCCGGTGAGGAAGGTGACAGCACAGTCAGCGGTCAGGTTCTTCAGGTCGATTGTTTGCCGTTTCGGGATCCCTAACAGGATCATCACCGACAACGGTACACAATTCACTAGTCGCACCTTCATGCAGTACGTCCAAGACCTTGGCGCCAAGGTCTGTTTCACTTCTGTTGCTCACCCGAGGAGCAACGGTCAAGCGGAGAGGGCAAATGCTGAAGTGCTGCGCGGACTCAAGACAAGGACCTTTGACAGGCTGCGCAAGTGCGGAAGAAATTGGATAGAGGAGCTACCGGCGGCTCTTTGGTCAATCAGAACGACACCAAGTCGAGCCACCAGACAGACACCTTTTGCTCTAGTCTATGGAGCAGAAGCAGTTCTCCCCACGGAACTCGTATACGGATCTCCTCGAGTGCTCGCTCATGACGAGCTCGAGCAAGAGCAACTGCGGCAAGATGACGCATTGCTCCTCGAGGAGGGACGTCTCCAGGCTACTGTACGAGCTGCTCGATACCAGCAAGCCTTGCGTCGCTACCATAGCCGCAAGGTCAAGGCCAGGAGTCTCGAGGAAGGCGACCTTGTTCTTCGGCGTGTTCAGTCCGCCAAGAATTCCAACAAGTTGACGCCGAAGTGGGAAGGCCCTTATCGGGTGAGACAAGTTACGAGGCCCGGCGCTGTCCGCCTCGAGACCGAAGAAGGCTTACCAGTGAGCAACTCCTGGAACATAGAGCATCTTCGCAAGTTTCACCCATAAGGCGCGGTTGCCGTGATCCGCTCCGGCAACCACCTTTTGTACAAGCTTTGCCGCTGATTGCATGTAACCCTTTGTACAAAGCCGGGCGCAGACCCCGTGCATCAGTAAAGTTCTCGTGTTTTTCGCACCAATTGCCTTTTGCATGCTTCTCTTTGCTATTTGCATGTTTTGGTTCGGCATCTGGTACAACACTCAAGTATACGGTAAGCATTAGCACGCCGAAAGGCCATATGCTTGTTTCCCTCTCCCTTTTCTTTCCTCTTAAGCAGAAGGAACGTTCCTCGCGCACGAGTTTGCCGGGGGGGAAGGAGGTGGAGGAGGAATCAAGTGCTGTTCAAGAAAGAGAAGTCTTACCAGAAAGCAAGCAATATAAGCAAGCAACATATGAAAGATAAGTTGTTAGAATTTGACCAGTTCAAATTTTAAATTTTAGTTGTCTTCCTTGGACAATCACACTTTGTATGGAAAACCTGTGCGCGGAGGAACCTACCTGCAGCTTGCCGCACCCTTATCTTGTTTTCGAGTTCGCTCAACGATTTAAGTGAGCTGCGACAAGTGTCGCGCCCTTGCTTCGTTTCCGAGTACGCTCAGCAAGCTAAGTGCGTTGCGACTAGCTGCGGCAAGGTTGCTTGCCGGTGAAGACCTTGGCCAGCAGGCTGCTCAGAGTCCAGCACTCAGCGCTCGCGGCAAGGTCCCTTGCCGGCAGGCTCCCCGGGAGCGTAGGGTGAAAAACATACAAAGTCAAGGATTAAAGCAAGGAAGATAACATTGCACTGATTGATCAAAATAAAGTAAATATCTTACAAAGGATAACTTGTCGCAATGGACTAATAAGTTCATGACATAATGTGCAGCAACAAAAAGATAAAGATAATGGAGCCCTAATCTACGCGGTCGCCCTCCTTCCTGCCGAGCCTAGCCACCTTGGCGATGATGTGGGCGACCTGCTCCTTCAGGGCCTCCGTGTCTGCATCAGCCGGCAAGCTGCGAAGAACGTTGGTGAGATTGATCCCCGGGTTGCGGTACACGATCTTCGTCAGCACCCGCTCCAGAGTTCCCGCGCAGAGCAGGCGCGACTCCTCGGCCAGCTGCGCGGGGATGCGGTTCCGGAGACCTGCAAGGGCCGGCGCGATCCCTCTGAAGAAGAGGCTGAGCGTGGCGCTGTGCGGGAGATCCGGATCCGGCGAGTAGATGAGATGTTCGACCTTCAGCGCCAGCAGTTCCTGGTCAATGTTGGACGCAGAAGAAACCAAGTCTTCGGTCCATACCTCGATGGTCTGGCGGAAGAGCTCGGATGCCTTGTTGACGCTGTCCACCAAAGTCCGCTCCTTGCGGAGCTCCTCCTTCAGCTTGTTCTCCTGAGCCCGGGCAGCGTCGAGCGAATCTTTCAGAGTAGTGACCTTCAGCTCCAAGTCCTCGATGGAGTCCTTGGCGGCCTTCAACTCGTCGCCCCTCTTGGAGAGACTCACCTGGAGCTCGGAGTTTGTGTGGGCGTCCTTCTCGCGCTCAACAATGAGCGCGGCAACCTTCTCAGCGCTCACCTTCAGCGCCTTCTCCAGCTGCACAACCTTGGCGGCGAGCTCTTTCTTGGCGTCTTCCGCGGCAACCGCAGCGGCTTTCGCCTCCTTCAGCTCCCCGCCAAGGGCTGCCTCGCGAGCGGCAAGGTCCTCCTCGTGGGAGTCGAGCTCGACCTTCCGCTGCGCGAGCTCTCCCTCTCGCCGGGACATCTCCACCCCGGCGAGCCGCTGCTGTTCTTCAGCTTCAGCTTTCTCGAGCACCCACTCCTGGTACTCGCCGGCGAGACGCTCGCGCTCCTCCGTCACCTCGCGGAGGGCTGCCTGGTTGGCGGCGCTGAGCTCCGCCGCGCGCTTCTCCATTTCTGCGGCGGCCTTGGCGGCAAGGGCCTCCCGGGAGGCGAGCTTCGCCTGCCTGGCCCGGTAAAGGGCCAGGAGCTGGTGGAGCAGCTTCTCCTCCTCGGGCCCCTCGCTCCCGCCGGGCGCCTCGACGATTTTCAGGCCCGCGGAGGCGAGGACTTCTCCGTCAAACGCCTCGCCCTCCGCGGGAGCTCGCGATGAAGACCCCCAAGGCATCTGGATGAAGACGCCGTTGGGGGCCTCAAGATAGTACCCCTGCTCCCTGCTGGCGGAGGGATCGGTGGCCGGTGCAGCATCCGATGCTCCCGCCGCCTCCGGGCCGGCGGTGCGGTCGCCGTCCCCCTCCCCGGCCGCTGCGTCCGCAGCCGGAGCAGTCTCCTGCGCGGCCGGCTCGGCGGCCTCGGCCATCTCCTCGACGACAGGGGCGTCGCCGCCGCCGCCCTGCGTGCCCTCCTCCTCAAGGTTGATAACCTCCGTCTCCATGGGCTCAGGAGGAGGAAGGTCTAAAAAGAAGAAGAAGAAAAAGAAGCTCAAGATTTAAGCAAATATCCAAAAAGAGGCAAAGCCAAGAAGACAAGTCACAGAGCATACCTTGGCGGACGTCCTCGACGGCGGGCTCCCTCGCCGGGGAGCTCGGCCTTGGCGGAGTAGCCGCCCTCGCCGGGCTGCTCGCCCTTGGCGGGGTACTCTGCCTTGGCGGAGTACCCACCCTTGGCGGAGCACTCTCCCTTGCCGGAGAGTTCTGCCTTGGCGGGGACGGCGGGGCCTGCGGCTCCTCGGCGACGGTCTCCGGGCGCTCTTCCCGCTGTGGCTCCACCTCTGCACAAAACAAGACAAGGAACGTCAAGACATGAAGACAAGACCAAATCCTCAGGCGTACCCCGACAAGCGAAAAGAGAAAACCCCAGACTTACGCTGGGGGCTGCGCTGCGGGCTGCGCTGGGGGCTGCTCCTCGGAGCAGCGCTCGGGTCCGGCAGGCTCGGCTCCGGCACACCCCCTGTTGCCGCGGCTGCTGAGTCCTCCGCGACCTCGACCTCGGGCGCCTTGGCCTTCTTTGCCGCGCGATGGGCCAAGGTCCTGAAATCAAAGCAACAGACAGAGTCAGCATTAACAAAAAAACCAAGACAGAAATCGAGAAGATGTAAGGTCCTGGATCCTTACTCCTGGTCCTCCTCGTCGTCCTCGCTCAGGGCGGAGAAGTCGTACTCCACCGTGGGCGCGTCGGCGCGAGGAGCGGAAGACGAAGACTCCCTCGCGCGCTTGGTGTTCACCGGGGCTGGGGGCTGCGAAGACCCAGCCCCTGTGGTAGCCGGCGCCCGAGGAGCGGGCGGAGCCGCTGCTCCGCTCCGAGAAGACCCTTGCCGGCTCGGCGCCGGCCTGCGAGGCGCCTCCGTCGTGGTCCGCGCGCGGGCCGCCTCCGCTGTGGCTGGTGCGCCGGACGGCCTTGGCGCGGCTTGGCTCCCCCGGGGAGCTGCCCGGCGAGCTGGCTGTTGCCGGGGCACCTGCACTCTCTCCCCCGTCGCCGTCTTGCGGAGACGCTTCGGTGGGGACTGCCTTGGGCTTGCCGGGGGCGGGGAGCTCTCCGACGAGGAGAGGTCGTCGGCGTAAAGCTCCGTGGATCCGCCGGAGTCCTCGGCCTCCTCCTCCTCCTCCTCTTCCCCGGCCGGCTCACTAGGCCCAGCGTCCTGCGCTGCGGCCCCCTTTCCCTTGGCGCCTCCGCCCCTCGCGGCGCCTCTGCTCCCTCCGGCGGTACCCTCCATTGCCGCGGCCTCGGCCGCGATCCCGTGGATCCCGGAGTGCCTCAGCGAGGGGACCCCGGCGAGCGCGTCGGGAGGGAGCTGCAACAACCTGCGGATCTCCGCCTCCTCCGCCTGGGCGGACGCATCCGCAACCTCCGCCTTTTCAGGCGTGTATCCAAAAATTCCTACCGCTGCGGCTGCAGCGGCCTCTTCAGCTCGAGAAGCCATATAGGCAATCTCCTGGTCGGTGGTGTCCCGCGTGTGCTCCTTGAGGTCGTTCTTGTTCTTCGCCACCTCTGCAAGGTTGTCGTAGAAGTTGAGGACGTCGATGGGCTTGGGAGCGATCCACGTGCGGTCCACGCCGTGCGAGTCACACATGGGCATCATGGCGAGGATCCGGTCCCGGACGATGTTGTTGCAGAGCGGCACCACTTCCCAGGGAGGCCTGAACCACTCAGGGTGTGCCGGGTCATACTTGAAGAGTTCCCGGACCATCCCCTTCAGCTCCAGCGTGGTGAAGTTGAAGTTGAGCCCGGGGCGCAGCCTCATTATGTCTGCCGGGCCGCCGTACTCCCAGGCCGACCTCTTCCGGTCTTGGAGAGGGGCGATGCGCCGGCGAAGGAAATCTGCGCCCACCTCAGCAACTGACAGCTTGGCCATCCGAAGACGAAGAATCCGGACGAGGGCGATGTCGAGCTTGATGTCGTCCGAATCTAGCTCACTTGAGTCCCTGCCGCGCACGATGGGCGTTGTGCGCGGCGCGGTGAAGGCTTGCGGCTGATCTTCGACGATCCAGCACCACTCCGCTCGCCATTCCTCCCACTTGCCGCGGAGCTCCCCCGGCAAGTACGCACCCTTTTTATTCAGACGGAAAACCCAAGAAATTCCTCCGGAGAGGGGGGCATCGGCCTCGGCTCTAGGAGTGAAGAAGTGCCTAAAAAGCGCTACGTTTGGGTGTACTCCTATGAAGTTTTCGCACATGTGTGCGAAAACCGCCATGGTGAGGATGGCGTTGGGGGTGAAGTCAAGCAGATGGAGGCCGTATGTGTTCATGATGTCGCAGAAGAAGTTTGAGAAAGGAGGGCAGAGACCACAGTGAAAAAAGGCTGCGAAGAAGTAGTACCCGCCGGGATAGCTGTCCTTGGCGGCGGCCGGATATGCTCGCGTGCGGGGATGCGCGTCGGTTTCCTTGGCCCAGAACAAGTAATACTTGTTCCAGAGCTCCCGCACGCCGAGCTTCGGCGGGAAGACGAGGTGCTTCTTCCGGTACGCGGCGAGCTTCGCCGCTTGCTCCGATTTCTCCCTCTTGGCCTTCTCCGCCTTCGCCTTGTCGGTCTTCGGGGCCATGGCGGACGCGGCGGAAGGAAGGAGGGGCGAAAGGTCCGACGACGCCGGAGATGCAGACGGCGGCGGCGGAGGTGTGGAGGCGGAGCGCAAGAAGAATCTTTGGAGGATGAAGACGATGCAAGGAAAGCGCAAGGAGGGGAACCGCGCCTGCTCCCTCTGCTTTTATGGGGGAGTGGGGGGGCGTTTCGCCCTTTCCATTAAGAGATCGTGGGCACGTCCCATCCCACGACGCCGCGATCGACGCGTGCCGTTACGGTGGGGTGCGGCGGATACGGAAGTGGATTCGGCGCGCCGCGGGCCGTGGCTGCCCGTGCACTGTTTTGGGCCTGGCCCAACAGCGCTCGGCACCGTGTGTGGCCCAGGCCCGGGGGCTCCTGTCGGTGTACTAAGGTAGGGGTACCTCAGTACCCCAACTTGTGCACGGGCAGTTGCAGCTTCCCGCGGCAAGGTTTACCGCGTGCTTGCCGGAGACCTTCTTGCTCCCTATCAAACCATTCAAAAACAAAGTATACAAGAAAGAAGATCGAGACCCCGGCAAGAGGAGCTTGCCGGGAAGGCCGTACCAGGCTCAAGATTACCTCACTAGCACAAGGCCCTGGCAGGAGGAGCTTGCCAGGAAGACTAGAAGATTCCATCATAGAAGACCCGGCAAGGGCCCGGGGAGCGGCAAGCTCCCGGGCCCGGCAAGATCAAGGCCCCGGCAAGGTGCTTGCCGGGAAGACTGCGCTGTGTGCCCGCGCTCCAGCTCATCGGCCCACGCGTCGCCCTGGGGCCTATCCAGGGACGCGTGGCGGATGGCTGTGCAGCCTGGGGTACACGGTGGCACTCCACGGCGGTGGATCCATCGCCGTGGCAGACGGAGACGCAAGAGCGGGAGCTTTTGGGGTCGACGGCGACGGGCATTAAATGCCCTTGTCCCCCACTGTTAAAGTAGGTATAGACCACTGTTCTGTACTGTAGCTCCACTGTTCCCGCACTGTTACAACTACCACCTCTTTTACATTTTTACCCCTTTCTCCTACGTTGACACCTGTCGGTGACCCCTTACACTATAAAAGGAGGCCCATGCACAACGTGGAGGGGGTTCGGAACCTAGATCACTCTCATGCTCGGTGTAGCTGCTTCTTCAAGCTCCCGAGCTCTCCAACTTAATACACAACCAAGCAGGAGTAGGGTTTTACGCGTCTACCGCGGCCCGAACCTGGGTAAAACTGCCCGCGTGCTCGCTACGATCTGCTCTTTGTGCTCCCTCCGCCCTCGTACCGCACAGACAAGGGGCTCCGGTCCCATAGGTGTTCGTGGCGGACAGTTTCCCCCGACAGTGCGATGCATGTAGATCATCTCAATAACACATTATATACTCTAGTTATTGGAGACTAGCCACAAGGAAAGCATGAACCACTGGAAGAGCATTGTAAACATAGCACTATGTTGCTACAAGCTGGTCTCTAGATCATAAGTACAGGCATATGTACAAAAGTAGAAACAATAAGAGTTCATACCGGTCTTCCTTGTTGCTTCCTTTCAGTCGATCTTCGTCATTACTGCTTGTCACTTGCATGATCGAACATAGGAAATATAATCAAATGCCATCACGGACTCGAGCTGATCTCTGAAAACAAAGCAAACTAAAGAGAGAAAGGAAATCTTTTTGGGTTTTTCAAAAGTTGAATAAAAAGCAAAAGAAAGAGAAAATCTTTTTGTTGTTTCTGCAAATAGAGGAATAAAGAAGAACGAGTAAAAACTTCGAAAAGATCAAAGTGAATAAAACGGATAATATAATGAAAAAGTGAGAAGGGCACGTACTCCCCCAAGCTTAGGCTTTTGGCCTAAGTTGGTAGCAGCTACTACCCCCCAGGAGCCTCCTGCTCCAGGGGTATGGTGGTGAGACGAAGGGTCGTAGAAGGATGATGGCGCGTACACCGAACTCCTCGGAGTCTCCCACGAGGAAGGTTCCGAGCGCCAAACAGAGGAAGACCCTTCACCAAACTCGGTGGCGGTCTCATCCTGAAAATGTGGTATCCCACCGTGCCTCTCCTCGTCGGGCACAACCCCCTCCATGGGGTTATGGAACTGGTGCTGGACCATGAACTCATCGAACTGGACAACATCAAAGGACCATCCGTTCCTGCGAGAAAAATCAAACAAAAGAGGTGCAGGTAGACGGATCTCGCGTTCCGCGTTAGTTCCGAAACGCAAGATATAAACAAGGTTATCAAGTTCAGAACCCATGGTAACAAACTTATGCCTCTTCATAGCAGCAAGATCAAAGCTTAAATAAGTAAAAGGAGTATCATCAGGGTGTGGGGTGCCTCCAAGATGCTCTAAGATAAGCGTGGAATAAATGCCACCATATAAGCCCCCCTTGTTACCGTTCATAGCAAGGCGTCGAGCAGTTAAGCTACTAATATTATAATCAGACCTCCCTGAGAGGGCTGCTGCCAGGATAGCAATATCCGGAGCAGAAATGTTGCTCGTGTTGTCGGGAGCCAACACCCCTCTAGCAATATAATATGCAAAATACCTGAGGTGGGGAAACAAGATGCTGGAGATCTTCGACCGATGAATATCCCTCGTACCCATGCTGCAGAGAGAGTTGATGACGGTTTTCAGCTCGGAGGGCTGCGTGGCCATCCTTGCCGTCCTCCCAACGTTCGGCACACCTATTACTTCACAAAAATTTCCCAGAGTCATGGTGATAAGATCATTATAAATTTTATACTCAATAGCACCTGAATCAGGATTATATCTTAAACTGTTAATGAAACCGGAGGTGAGTTTCTGATACTGAGTAACAGGGCTCGTGACGAGTCGTGTCAAACCTGCATTAGCACAAAGATTATAAAACTCATCCTTGATTCCCGCAGCTTCCATGAATTCATCACATGGAAATGTCATCGCACGTGCTGGACTTGTGTCTTCCAACAACTCCAGGGGCACATGATCTTCATTATAGCTCACCCTAACAGTCGATGGTGAAGCTGTGGCTCTAGTGACTCGATCGGAGTGTGCGGGCCTCCTCTTCTCAAGCCATCCTTTTGCCCTTCCTAACAAACTCATTTCTGAATTTTTTTATAATTTACAAAAACGAGGATTAAAACAAAGTGAGCTAAGGCAAACTACTCAACTCACTTGCCCAAGGCATAAACTTGCATCAAAACTTGGAAAACAACTTTCTACACATGCATGCAAGCTCATCTCTACAACACCAAGAACTACTAAATACTCACAAATGAGGCCACCAATCAAAAATCTAATTGGAGGGGTGGAGGAGTCACATACCAGGGAGTATTTGCTCAAAATTTCAGCTCAAATGATGAGCTGTAGAGAGAGATCGAAGAATCGCCCCCAAGAACAGCAAGAACAAGACCATAACTCGGGTTTCTGGAAAAAGAGAGAGAGAGGGGAAGAAGAAGTACCTGGAGGGGGGTCCCATGGGCCCCAGACGCCCTGTGGGCGCGGCCAGGGGCTGGGCCGCGCCAGCTGGCCGCCTGGGCCACTGGTGGCCCCCCCTGGCTGGCCCCAGGACTTTCCGGGTCTCTCCCGTTGTGGAAATTTTTAATATAATTTTTCTGGAATTTTTCTGAAAACTTCACTGTTGAAATTTTTCCGAAGTTCAAAAAGCTGCGAAACTCTCTGAAAACTTGAAGTAGTTAGTAGTATTGTGAAGCTTCAAAAACATAGATACTTGGTACAGCAAGTAGGACAATACTGAAAACAAATGAAAACATAGAAAGCTCAACTTTTTATCCATATAAAACACGTTTACGAGTAAGGTTGATCAAGTCTTACCAACAAACAAGCGATATATAGAGCAAAAAGTATCACCTCCTACAAAGTAATCACTGAGCTTTTACCTTGATGGACATTGTCCCTACCATGGTAGTTTTGCATTTGTGAGGCACATGTAGTGGACAGTCCCATTCTCCAATTTTCACGGTCTCGATATTCTCTATAGAGTTGAGGGCATGCCTCCTATCGGTCTTCTTCGGAAAATATACCGTGTGTTCTTTATCATTCACATGAAAGGTAACCTTCCCTTTGTTGCAATCAATAACAGCACCTGCGGTGTTAAGAAAAGGTCTACCAAGAATAATGGACATGCTCCCATCCTCAGGCATGTCAAGCACAACAAAATCAGTAAGAATTAAACAATTATCAACTTCAACTGGAACATCCTCACAAATACCTATCGGAACAGCGGTTGACTTGTCAGCCATCTGAAGGGAGATATCTGTAGGAATTAGTTTCTCTAAACAGAGCCTCTCGTAAAGAGAGAGAGGCATAACACTCACTCCCGCTCCAAGATCACATAAAGCAGTTTTGACATAATTATTCTTTATGGAGCAAGGAATGGTGGGTATACCTGGATCACCGAGCTTCTCAGGAATCTTTCCACTGAAAGAATAGTTAGCAAGCATAGTAGATATTGCATCATTAGGAATTTTTCTTTTGTTAGTGACAATATCTTTCATATATTTTGAATAAGGAAGTAACTTAATAGCATCAGTCAAAGGAATTTGAAGAAAAAGAGGTTTAATCCATTCACAAAACTTATTGTAATGCTCTTCTTCTTTAGATTTGATGGACTTACCTAGAAAGGGTATGGGTTTCTGTACCCATGGTTCTTTCTCCTTCCCATGTTTTCTTGCGGTGAAGTCTTCTTTAGTGTACCTCTTACGTTTGTCAGGTGCTTCTTCCTCTCGAACTTCAGGCGGATCATTCTTCTCATTATCATTACCTTCAGGTTCAGCACCGTCTTCAGTATCAGCATCGGAGATAGATACACTGTTGGGATCAATAGCTGGCTCTTCATCTGCAATAGGATCATTAGAATTGTCAGTCTCTTTATGTTTCTTTTTCTTATTTGGAGAGACAACAATTTCTTCTTCCTGCATTTGAGAATCTTGCTCGATTCTCTTCGGATGTCCCTCTAGATAAAGAGGATCTTGAGTACTAGTTCCTCCTCGGGTCTTAATCCCAAAAGCCTGCAGTTTATCTTGTTTGGCATTGTTAGCAAGCAAATCTCTTTGCACATTAGAAATTTGATCAAGCTGAGTTTGAACCATATGAAAATGCTTCACAAGACATTGAACATCATTAACTGTTCTATCTAAAATACCAAGCAACTTTTTGATAGCAAGGGAATTATCATGCAACTGACTTTCTATCCTCTCATTAAAATGATTCTGTTTCATAATAAAATTATCAAACTCATCTAAACATTGATCAGGAGGCTTACCATAAGGGATGTCACTTGCGTTGAAATCTAAAAGAGAGTGTACCTCTACCGTAGAAGGGTGAGTGGTAGGCTCACACAGTTTCTCGATAGGGGGTAGATTCTTCACGTCTTCAGCTTTAATACCTTTCTCTTTAATAGACTTCTTTGCTTCTCGCATATCCTCGGGGCTTAGAATAAACATGCCCCTCTTCTTTGTTGGTGGAGGTGGTTCAGGGACGGACCAATCTTCATGGTTTTTGGCAATCCTGCCCATTAAATCTTCCGCGTCGTCCGGTGTTCTTTTCCTGAAAACACAACCAGCACAACTGTCCAGATAGGACCTAGATTCATCAGTTAGACCAGCATAGAATATATCAATTAATTCATTCTTAGGAACTCCATGTCCTGGTCTAGCCTGAATCAAACCGCAGTACCTCCCCCAAGCTTTAGGGAGGGACTTATCCTGCAACTGTTTAAAATTATAAATTCTTTGTAAAGGAGCATGTTGCATATGAGCAGGAAAGTACTTATCAACAAAAGAGTGAGCTAAGTCCTGAGGACTCTTAATAGAACCGCATGGGAGTGAATCATACCATGCTTTAGCACCTTCCTTCAAGGAGAAAGGAAGAAGCTTGGTCACATAAAAGTAGCGTATCTTCTCATCTGTGGTAAACGGGCTACCTAGTTCACCAAGTTTAGTTAGGTGTGCAATAGCATCATCATTTTCTCTGCCATAAAAGGGGTCAGCTTCAACCAAAGGTATAAGTGAAAGATCAACAGAGAAATCAAAATCAGGATCATCAATGCATATAGGAGATGTAGCAAACTCAGGATTAGGAACGGTTTTGTTTTTCAAAGAGTGTTTTTCAAATATTTTCTTAATAGTTTCAGGGTCAGAGCCAGCAAACTCTGTCAGTTCCCTGCATAAATCTTCATCAAGTATATAATAATCATCATCAAGGAGCCTCTCCTGAAGTTTATTCAATTCAGGAAAATCATAAGTTTCACCAATAGGGTAGCGAGTAACAGGAAGTTCAATTCCATATTTTTCAGCAGCAGCAGTAATTTGTTTCTCAAGAGCATAACCAAGCGAACTAATATCATCATCAAAAGTAGTAGAAGCATCATCAAGAGTATCAGACATAGTAACAGATTCAGTAGGAGCATCATGTGGCGGTGGTGAGGCAAACTTACTCATAATAGAAGGTGAATCAAGCGTAGCACTAGTGCTCAGAGCAGTACCTCTTCTTGTAGTGGATCGTAAGATCGGAACCTTGGGGTCTCCTTTCTTACCCATGGTGAATAAAGTGCAGCAGGTAGGATACCTCAAGTAGACTTGTAAATATTGCTATGCTCCCCGGCAACGGCGCCAAAAAACGGTACTTGATAACCCTCAACCATAAGGGATCGAGATAGTCTTCGCGGGTAAGAATAACCCAATTTATTGGTTCGACACACGGGGAGCCAAAGAGTATTTATAAGCTTTAACAATTGAGTTGTCAATTCAACCGCACCTGAAATATACTAACTTGCAACAAAAGATAAGTGGTAACAGTGATATGATAGTGATGATAGTAATAGTAAAAGTAAACAACAGAATTAAATAGCGGTAGTAAATGGTAGAAGTGGCAACTAGTGACAAGCAAGGTTTAAAATACTGTAGGCTAGGGAGATGGATGGTTGGGTGTTGCATGGATGAGATAGTTTCTAACTCGGGGCACGGCACACGGAAAAGTAATGATCATCTAGGCAAATATCAAACATTAGGCATGTATCCCGTAGGTAGTTGTACGTGCTTGCAATAAGAACTTGCACAACATCTTTTGTCCTACGATCCCCCTACGAACGGGGCCAAAAGGAACTAATGGATATTAAGGTGCTCCTGTCAAAGAGCACCGGAACAAAGCAATGAACTCAATGGATACATGTAATCCTCAAATTACTGGACATCCCCTTTGGTGTCCCAAGCTGTCACTTTTGGGATCGCCGGTTCCGAACCGTAACAGGTGCATACAACTCATAGATAGGATCAAGAACACAAATATATTCATGCAAACACATATGGTTCAGATCTAAAATCATGGCACTCGGGCCCTAAGTGTCAAGCATTAAGAATAACAAGTTGTAGCAAAGATGATAAACACCATACTAGATGATAGGCAACATGCCCCCAACAATCTGACGAACTATTACATGATCTAACTCATCCAATCCCTACCATCCCCTTCGCCTACAGCAAGGGAATTACTCACATGTGAAGGGGGAAGTCATGGAGGGATGATGGAGTGGTGATGATGATGACGATGGCGACGATCTCCCCTCTCCGGAGGCCAAATCAGCCTCCAGATTAGCCCCTCCCGAAGAAGAACAGAGGGTGGCGGCGGCTCCGCGACGAAAAACAACGAAAGGACTTCTGATCTGGGATTTCTGCGTCGGGAGGAAAAATACGGGCTAAAGTAGGGCACCAGGGGGTGTGGGGCCCACCCAGGCGCCCCCCCGGCGTGGCCCGGGGGGGGGCGCCCACAGGGCGCCTGGGCACCCCCTGGCCCCCCTCTGGCCCCAGTTCTGGCATTTTGTTTCGTCGGGTGCGTGGATTTTTCGTGATTTTTCGTGGATTTTTCTGAGATGCTTAAAAATCCGTTTTCCTGCACACAAATAAACCATACAGGCAGCTCTGCTGAAAACAACGTCAGTCCGGGTTAGTTTAGTCCAAATCATGCAAGAATGAGGTCAAAACAATATCAAAAGTGTTTGGAAAAGTAGATACGTTTGAGACGTATCAGCCGCCCGTACGCCGCCGTCCGACCTTCCCCGAGCTCGCTTCGACGCCCTCTGCGACCGCTGTGACCTCACGCTTCGAACCCCTCTCTCCACGGGCTCGATTATGCCTTGTAGCCGTCGCCCCCTTGCTGACCGAAGATCACCGCCGCCAGTCAACTCGCCGCCGTGGCCACAGGCACCATGCCTCGTGGCTGAGCATGCCATTAGGATCAGTAGATCACCAGCAAGCTAATGCCAGCTTTAACTCCTCCTACCGTGCACCACAACACCATCCCGGCCAACTCCGTGCGAGCACCGCCGCGGACGAGCTCGTCGCCGTCGACTCCGGCTACCAATCGACCAACCAGTGGCACCGTTGGATGCGGTGCATCACCAGGAGCACACAGAGCCCATCCGCGCAACAAATGGTTCCCGGAACAAGGATTCCGACGAGTCAGCGCCGTGCGAAATGGTCGCCGCCGGCCAAACTCCGGCGGGCTGACGTGGCCTGTTAATTAGGAGCTAACAGTAATTAGATTAATCACCACAGTCACTGACAGTGGGCCCCTTTGCTTAGTCAAACCCAGTCAACCCTAGTTTTGACCGGAATTAGCTCCTGAGACACTGACATGAGGGACCCACCGGTCAGGTTTGACTTGGACTAGCTCCTGTTGACTGACTGACGTCAGCATGATGTCATGCTGACGCAGTAAAGGATTTTCTGGGATTTTTAGATTTAAAAATAATTCAGGAAATTCCAGAAAAATGCCTAAACTTCAAAAAATCATATAAATTCAACAGTAGCTCAGATGGAAAAGATTTATATATGAAAAATGATCAGAAAAATCCAATCTTTCCAATGGCGCTGGTTTCATGCATGTTTGAGCAAGTTAACTTGCTGTATACTTTAAAACATGATAATGCACTTATTTAAATAATAGTTAAAATGCCAATTTGAATCTTTGATTCAAATAGGCTCAAACCCTTCTGGTTTTAGTTGCATTAGCCCAACACACATGCATCTTGCCATGTCATGAGCATGCATCATATTGTTGCATTTGTTTGTTTAATGATTGTATCGCCGGTATTCCCTGTATTAGGTCCTGCTCCCGAGGATACTGATGCGTATCCAGCTGAAGAGCAGTACCCAACAACCACTTTGTCAGGCAAGCAATCATTGATCATTCCGATACAAACCTAATCTTCTCGCTCCTGCTCTCTTTTACTGCATTAAGGCAACAGCGTGTGAACTGCTACTTGCTGCGGTAGATGAACCCTATTCCCTTGCATGACCTGTCATTGCCACAGTAAATAGTTGAAACCCACTAGCATGTGTAGGAGTTGATTGAGCCATGTGATGTGTGATCCACCATGCTATTTGTTTATGTTGCCTGCTATGCTTAGAGTTGTGTCAGGTCTGGTTCATCTGGGTGATGGATCAGAGTGAAATGATCATACCGATAAAGAGAAGGAAGTGTGGAATACGCTTGGTAAAGGTATCGATGAAAGGCCATGTAGGAGTACATGGTGGGTTGTTTCATTGGAATCATCCATAGGACCCGAGATCTGTGTGTGTGATTCAAGTTACAGTTACTACCACACATTGGGCCCTGAAATATGACCCCGCTCGACTTATCGACTGCCATGTTCTCTGTCCAGGAGTTGCAACTAGTTTCTGGTGTTTATAGATTACTGGAGGTCGTGCACAGCGCTGACCCTCGGGGTGGGCTGTGATGCGACAGGTACGTGGCACGGTGTACCGATTGCCCGTTTGGTGACTCGGGAACCCTGTACACATCGTTTGGGGTCGTGAGCGACATCCCGGTCGGATCTCCCCACGGATGGAACCCAAATAGGCGATAAACCTGGATGAGAGACTTGAGTGGTTGGTTAGGTCGTGGTCTACACCCACGTCGGCTTTCACTTGAAGTCTGCCGAGCACATGTCGTGTGCAGACGCTAAGTGGTGAAAACATGTGTCAAGAAGTACACCCCTGCAGGGTTATCAATCTATTCGAATAGCCGTTGTTCGCGGTACGGACTACTTAGTTACTCTTACAGTTCATAGACAAGTTGATGGATACTACTAAAAGCCTCAAGATAAGTGTGAGTGTCGTGGATGGCCCTTCCGTAGGATGACGGAAGAGGATCCTCGGTAGTGTATTGTTGTGGTGATTAGAGGACTCGTGTTCGTAATAACATCTTGCAATCTGTTGAGAGTTGTAGTATAGGTTAGCCAAGAGTCAAAGCTGGCTTTCTGCTATGAACTCCACTACCCCCTTGATAATGTTGCATGTATGATAGATTCTGTGGTAAGACTTGCTGAGTACCTTTGTACTCATGTTTGCTTAATAACTGTTGCAGAGGAGAACCCTGCCCCTGCTGATGGGTTCTACATAGACGTTGACGTCGACGAGTAGCTTGACACCCAGACGGAGATCTGGAGCTTGTGAAGGGCCTTGTAGATAGTCAGGCTACACCAAGCCTGTTTTATTTTCTAAGTTGTCTGTACTCAGACATGTAGCTTCCGCTTGTGCTTGTATGATTGTATGACTTGAGTGTTGGGTCATGTGACCCCTACCTGTATGGATATGTTATGTATGGCTCTTGGAGCCTCTTAAATAAAGTACTTTGAGTCATAGAGTTCTGTTGTGATGCAATGTTGTATTTGCACATATTGAGCATATTGTGTGTATGGTTGAAATGCTTGGTATGTATGGGATCCGACACCTAGTTGTTTTCCTTTAGTAGCCTACCTTACAGGGAAATGCCTCCTAGTGATTCCAATGAGCCTTGGTAGCTTGCTACTGCTCGGAACACGTAGGCTGGCCGGCATGTGTCCTTCTTCGTTCATGTGTCTGTCCCTTAGGGGAAATGTCACGCGTTGTTCCTTTAAGTCCATGTAGCTTGCTACGACTTGGGTTCATACGTTGATGACCGACACGTTCGTTGCTGGGTCATGGATGCCTGTCTCTGTAATCTAGTGCCACTTTTGGTTTATAACTAGCCATGTCGGCCCGGGTTCTCTGTCATATGGATGCTAGCGACACTGTCTTATACGTGTGCCAAAATGCGCAAACGGTCCCGGGCCAGGTAAGGTGGCACCCGTGGGGTTACCGTGCGTGAGGCCGCAAAGTGATATGACGTGTTACAGCTAGATCGGTGTGACTTAGGATCGGGGTCCTGACACACGATTAGTTGAAGTGATAAATATAATATCATCACCCCTTATCTTAGGGAAATCGGATCAGGCTCGGCATCCCAGTGCACAAGACTTTTCGGCAATGGTAAAACAAGTCCAACAAGACCTCCCGGTGTGTCGACACCCTGATAGTAGCCGCGCGTATCTCGTCTCAGGCCACGACCGGATGGGTGAAGCTACGAGTCAAACCAAACCTCGAGTTTCCCCGTGGTGGCCCCGCAGGCTCCCCGTTTGGGACCAACACCATCAGCACTGGCCCCCCTGCTATGTAGAAAGAATCCTCGGGTAGCGCTAACTCCCTATGAAAATTAATTAATTAATTAAGTTGTTATTATGAGCAAATTAAAACCAATGTTGGGCCTTGCTGGAGGAGTTTTATTCAAAGTCGAACTGTCAAGGGGTCCCCATCCACCCATCGTGTAAGGAACGCAAAATCAAGGAACATAATGCCGGTTTATCGGTGCCTAAGGTGGCATGAGTGGAACAAAACACCGAGCAAAAGGCAAAGCCTTCCACCCATGCCCAGTATATAGGTGTGTTAGTAATAATTATAGATATTGTGATATTCCAATAACAAGTTCCCTCCTGGAACGAACTTCATCTTCACCCGCAACTAACAATGCTATAAGAGGGGCTGAGCCAGCGGGTAACATAGCCAAACAGTTGTTTTGCTAGGAAGGTGTCAAAGGTTAGAGGTTTCATGACAACAAGGAGTGGCTGACATAAAAGATGGGTAGCGCGACATGTAACGATAGCATCGAGACAACTATCCAAGGGTATGATCATCTTTCCTGGGATTCCGCAAGGGAGAAGAACGGAACCAAGAAGTAGTCGAACGGATCCTCACAACTCCGGAACGAACCCGAAGCTAACGAGGGAAGCAAACCGGAAAGAAGCAAGCAACACGGTAAACACACATATCATAATCATGGCATGATGCAGAAATAAGTATGATGCATGTCCGGTTTAAATATGCATGGCATGGCAGAGTGCACAAACAAGTACTACAAGTTAAGTGGAGCTCAATATGCAACGAGTTGCATATTGACGAAACACCACATTTTATTTATTTAGTTGACTCTCGTTTATTTACAAGACAATGTTAAATGTTTGTTAACATGGCAAGAGGTGAAGCAACAACAAACTACCTATTTAGGCAAGTTTTAATGAGGTCGGAAATAACAGCAACAATTCCGGAAAATCCCCATATGCATGTTTAGCAATTTTAACCAACAACAATTCACACATTTTAATGTTGTTAACATGATGCGGATGACATGATCAAGTTTATGCAATTTTATTAAAAGTGAACATGAAGAGATAAGGAGTATTGGTCACCGTGGTGGAAGAAAAAGGGTGTCACGGCAACGATCCGAAAATGATGCAACAGCAACATCTCGGTTCCCGGTAACTCATTGAGAGACCGGTGCAAAAGATGACGGAGAGCGTGTCATGCAAGAAGAAAGGTGGGGTGATCCCGTCACCGGGTTCCCACGAGTCGGCGATGAGGCAACCGAGGAGCATGACAAAAGACGAAACGGGCACGGTGCACACAAGGGAAAACATCTCATACAACACAACAAGCATTCGTCCACGGGCATCGTCTCGGGGTTATACTTCGGAACGTTCGTTGGGGCGGTTCGAGGTCGTAGAGGGATGTAGTGGTACACGGGTCGTAGAGGAAGTAGTTGTTCACGAGGTCGTCAACGAAATAGTCGTTTACATTCCGTTTCGGAGAGGTAGTTGACGAAGCCATCGTTTCCGGGGCGACGGTAGTCGAACTTGATGCTTGCATTACACGGGTCATCGGCGACGGTAGTGGAAGTAGTCGTTCGGTCGTAGCGGTCTTGCCGGCGGGGTACTTGTCGCATCGCATCATGTAGTCGTTCTCGTTTCTTAGATGTTCATGTTCAACGTGTCGTGGAACTTGAGGTCTTGGTCTTCGGCGTCGAGGTACTTCGCACATCCGGTAGTCGTACTCGAGGTCGTCGTTGACGTAGGGGTACATGAGGGTCGTCGTGGTACTTGGCGTCTCATCGTGTAGCCGTTTGTCGTAGCCGTTCGGGTCTCGGAGTGATTGCAGTAGTTCACTTGGCGGTGGTAGACGAACTTGACGGTCTTGACGTTCCAATCACAGCAACACAAAAGAGCAACAAAGGCGGCAGCACGAGGGCGACGAGGCCATGGCAGCGGCACGCGGCAAGGCCGGAGGGAGCCGCTCGGGGGGCGAGGCGCAGGCGCCTCGGTGGTGGACGGCGCGGCGCTGCAGAGGAGAGGCAGCATGGGGCCTTGCTGGAGGTTGCTCGGGCCTCCACGCGGCGAGGAGGAAGGCCTGCGCGGCGTGCGAGGCGACGGAGGGGCGCGGCGCTGGCAACGCATCCCCGGCCGGCGCGGCGAGGCCGTGGCCGCAGGAGGGAGGAGGTAGGGTCGCAGCACGAGCGGCACAGCTCCTGGCCGGCTTGGCTGGAGGCGAGGCGGGCGATGGGGTGGCGAGGACGGGCGCGTCGGGCTGCGGCCTTGGCGCTGGAGGGTGCGGGCGCTGCAGTTTGGCGATGCGGGGCGATGGAGGAGGAGTGGGGACGAGAGGGAGGTCGAGGGGAGAGGGAGATCGATGGAAATGAGATGCTGGCGGCGGGGGAGGGAGAGCGAGGGGAAGAGACGAGAGGAGGGGTGGTCGGGCTAGGTTAGGCCTGGAGTTGGGCCAGAAGGCGCAGCTGGGCCTAGCAGGCCGGCTGGGCTCACTGCTCCCTCACTCACTTAACTGTTGTCTGCCCAAAAAACAGAAAAACAACAGAGAAGAAAAGAAAAGAAAGGAGGTGTTAGAAATAGAGTTAGGGCATGGGTTTAATTTTCTCGGACACATAAAAAATGAGCTTGATCCAAGAAAATAGGAATGAGCATGGACGTGACGATGATTTCAAACTCGTTTGAATTTAATTCAAATGAGTTTGAGATGGAAGTGGGTAAAAGGTATGACCAAAAGGTTGAGAATTTTTTAAGGAGCTCGGGAAAATGACAGAAGGATTTATGGCAAAGTTTGAGATCAAGAATTGAGATACAAAAGGCATGGAGAATATTATGCAAGTGTGTTATGGTGATTCCGAAGCAATGAAATAATTTTATAGCTCCATATATTAGGAGGATATGTTATAAAGAGAAGTCACACTTCCCTCGATTTAAATGGACCGAAGGTCCACACAATTTATTTAGTTAAGAAGAAAAGATTAAAGACATGAAGGCATGATGATATGATGCAATGCAAAATAAATAACACAAGCACAAATGAAACACACGGGAGAACCCGGAACATCTGGAATCTTCTGGGACGTCGGTCTTCGGGCGTCACAACTGGCTTCCCATGCCCTAACTCTATTTCTAACACCTCCTTTCTTTTCTTTTCTTCTCTGTTGTTTTTCTGTTTTTTTGAGCAGACAACAGTTAAGTGAGTGAGGGAGCTGTGAGCCCAGCCGGCCTGCTAGGCCCAGCTGCGCCTCCTGGCCCAACTCCAGGCCTAACCTAGCCCGACCACCCCACCTCTCGTCTCTTCCCCTCGCTCTCCCTCCCCCGCCGCCAGCATCTCATTTCCATCGATCTCCCTCTCCCCTATTTAAATGGACCGAAGGTCCACACAATTTATTTAGTTAAGAAGAAAAGATTAAAGACATGAAGGCATGATGATATGATGCAATGCAAAATAAATAACACAAGCACAAATGAAACACACGGGAGAACCCGGAACATCTGGAATCTTCTGGGACGTCGGTCTTCGGGCGTCACAGTTTCAAAATGGCTCAAGTTTGAATTATTTTAAAACTGGAATGATTTTACTTCCTATAAAAATACACAGGGAAATTTTATAAAAATAGTGTGTAATTCTAGGAGTTTGAGGATATTTTTATATCTTTCAAAATCCTCTCCAAGCCCCCTGTACTTTTTTATTTTATCCACTATTTATTATTTAAACGGAAATGTAAAAGAAAAAGAATAAATGGCAGCAGCAGCAGCATCCGCTTGGGCCCAGCCTTCCCCCTAGGCCCAGCTACCAGCGCGTGCCGCGGCCCAGCCAGCTCCTCCACGCGTGCAGCCCACCATCGCGCAGTCGTAGATCCCGCGCTTCGCCCTGCTCTGGTTCTTCCCTCTCTTGCACATCGCCAGCGCTCGAGCGCAAGCTCGTGGAGCACCTGCGCTGGCCTCCGTCTTCCGCTCGCGCGTCTGCACGCTTCAAGCCTCTGCCTCGCCATGGCCGAGCTGAGCGCGAGCTCGTGCTCGAGTCTCTGCATGTGCGCATAGCACACCCGCAACCTCGCCTGAGTTCCGCACCCTCGCCGGTGCTCCTCTGCTCCGGTGGCCGCCGTTCACGCTCGCCGCCGATGGGTCTTCTCTGTTGCACGCAGGCGAGGATCTGCACTAGTTGCAGATCAACTCAAGAGGAGCCATGCTCCCTCTCTATCAGACGCACGCGCTCAGCCCAGTGGCATAAGCCTCCCCCTCGCTACCAGGAGATCGCGGGTTCGAATCACGCCGGGGCAGTGGTTAATTCCCCCTTTTTTGCTTGTTAAGTGCCACTGACAGGGCAGCCTCACCTGTCATCCAGTCAGGTCGCACACACACACACACACCCGTACCCGCCGCTGCCACCTCATCGCTCTAGACCCACGGGCTAGATGCTGCAGCTAGATCCAGTGTGGGTCAGTTTGACCTTTTCTTTTCTTTTCTTTTCTGTTTTCTTTTTCTTTTTCTTTTTCTGCATTATCTTTGCATATTTAATATCATTTAAAATATGCATCTGATGAAAATGAGTTATATATGAAAACCGCTTAGTTTTTCATGTAGAATATTAATATGCAGTTTGTTGCCATGTTTAAAACTTTTAAACTGCAGTTACAATTAATTTGTGTTTAAAATATGCTTAAACATGTAAAAATCATAACTAAATATCTACAACTTCAAATTTAACAAACTTCATATGCATTTGGGGTGCAAAAATGTGTACATTAATGTGGTGATGTTACTTTGCATGTTTAACAAATTTAAAAGATGAGTTTCTCAGTTATGTCCCAAATGTATTTAAATGAATATGGGAGTTTCCGGAAATTGTTGTTTGTTCTTTCCGGCCCATTTAAAATATTAGCATGTTGTTGTTAGCAGTGTTCAAGAAATCGTTAACTGGTAGCTGCTCGGTCGGTTTAGGAGTAGCGATTAATCGGTGAATCGGCCTGTTAACTGGATTGATCGGTCGACCATTAATCGGTAGATTGAATAGGAACTTGCCAACATATATCAAGATTTTTTATGTATTATACCATATTCCCAAGATCACAGGTAGTTAGTATACTAAAACATGCTTCCTTAGACATATGAAAATCATAGATAGGAGGTACAATTATTAATCCTAGCTATTAAGGAGCGGGATGGGGATGGAAGGGGTTACGTGTCAAAAATTTGGGCTTCGTTTGCCCACCCATTAATGAACTGGCAGGGATTAATCAGCATGACAACTGATTAATTGGTCTAACTGGCCAATTAATCGGCCCGACAAGTTAACTCGATGAATAGGTGTTATTCGATTCGGCCATGCAGTGAGTAGCAATTAACTGGCCCGTTAACTGATTAATTGGGTGAATTCTTGAACAGTGGTTGTTAGTCCTAGATGCACCACTTGCCGTGTTAAACAACTTTTAAAACTTGTTGGGTGCCTTTTTAAAACATCTACATAATCACTTGTGGCCATGTTAGACTTGTTTCCTTTTGCTTGTGTTCATACATGTGTGTGATCTTGTTATTGCCATGATGCTTGTGCACTCTTCTTGTTCCTAGGAGTTGCACCATATCTTTGTCCATATGCATCATATTCATGCATCATGTGGTTGAGCATTGCATAATGATTGATTGGTGTTCCGGTGTTTGCGTTGTTGTGTTGGTTAGAGCCCGGTGACGATTTGGAGTTCGAGGTTCCTTTCGAGGGTGAGTTTGAGGAGCAAGGTTACGATCCCTCTGTGGAATCAACAGGCAAGATGACCATTCCCAGATATCACTCCTACCTTTGCCTATGCTAGATGTCTCGTTCTTTAGATATTGCCTCGATGCCTATTCCTGTTTGGCATCCATCCTATTGTTGCCATGAAACAGTCTAACCGCCTTCCTAGCAAACCGTTGTTTGGCTAAGTACGCTTCGCTCACCCCTCTTATAGCATTGTTAGTTGCAGGTGAAGTTTTTTAAGATTTCTCCATGACGAAGTTGTTATTGGGATAACACAATATATTACCTGTTAATCTAATGCACCTATATATTGGTAATGGGTGGAAGGCTAAGCCTTTCTGCTTGGTGTTTTGTTCCACTCATGCCACCCTAGGTTCCGATAAACCGGTGTTATGTTCCTTGATTTTGCGTTCCTAACACGGTTGGGGTTTATGGGCCCCCCTTGATAATTCGCTCTGTTTAAAGCTTTTCCAGCAAGGCCCAACATTGGTTTTACATTTGCCTAATAACTAAATCTTGCATAGGGCGTTGCAAACCCGAGTTCTTAGTTAACAACCCGGGCCAGTGCTCCTCATGAGTGTTGGTCCAAACTGGGCAGCCTGCGGGGCCAACTTGAGGCAACTCAAGGTTCTGGTTCTACAGTAGCTTTTCCCATCCGGTCGTGGCCTGAGACAAGATACACGCGGCTACTATCAGGGTGTCGGCACGCCGAGAGGTCTTGCTGGATTAGTTTTACCTTTGTCGAAATATCTTGAGCACGGGATTCCGAGAATACCCGGGTCTTCCCACTTTGGAGTTGCGACTCCGCAGATCGTGAGCTTGTGATGGGCTAAGTTGGGACACCCCTGCAGGGTTTGATCTTTCGAAGGCCATGCCCGCGGTTATGTGGCAGATGGGAATTTGTTAATATCCGGTTGTAGATAACTTGACACCTTATTCATGAATACACTACCTGTGTGAGTAACCGTGATGGTCTCTTTCCGAAGGGCTTCGGGAAGTGAACATGGTGGGGTTATGTTTGATCGTGAGTAGCTAGGATCACTTCTTGATCAACTTGGCGATCGTTGGCACTTGTTCTCTTCTTGCTCTAAACTCGTAAGATAGTGTTTAATGCTTGCTGCAACCCTTGTTTACAGCCTTTTCACACCTTAGGGTTTGGTAGTTTTGATACCCGGGAACGGGATTGCTGAGTTCTTTGTGGCTCACAGATTCAACACCACACCAGATGCATGTACCGCTGAGAACAATGCAGGAGATGGTTCGGAACTTCACTGGGAGTTCGATGAAGAGATTGGTCGTTACTATGTCTCGTATCCCGACGATCAGTAGTGGTTCTTATTAGGAGGATCCGAGTTTGTGTTATTTATGGTATCTTTCTCGTTGGATTTCGTCTGTAGTCGGACCCTGATGTTCTTTGGATGATGTATGTTATTGTATGTCATTGTGTGACATGGCGAGTGTAAGCCAACTATAATTTTACAATTTCATCCCTAAATTTTACATGAGATGTGCAAAGATACCATACTTGAGGTCATTCTACTATGCGCTTATGTCTTTAAGTCGTGCCTCGACACATGGGAGACATAGTCCCATACTGGGCATTACAAGTTGGTATTCAGAGCCTTCTCTAACCTAGGAGCCCCCTGATTGATCGAATCACTGACGGTTGAGTCTAGGCACAGACATAAAATGTTTTGAGTCCTATATATATATCGGAGAGTAGGATTTATTTTTACTCCTTATCCCTTCATCGCTCTGGTGAGGACTCCTGACGTTGTTCTATCTCCTCTACTCTCAAAATTTCGCTAATTTTTTTAGGATCACGCGGGTATTGTTTGGATTGTTCCGATATCTTTGTGACGAGAACAATGTTCTCGATGCCTCCTGTCATTTAGGGGTTGTGGCAGTGTCCCGAGGAGTTGAGCTTCGAGGTGTTGTCGTCACAAATGTATCGTAGCAGTTCTAGAATACCAGAGTCGGCCTACATTGAAAACTCTTCTATGCGGTTGGTGGTGACATAACCCCGACGTCACCCAGTACTAGTGGGATAGTTCGGGAGTATTGCCACAAATAGTATAGCGGATGCGTTTCGAAGTTATGAGGTAAACAGTTTCCGAGGATGACTCGTTATGTGTTAATGTATGGATACAGCTGGATGTAGGTTTAGAGTTGAGTGCGCGGTGCTTCCCCTATATCCCCAACACCAGATTGCATAACCGGAAAGCTTCGGGAATTAATAGGTGGGTTTCAAGTAGCTCGTAGGTATTCTTCCAACGAGTGCATGGTATGAGGTTTGGGGTTCAACATCGAGTGAAGAGGTTTCATGGGCGTTGTTCCAATTGGGAGTTGCATCTTAAAGGGTCCTTGGCTATGCTGATCCGGGGATTGCAACACCCCTTGTAACACATACCATGGGGCATTCAGCACGAACATGTGGGACGGAACTTCTATCATGTATTTGTTCCATCTGTACCTTGTTGTTTTATTTTATCTTTTGTCTCCCAAGTGGCTTCTCAACAAGATTGTTGTACCATTAAACTGTGGAATTCATTCGTTCATTTTGTTCGAATGTTCATTGCGAAGACTTATGTTGCAAATTTCTAGCCGTTGATTCAGCTTATCTGTTTTGCATCAATGTCTAACGGTTTTCATCATATTCAGGATGGCTCCTAAGAAGGTTCCCAACCCAAACCAAGAGGGTGAAGAAGAGCATCCCCTGAACGTCCTCCTTCCCCTCCTCCTCCGTGTGAGGCATGGAGAGAAATTATGCAAGCAACCAACCAGAACACTCAGATGCTCATGCAAATGATGCAGAATTTTCAAGCTAATCAAGCAAATCAAGGCAATCATGGGAACCAAGGCCAAGGCAGTCTGTTCAATCAACCTCACTTTGCGACACTGAACCAATTCCTGGCAAACCAACCGAAGTCGTTCAGTTACTGTGTGGACCCACTAGATGCTGAAGATTTGATCACAGACATCAAAAAGCACTTTGAATGCAGTAACGTGAGGCCTAAGGATTATATCAAGTTTGTCGCTTTCCAACTCAAAGATCAAGCTGCTGATTGGTGGCAATAGTACAAAGACTCTAGAGGTGATCGTGAGATCTCGTGGACTGACTTCTGCAAAGATTTCCGCTCTCATCACATTCCAACCAGTGTCATTGAAGGCATGCGTGAGCAATTCCGCAACCTGAAGCAAGGCACCATGTCCGTTTATCAATACAATGTCAAGTTCCAGAATCTTACCCGTTATGCGAAGCAAGACATCCCCGATGCCAAGAGCAAGATATATCAGTTCCGAGGTGGTCTGAAAGATGAACTCCAACTTGCTCTCACCTTGTTCGAGCCGGATGAATTTGACCAATTCTACAATATGGCTCTCAAGCAAGAGGCAGCTCAGCTCAAGTGCGAAGCTTCGAAAAAGAGGATTAGAGATGTTGTTCACTCCTCCTCTTCCTCTCAAGTGGTTGCCAAGCAGTAGAAGTTCTAGCTACCACCTCCTCTAGTGCTCCGTCCTCCAAGCAACAACAAGCACTCAGGTGGTCGTGGTTTCTCCCACCCACCCAACCCGAGCAACCAGTCGATGCCTCAGTTCCAAGCTCCAAGACCAAGTGGTCCTTATCATCGGCCTCTTTCTGAAGTTACTTGCAACAAGTGTTCTCAGAAGGGTCACTATGCTAACAAGTGTACTCAAAGGCGCCTTTCGCCTCCTCCACCTGTCAGCAATGCTATTGTCAAGCACAATCCCAAGTCAGCAAGAGTGAATCTGATGAATGCAGCTCAAGCAGAGAATTCTTCAGATGTGATAATTGCTAATCTTCTAGTTAACTCAATACCTTCTAAAGTCTTGTTTGATTCGGGTGCATCATGCTCTTTCATATCTCACCCATTTGCATCAAAGCACAATGTTGACACCAAAGCCTTGCCAAGGCCATTACATATTGTTTTTCCGGGCAAAAGGTTGTGTTCCAATATGTTTTCTCCGGATATATCTATTCATATGGGTGATTACAGTTTCCTGGTTTCCCCAGTTATTCTCGGTAACTCCGACATTGATCTTATTTTTGGGATGGATTGGCTCTCCAAGCATGATGCAAACATTGATTGTGCAAACAAGGAGCTCAAGCTAACTCACCCTGACGAATACGTGATTATCTTCGCAACTCGAGATAACACAATCAGGCTATTCTCTCTCAATGACAAGGGCGAGATTAATGTCATTTCTCAGATTCCGGTGGTTCGTGAATATGAGGATGTATTCCCTGAAGAGCTTCCAGGCATGCCTCCCCACTGTCAAGTTGAATTCGTCATTGAACTTGAACCCGGTACCAAGCCTGCATGTCGGCGTCCGTACAAGCTTTCTCCTGATGAGTTGAAGGAGCTGAAGAAACAACTCGATGAGCAAGAACGTATGGGTCTAATCAGTCCTAGTACTTCTCCTTGGGGCTGTGGTGTTCTATTTGTCAAGAAGAAGGATGGCACGGAACGCCTTTGCGTTGATTACCGACCATTGAACAAGAAGACAATAAAGAATAAGTACCCGCTCCCCAATATCAATGAATTGTTCGAGTAACTCAAAGGAGCAAAGGTGTTCTCGAAGCTCAATCTCCGGATGGGTTACCATCAGATTCGTATCCGTGAAGAGGATATTCCTAAGACCGCATTCAGAACGAGTTTTGGCTCCTATGAATACACGGTCATGTCTTTCCGCCTTGCAAATGCTCCACCTACCTTCTCTCGGATGATGCACTTCATATTCAACCCCTACACCAATGAATTTGTTCTCGTCTATCTAGATGATATCTTGGTATTCTCCAAGAATGAAGAAGACCATGCCAAGCACCTCCGTTTGGTCCTTGCCAGGCTCCGTGAGCACTGGTTCTACGCAAAGTTCTCCAAATGTGAATTCTGGCTGGATAAAGTCCTCTATCTTGGCCATATTATCTCTGCCGAGGGCATTTATGTGAACCCCGAGAAGGTTGAAGCTATTGTCAACTGGGAACCTCGCAGAATGTCAAGCAACTCTGAAGTTTCCTTGGACTTGCTAGCTATTGCAGAAGGTTCGTTGAGAACTTCTCCAAGATTGCCAAGCCTCTTTCCAACCTGTTGCAGAAGAATGTCAAGTACTCATGGACTCCTGATTGTGATGTGGCATTCAAGACACTCAAAGAGAAGCTGATTTCTGCTCCGGTTCTTGCTCCTCCGGATGAGTCCAAGCCTTATGAAGTCTTTTGTGATGCTTCATTGCAAGGTCTTGGTGGTGTTCTCATGCAAGACAAGAAGATTGTGGCATACACTTCTCGTCAGCTGAAACCAAATGAGAAGAATTACCCCACACATGATCTTGAGCTAGCAGTAGTTGTTCATGACTTGATCACGTGGAGACACCTTCTGTTGGGCAGAAAAGTGGACATCTTCACCGATCACAAGAGCTTGAAGTACATCTTCACTCAGCCAAACCTTAACCTTCGCCAGACTCGTTGGGTTGATATGATTCAAGAGTACGATCCAAGCATTGAGTATACTCCTGGCAAGGCCAATGTCATTGGAGATGCCTTGAGCAGAAAGGCATATTGCAACATTCTCCTTCTCAAACCGTTCCAGCCTGAACTTTGTGAATCATTCAGGAAGCTCAACCTCCAAGTCGTTCCGCGAGGCTTTCTTGCAAACCTTCAAGTTGCTCCTACCTTGGAAGATCAAATCCGTGAGGCCCAACTCAGTGATGCTATGGTGCAGAAAGTGAAACATGGTATTGCTAAGGGTACTCCCAAGTACAAGTGCTATCGCGTTGATGAGAAAGACACCTTGTTCTTTGAGGACAAGATCGTGGTTCCCAAAGGTGATCTCAGGAAGCTCATAATGAATGAAGCACATGACTCCCTCCTCTCGATACATCCAGAAAGTTCCAAGATGTATCATGACCTCAAGCAATCATATTGGTGGACTCGCATGAAAAGGGAGATTGCCCAATTCATGAATGAATGTGATGTCTGCAGAAGAGTGAAGGCAGAGCATCAATGTCCAGACAGACTCCTTCAATCTCTACCTATTCGCGAGTGGATATTCGATCACATTGAGAGGGATTCCATCACCGGTTTTACCAAGTCCAAGAAAGGAAATGATGCTATCTTTGTGGTGATTGATAAGCTAACTAAAGTAGCTCATTTTCTTCCCGTCAAAGAATCCATCAATGCAGCTCAGCTGGTAGAGCTGTATACCTCCAGAATTGTTTCTTTGCATGACATTCCTCAAGTGATCTCCTTAGACCGTGGAAGCTTGTTCACTTCCAAGTTCTGGGATTATTTTCAGTCAGCCATGGGCACCAAGATTCGCTTCAGCACTGCATTTCACCCTCAGACTAGTGGTCAAGTCGAAAGAGTGAACCAGATCCTTGAAGATATGCTTAGAGCTTGTGTCATCTCCTTCGGTATGAAATGGGAAGATTGCCTTCCATTTGCCGAATTCTCCTACAACAACAGTTTCCAAGCAAGTGCCGGCAAAGCTCCTTTTGAAATCCTCTATGGCAGAAAGTGTCGTACCCCTCTCAACTGGTCCGAGACTGGTGAACGTCAACTCCTTGGTAATGATTTGATCTCAGAAGCCGAAGAAATGTGCAAAGTCATACATGAGAATCTCAGAGCCGCTCAATCGCGTCAAAAGAGCTACTATGACGGCAAGCATCGTGACTTGGCTTTCGACATTGGAGACCATGTCTATCTCCGTGTTTCTCCCATGAAGGGCACTCAGAGGTTCGGTATCAAGGGCAAGCTTGCTCCAAGATACGTGGGCCCTTTCAAGATTCTTGGCAAGAGAAGCGATCTAGCCTACCAACTCAAGCTTCCCTCCAACTTTGCAAATGTTCATGATGTGTTTTACGTGTCTCAACTCCGCAAGTGCTTCAAGACGCCTGAACGCACCATTCTGTTTGAAGAGATTGATCTTCAACAAGACTTGTCTTATCGTGAGCACCCCGTTGCTATCCTTGAAGAAACTGAGCGCAAGACTCGCAACAAGTCCATCAAATTCTTGAAAGTGAAGTGGTCACACCATACTGACCGAGAAGCTACATGGGAACGAGAAGATCATCTCCGTTCCGAGTATCCCGCCTTCTTTCAGTCCTAGATCTCGGGACGAGATCTTTTTGTAGTGGAGGAGAGTTTGTAACACCCCATATGTGATACCTTCCATATATGGCAATAAAGCTTTCATCATTTTGATCCTTGTCCTTTCCTTGGGGGTTCTTGTCAATTATGCATTATTTTGTTATTGCATTGTCATTTTATTTTTCTTATGCATCCATGCATTGCTTCATCATCACCATGGCATCATGTTCATCATAGCTTCTTTTACTTGTCATTTTGTGAATCATCCTTAGCTTGTGATGTGAGGTCATCTTGAGTTTGTTGTGTGTTGGTGGTGGCAAGCCATGCCCATGCTAAACCCTAACCCCCCTCCTTCTTCTACACCACTTCTTCTTCCTCCTTTTCTTTCTTTCCCATTCTTTAATAATCTTTGCAAGTGACCTAGCCTCTTCTTTTAATGTTCATCTCCTCCCCACTTCTTTGTTGCCTTGTCATGAGTCACCTTGCAAAGCTATAACTCTGTTGGAATTGTTTTGGTTAGGTTTTAAAATGGCTCAAGTTTGAATTACTTTCAAACTTGAATAATTTTATTTCCTCTAAAAATACCCAGGGAAATTTTATAAAAATAGTGTGTAATTCCAGGAGTTTGAGGATATTTTTATATCTATCAAAATCCTCTCCTAGCCCCCTGTACCTTTTCTTTTATGCAGCTGTTTATATTTAAACAGAAATGTAAAAGAAAAAGAATAAAAGGCGGCAGGAGCACCAGCCCAGCAGCAGCAGCAACCGCTTGGGCCCAGCCTTCCCCCTAGGCCCAGCTACCAGCGGGCGCTGCGGCCCAGCCAACTCCTCCACGCGCGCAGCTCGCCAGCGCGCAGTCGCGCCGTATCTCTCCCTCGCGCCCGGGCCCGCATGTCAGTGTCCCCCCCTCGACGCTCACCTGCCCCGCAGTCGTGCCGTCTCCCTCCTCTGCCTTCAGAGCGTCGATGCCGTGAGCTTGAGATCACGGACGTCCGGGCCAGCCCGTCGCGCACCCCCCCTATTTAAGCAGCAGCGCCCCTCTAGGGTTCCTCCTTCGCCGCCGCCATCAAGGGGATCTTCCCCTTCCCTCCTTCTCCTTCCCACGAGCACCCGAGCGCAACTGAGAGCACGTCACTGTCGCCGCCGTCCTCCGGTCACCTCAAGCCGCCACCGTCGAGTCCAGCGGCTTCCCCTTCGTCCCCGTCCTTCTCTGCTTCCACTACGGAGTCGAGGAGATCGCCAAGACCCGCGCCAGCTTCCTCCTCTGCTTCCAGCGTCGCCTCGGTCAGAGATCGCGCCGAGGTTCAGAGGTCGCGTGCATCGCTGTAGCCTCATCGTCGGCCTCTTCTTCCTGTTGCAGGTATAGGAGGTATACCCAGCTCCCCTCCTGCTCCTTCCCGTCGTCTTTAGTGCACTAGCAGCATTGCCGGATCCATGTCTTCCCCGTGTTCTCGGTGCTCCGACGGTTTCTAAATTTTGCTGTCATGTGGTGTCAGTAGGCGTCGTAGATACCGCGCTTCACCCCACTCTTGTTCTTCCCTCTCGTGCACGTTGCCAGCGCCCGAGCGCAAGCTTTTGGAGCGCCTGTGCTGGCCTCCGTCTTCCGCCCACGCGTCTACACGCTTCAAGCCTCTGCCTCGCCATGGTCGAGCCGAGCGCGAGCTCGTGCTCGAGTCTCTGCACGCGCGCATAGCACACTCGCAACCTCGCCTGAGTTCCGCAACCTCGCTGGTGCTCCTCTGCTCCGGTGGCCGCCGTTGACACTCGCCGCCGACGGGTCTTCCCTGTTGCAGGTAGGCGAGGACCTGCACTAGTTGCAGATCACCTCAAGAGGAGCCAGGCTCACTCTCTGTCAGACGCACGCGCTCAGCCCAGTGGCCTGAGCCTCCCCCTCGCTACTAGGAGATCGCGGGTTCGAATCACGCCGGGGCAGTGGTTAATTCCCCCTTTTTTGCTTGTTAAGTGCCACTGACAGGGCGGCCCCACCTGTCATCCAGTCAGCTCGCGCACACACACACACCCGCACCCGCCGCTGCCACCTCAGCGCTCTGGACCTACGGGTCAGCTGCTGCGGCTAGATCTAGTCTGGGTTAGTTTGACCTTTTCTTTTGTTTTCTTTTCTGTTTTGTTTTTCTTTTTCTTTTTCTGCATTATCTTTGCATATTTAATATCTTTTAAAATATGCATCTAATGAAAAAGAGTTATATATGAAAACTGATTAGTTTTTCATGTAGAATATTAATATGCAGTTTGTTGCCATGTTTAAAAATTTAAAATGTCGTTTGAATTAATTTGTGTTTAAAATATGCTTAAACTTGTAAAAATCATAACTAAATATCTACAACTCCAAATTTAACAAACTTTATAAGCATTTGGGGTGGAAAAATGTGTAGATTAATGTGGTGCTTTTACTTTGCATGTTTAACAACTTTAAAAGATGAGTTTCTCATTTCTGTCCCAAATGTATTTAAATGAATATTGGAGTTTCCGGAAATTGTTGTTTGTTCTTTTCGGCCCATTTAAAATGCTAGCATGTTGCTGTTAGTCCTAGATGCACCCGTTGCCATGTTAAACAAATTTTAAAACTTGTTGGGTGCTTGTTTAAAACATCTACATAACCACTTGTGGCCATGTTAGACTTGTTTCCTTTTGCTTGTGTTCATACATGTGTGTGATCTTGTTATTGCGATGATGCTTGTGCACTCTTCTTGTTCCTAGGAGTTGCACCATATCTTTGTCCATATGCATCATATTCATGCATCATGTGGTTGAGCATTGCATAATGATTAATCGTTGTTCCGGTGTTTGCATTGTTGTGTTGGTTAGAGCCCGGTGACAATTCGGAGTTCGAGGTTTCTTTCGAGGCTGAGTTTGAGGAGCAAGGTTACAATCCCTCTGTGGAATCAACAGGCAAGATGGCCATTCCTAGATATCACTCCTACCTTTGCCTATGCTAGATGTCTCGTTCTTTAGATATTGCCTCAATGCATATTCCTGTTTGTCAGCCATCCTATTGTTGCCATGAAACACTCTAACCGCCTTCCTAGCAAACGGTTGTTTGGCTCAGTACGCTTCGCTCAGCCCCTCTTATAGCGTTGTTAGTTGCAGGTGAATTTTTTGAAGATTTCCCCACGATGAAGTTGTTATTGGGATAACACAATATAGTACCTGTTAATCTAATGCACCTATATATTGGTAATGGGTGGAAGGCTAAGCATTTCTGCTTGGTGTTTTGTTCCACTCATGCCACCCTGGGATCCAATAAACCGGTGTTATGTTCCTTGATTTTGCGTTCCTAACACGGTTGGGGTTTATGGCCCCCCCTTGATAATTCGCTCTGTATAAAGCTTTTCCAGCAAGACCAAACATTGGTTTTACATTTACCTAATAACTAAAACTTGCATAGGGCGTTGCAAACCCGAGTTATTAATTAACAACTCGGGCCAGTGCTCCTCATGAGTGTTGGTCCAAACTGGGCAGCCTGCGGGGCCAACTTCAGGCAACTCAAGGTTCTGGTTCTACCGTAGCTTTTCCCATCCGGTCGTGGCCTGAGACGAGATACGCGCGGCTACTATCAGGGTGTCGGCACGCTGGGAGGTCTTGTTGGATTAGTTTTACCTTTGTCGAAATATCTTGAGCACGGGATTCCGAGAATACTCGGGTCTTCCCACTTTGGAGTTGCGACTCCGCAGATCGTGAGCTTGTGATGGGCTAAGTTGGGACACCCCTGTAGGGTTTGATCTTTCGAAAGCCGTGCCCGCGGTTATGTGGCAGATGGGAATTTATTAATATCCAGTTGTAGATAACTTGACACCTTATTCATGAATACACTACCTGTGTAAGTAACTGTGATGGTCTCTTTCCGAAGGGCTTAGGGAAGTGAACACGGTAGGGTTATGTTTGATCGCGAGTAGCTAGGATCACTTCTTGATCAACTTGGCAATCGTTGGCACTTGTTCTCTTCTCGCTCCAAACTCGTAAGTAGTGCTTAGTGCTTGCTGCAACCCTTGTTTACCTCATTTCCACACCTAAGGGTTTGGTAGTTTTGATACCCGGGAACGGGATTGCTGAGTCCTCTGTGGCTCACAGATTCAACACCACACCAGATGCAGGTACCACTAAGAACAATGCAGGAGATGGTTCGGAACTTCACTGGGAGTTCGATGAAGAGCGTGGTCGTTACTATGTCTCGTATCCCGACGATCATTAGTGGTTCTTACTAGGAGGATCCGGGTTTGTGTTATTTATGGTATCTTTCTCGTTGGATTTCGTCCGTAGTCGGACCCTGATGTTCTTTGGATGATGTATGTTATTGTATTTCATTGTGTGACGTGGCGAGTGTAAGCCAACTATCATTTTACAATTTCATCCCTGAATTTTACATGAGATGTGCAAAGATACCATACTTGAGATCAGTCTAGTATGCGCCTATGTCTTTAAGTCGTGCCTCGACACGTGGGGGACATAGTCGCATACTGGGCATTACAGTCCCCTTCCTAGGCCTCGCCGTCGTCCACCGCCCTGGTGCTCTCGGCGCGGCGTGGTCAACATGGTCAAGGAACGGCTTCCATCGGACGTGGACTATACGTGGAGAGGCTGATAGCTGGGTCCACGACGGTAGCAAGGAAGTGCCTCCTTATTACGCGGAAAATAATGATTCCTCCACCTGCAGCAGGGACCCATCGGACGGGCCACCGTATTTCGCGAAAAAAATGTTTCCCCCTGACAGCAGGGACACACCGGATGGGCCACCGTATTGCGCGCAAAAAACTTTCCACCTGCTGTCAGGTCGGACCCACCGGAAGTGCCTCCTTATTACGCACAAAAAATGAATACTCCCCCTACTGGTTGGGACCCACCTTGGTGGGAGGCTGACTTGTGGGCCTACTAAGTTGACGGGGACGGTGTGCTTTGTAAAGTTAGTCAATATGAACGATTCTAGCTCCATTGATCGTACGATGTCCATCCAAAGGCCGTAGTGCTTCTTCAACCTCTGGTCTTGTTGCTCCAGCCGCCCAAAGCAGCGCCGGTCGTGCCGCATGCTCCTGCCTCCCGTGGCCGGCTGTGTTGCCGCGGAGGCCTCACCACCCTCTACTATTCCCACTGCTGGCCAAGCCATCCCTCTACTCACCCACATCCCCTGTTATTCTGCGGCGACGGCAGCCTCACACCACAGCGAACCAGTGAACCCTCATACTCCTGTATGCGTGGGCATCCAGTGCCGCGTCTTCCCCGGCTCCGCGTCATCCCCTTCCTAGGCCTCATCATCGTCCACCGCCCTGGTGCTCTCGGCGCGGCATGGTCAACGTGGTCAAGGAACGGCTTCCATCGGACGGGGACTGTACGTGGAGAGTCTGACAGCTGGGTCCACGGCCGCGGCAAGGAAGTGCCTCCTTATTACGCGCAAAATAATTATTCCTCCACCTGACATCGGGGACCCACCAGACGGGTCACCGTATTTCACAAAAAAAAAACATTTCCCCCTGACTGTTGGGACCCACCAGCTACATCTTCGCACGCAAGGAAGTGCGTCCGAAAAAAAAACGATTCGCCCCCTGACTACTGGGACCCACCAGCTACATCTTCGCACGCAAGGAAGTGCCTGACAGTTGGGACCCACCTGGTCGAAGCGTACGTAGCATTGTCATTCTGGTCGCGAACGTGTACATACATACTGGTCGATGTAGAGGCGTGCACGTGCCGTAGCAGAGGCGCGCACGTAGCATGTACGCGTACGTACAGCGGCCAGGGTGCAAGAAAGTAAATACAGCCACGTACGTACATACGGGCGGGGTCTTGAACGCCTACTCGCGCGTACGTACGGCCAGAGCTCGTGTACATGGCTGGGTCGGAACGGAGAAAGAGCGTCGTCGTCGTGTTCATGGGGAGCCATGTAACAGCCTCAAAATTGGGTTATCAATTTTGTGCTGTTATTTCTTCCTGGCAACCTGTTTTCAAATTTTCTCATGAGGATTTCTGGTTGACTCTGAGATTTCTGGTCATTTCTAACCTTTCAAAACCTTGCTCAAGTCTTTGTCAGTGGGCAAGACCTCATCTGCTATACCTCAAATCCTCTCAAACCCTAATTCCAACCTTTTGGAATTTGTAGGTGGCCTTTGTGATTACAAAGGAGCCATCACTTTCTTTGATCTGTTGATCATTCCATCTACTCCAAGAGACACTCCTATTCTCATAATCCTTGGATATGCAAAAATATTGCTAAGTTCCATGCAATATTTTTAATTGTGATTTATTCTTTTCTTGTCTGTCTGAGGAATAAAACCAAATGAATAGCTAGCCATCTCCTAAATTCATGAGAATTGGTGGAGTTGATATTTATGCCTAATCCAAGCTTTGGCAAAAATATTGGCCACATTAAAATAAGGAAAATTGCCTTTTTCCTATTTTAAGCCAATATTGCATCTTGGGCATTTTCCACAGGAACTACTATTTTTATAGCAGGGAAAATTCTCACATAAATTGTGGAGCTTGTCCTTGCTATATAATCATTAGTTCCATCATTATCTCATACCCCACAGTTCAAAATTTTGGCACATGATCCAATGCAAGTTTCTGCCTTCTCTGAAATTTTGCAAAGGGAGTGCCTTATTCTTAATTCCAATTGAGCTGTAATTTGGCAGGGTGGTTAACATTGATAAATCACCCATGAGTACCAAATATGAGCTCAATCCTCTCATCCTAGCTCCTTGTGCAATTTTTCAAAGTTTCTGACCAGAATACAACTTTGTGAAGGAAGTACCTTCATAAAGTTTTCAAATGGGATGAAACTATTCCATCCTCTCAACAAGTCCAAATCATTAGCCTCTATCTAAATTTAGCTCATTTCATTGAGCTATGTGGGCACAGAAGCAATTCTTATTTTCTGACCTAACTTTTCAGTTTGTGAAGCAAGTACATTTTATCTTGCTCCATCATAGCTGAAAATATTCCTAAGCATTCTCCTATCCATATAACTAATCTTCCCAAGATCTTGGCTCATTTCATGTAGCCAATATTTTCCTCGAATTTTCCTAAGTTTTTGGTCAGGAGTGATGTTTGTGAAACAAGTACCAATTTGGTGGCTCCATTTGATATGAGACTTCTACAGCATCATTGTATGACCAAATCATCAAGCTTTGCCAAATCTTAGCTCTATCTATCACTCCTAGTGAGTGCTTCTTCCTCATTTAGTTTCTGGACATATTTTAGCAGTTGTAAAGCAACTATCCTAAATAATTGTCCTACTGACCTCAAAAATCCCAGGATCATAGTTCTTGTTACCCTAAGCCTCCCAGACATCATTGCTACTTTTCTACTTCTCTGGTTTTATCTCTAGGATGTTGTCAAGTTTGCAACAGCAAACTTGTGAAGCTTCTTCTACTCAGCACAGTTTGTCTCTGCCTGTTTCTTTACCATAGTAACTCTTTACCTTCGAGGGACTACACAGTAGATATGGAGTTACTCCAGTAAAAAAACCAGAGCGCGCCTTGTCCGTGGTGATCACGAGAGCATCCAGCCAAAACGGTGGTCTAGCCACTGTTATCGGCGGCATCGCTGCTCCGACCAGTTCTGGCCTCGCCAATGTTGCCCAGTAGTGCTTCCTCGCCGTCCTCTTCCCCCTGGACCTCCTGCCTCTCTCGTTTTCTTGTCCGGCAAGCCGTGCCACTGGACGAACAGTGCGTCACCGTGGCCGTCGTCACCTCTATCCTCTTCCTCTGCTCGTCTCAGGGCTTCGCTCGACTCCGTGAGCCTTTGACGCTCGCCTGCTCCCTCCTCGTCGCCTTCCCGCCACTTCCCGAGCAAGTTGGTCGTGTGTGCCGACACTGCACCGTCACCGGTGCACGGACACGTCGCCTGCCGCGTGCCACCTCCTCCCCGTTTCCCCCTCGAGCTCGCCCGGCTATTTAAAGGGCCCGCGAGACCTCCCTCGAGCACCGCAGCTGCCTGCCTAGCCTCTCCCTCGAGCTCCAGAGCCCCTCCCCACCTCTCTCTGTCGCCATGGCCGCCGCCTATTTTCTTTTGCGAGCCCGGCGATGCCGCGCTCCCCCCGCTGTTCCTCCACCACCACCGCGTTCCCCATGCTCCGGCGAGCCTCCCCATAGCCTCGGCCTCTTCCCTTCCCCACCCTAGCGCGGTGTCCACCGGCGGACGAATCCCCTCTCTGCCATGGGCCGTGCAGCTCCTTCCCTGGTGCCTGTCGGCGGCAGCGGCTACGACCCCGAGATGCGCCTCTCCTCCCTGAGCATCTGGGTAGGTCTCTCGCCGCGAGCAGTTGCCTGAATTGCCGGTGATCGCCGTCGGGGCGATCTCCTCCCTCTGCCTCGCCTGATCCCGAACGGGAGGAAGAAGAAGACAGGCCAGGCGGACCCCTTCCCACGCGACCCCACCTATCGGCGACCGAAGGGCCTGGCCCAAGGCAACGTCGAATAAGTGGCGGCGCTCCCGCCACGAATATGCTTTCCCCTCGCGAAGGCGTATTCTTCCTCTTCTTTGGCTGGAAATGCGTTTTCCTCTCTGGAAAGCGTATTCGCAGAAAAGACACGTTTTGTTTAAACTGCCAGGGACCTGTTTGTAGAGATATTTTTACACACTACTCCCTGAACTTTAAACGTCCGTATCTTTTTATCCGTAACTCCGAATGAGGTGAATCCAAAGCCCACTTCTTCGTTTTGTCGAGCCCGTTCAAAGATAATCTTGATCAGAAACCCACAATTCATCGGATCTGGACAAACACACTGCAAAAACATTACATCGAATAGATCTCCTCAAAGATCGAGGAGAACTTTGTATTGAGATCCAAAAAGAGAGAAGAAGCCATCTAGCTAATAACTATGGACCGGAAGGTCCATGGTAAACTACTCACAACTTATTGGTGAGGCTATGGTGTTGATGTAGAAGCACTCCGTGATGGATCCCCCCTCCGACGGAGCTCCGGAACAGGCCCCAAGATGGGATCTCACGGGAACAGAAGGTTGCAGCGGTGGAATTAGGGTTTTCTCTGTTGCCTTGATGTTTTCAGGGTATATGGATATATATAGGAGGAAGAAGGGCATCGGGGGAGCCAGAGGGGGCCCACGAGGGTGGGGGCGTGCCTAGGGGGAGGGGGCGTGCCCTGGACCCTCGTGGCCACCTCCTTCGTTCCCTCGCGTGTACTTCAAGTCTTCTGGGTAGATACGGTTCCGAAAATAACTCTCTCGAAGGTTTCATTACGTTTGGACTCCGTTTGATATTCCTTTTCTGTGAAACCCAGAAATAGGCAAAAAAACAGCATTTTGCACTGGGCCTTGGGTTAGTAGGTTAGTCCCAAAAATAATATAAAAGTGTATAATAAAGCCCATTAAACATCCAAAATAGAATATATAATAGCATGGAACAATCAAAAATTATAGATACGTTGGAGACATATCAAGCATCACCAAGCTTAATTCCTGCTCGTCCTCGAGTAAGTAAATGATAAAAACAAATTTTTTGATGTGGAATGCCAACCAACATAATTCTCAAAATAATCATGTCTTCTCAAAATAACATGGCCAAAGAAAGTTATCCCTACAAAATCATATAGTCTGGCTATGCTCCCTCTTCATCACACAAAATATTCATATCATGCACAACCCCGGTTTCAGCCAAGCAATTGTTTTCATACTCAAAAATTTTCAAACCTTTCAACTTTCACGCAATACATGAGCGTGAGCCATGGATATAGCACTATAGGTGGAATAGAGTGGTGGTTGTGGAGAAGACAAAAAGGAGGAAGATAGTCTCACATCAACTAGGCGTATCAATGGGCTATGGAGATGCCCATCAATAGAATCAATGTGATTGAGTAGGAACTGCCATGCAACAGATGCACTAGAGCTATAAGTGTATGAAAGCTCATCAAAAGAAACTAAGTGGGTGTGCATCCAACTTTCTTGCTCATGAAGACCTAGGGCATTTGACGAAGCCCATCGTAGGAATATACAAGCCAAGTTCTATAATGAAAATTCCCACTAGTATATGAAAGTGACAAAACAAGAGAGTCTGTATCATGAAGATCATGGTGCTACTTTAAAGCACAAGTGTGGAAAAGGATAGTAGCATTGTCCCTTCTCTCTTTTCTCTCATTTTTATTGGAGGGGCTTTCTCTTTTTTTAGCCCCTCTCTATATTTTTTTGGGCCATCTCCCTTTTTTTATTTGGCCTTTCCTCACATGGGACAATGCTATAATAATGAAGATCGTCACACTTTTATTGACTTACAACCCAAAGATTACAACTCGAAGCTAGAACAAAATATGACTCTATGTGAATGACAATGTGAAGCATGTCATATGAACAGAAAGGTGGAAAGTTGCATGGCAATATATCTCGGAATGGCTATGGAAATGCCATGATAGGTAGGTATGGTGGCTGTTTTGAGGAAGGTATATGGTGGGTGTATGGTGCCAGCGAAAGTTGCGCGATACAAGAGCGGCTAGCAATGGTGGAAGGGTGAGAGTGCGTATAATCCATGGACTCAACATTAGTCAAAAAGAACTCATATACTTATTGCAAAAATTTACAAGTCATCTAAACAAAGTATTCAACGCATGCTCCTAGGGGAAGGGTTGGTAGGAGTTAACCATCGCGCGATCCCGACCTCCACACAAAGGATGACACTCAATAAATAAATCATGCTCCAACTTCATCACATAACGGCTCACCATACGTGCATGCTACGGGAATAACAAACTTTAACACAAGTGTTTCTCAAATTCACAATTACTCTTCTAGCACGACTCTAATATCACCATCCTCATATCTCAAAACAATCATCAAGCATCAAACTACTCATAATATTCAATGCACTTTATATGAAAGTTTTTACTATACCCATCTTGGATGCCTATCATATTAGGACTAGTTTTATAACCAAAGCACATTACCATGCTGTTCTAATAGACTCTCAAATAGATAAAATAGAAGCATGAGAGATCAATCATTTATACAAAATAAAACCACCACCGTGCTCTAAAAGATATAAGTGAAGCACTAGAGCAAAACTATCTAGCTCAAAAGATATAAGTGAAGCACATAGAGTATTCTAATAAATTCCAATTCATTTGTATCTCTCTCAAAATATGCGTCCAGCAAGGATGATTTTGGTAAACGAAAAAGCAAAGACTCAAATCATACATGACGCTCCAAGCAAAACACATATCATGTGGTGAATAAAAATATAGTCTCAAGTAAAGTTACCGATAGATGAAGACGAAAGAGGGGATGCCTTCCCGAGGCATCCCCAAGCTTAGGCTTTTGGTTGTCCTTGAATTTACCTTGGGGTGCCTTGGGCATCCCCAAGCTTAGGCTCTTGCCAATCTTTGTTCCATAGTCCATCAAATCCTTACTCAAAACTTGAAAACTTCATAACACAAAACTTAGCCAAAAATATCGTGAGCTCCGTTAGTATAATAAAACAAACAACTACTCAATGGTACTGTAATGAACTCATTCTTTGTTTATATTGGTGTTAAACCTACTATATTCCAGCTTCTCTATGATTCATACCCCCCGATACTACTCATAGATTCATCAAAATAAGCAAACAACACACGAAAAACATCATCTGTCAAAAACAGAACAGTCTATAGCAATCTGTAACTTTCGAATACTTATGTAACTCTTAAAAAATCAAAATAAATTGGTGGACGTGAGGAATTTGTATATTAATCATATGAAAAAAGAATAAACTAAAAATCACTCCCCACTAAAAAATGGTAGCTAATCTCGTGAGCGCTAATGTTTTTGTTTTTTACAGCATGATCGCATAAACTTCACACAAGTCATCCCAAAGGTTCTACTTGGCACAAACACTAATAAAACACAAAACCACATATAAACAGAAGCTAGATGCAATATTTATTCCTAAACGGAAGCAAAAGAAAATAAAATAAAATTGGGTTGCCTCCCAACAAGCGCTATCGTTTAACGCCCCTTGCTAGGCACGATACAAGAATAGATCTAGGTATTGCCATCTTTGGTAGGCAATCCATAAGTGGCTCTCATAATAGATTCACAAGGTAATTTGATTTTATTTCTAGGAAAGTGTTCCATCCCTTTTCTTAATGGAAATTGGAATCTAATATTTCCTTCCTTCATATCAATAATTGCACCAATCGTTCTAAGGAAAGGTCTACCAAGAATAATAAGACAGGTAGGATTGCAATCTATATCAAGAAGGATGAAATATACGGGCACATAATTCCTATTTGCGACAATAAGAACATCATTAATCCTTCCCATAGGTTTCTTAATGGTAGAATCCGCTAGATGCAAATTTAAAGAACAATCATCATGTTCATGGAAACCTAACATATCACACAAAGCTTTTGGAATTGTGGAAACACTTGCACTCAAATCACACAAAGAAAAACATTCATGATCTTTAATCTTAATTTTAATAGTAGGTTCCCACTCATCATAAAGCTTTCTAGGGATAGAAACTTCTAATTCAAGTTTTTCTTCATAAGATTGCATTAAAGCATCAACTATTTGTTTGGTAAAAGCTTTATTTTGACTATAAACATGAGGAGAATTTAGTACGGGTTACAACAAGGAAATACAATCTATTAAAGAGCAATTTTCATAATTAAATCCCTTGAAATCCAAGATAGTGGGTTCATTGCTATGTAAATTTTTGACCTCTTCAATCCCACTTTTAACAATTTTAGCATCAAGATCTATTAACTCCGAATCATTGGGACGCCTTTTAACTAAAGTAGATTCATCTCCAGTCCCATCTTTATAAAGATTCATACTAGAAAACAAGGATTTAATAGAAGACACATCAATAACTTTTAGATCTTCATCTTTATTATCATGAAAACTAGAAGAACACGCTTTCATAAAGTAATCTCTTTTAGCTCGCATCCGAGCGGTTCTTTCCTTGCATTCATCAATGCAAAGTATCATGGCTTTGAGAGACTCATTGATATCATGATTAGGTGGAATAGATCTAAGTTTCAAAGAATCAACATCAAGAGAAATTCTATCCATGTTTCTAGCCAACTCATCAATCTTAAGCAATTTTTCTTCAAGCAAACATTAAAATTATTTTGTGAATTCATAAACTATTTAACACTAGTCTCAAATTCCGAGGGCATCTTACTAAAATTTCCAAAAGAGTTATTGTAGGAATTACCATAATTATTAGAGGAATTACTAGGAAAAAGCTTGGCATTAAAGTTTTCTCTATAAGCATTGTTACCAAAATTATTCCTACCAACAAAATTCACATCCAAAGATTCATTATTATTCTCAATCAACGTGGACAAAGGCATATCATTAGGATCAGAAGAAACACTCTTAGTAGCAAATTATTTCATAAGTTCATCCATCTTTCCACTCAAAACACTAATCTCTTCAATAGCATGCACTTTTTTACTAGTAGATCTTTTGGTGTGTCGTTGAGGGTAGTTAACCATAATATTATCTAGGAGTTTGGTAGCTTCTCCTAAAGTTATTTCCATGAAAGTGCCCCCAGCGGCCGAATCTAAAAGATTTCTAGAAGCAAAATTCAGGTCGGCATAAAAATTTTGTCTGATCATCCATAAGTTCAAACCATGTGTAGGGCAATTGCGTATCATTAATTTCATTCTCTCCCAAGCTTGTGCAACATGCTCATGATCTAGTTGCTTAAAATTCATAATATCGTTTCTAAGAGAAATAATCTTAAAGGGAGGAAAATACTTAGAGATAAAGGCATCTTTGCACTTATTCCATGAATCAATACTATTTCTAGGCAAAGAGGAGAACCAAGTTTTGGCACGATCTCTAAGTGAAAACGGAAATAGCTTCAATTTAACAATATCATTATCCGTATCCCTCTTCTTTTGCATATCGCACAAATCAACAAAGTTGTTTAGATGGGTAGCGGCATCTTCACTAGGAAGGCCAGAAAATTGATCTTTCATGACAAGATTCAATAGAGTAGCATTGATCTCACAAGATTCAACATCTAAGATAGGAGCAATCGGAGTGCTAATAAAATCATTATTGTTGGTATTGGAAAAGTCACACAATTAGGTATTATCTTGAGCCATAGTGACAAGCAAGCAATCCAACACACAAGCAAACAAGAGGCTGCGAACGGTAAACACAAGGAAAAAGAAGGGCGAATAAAACGGCAAGGGTGAAGTGTGGGAGAGGAAAACGAGAGGCAAATAATGTATTGCGAGGGATAATGGTTTGTGATAGGTACTTAGTATATGAATTTTGCGTAGATCTCCCCAGCAACAGCACCAGAAATTCTTCTTGCTACTTATCGAGCTTGCATTGTATTCCCTCAAAGAGGAGAGGGTGATGCAGCACGGTAGCGTAAGTATTTCCCTCAGTTTTTGAGAACCAAGGTATCAATCCAGTAGGAGACCACGCGCGAGTCCCTCGCACCTGCACAAACAAATAAAAACCTCACAGCCAACACGATAAAAGGGGTTGTCAATCCCTTCTCGGTCACTTACGAGAGTGAGATCTGATAGATATGATAAGATAATATTTTTGGTATAGAGAAAAGTACATAAAGCAAATAAGCAAAGGCAACAGAAATTGGCAAGCTGACGGGAAAATAATATGATGAGAATAGACCCGGGGGCCATAGGTTTCACTAGTGGCTTCTCTCATGATAGCAGAATTCTATGGTGGGTGAACAAATTACTGTCCAACAATTGATAGAAAACCGCATAGTTATGAGAATATCTAGGCATGATCATTGTATATAGACATCACGTCCGTGACAAGTAGACCGAAACGATTCTGCATCTACTACTATTACTCCACACATCGACCACTATCCAGCATGCATCTAGAGTATTAAGTTCATAAGAACAGAGTAATGCCTTAAGCAAGATGGCATGATGTAGAGGGATAAACTCAAGCAATATGTTATAAACCCCATCTTTTTATCCTCGATGGCAACAATACTATACGTGCCTTGCTGCCTCTGCTGTCACTGGGAAAGGACACTGCAAGATTGAACCCAAAGCCAAGCACTTCTCCCATGGCAAGAACTATAGATCTAGTAGGCCAAATCAAACAAGTAATGTCGGGACCCCGATCCTAAGTCACACCGGTCTAGTATGTAACACACCATATCACTTTGCGGCCTCACGCACGGTATCCCCACGGGTGCCACCTTACCTGGCCCGGGACCATTTGCGCATTTTGGCTCACGTATATGATAGTGTCGCTAGCATCCATATGACAGAGAACCCGGGCCGACATGACCAGTTATAAACCAAAAGTGGCACTAAATTACAGAGACAGGCATACATGACCCAGCAACGAACATGTTGGTCATCAACGTATGAACCCAAGTCGTAGCAAGCTACAAGGACTTAAAGGAACAACGCGTGACATTTCCCCTAAGGGACAGACACAGGAACGAAGAAGGACACATGCCGGTCAGCCTAAGTGTTCCGGAGCAGTAGCAAGCTACAAAGGCTCAGTGGAAGCACTAGGAGACATTTCCCTGTAAGATAGGCTACCAAGGGTAAACAACTAGGTGTCGGATCCCACACATACCAAGCATTTCAATAACATACACACAATATGCTCAATATGTGCAAATACAACATGGCATCACAACAAGACTCTAATAAACAAAGTATTTATTCATTAGGCTCCGAGGAGCCAGATATTACAAACATGGGTCTCATGACCCAACATTCAGAGCATACAAGCAACAAGCAGAAGCACAACATGTCTGAGTACAGACATCTACAAATGAAAAAGGCTGAAGAGCCTGACTATCTACAACACTCGTCCAAGATCGTAGTTGAGGTAACAAGCTACTTGTCGAAGTCCAAGCGAAACTACTAGTGAGACAGCAATCTTATCTGCAAAACATAAATTAAGCAAACATGAGTACAAAGGTACTCAGCAAGACTTACATCAGATCCTATCATACGTGCACTTGTATCAAGAAGGCAAAGTGGGGTTTAGTTGAAGCAAGCCAGCTTTGACTCAGTGGATATCCTATTCTACGACTGCTGGTAACTCTTTTGAGGTGGCGCACACGAGTCCACTAAGCACCACACAATACACCACTATGGATTCATCCCCGTCTCCCTACGAGAAGGCCATCCATAGCACTCACACTTGTCTTGAGTATTTTAGAGTATCCACTTCAGGTTGTCTATGTACCACGTAAGCATCCAAGAAGTCCATAACCGTGGACCCGGCTATTCGAATAGATCATGTTAACCCTGCAGGGGTGTACTTCTTCACACACACTCTCTCCACTTACCGCCATGTACATCTCGTGTATCTCGGCAACCTTCAAGCGGAAGCCTGGCGAGGGTGTCGGCCACGACCTGACTAACCACACAAGACTCTAGTCCAGGTTTATCGCCTATTCGGGTTCCATCCGTAAGGAGATCCGGCCGGGGTGTCGCTCACGGCCCCAAATGATGTGCGCAGGGTTCCCAACCCCACCTCGCCGAGTGGATCTACGCTTGGTACACCGTGCGACGGTGCCTAGTCTGTCCCAAGCCCACCTGGCCGAGTGCCACTTGGTAGACTACTAACACTACCTACAAACACCAGAAACTAGTTGCAACTCCTGGACAGAGACCAAGTCGGTTAATAAGTCGAGAGGGGCACTTAAGCATTCCAATGCGTGGTAGTAGCTGGTCATTGGACAACATACACATAACTTAGTTCTTAAGGACGGTTCCAGTGAGACAACCCACCATGTACTCCTACATGGCCTCTCATCGCTACCTTTTCCAAAACGTGTTCACACACTTGACTCTCAGCATGAGAACATATCACTGCACTCCAATTCATTCCCGATGAATCAGACCTGACACACTCTAAGCAATAGCAAGCATGGCATGGTAAGATCACAACATGGCTTCAATCAACTCCTACACATGCTAGTGGGTTTCAACTATTTACTGTGGCAATGACAGGTCATGCAGAGGAATGGGTTCAACTACCACAGCATAAGTAGTAGTTGAAGTCGTTGTTGTCCTAATGCAATAACAGAGAGCAGGAGCGAGAGAGGGATTGTATCGGAATGAACAAGGGGGTTTGCTTGCCTGGTAAAACAACGTGCAGAGCACTGCTCCTCTGACAGGTACTCTGGAACGATCTTCGGAGCTGGACCTATCGAGAAGAACGGTGCCGACAATCAAACACAAGCATATGCAACAATATGATGCATGAACATGGCATGAAGATGTGATGTTATCTGAGTTAAAACAACTAGCACTTATTTAGTTGAAGTCCATTTGAACCAAGGGTTCAAACGCAACTCCAAATTAAGCATTTATAAATGCCATTTATGTGTTTTTCAAATAACAGTGGGTATAACTTCATTTGTCATGCATGAAAATGGTACAGATGGATAGATTGAATTTTTCTGATAATTTTTCATATATAAATTATTTTCATCTGAGCTACGGTTGATTTTCTGTGATTTTTTGAAGTTTAAACCAATTTCTGAAATAAATAAATCATTTAAGATTTATCTAAATTCCAGAACTGGAATACTGCGTCAGCATGACCCAAGCCTGACGTCAGCAGGTCAACCAGGCTGACCAGAGTCAAACCTGACAGTGGGGTCCACTGGTCAGTGACTCAGTTAATTAACTGGATTAATTAACACTAAAACTAATCCTAATAGAAAGTCAGCAGCGCTGGGCCCACATGTCAGTGGCTAATCTAATTAACAAAATTACTTAAATTAAACTAAACTGTCAACGAACTGGAGGGGTGGGGGCCCACCTGTCATTGACCCAGGGGGTCAAATCCTGGTCAACCTCCGGCTAACACGCCGGCGTTTAGCCGCCGACGGCAGCAAACGTGGCGGAGGCATCGGAATTGGGCCCCCGGCGTCCAAATGGACGGCCGAGGCCATCTGCAGGCAGCGGAGGCTCACCCGCATCCATTCACGCCGACGGGAGGGTGCGGGGTCGCCGGAGCTAGCTGGAACGAAGCTCGCGGCGGCACCGGAGTTCGGGCCTCGTCAGAAACGGAGCTACGGGGCACGGGGAGGCGAACGGCTGGGTGATACGGCCTCCTGGTGAAGCACTGAGTGCAGTGACGTGCTCGGTTTTGAGCATGCGTGGCTGTGGCCACGGCGGCGGCATCGTCGGCGGCAGCGAGCTTCGGTCAGCAAGGGGGCGTCACCTAGAGGGCTTAAACGACGGCGAGGACAGGGGGGAAGACCAAGGGGCTCACAGGGAGGCGGCAGAGTAGCTTAGTGGGCTCAGGGGCGTCCCGGAGACGGAGAATCGATGGCGACCTCCGGCGGCCAGATGCGGCGGTGATGAGCTCGAGGGCGTCAACTCCAGGCATCCGAGGGCGCGTGCTTCAGGCTGATGGACAGGTTGGCTAGGCGAGGAAGACTTGGTGGGCGCGGCGGCAGCGAGCGGCAGCGACGGTGGCGCTCGGGTCCGAGCGAGAGAGAGAGACGGAGGAGGGGAGAGGCGACGAGAGAGGGCCAGAGAGGTTTGGGGAGGTGCGTGGCAACATCCGGAGCTTCGAGGCGGCGAGGGGGAGGGGCAGGCAGGAGGCGTGGCGGCCATGCGCGAGAGCGGCGGGCGCGTGCCCCTGCCTCCTGTCATCGCCAGGAGGACGATGACTGGCAGGTGGGCCGGCCCAGTGCCAGGCCAGCAAGTGGCCCAGGTAAAACTCTAACCCTTTTTATTTCTTTCTTTTTTATTTTTCTGAAATTTGTTTGATTTATACTAAAACTTATTAAAACTTCTGACATTTTTTGTAGGGACTAGAAGGAGTAATCCAAAGCCCCACACAAAACCCAGAATTATTGGACATATATAAAATATAATATATATATATATATATATATATATATATATATATCCAATGCAAATATTTATTGCATTAATTCCAAAAGCCCAAAATAAATATTTATGAGCCCCTAATAATATTGGTTTGATTTTTATCTCTAACCAATATTTTGAAAGAGCAACATGAACATTTTCTTGGCCCCTTTTGGAGCAATTTTTATTTGGGTCATTTTTCAAAAGGGTTTTCTGAGGGTTTCACAAGTCCTCAATTCAATTTCATTTGAAATCTAAACATGATGCAAACATCAAGACTAGCCTAGTGCATACCAGAACTAGGGTTGTGACAACTCGCCTCCACTCGAAAGAATCTCGTCCCGAGATTCAGGAGTCGGCGGAAAGAAAGTCGGGTACTCCAGTCGGAGACGATCTTCTCGCTCCCAAGTAGCTTCTCACTCGGAATGTTGAGACCACTGAACCTTGAGAAACTTGATGTTATGACGTCGAGTGAAACGTTCTACTTGATCCAGAATGCGAACAGGATACTCTCGATATGTGAGGTTATCTTGGAGATCAAGCGTTTCGTGGTCCACTCCGCGGATGGGATCCGAGAAGCAACGCCTGAGTTGAGAGATGTGGAAGACATCATGAACTCGAGAAAGATGTGGGGGTAGTTCCAATTGGTAGGCAACCTCTCCTCGTTTAGCGAGAATACAAAAAGGACCAATGTAACGAGGAGCGAACTTGCCCTTGATACCGAAACGATGGGTACCCTTCAAAGGAGTAACCCGAAGGTAAGCTTTGTCGCCAACTTCATAAGCCACTTCCTTATGATGACGATCATACTGGCTCTTTTGACGAGACTGGGCTGTTTCCAAATTCTCACGAATGATGCGAACTTGCTCTTCTGCTTCCTGGATCATGTCTGGTCCAAAGAATTGTCTTTCACCGGTTTCTGACCAGTTCAAAGGTGTTCGACATCTTCGTCCATAGAGTATCTCAAAAGGAGCTTTCTTGAGACTGGATTGATAGCTATTGTTATTAGCAAACTCGGCGAAAGGAAGACATTTCTCCCAATCCATACCGAAAGAGATAACAAAAGCTCTAAGCATGTCTTCGAGAATTTGGTTGACCCGTTCCACCTGACCAGTTGACTGAGGGTGGAAAGCTGTATTGAAGGAAAGATGGGTGCCCATGGCAGTCTGGAAACTCTCCCAGAAATGAGAAGTGAAAAGACTACCACGGTCTGAATTGATCTCTAGTGGAACACCATGAAGTGACACTATTCGAGAAATATACAAGTCAGCAAGCTGACTAGCAGTGATACTCTCTCGAACAGGTAGGAAGTGAGCCACTTTGGACAGACGATCAATGACTATGAAGATAGCATTATTCCCTCTCTTGGTCCTGGGAAAGCCGGAGATGAAGTCCATCCCAACTTTATCTCATTTCCACTCAGGAATAGCTAGAGGCTGAAGGGTGCCAGCAGGTCTTTGATGCTCTGCCTTAACGCGATGACAAACGTCACAGTTAGCAATGAACTGAGCGATTTCTCTCTTCATCCTAGTCCACCAGAACCTCTGGCGTAGGTCCTGATACATCTTAGTACTACCGATATGAATCGTGAAAGGAGATTCATGAGCCTCCTTAAGGATCAGTTGCCGAAGATGTTGCTTCTTGGGAACCACCAGCCGGTTTTGGAAGAAAAAAACACCTCGATCATCTATGGAGAAACTACCAGCAATACCCTTGGCTATGTTTCTCTTGATGCGGATAACACCCCTATAAAACTTCTGGTCACAAATGATCTGATCCTCAAGGGTAGGTTTCGCCACCAAGGTAGAAAGGAATCCGTGAGGAGCGATGTGAAGGTTAAGCTTACATAATTCCTCATGGAGAAGTGGTTGGCCCTGCTGCAACATGAGATTGTTGCAATAGGACTTATGACTTAGCGCATCAGCCATGACATTTCCCTTGCCTGGGGTGTAGGTAATCCCTAAGTCGTAATCTGAGATCAACTCCAACCAACGTCTTTGCCTAAGGTTCAAATCTGGTTGGGTGAAGATATACTTGTGTCACACCCTGCATTTTGTAACATGTTATTTGCATCAATGTAGCATGAAAATTTGGACCAGCAAATTTTTTTGGCATCATTTGGCTTTTATTTGGAGTTGAGTTTTCTTCATGTGCTTTTTCATGTGCTCAATAAAGTCAACTATTAACTCTTGTAGAATTCATCTCCATACCCAAAACTTCTGCCCAATGATCATGCCAAGTGTTATATAACAGTATAGTATTTTCTTACAAAATTAATTTGGCCAAAATGTATTTTATAAATTTAGTTTTCCAAAAACCCCTGAATTGAGATTTGCACTGCAAGTGTTTGATTTAGGGTGAGAAAATTATTTCAAAAGGTACATTTGAGACCTAGTAGTCATAGGACTCCCAGAAACCACAAAAGTATAATTTTAAAAGTTATTTTCCTATTTTAATTAAAAGATTTTTCTTAAGGCCAGAAATGGTCTTTAATAGGGAAAAATTATTTAACTATTTCAAAAATATTTGCCAAAATTCAGGGAGACTCAGAGGACATATATTGTCCATATATAAGTGTTTCAACACTTGGTCATGTTCAAAATAATGGGCTAATCCCTCTAAAACCCTTTCTGGATATTTCAAGCTTTTGAAATATTTACAAAGGAAATATTCTCCAAAAATTCCAGGGAAATTCTATCATGTCATATATGACATATTTGATGATCTTGCCAAGTCCCATGCCTTGGTAAGCAAGAAAACATCCTCAAAACCCTCCATAACCATTCTGTCCATATTTGAAGTTTGAGCAACTCTACATTGCCAAACTTGTCCAAATGCTCTCAAACTTGGTGCACATGCTAGAAATGCCTAATAAGGCAACTAGACCAAATGGCATAAGATTTGGAGTAGAGCAACTTGAACAGAACACCCAAAAACCCTTTCTGTTCAAATGCAAATTTGAACAACTTTACATTACCAACATTTTACCTGGAGCTTCAAACTTTGTGGGCATGATAAATACCCCAAATAATGAAACTACACCAAGTGGTGCATCAAGGGAAGATGATTAGCTTGACTCAAACAAGATGAAGCTATTTCTGTTGATTTCTAGGGTTCACCAAAGTTACATTGGCTAGTTTCTTCAAATGAGCCCAAATTTGGTGAAGCACCCTATTTTCACATGTCATTCAATCCTGTTAAGTGTCATGGCAAGTGGAGACCATTTGCTTGACCAAACACTGATCAAACACCTTCTGTAGATTTACTAAAACCCTCTTCTTGATCACTTTCACCTTTTACCTTGGCCTCAACTTTCTACCACATGTTCATCCAGTTACTAGCTATCTCCAGTAACTTCCCCAGGACCCCAGCTCCATGATTGAGGGGTAAAAACCCTAGTTCACCATGCTGGACAGCCATTTCTTACCAAGTCACCAGCTTCCTCTCTCTCTCACAACATCTCCAGAGCATCCAAGGCCACAGGCCATTTCTTTACTCCTCCCTTGACATTCTAGACAACCTAGGGCACGTCGGACATGACCAGAGCGGCGAGGGCCATTCGGGCGCTCTGGAGCACGCTACAGTGCGCCACCGCATTGTAGCTTCACCCAATCAGCTGCCCCCGACAGCCTCGGGCTCTCCCCTCGCGCCAGTCGATGCCCCTCGACGTCCGCGACCACCCCGGCGCTGTCCCCCCTCCTCCTGCGCCCTCCAGTGACCGTCGTCGCACGCGCACCGGCCGCCCGCAGCACCCACTCCTCGGCCTCACACGCGCGCACGGCCTGGAAGCTTCCCCGCTCCTCCTCTCTCCTCTAATGGACGTAGGGATCGTCTAGCAACGCTGTGGACTCACTCCCATCACCTCCCGTGCGCTGTATCATCGAGCAGGAGCTCGCCGGTGCACTGGACCACGGGGCTCCGCCGTTCCCCTATATATAGGACCCCCCGAGCCTCTCCAACGGCACCAGCAGCTTCACCACATCCTCCTCAGTCACCCAGCACCACTAGTTCATCCCCGAAGAGCTTCTGTGCTTGGGATCGACCGGGGCTCCGCCGCGTCGGGCCGCCGGTGATCTCGCAGTACGGGCCTCTTCTGCCCCTCCTTTTGCCCGATCTAGAACCGCCGTGCACCACTGATTCTTTTCCCCCGCTTTCCCCTCTCTGTTGCAGTCAAAATCGGCCGGAGCGACGACCTCCCGAAGCTCCTCCGCCGTCCCACCTCGCCGCCGGCGAACCGGACCTCCCCGGCGTGCCGCACCACCACCCCTAGATCCGCCACTCGACACTGAACACGTCCCTGCCCTTCGTTGCCGTCGCCGTGGCCGGAATCGCCGCCGGTGAGCTCGCCGTCGCCGTGGCCGTAAGGTTGGAGATGACAGGCGGGCCCCGCCTGTCATCCTCACCTCTCTCTCCCCCTCCTCGCAGCCACTGTTCGCCGGGCCCCGCCCGTCAGGTTTGAAAACCTGACGTGCGCGCGCTGGCACCCGTGCGGCTGGGCTGGTTTGCCCTGGGCCGTGCACTGTGGCCCTCTGGCCCAGTTGCACAGGGCTTTTTCTTTTTATTCTTTCTGTAATTATTTCAAACATTTTTACAGAAATGAATATTGGTCCAAATGAAATAATTCCAACTCCTAAATTCTTGTAATATTCCAACCTATTTAATGGTGTCACTTTCACACATATCCATGAAACTTTTCTGTTCTGTTCAAATTTAAATTCAAATTTGAGCAATAAAACTCCTGTTCTAAATCATTAGATTCCATTATGTTACTCAAAAACTCCAACTAAGAATTTTCCCCATCTTAGAAATCCCTCTAGTATTTTACAAAAATAAGTTGACATTTTTCTGAGCACTTTGATTTTTCTGTTCTATTTGTGGTCTTATTTTCCCGTTGTTATTATGCGACGTATAGATACCGTATTTGACAAAGTTGCTGAAGAAGGAGAAGGAGAAGGATTTGAAGAATTTGAAGACCAAGCCAATCCAGGCAAGCAGCCCTTTGACCATGATACACTTGTTCCCGGAACCCGTTTGTTTCCGATGCATAATGATAGGGTTACAATGGTGACCTAGTTGAGACCACCACATGATGCATGCTTTACTCTTGATCTTGCTATGTGCTAGATATCATGCAAATAGTAAGTAGTGATGCTTAGTGATGCATGTGTGATTGAACCTTCGTGGTTGGAATCTTTGTATGAACCCATAGGGTGCCCCTAATGCTCGAGGGTGATGTTGAGTTAGGTCATCACTTGAGGAAGAAGTGATGTGCCGGTAAAACTTGTGCATGGGTGAAATAATGGATTAGATTTATGTGTGACTACCGTCCCAACCAAACATGTGCAACCACACTACCCCTTATGGGACGGGGCTTTATTGATTACTTAGGTCGATACTAGCATGGTGCCCGCATTACTAGTGACGGGAAGACTTGAGGTCTTTCCCGAGACGGGGTCGTGCTTGGAAAGACGGCCATGACTGTTTTTACAGGGCACCGGACACATCGTTGGTCCCTTCGGGTACGCGTGACATTGAAATTAGGGCAAGTCCCATGATCTATTGTTTGTACCCGAGGGCCGTGTACCAACGAGTGGACTCTATGTTAGTGTCATCTAAGGAAAGATAATGACCGGGTGCTTCCCCCGAGTACTTGAGGTACTGCAGGATCGTGGATGACACGAAAGCTTCCCGGATCTTGTGGGTAAAGTGCGCAACCTCTGCAGAGTGTAAAACTATTCGAATAGCCATGTTCACGGTCATGGACAGTTGGGTGGTGCTACTTAAACTATGTCCAGAATTTTACTTCATCGGTGAAAGTATGTGTGTGATGAGTCAAGGTGGTGACTTGACTCGATGAGTTGAATCATATTCATGTTGATATCGGTAACCTGTCTTCGAGGTTACGCGAGTTTATTGATGCATAAACTTGTTGGTAGAATATTTATTCTAGCCCATTGCTAGATTGCTCATTATTGTTCAATTGCACTGTTACTTTGAACCACATCATGGGTTGCTTGCGAGTACATTCAAAGTACTCATTGGCTTTCCACTGGTTATTTAATTGGCCAGGCATGGAGGAACAGGAATATGATGAAGAGTTCTTTGGAGACGATCATGCGAACTTGGACGCTATCCCAGTCAGAATGCCTATAGGTTTAAGGCAGATGGCATGGGTTCTACCTACTATCGCAGACTTCCGCTATTTTGAGTTATTTGCTATTCAGCCCGTGAGGCTTTATCTATGTAAGACTTGGCCATAATGGCCATAATTTGTGTAAGACGATATGTATGGATGTAAGACTCTTGTTATTCAGCTTCTGTGTGTTCAGTGAGCATTGATCTTTGGGATCACTGTACACGTGCATTCGGTGATCTCGACTTCTAAGTCGGGGTCCCCACAGAGCTGGTATCAGAGCGATCCTGACTGTAGGAAGCCTTAGTTAGCATGGGCGTTAGTTAGATGAGACCCCTTTTTCAAAAACCTTCTGAACCTCTCTTCTTTTCTAAACCTGAGATTTCATCAGCTTATTAACCCCTCCTATTCCACCTTTGTAGATGGCCGCTGTACCCGAAGAGCACCTGACCACTGGGTTTCCCTTACTTCTCGAGGATAGCCTCCAGGAGTGTCAGTTCCACCGAGCGCCCATCCTCACCTACCTTGAGCATTGGGTTAGCGACAATGAGGTGGAGTACCATGTGGAAGTGATCGTGAAGGCAAACGATCCTCCCACAAGTTGGTTCTTCGAGGGACCCCAGATGGCAACACTACCTCTCGCTGTCGAGGCTGCTGCACTCAAGGCACTAACCCGTCTCCGCGAGCTTCTTTCGGAGATGGCAGCCAAGATGACAACTCGCTTCTTACCTTACCGGAAGGAAGGTGAAGAAGAAAGCAGCGCACTAGCCCCTCCACTGAAGGAAGGACTCTCGCTTCGATTCCAGACCTACTTCAGTCTATGTGCCGACAGCTTGGCACAAGACCTGGCCTCGGAATCAATGAAGCTTCGAGAAGAACTTCACAAGACCAAGGCACTTCTTCGTCGAGCTCAAGAGAAGAGAAATAGGATCAAGAAGAAAGGAGCACCTTCTGGACAATCCGCTATCGCATATCGAGGCGGAAGACCCTCCGAGGATGTATCTTCCAAGAATGAAGAACCACCTCGGCGACGCTGGATGACGGCAAGGGAATATCGCAAGCTTTTCCCTGCACCTCCGACGAAGCACCATCGTATCCAACTCCTCCACTCCCCCACACCCTCAAGTGACAAGGGGGCCCAGATAGATGAAGACAAGGAGGAAGACCCAGAAGAGCCGGAATACGCGACCGAGCATTCCGCCGCTTAGGCATTATTCGCTACTCGGATATGCCAGTTGTGACCTCTACGGTAGAATAGGTCGTGTAACCCCTATGCGCAGTCGAGTCCTTGTATGGTTCATATGAAACCATATAGTATTTGCTTTTGTTGTGTCTGGATGTATGTCGTATCCTTCCTTCGGGAATGTGTAAACGACTACACCACCCATTTGGATTTTAATGAATGTGTTTTGGCCTTTCGGCCCTTGCATGATTTGATTAGTGTCACACCCACCCCCTTACTAGGCACCCATCTATCTTGCTTTCCCTCTTCCGAGTCATGAGACCTTTTACCGCTCCAACAGGATGCCTGTTGTAACTCGTACTGGTACCTCTACCCAGCAGCCTGAAGCCGGAGCATCCGCTCAGTCAGAGGCAGGCCACGACCAAACCAACGACCAAGCTCCACCACCACCTACTCCGAACATGGACATGGCTCAGCTTCTCCAAGCTTTCCGAGAGGAACGCCAAGCCAACACTGCAGCCCTTCAGCTGATTTCTCAAGCAGTCACCAACAACCGCCAGCCGGCGGGGAATGGCAATGGACGTTCCATGTTGGCAGAGTTCAAGAAGCATGCACCGCCAACCTTTATCGAGACTGCTGAACCCCTGGATGCAGACGACTGGATCCGCTCCATTGAGGAAATACTGGAACTAGTCGGATGCATCGAAGACCGCGAGAAGGTGGCTTATGCAGCCCACTGCCTCGGGGGGACTGCTAGAGCTTGGTGGGATGGATTCAAGGTCATGCATGCTGAACAAGACATCACTTGGGTTAACTTCAAGGCAGAATTCCGCAAGGCCCACATTCCTTCCGGAATCATGGCTATCAAAAAGTGTGAGTTCCGAGCCCTGAAGCAAGGAAGTGGCACTGTCAAGGAGTACATGCAGAAGTTCAGTGTTCTGTCAAGGTATGCCCCTGAAGATGTCAGCACTGATGCTGCAAAAAGGGAGCGCTTCATGGAAGGCCTCAATCAGACTCTGCAATACTCGCTTGTCGTGTGCGACTGCCCATCCTTCCCTGACCTGGTGAACAAGGCACTTATGCTTGAAGACAAGCGGGGTGCTTTGGAAGACACTCGCAAGCGCAAGATGGTCAGTAAGGGAAGTTCCAGCAACCAGAAGCCTCGTCCGTGGCAGTCAGCCCCGACCAAGCCAACCTATCAGCAGCCAAGAGTTCCTGCACCTCGTACCAACCCTCAGCCTCAGCAGTATGCCAACCCAAGGCCAGCTTTCAACCCCAATACCAGTGGTGGCAACAAAATCAACAATCCAAACCAAGTCACTTGCTTTGGATGTGGTCAGTCCGGACACATCTCAAGGGTGTGCCCCAACAAGAAGCCTGATGCCCCGCGCCCCAATGCGCAGAACCAGGGACAAGGCCGCGGGATGCCACCAAGGTACCCAGCTCCTCGCAATCCACCTAACCATGGGAAGGGGCGTGTGAATCACGTCACTGCTGAAGAAGCCCAGGAAGACCCGGACGTCGTGCTGGGTACGTTCCTTGTCAACTCAGCACCTGCAACTGTCTTGTTTGATTCTGGAGCAACGCATTCATTTGTCACTCAAAGATTTGCACTAAAAAGTGGCATGAACCCTACACCCCTGAATAACCCTATGGTGGTACAAACCCCCGGAGCCGAGATGAGAGCCAAGATAGACTGCAAAGGAGTCGGTATTACCATTAACGGTGTAGATTTCCTAGCAGACCTCATCGTCCTGAGATCACAAGGCTTGGATGTGATCCTAGGCATGAATTGGCTCAGCAAGCACCAAGGCTAGTTAGACTGTGCCAATCGGACAGTCACTGTGACCAATGACCAAGGAGTCGAAGTCAAGTTTGCTTCCAACTCCTCTTCCGCTCAAGCCGCTCAAGTCAATTGTCTGTCTGAAGTTGGGCTAGAGCAAGTACCGGTGGCATGTGAGTATCATGATGTCTTTCCGGATGAACTACCGGGAATGCCCCCTGACCGTGACATTGAGTTCATCATCGAGCTCGTGCCCAGAGCAGGACCCATCTATAAGAAGCCTTATAGAATGGGGACGGAGGAATTAGTTGAGTTGAAGAGGCAGCTGGAAGAGAAGCTAAGGAAGGGATTTATCCACCCAAGTGCCTCCCCTTGGGGATCTCCTGTTCTGTTTGTGGCAAAGAGGGACGGTACCATCCGCTTATGCATTGACTATCGTTCCCTCAATGAAGTTACAATCAAGAACAAATATCCACTTCCCAAGATCGAAGATCTGTTTGATCAGCTCAGCGGAGCCAAGGTGTTCTCCAAGATCGACCTCAGATCTGGGTACTACCAGCTGAAGATCAGACCCCAAGATATTCCGAAGACGGCATTCGTAACCAGATATGGCCTGTACGAGTGCACGGTCATGTCCTTTGGGTTAACCAATGCCCCGGCCTACTTCATGTATCTCATGAATAAAGTCTTAATGGAATATTTGGACAAGTTCGTTGTCGTCTTCATTGATGACATTCTTGTCTTCTCGAAGTCGGAGGAAGAGCACGAGCAGCATCTGAGGATGGTCCTAGACAAGCTTCGAGAGCACCAACTGTATGCCAAATTCAGCAAATGCGAGTTCTGGCTGAATAAAGTTGGATTCTTAGGTCATGTCTTGACCGAGGAAGGATTATCTGTTGATCCCGCGAAGATCGAAGCTGTGACCCAATGTCAATCTCCAACGACCGTCAAGGAAGTCAGAAGCTTCCTCGGACTTGCGGGCTATTACCGCAAATTCGTGGAAGGATTCTCTAGCATTGCCCGGCCAATGACTCAGCTCCTCAAGAAGGACAAGAAGTTCAAATGGACGCCAAAATGTGAAGAAAGCTTCCAAGAGCTCAAGAAGAGATTGACCACCGCCCCAATTCTGGCAACACCTGATATTCACAAGGAGTTCGTGATATATTATGATGCCTCTCGAACCGGATTGGGAAGCGTTCTGATGCAAGAAGGTCGAGTCATAGCATACCTCTCCAGGCAGCTACGACCTCATGAGGAGAACTACGCTACTCACGATCTTGAGCTAGCGGCAGTAGTTCATGCCTTGAAGACATGGCGGCATTACCTCCTAGGGAAACGGTGTGAGATCTACACGGACCACAAAAGTCTGAAGTACATTTTCACCCAAAAGGAATTGAACATGAGGCAGCAAAGATGGTTGGAACTCATCAAAGACTATGACCTCAGTGTTCAATATCACCCCGGGAAGGCTAACGTGGTGGCCGATGCCTTAAGCAGGAAGGCTTGCTCTTTGAATGCTGTTATTCAAGAAAGGCAGCCAGCCTTGTTTAAGGAGTTGGAACAATTCAGTTTGGAATTGGTCACCCCTGGATTTCTGGATCATTTGGAAGTCAGACCAACCCTGGTGGACGAAGTTAAGAAGGCACAAGATGGACACGCAAGCATTGAAGGCATCAATAGGAAGATGAAGCTGGGCAAGGCCCCAGGATTCTCCGAAGACGAGCACGGGATTGTTTGGTACAAAGGCCGCGTCTGCGTACCAAACAACACAGAGCTGAAGAACCTGATTCTGCAAGAAGCCCACCACACTCCGTATTCCATCCACCCCGGAGGAACCAAGATGTACCAAGACTTGAAGGCACGATTCTGGTGGCACGGGATGAAAAGAGAGATTGCAACCTATGTTGCAAAGTGTGATGTGTGCCAAAGGGTCAAGGCTGAATATCAGCGACCCGCTGGATTGCTTCAACCACTCAAAGTTCCTGAGTGGAAGTGGGATAAAGTCGGAATGGACTTCATCACTGGATTACCAAGGTCAAATAGGGGACATGGCTCCATCTGGGTCATAGTCGACCATTTGACCAAGGTGGCCCATTTCATTCCTGTCAAGACCACTTATGATGGCAACCGGCTGGCAGCTCTCTACATCGATAGAATCGTAAGTCTTCACGGCGTTCCCAAGGAGATTGTGTCAGATCGAGGAACCCAGTTCACCTCTAGGTTCTAGAAGAAGTTCCAAGAAGCCTTGGGAACCAAGTTATCTTTCAGCACGGTTTTCCACCCACAGACCGGAGGTCAGACAGAACGAGTCAATCAGATTCTCGAAGATATGCTCCAAGCCTGTGTCTTGGCATATGGAGCCAAATGGGAAGATTGTCTCCCTTTTGCCGAGTTCTCCTATAACAACAGTTACCAGTCAAGCCTTCAGATGGCACCATTTGAGGTGTTGTACGGACGCAGATGCCGCACACCCCTCAACTGGTCAGAGACTGGAGAAGGACTAGTCTTTGGACCGGATATTCTCCGCACAGCAGAAGAGCAAGTCCAACTAGTCAGAGAGCGTTTGAAGGCAGCCAAGTCAAGACAAAAGAGCTATGCTGACACTCACCGTCGGGACATGAGTTTCCATGTCGGGGACCATGTGTACCTGCGGGTAAGTCCTCTGAAGGGAACCAAGCGTTTCCACGTCAAGGCGAAGCTCGCACCAAGGTTCATCGGACCCTTTGAGATCACTGCACGACGAGGAGAAGTGGCTTACCAGTTGGAACTACCACCTGAGCTATCCGATGTGCACAATGTATTCCATGTGTCACAACTCCGGAAATGTCTCCAAGTTCCAGACAAGCCCAATCTCTACAAGGATGTTGATCACCAAGCCATTGACCTGCAGCCTGATTTGACCTACCGCGAGAAGCCCATTCGCATTCTGGACGAAGCAGAATGACGGACGCGAAGCCGTACCATCAAGTACTTCAAGGTCCAGTGGAGCAACCACACCGAAGCAGAAGCAACCTGGGAACGTGAAGACTATCTTAGATCCGAGTTTCCCGATCTCTTTTAAGACCTAGTTTAGGAATCTCGGGGACGAGATTCTTGTAAGGGGGGTAGGTCTGTCACACCCTGCATTTTGTAACATGTTATTGCATCAATGTAGCATGAAAATTTGGACCAGCAATTTTTTTTGGCATCATTTGGCTTTTATTTGGAGTTGAGTTTTCTTCATGTGCTTTTTCATGTGCTCAATAAAGTCAACTATTAACTCTTGTAGAATTCATCTCCATACCCAAAACTTCTGCCCAATGATCATGCCAAGTGTTATATAACAGTATAGTATTTTCTTACAAAATTAATTTGGCCAAAATGTATTTTATAAATTTAGTTTTCCAAAAACCCCTGAATTGAGATTTGCACTGCAAGTGTTTGATTTAGGGTGAGAAAATTATTTCAAAAGGTACATTTGAGACCTAGTAGTCATAGGACTCCCAGAAACCACAAAATTATAATTTTAAAAGTTATTTTCCTATTTTAATTAAAAGATTTTTCTTAAGGCCAGAAATGGTCTTTAATAGGGAAAAATTATTTAACTATTTCAAAAATATTTGCCAAAATTCAGGGAGACTCAGAGGACATATATTGTCCATATATAAGAGTTTCAACACTTGGTCATGTTCAAAATAATGGGCTAATCCCTCTAAAACCCTTTCTGGATATTTCAAGCTTTTGAAATATTTACAAAGGAAATATTCTCCAAAAATTCCAGGGAAATTCTATCATGTCATATATGACATATTTGATGATCTTGCCAAGTCCCATGCCTTGGTAAGGAAGAAAACATCCTCAAAACCCTCCATAACCATTCTGTCCATATTTGAAGTTTGAGCAACTCTACATTGCCAAACTTGTCCAAATGCTCTCAAACTTGGTGCACATGCTAGAAATGCCTAATAAGGCAACTAGACCAAATGGCATAAGATTTGGAGTAGAGCAACTTGACCAGAACACCCCAAAACCCTTTTCTGTTCAAATGCAAATTTGAACAACTTTACATTACCAACTTCTTACCTGGAGCTTCAAACTTTGTGGGCATGATAAATACCCCAAATAATGAAACTACACCAAGTGGTGCATCAAGGGAAGATGATTAGCTTGACTCAAACAAGATGAAGCTATTTCTGTTGATTTCTAGGGTTCACCAAAGTTACATTGGCTAGTTTCTTCAAATGAGCCCAAATTTGGTGAAGCACCCTATTTTCACATGTCATTCAATCCTGTTAAGTGTCATGGCAAGTGGAGACCATTTTCTTGACCAAACACTGATCAAACACCTTCTGCAGATTTACTAAAACCCTCTTCTTGATCACTTTCACCTTTTACCTTGGCCTCAACTTTCTACCACATGTTCATCCAGTTACTAGCTATCTCCAGTAACTTCCCCAGGACCCCAGCTCCATGATTGAGGGGTAAAAACCCTAGTTCACCATGCTGGACAGCCATTTCTTACCAAGTCACCAGCTTCCTCTCTCTCTCACAGCATCTCCAGAGCATCCAAGGCCACAGGCCATTTCTTTACTCCTCCCTTGACATTCTAGACAACCTAGGGCACGTTGGACATGACCAGAGCGGCGAGGGCACGAATGTGCCAGCCATTCGGGCGCTCTGGAGCACACTACAGTGCGCCACCGCATTGTAGCTTCACCCAATCAGCTGCCCCCGACAGCCTCGGGCTCTCCCCTCGCGCCAGTCGATGCCCCTCGACGTCCACGACCACCCCGGCGCTGTCCCCCCTCCTCCTGCGCCCTCCAGTGACCGTCGTCGCACGCGCACCGGCCGCCCGCAGCACCCACTCCTCGGCCTCACACGCGCGCACGGCCTGGAAGCTTCCCCGCTCCTCCTCTCTCCTCTAATGGACGTAGGGATCGTCCAGCAACGCCGTGGACTCACTCCCATCACCTCCCGTGCGCTGTATCATCGAGCAGGAGCTCGCCGGTGCACTGGGCCACGGGGCTCCGCCGTTCCCCTATATATAGGACACCCCGAGCCTCTCCAACGGCACCAGCAGCTTCACCACATCCTCCTCAGTCACCCAGCACCACTAGTTCATCCCCGAAGAGCTTCTGTGCTTGGGATCGACCGGAGCTCCACCGCGTCGGGCCGCCGGTGATCTCGCAGTACGGGCCTCTTCTGCCCCTCCTTTTGCCCGATCTAGAACCGCCGTGCACCACTAATTCTTTTCCCCCGCTTTCCCCTCTCTGTTGCAGTCAAAATCGGCCTGAGCGACGACCTCCCGAAGCTCCTCCGCCGTCCCACCTCGCCGCCGGCGAACCGGACCTCCCCGGCGTGCCGCACCACCACCCCTAGATCCGCCACTCGACGCTGAACACGTCCCTGCCCTTCGTTGCCGTCGCCGTGGCCGGAATCGCCGCCGGTGAGCTCGCCGTCGCCGTGGCCGTAAGGTTGGAGATGACAGGCGGGCCCCGCCTGTCATCCTCACCTCTCTCCCCCCTCCTCGCAGCCACTGACCGCCGGGCCCCGCCCGTCAGGTTTGAAAACCTGACGTGCGCGCGCTGGCGCCCGTGCGGCTGGGCTGGTTTGCCCTGGGCCGTGCACTGTGGCCCTCTGGCCCAGTTGCACAGGGCTTTTTCTTTTTATTCTTTCTGTAATTATTTCAAACATTTTTACATAAATGAATATTGGTCCAAATGAAATAATTCCAACTCCTAAATTCTTGTAATATTCCAACCTATTTAATGGTGTCACTTTCACACATATCCATGAAACTTTTCTGTTCTGTTCAAATTTAAATTCAAATTTGAGCAATAAAACTCCTGTTCTAAATCATTAGATTCCATTATGTTACTCAAAAACTCCAACTAAGAATTTTCCCCATCTTAGAAATCCCTCTAGTATTTTACAAAAATAAGTTGACATTTTTCTGAGCACTTTGATTCTTCTGTTCTATTTGTGGTCTTATTTTCCCGTTGTTATTATGCGACCTATAGATACCGTATTTGACGAAGTTGCTGAAGAAGGAGAAGGAGAAGGATTTGAAGAATTTGAAGACCAAGCCAATCCAGGCAAGCAGCCCTTTGACCATCATACACTTGTTCTCGGAACCCGTTTGTTTCCGATGCATAATGATAGGGTTACAATGGTGACCTAGTTGAAACCACCACATGATGCATGCTTTACTCTTGATCTTTCTATGTGCTAGATATCATGCAAATAGTAAGTAGTGATGCTTAGTGATGCATGTGTGATTGAACCTTCGTGGTTGGAATCTTTGCATGAACCCATTGGGTGCCCCTAATGCTCGAGGGTGATGTTGAGTTAGGTCATCACTTGAGGAAGAAGTGATGTGCGGTAAAACTTGTGCATGGGTGAAATAATGGATTAGATTTATGTGTGACTACCGTCCCAACCAAACATGTGCAACCACACTACCCCTTATGGGACGGGGCTTTATTGATTACTTAGGTCGATACTAGCATGGTGCCCGCATTACTAGTGACGGGAAGACTTGAGGTCTTTCCCGAGACGGGGTCGTGCTTGGAAAGACGGCCATGACTGTTTTTACAGGGCACCGGACACATCGTTGGTCCCTTCGGGTACGCGTGACATTGAAATTAGGGCAAGTCCCGTGATCTATTGTTTGTACCCGAGGGCCGTGTACCAACGAGTGGACTCTATGTTAGTGTCATCTAAGGAAAGATAATGACCGGGTGCTTCCCCCGAGTACTTGAGGTACTGCGGGATCGTGGATGACACGAAAGCTTCCCGGATCTTGTGGGTAAAGTGCGCAACCTCTGCAGAGTGTAAAACTATTCGAATAGCCGTGTTCACGGTCATGGACAGTTGGGTGGTGCTACTTAAACTATGTCCAGAATTTTACTTCATCGGTGAAAGTATGTGTGTGATGAGTCAAGGTGGTGACTTGACTCGATGAGTTGAATCATATTCATGTTGATATCGGTAACCTGTCTTCGAGGTTACGCGAGTTTATTGATGCATAAACTTGTTGGTAGAATATTTATTCTAGCCCATTGCTAGATTGCTCATTATTGTTCAATTGCACTGTTACTTTGAACCACATCATGGGTTGCTTGCGAGTACATTCAAAGTACTCATTGGCTTGCCACTGGTTATTTAATTGGCCAGGCATGGAGGAACAGGAATATGATGAAGAGTTCTTTGGAGACGATCAGGCGAACTAGGACGCTATCCCAGTCAGAATGCCTGTAGTGTTAAGGCAGATGGCATGGGTTCTACCTACTATCACAGACTTCCACTATTTTGAGTTATTTGCTATTCAGCCCGTGAGGCTTTATCTATGTAAGACTTGGCCATAATGGCCAAAATTTGTGTAAGACGATATGTATGGATGTAAGACTCTTGTTATTCAGCTTCTGTGCGTTCAGTGAGCATTGATCTCTGGGATCACTGTACACGTGCATTCGGTGATCTCGACTTCTAAGTCGGGGTCCCCACAACTTGAGACTCTGGTGATCGGTGTAGATCTCGCAACGGTTACCAAGAAGGTAATGTCGCCAGGCCTTAAGTGCGTAGGCTACGGCTGCAAGCTCCAGATCATGTGTAGCATAATTTTCCTCATGTGGATGCAACTGTCGAGATGCATAGGCAATCACATGACGATCCTGCATAAGAATGCAACCTAGTCCCTGTCGTGAGGCATCACAGTAGATAACAAAGTCCTTAGTGAAATCCGGTGGCACAAGTATGGGAGCAGAAGTCAGGCGTCTTTTCAGTTCCTGAAAACTGTGCTCACACTATGGGGACCACTCAAACCTTTTATCTTTCTTGAGAAGTTCCGTGAGAGGTTTGGCCACTTTAGAGAAGTTCTCAACAAAGCGGCGACAAAAACTTGCTAGACCAAGGAAGCTCCTAACTTGTTTAACTGTTTCAGGTGGAGTCCAATCAAGGACGGCCTGAACTCTCTCGGGATTGATAGCAATGCCCTTACCAGAGATTACATGGCCGAGATAGGTCACTTCTGGCAACCAAAATTCACACTTGGATAACTTGGCATAAAGGCGGTGCTCTCTGAGTTTTTCTAGAACAAGTCTAAGATGTTCGGCATGCTCTTCCTCGTTCTTCGAGTAAATAAGAATATCATCGTGGTAAACCATGACGAACTTATCTAAGTCCTCCATGAAGATCGAGTTCATCAAGCGGGAGAAAGTGGCTGGAGCATTGGTTAGACCGAAGGACATGACGGTGTACTCGTACTGACCATAACGAGTGACGAAGGCCGTCTTGGGGATGTCCCCATTTCTAATTTTGATTTGATGGTATCCTAACCTCAAATCCATCTTGGAGAAGACTAAGGATCCAGCGAGCTGATCATACAGGTCATTGATCCTGGGAAGTGGATACTTGTTCTTTACAGTGACCAAATTAACGGGACGATAATCTACAACCATCCGATCAGTACGATCCTTCTTCTTGACGAAGAGGACGGGGCAAGCCCAGGGAGAAGAACTAGGACAGATGAAACCCTTTTGCAAGGACTCATCAAGTTGTTTCTTAAGCTCAGCTAGTTCTAAGGGTGCCATCTTGTAAGGTCTCCTAGAGATTGGAGCGGTTCCTGGGATAAGATCTATAACAAACTCTACATCTCGGTCAGGTGGAACACCTGGCAGTTCCTTTGGAAAGACATCCGGGAAGTCACGGACTACCGGGACATCTTTAAGGTCTGGAAGAGGGCTGGCATTAAGAGAATAGAGTTGACGCTTTGCAACTCTAGTGGTGACAATGACTATCTTGCTAGATGGGTGTGTAAGCTGAACAGACCTAGTGAAACAATCAATCTTGGCATAATGGGCTGTCATCCAGTCCATACCCAAGATGATATTAATATCAGAAGACTTGAGGGCTACAAGTGATGCAAGGAACACAAGTCTGTCAACAAGGATTTCATTACCATGGCTTACGCTATAAGTTTGCCATTTGGATCCAGGAGTTTGAATGAGTAGTGGGGAGGGCATATCACAAAATGACATGTCGTGCAAGCGGGCATAACTTTCGGAACTGAAAGAATGAGATGCTCCAGTATCGAATAAAACCGATGCCGGATGACAATTGACAGGGAGTGTACCAAGAACGACATCTGGATCATCATGCGCGTGTTTGGCTGAGACGTGATGCACACGTCAATGTTCGATGGGAGCTGACTTGACACTGATCATCTTGTGTGATGGCTTATCACGGCCAACAGATTTCTCAGACTGGGGTGGAGCAACACGGGTCTGAGTGCAAATACGAGCAATGTGTCCCTACTCTCCACACTTGTAACAAATCCTGGAGGTAGGACGTGGACCCGTATTGGCAAACAGTCCACCAATAGGCCTGGGTGGAGCATACTGCTGAACTGGAAGAGGTACCACATAAGATGGCCTCGGTGTACAACTGGGTGGAAGAACAGATTTCGGAACCCAAATTTGGCGCTTCTGAGAACTAGTACCGGAGGAAGATCCCAAATCAAGGGTGTGCTTACGAGACTCCTCGTAAGTGAGATGAGCTATCCCTGCATTGATGGCCTTGTTCACAAGAGCCTGGAATGTGTTGCAATGATGCAAGTGGAGATCATGATGCAGTTCGGGGTTGAGACCCTTCCGGAACCTAGCCCGCTTCTTGGCGCCAGTGGACACTTCTTCTGTAGCATAGCGGGCATCAACAACCATCTTAGCCTGGATAAGACTACAGAACTCTTCTCTCTTGCGATCGATGAGAGCTTGAGGGATATGATGCTCACGAAAAGCCTCTGTGAAATCTCTCCAGGTAGGAATCTGGCCAGCTGGAATCATGGCCTCATAGTTCTGCCGCCAAAGACTAGCAGGAACTTCCAGGTGATAAGTGGCATAGATGACCTTATCTCCTTCAGTTACGTTCACAGAACGCAGCTTGTGAGTGATACTACGGAGCCAGTCATCTTCATCGAGTGGCTCAATGGGATGATGGAAGGTGGGTGGTTTCAGACGAATGAAGTCATGGATGGTTGCTGATTCCTTGCACTGATGTGCGGTGTTCTCCTCAATACGTGCCAACATGCGGTTAGACTCACGCTTGTTTCTCTCCATCTCTAACATTAACTCTGCCATCGAAGGCTGGTCGGGAGGATCCTCCTCATCCCTACCACCTCCATGGTTCTGTCTACGAGCAGCTGAGCTTCGCTTAACTGAAGACATCCTGAGAAGCGAAACCGAGGACGGAAACATCATCAATTAGGATTCATAAGGTAGAACAAGAAATTAGTATCTCTCGAACTACTAGGATAATTCCAGCAGCATAACGGCAGTAAAATGCTCGGAATGAGACATCCTGCTAACAAAGGGCAGTACAACAACTCTACATCATCACTCAAGGTTCTGTGATAGTACTAAACAATCTACACCGGAAGAACTTGAAAACAGGAGTAGGACTCTCATCAACCAATCCTAAGGAACTACGGAATAGTAACACGTGATCCTGATAGACGGAAAAGAAGCCTAGTTCCTTAACCCCGTAGGAAAGGTAGGATGACTCAGATCAGAAGACATGAGGTATAAGGAGTAAAAAGAGCCTTACGTTCCCTTCCACAATCAATTCCCTTATATAACAAAAGAATTTCTAGACTCAACTTCGACTAGTTTGGCTTGGTAATCCTACAGGCAGTCAGGCTCTGATACCAAAGTTGTCAGGACCCCGATCCTAAGTCACACCGGTCTAGCATGTAACACACCATATCTCTTTGCGGCCTCACGCACGGTATCCCCACGGGTGCCACCTTACCTGGCCCGGGACCGTTTGCGCATTTTGGCTCACGTATATGATAGTGTCGCTAGCATCCATATGACAGAGAACCCGGGCCGACATGACCAGTTATAAACCAAAAGTGGCACTAAATTACAGAGACATGCATAAATGACCCAGCAATGAACGTGTCGGTCATCAACGTATGAACCCAAGTCGTAGCAAGCTACAAGGACTTAAAGGAACAACGCGTGACATTCCCCCTAAGGGACAGACACAGGAACGAAGAAGGACACATGCCGGTCAGCCTAAGTGTTCCGGAGCAGTAGCAATCTACCAAGGCTCAGTGGAAGCACTAGGAGACATTTCCCTGTAAGATAGGCTACCAAGGGTAAAAAACTAGGTGTCGGATCCCACACATACCAAGCATTTCAATAACATACATACAATATGCTCAATATGTGCAAATACAACATGGCATCACAACAAGACTCTAATAAACAAAGTATTTATTCATTAGGCTCCGAGGAGCCAGATATTACAAACATGGGTCTCATGACCCAACATTCAGAGCATACAAGCAACAAGCAGAAGCACAACATGTCTGAGTACAGACATCTACAAATGAAAAAGGCTGAAGAGCCTGACTATCTACAACACTCGTCCAAGATCGTAGCTGAGGTAACAAGCTACTTGACGAAGTCCAAGCGGAACTACTAGTGAGACAGCAATCTTATCTGCAAAACATAAATTAAGCAAACATGAGTACAAAGGTACTCAGCAAGACTTACATCAGATCCTATCATACATGCACTTGTATCAAGAAGGCAAAGTGGGGTTTAGTTGCAGCAAGCCAGCTTTGACTCAGTGGCTATCCTATTCTACGACTGCTGGTAACTCTTTTGAGGTGGCGCACACGGGTCCACTAAGCACCACACAATACACCACTATGGATTCATCCCCGTCTCCCTACGAGAAGGCCATCCATAGCACTCACACTTACCGCCATGTACATCTCGTGTATCTCGGCAACCTTCAAGCGGAAGCCTGGCGAGGGTGTCGGCCACGACCTGACTAACCACACAAGACTCTAGTCCAGGTTTATCGCCTATTCGGGTTCCATCCGTAAGGAGATCTGGCCGGGGTGTCGCTCACGACCCCAAATGATGTGCGCAGGGTTCCCAAGCCCACCTCGCCGAGTGGATCTACGCTTGGTACACCGTGCCACGGTGCCTAGTCTGTCCCAAGCCCACCTGGCCGAGTGCCACTTGGTAGACTACTAACACTACCTACAAACACCAGAAACTAGTCGCAACTCCTGGACAGAGACCAAGTCGGTTAATAAGTCGAGAGGGGCACTTAAGCATTCCAATGCGTGGTAGTAGCTGGTCATTGGACGACATACACAGAACTCAGTTCTTAAGGACAGTTCCAGTGAGACAACCCACCATGTACTCCTACATGGCCTCTCACCGCTACCTTTTCCAAAACGTGTTCACACACTTGACTCTCAGCATCAGAACATATCTCTGCACTCCAATTCATTCCCGATGAATCAGACCTGACACACTCTAAGAAATAGTAAGCATGGCATGGTAAGATCACAACATGGCTTCAATCAATTCCTACACATGCTAGTGGGTTTCAACTATTTACTGTGGCAATGACAGGTCATGCAGAGGAATGGGTTCAACTACCGCAGCATAAAGTAGCAGTTGAAGTCGTTGTTGTCCTAATGCAATAACAGAGAGCAGGAGCGAGAGAGGGATTGTATCGGAATGAACAAGGGGGTTTGCTTGCCTGGTAAAACAATGTGCAGAGCACTACTCCTCTGACAGGTACTCTGGAACGGTCTCCGGAGCTGGACCTATCGAGAAGAACATGGCATGAATATGTGATGTTATTTGAGTTAAAGCAACTAGCACTTATTTAGTTGAAGTCCATTTGAACCAAGGGTTCAAATGCAACTCCAAATTAAGCATTTATAAATGCAATTTATGAGTTTTTCAAATAACAGTGGGTATAACTTCATTTGTCATGCATGAAAATAGTACAGATGGATAGATTGAATTTTTTTGATAATTTTTCATATATAAATTATTTTCATCTGAGCTACGGTTGATTTTTTGTGATTTTTTGAAGTTTAAACCAATTTCTGAAATAAATAAATCATTTAAGATTTATCTAAATTCCAGAAATGGAATACTGCATCAGCATGACCCAAGCCTGACGTTAGCAGGTCTACCAGGCTGACTAGAGTCAAACCTGACAGTGGGGTCCACTGGTCAGTGACTCAGTTAATTAACTGGATTAATTAACACTAAAACTAATCCTAATAGAAAGTCAGCAGGGCTGGGCCCACATGTCAGTGGCTAATCTAATTAACAAAATTACTTAATTAAAACTAAACGGTCAACTAACTGGAGGGGTGGGGGCCCACCTGTCATTGACCCAGGGGGTCAAATCCTGGTCAACCCTCGGCTAACACGTCGGCGTTTAGCCGCCGGCGGCAGCAAACGCGGCGGAGGCGTCGGAATTGGGCTCCCGACGTCCAAATGGACGGCCGAGGCCATCTGCAGGCAGCGGAGGCTCGCCTGCATCCATTCACGCCGACGGGAGGGTGCGGGGGCGCCGGAGCTGGCCGGAACGGAGCTCGCGGCGGCGCCGGAGTTCGGGCCTCGTCGGAAACGGAGCTACGGGGCACGGGGAGGCGATCGGCTGGGTGATACGGCCTCCTGGTGAAGCACTGAGTGTAGTGACGTGCTCAGTTTTGAGCGTGCGTGGCTGTGGCCACGGCGGCGGCATCGCCGGCGGCGGCGAGCTTCGGTCAGCAAGGGGGCGTCACCTAGAGGGCGTAAACGACGGCGAGGACAGGGGGGAAGACCAAGGGGCTCACAGGGAGGCGGCGGTGTAGCTTAGTGGGCTCGGGGACGTCCAGGAGATGGAGAATTGACGGCGACCTCCGGCGGCCAGATGCGGCGGTGATGAGCTCGAGGGCATCAACTCCAGGCATCCGAGGGCGCGTGCTTCAGCTTGGAGCTTCAAGGCATCGTGGCGGAGCTGATGGACAGGCTGGCTAGGCGAGGAAGACTTGCTGGGCGCGGCGGCAGCGAGCGGCAGTGACAGTGGCGCTCGGGTCCGAGCGAGAGAGAGAGAGACGGAGGAGGGGAGAGGCGACGAGAGAGGGCCAGAGAGATTTGGGGAGGTGCGTGGCAACGTTCAGAGCTTCGAGGCGGCGAGGGGGAGGGGCAGGCAGGCAGGAGGTGTGGCGGCCATGCGCGAGAGCGGCGGGCGCGTGCCCCTGCCTCCTGTCATCGCTAGGAGGACGATGACTGGCAGCTGGGCCGGCCCAGTGCAAGGCCAGCAAGTGGCCCAGGTAAAACTCTAACCCTTTTTATTTCTTTCTTTTCAATTTTTCTGACATTTGTTTGATTTAAACTAAAACATTTAAAAACTTCTGACATTTTTGTAGGGACTAGAAGGAGTAATCCAAAGCCCCACACAAAATCCAGAATTATTGGACATATATAAAATATAATATATATATATATATATATCCAATGCAAATATTTATTGCATTAATTCCAAAAGCCCAAAATAAATATTTATGAGCTCCTAATAATATTGGTTTGATTTTCATCTCTAACCAATATTTTCAAAGAGCAACATGACCATTTTCTTGGCCCCTTTTGGAGCAATTTTTATTTGGTTCATTTTTCAAAAGGGCTTTCTAAGGGTTTCACAAGTCCTCAATTCAATTTCATTTGAAATCTAAACATGATGCAAACATCAAGACTAGCCTAGTGCATACCAGAACTAGGGCTGTGACAAATAATTCGAAGAGACTTGCAAGGATATTATAATCATACATAAAAGATTTCAGAAAAGAATACAATATTGTTCAAAGACAATCTTGATCATAAACCCACAATTCATCGGATCTCGACAAACACACCGCAAAAAGATTACATGGAATAGATCTCCTCGAAGATCGAGGAGAACTTTGTATTGAGATCCAAAGAGTGAGAAGAAGCCATCTAGCTAATAACTATGGACCCGAAGGTCTGTGGTAAACTACTCACAACTCATCGGAGAGGCTATGGTGTTGATGTAGAAGCCCTCTGGGATCGATGCCCCCTCCGGCGGAGCTCTGGAACAGGCCCCAAGATGGGATCTGACGGGAACAGAAGGTTGCGGTGGTGGAATTAGGGTTTTATCTATTGCCTCGATGTTTTCAGGGTACAAAGTATATATATATATATATATATATATATATATATATATATATATATATATATATATATATATATATATAGGCTGAAGAGGCACGTCGGGGGGTAAACAGGTGGCCCACAAGGGTGGGAAGCACGCCTACCCACCCTGGGCGCGCCCCCTGCCCTCATGGCCACCTCCTTCACTTCCTGGCGTGTACTCCAAGTCTTTCGCGTCGATATTGTTCCAAAAATAACTCTCCCGAATGTTTCATTCCGTTTGGACTGGGGTAAACAGGTGGCCCACGAGGGTGGGAAGCACGCCTACCCACCCTGGGCGCGCCCCCTGCCCTCATGGCCACCTCCTTCACTTCCTGGCGTGTACTCCAAGTCTTTCGCGTCGATATTGTTCCAAAAATAACTCTCCCGAATGTTTCATTCCGTTTGGACTCCGTTTCATATTCCTTTTCTGCGAAACACTGAAATAGGCAAAAAAATAACAATTTGCACTAGGCCTTGGGTTAGTAGGTTAGTCCCAAAAATAATATAAAAGTGTATAATAAAGCCCATTAAACATCCAAAACAGAATATATAATAGCATGGAACAATAAAAAATTATAGATACATTGGAGACATATCACACACCTTTATCTTTACCATTTTCTTAGTTCGACCGTTTTAATTATATCTTGATCTAGTATAATAAAGTTTCTAGTGTGATTTAGCTTTGAGTTTTGCTTTGATATCTATCTATGTAATTGATTCCTCGAGATATATAATAAAGATTTGTTTTGAGTGAGGGCTTTGCTTTGTTTCTATAATCTTGAGGGAATAAATAAAAGAAAGGAAAAAAAGAAATAAATAAAGATCATATGTTGATCTTTTGTGAAGTAATGACTTCACATATAAAGAGTATGATGAATTAAAATTGTTGAGTGTTGACAGACATAGTTTTGGTCATTGTTGCAATTAATAGGAAGTAATAAGGAAAGAGAGGTTTTACATATAAAAATACTATCTTGGACATCTTTTATAATTGTGAGCACTCATTGTAATATGACATGCTAAATGGTTGAAGTTCGACAAGGAAGACAACATAATGGGTTATGTCTTCTTGCATCCTAACAGAAGTTATATTGTTATAGATCCTCCAACATGTTGAGCTTGCTTTCCCTCTCATGCTAGCCAAAATTCTTTGCACCAAGTAGAGATAATACTCGTGCTTCCAAACATCCCTTAAACCCAGTTTTGCCATAAGAGTCCAACATACTTACCTATGGATTGAGTATGATCCTTCAAGTAAGTTGTCATCGGTGCAAGCAATAAAAATTGCTCTCTAAATATGTATATTATATTAGTGTGAATAAAATAAGCTTTATACAAGCTTGTGATATGGAAGAAATAAAAACGAAAGACTGCATAATAAAGGTCCATTATCACAAGTGGCAATATAAAGTAATGTTCTTTTGCATTATGATTTTGTGAATCCAACCATAAAAGCGCATGACAACCTCTGCTTACCTCTGCGAAGGTGTCGGATTACGGGCTCCGCAAACCCAAGAAGTTCGAACACAGGGGCATGAATGAAGATCTCTCCCACTCACGTCTACCTAGCGTCTCGCCCTCGCTCAATGAAGAGATTCAAGCAAACAACAAGTGAAGCACGCAAGAGTTTACCCAGGTTCAGGCCACCATGTGGTGTAAAACCCTACTTCCTGCTTTGGTGGATTGGCCTCAAGAGGGCTAGAATATGAACAAGTACAATGGTTCCTGAGCTCAGGAGGAGAGCTCAGGAGGGTCGGGAGGCAAGAGTTCTTGCTCCTTTGCGTGGAGGTAGAGTTTATGGATCTTCCTGACATGTCCCTCATAGTGGGGATCCTAGCTACTTATATAGGCGACCAGGGTCCTCTTCCCCCAAAATGTTTAGGCGGGAAGGGATCCCACAACGGCCATTTTTGAGCGGGAACACAAGGACGTTCCTACCCTGACAAAAGCAGTCTTCGCATGCAAAAGGATCATGCGGTGAAGCGGTGGTGGGCTCGGTGGTGACATCCTCCCTGTCGTCCTTGTGGTCTTCGGTCTTGTTGCACCAATGGGGAAACCTTTGTCCCGCTCCTTGAGAACCTGCGCCTGCGCTGCCTCCTTTGCACCGAAACGGCAACTGCGCCGCTGGCAGGCGCTGGCACCCGCTGACGCGATGCATCACTACTCACGTCACTGCCTCCTCCTGAGGCAGGCTTGGTCTTGAATTCTCCGCCCCTCCGGAGCACCTTGCCGAGGCCGCTCCTGAGGGGGTCTTGACGTTGTTCTCCTCGCGAGGGTCTTGGGCAGCTGGTCGATCAGCTGGGCCATACCAGGCCGTGGGAGGAGCGCGCTCTAGCCTGCAGACAGGCAAGTATGGGTACCCTGGTTCCCAGGACGCCGTTAGTAGCCCCGGGCCCAAGGCACGCTCGGAGTTGGCTTCGAGGCGAAGCCTTTGTCGAGGACGAAGCGCCGCGGGCCCCAAAAAGGCTACGGGCCAGGCTGGCGCGTGACGGTTGGATGGGACGTGGCGACTCCGCTCCCCACACAGTCTTGGTAATCGTGTGACTTGACAACTCCCCGGCGCAGACGACGGGGCTGTTATGGCTGCGATGCCAGTGACTGGCGGTTGGGCTCCTCCGCCCTATAAATGGGACTAGGGGAGGGGGAGCCCCCAAGCCATGTTCAAGCCAGCGCCGTCTTCCTCCTTGCATGTTCCCCGCTCTCCCTCTTGCTGCGAGATCTCCATGGCGCCGCCGAGGAGGCCATCCGCCGCGGAGAAAGGGAAGGCCCAAAAGAATCTGGCCCTGTTGTCGTCGAAGAGGGGCTGCGAGCGTCCCGGCAAGCATGCCGATGCGCCCGCAGCGAGTCCTCGGGGAAGTGGGCGCGGCCTTCCGGGTCCTGTTGCGGCCACTGGTGAGAGACGCGGTACGTCTTCCCGTGGTGAAGGTGGTCGTGGCCGCGGTGGGAGAGGAGGCACAAGGCGGCGAATGTCGGTCGCGCGTCCTCCGTGTCCGCAGCTCCACTCCTTCGACGTGTCGTCAGAGTTCGTGGTGTGGGCGAAGAAGCCTGGTGGCTCCTGGCTCCGGCTTCCCCGCTCGTTCGGCAACGCGCTACCGGCCAGAGGCCCCGGCGGCGTCTGGCTGAGGCTGACGGTTGCTGCAGTGGTGCGTCCTGGGTGGACATTGATGTGGCTCCCTTGGGTGACGTGTTCCTGGAGAGCGGCTGGCAATCGTTTGCTCGCGCGCGCCGGCTGCGGGGGAGGTGTACGCTCCACCTCAGGTACGATGGCACCTCCACGCTGTTTGTCAGGGTCTTCTCGGAGTAAGGGAGGCGCCTTGCGTGCTGTCCCGAGGCCGATGACGAAGAGGATGGAGGGGATAGCGTCCGAAGGAGCAGCTCCTCCTCCGGAGACGATCTTAGTCCTCGGGGGCGCCGCGGGTCCCCCATCTGTGGCAGCAGCAGCTCCTCCGGTAGCAGCGGCTGCGACGAGCCACCACGCCGCCGAGCTCGGCCCGGCGAGGGGAGGGGGTTGCCGCACCGCAATGGCTCGGTGAAGCCGGAGGAACTGGGAGACTCCGACTGAGCGGGAGCGGCCTCTGCTTCTTATCCTTCTTTTTCCTTCATGTCCTTCTTGTGGCAAAATTTTAAGTTTCCTCGAGAAGGCATGTAATGGACTGTGATATATGTATGAAGCGAGAACTTGCTGTCATGTTTTTGGTCTTGGTGAGATTACTTTGCTTTATGCGTCGCGACGTCTTGAGGCGTAGTGCTCCTGACTCTTTGGCGTCATGAGCCCCCATCGGGTCATGAGGACGGCCGAATCCAGAGAGCTCGTGCAGCCCCCGAGCATGGTTGAGCCGCTGAGAACGCCGAGCGCAGGTTAAAGCACCAAAGCCTGAGCCGGCTCGGTAGGATAGATTGAGCGGACTGAGAAGCCCGACGCTAGAGCCTGAGCAATCTTGGCCAGGGGAGGTCACGAGGCTGTGGCAGACGAAGTCCGAAGACTGACCATGCCCCAGCCCTCACGCGCGAGGCGCGCGAAGAAGAGCGGGTGGCGCAGCCCTCTCTTAACAAACTGAACTTAAAACCGGCGAGAAAGATCCCAATCAAGACTTTCAACCAAATGCAAGAAATGCGAGAAACACAAGAACTTCATAGCACGGGGTAGAGGAAGGGCTGATAGCCAAGGAAGTAGAAAAGGCTGACAGCCAAACACCAAGCCAAAAAAGGAAAAAGGTCGCGTCCAACCCCTACACTGCGTCTTCTTCCCAGCGCGGAGCTAAGGACTACCACTGGGGCGTGGGTGGGAGCCCCGTCTGAGGGCCCGTAGGCAACGCACAAGAGACTCCGAGGCGTGTACAACCCCAACTCATTATTACGTGAGAGTGTCACGAGCGGAGACCTTCACGGGCACGGAGCCTTGATTACGGATAGAACCTCCTGAGGTGTTCAATGTTCTAGGAATTCTGGATAGGTATCCCATCCTGCGTCTCCAGGCGCACAGCACCTGGCCTAGAGACATGGGCGATTCTGAACGGGCCCTCCCACATGGGCGAGAGCTTGTGTAACCCCTCTTTGGAGAGGACCTGCCTCAGGACCAAGTCATCAACTTCAAGTGTTCTTGCGCGGACGCCGCAAAAGTGGTACCGCCGCAGCGCCTGCTGATATCGCACCGCCCTGAGGGCAGCTCGGCGGCGACCCTCCTCACCGAGCACGAGGTCCATCCGCCAGGCGGCGTCCTGGCATTCCTCATTGAAAGCCAAGACCCGTGGGGAGCGATGCTTGACCTTGTGAGGGAGGACCGCCTTCGCCCCATAGACGAGAAAGAAAGGTGTTTCCCCCATGGGTTTGGTGGCACTGGTTCGGATTGACCACAGCACGGACTGGAGCTCGTCGATCCAGCCCCTGCTGCAAGCCTCAAGCTTCTTCTTAAAGCTGCGCGTCTTGAGGCCACGCAAGACTTCTGCGTTGGCGCGTTCGGCCTGACCGTTGCTCCTGGGTGGGCCACCGAGGCGTAGCAGATCTGTGTTCCAAGGTTAGCACAATATGACCTGAAGAGATTGCTTGTGAACTGCAAACCGTTATCCGTGATGATGTGGTTGGGGACCCCGAATCGCCTCACGAGGCCCTGGATGAACTTGACAGCCGACCCGGCTGGGATCGCACAAACGGGCTCCACCTCTGCCCACTTGGTGAACTTGTCGATAGCGACGTATAGGAAGCGGTAGCCCCCCGCTGCCCGGGGAAATGGACCCAGGATGTCCAATCCCCAGACCACAAAGGGCCAGGAGAGCGGGATCATCTGGAGGCCCTGTGTCGGTTGGTGGATCTGCTTGGCGTGAAACTGGCACACCTCGCAAGCCCGCACAAGCTCTGTGGTGTCGTTGAGCGTCATGGGCCAGTTGAAGCCGCTGCGGAAGGCCTTGCCTACGAGGGTGCGGGACGATGAGTGATGACCGCAGTCTCCACCGTGGATGACAACCAACAGCTCGCGCCCTTGCTTCCTCGAGATGCATTTTAGTGAGACGTCGTTGGGGCGCCTTCTGTAGAGTTCGCTGTCTTGGATGCAGTAAGCTGAGGCCTGTCAGGCCACGCGCTCTGCGTTTTCTTCCTTGTCCAGCAGGGTGTCGTGTCGCAGGTACATCTTGAGCTCTTGGGTCTAGCAACCCTCCTCGGGCTCCGCGGCGAGCAGCAGGCGGGCTCCAGAGGTCAGTCCGCAGGGCGGGGCGCCGTCCATAGGCGCCGCAGGTAACCCCTGTTGAGGGGATGCTGGCTCATGAACTGGCGGTGTTGCCGATGGTTTGAGTAGCCGCTCCTCAAAGATGCCCGGCCTCTGAGGTTCTCGCCTGGAGGCTCATTTGGCGATGTCATCTGCTTCCTTGTTGGTGCCTCTCGGCACGTGCTGCACCTCCAGTCCTTGGAATCGCTTCTCCATCTTGCGCACCTCCTCTCGATATGCCTCCCTGTGCTCATCCTCGGGCTTGTATTTCTTGTTGGAGAAGTTGACGAGGAGTTGCGAATCACCCCTGATGGTGAGACGCTTGACCCCCAGTGCAGCGGCGTCCTTGAGCCCAGCAATTAGGCCCTCGTGCTCTGCGATGTTATTGGAGACCTTCTCGCCTTGCTGGAAGCAAAGCTGCACATCGTAGTATAACTTGTACTGACTCGGAGATACTAACACGGTGCCAGCCCCCGCGCCAAGGCGCGAGAAGGTGCCGTCGAAGTATACCACCCATCCGTCTGGGGCTTCATCACTGGGAGCCAGCGAGCGGTCCTCGTCAGCCCCCCGCTCCGGCACGTCAGTCCACTCCGCCACAAAGTCTGCTAGAGCCCCTCCCTTGATCACTCGCGTGGTGCTAAACTCCAACTGGAATGCCTGAAGCTCGATGTTCCACTCGGCGACCCTCCCGACGATGTTGGGGCCCCGCAGTACCTTCTCGAGAGGATATGACGAAACAACCTTGATAGGATGGCCCTGGAAGTAATGGCGCAGTTTCCTGGAGGCGACGAGGAGCGCCTGGAGCAGCTTCTGAGGCATCGGGTAGCGCGAGCGCGCTTCGCGCAGTACAGTGCTGACGAAGTACACCGGGTGCTCCACGAAGGTTGGCGCAGCAGGATCCACGTGCGCTTCAAGAACCTTGGGTGTCTCTTGCTGAGTGGCGGGGTCGTCAGTGACCGTGGGTGAATCTACCTCTAGAACTGCGTCAGGGGGCGGCGTGGGCCCTGAAGATGCTGATGACCCACAACCGTAAGGGATCTATTGCAGCGTTTTCGATAAGTAAGAGTGTCGAACCCAACGAGGAGCAGAAGGTATTGATAAGTGATTCTGAGCAAGGAATAACTGCAAGCACTGAAAGATATATTTTTAGGGGTTTTCTTGATATAAGCAATAGGAAAGTAAAAGCGAGCAAAGTAAAAGGCACTGGAGAGTAACAAGTGGCCCAATCCTTTCTAAGCAAAGGAGAGGCCTAGCAACTGAACTTATAAAGGCTAAAGTGTTCTTGAGGACACACGGGAGAGGTAGTCATGTGCTTTCGCCATATTCCGTATCGGTACTATGTGATGTGTTGATAAGTGTTAAGTGGGTGGATCTATGCTAGTACACCCTCTAGACTAAGATAAGTGCACTCTTATGATTAAACACCTCGCAAGCATCCACAAATACAAGATAGTATTTAAGGCAAAAGCCTAACCATAGCAATACGATCGATGATCCATTGTTCCCTTGTGCAAAAGCGTGCGAACTGGGGTTCAGGTTTCTGTCACTCCGGCAACCCACCGTAAGCATTCTTTGTACACAATGTATTCCCCTAGGTCCTTAATAAGGCGAAGTGTTGAGTGTTCGACTCACACAACACCACTAGGAAAATAACAACACAACTTAAGTATCAAACAACATATATTACTTCAACATCATATGACTACTAACAACAAGACTTCTCCCACGTCCTTAAGAAATAAAGTAACTACTCACAAGACATAAAAGAGATCATGATCAATGGAGATAGATGGGTGATAAACAATCTGGACATAATGATATTTCTCCAACAAAACTCAATAGCATTCACCACAAAATAGTAATCAACACCGATAGGGTAGAGAGGATAGATAGTACGGATTACAACACAAGTTGCAATTGTGAGATGAGATTGGATGAAGATGGAGATGGTGCTGATGTTGGGGATGATGTTGATGATGATCTCGATGATGCCCGTGACGATGGTGATGACGATGGCGATGATCTCCCCTTCCGGGAGGTGATCTCCCGGGCGGAATCTGCCCGCCGGAGATGGCTTTTTCTTCTCTGTAGGTTTCCGCCACGGAGCGGCGGCGGAACTCCGTCAAAACTCTCTATTTTAGGGTTTTTGGATGACGAGGAGTATATATGCCAAAGGGGGCCACCAGATGCGGAGAGGGGGGCCCAGGCGCCCCCCTAGGGCGGCCAGGGGTGGGGCCTCCTGGGGTGGCCGCCTGGGCTGCCCCTGGCTCCCCTCTGGTTGCTCTTTTGCGTGTCTTCGTGATCCTTCTGGAAAATACCCTCCGTCGATTTTCAGGTAATTTGGAGGTATTCTTCTTCAGCAACTCAGCGTCCACTTTTTACCGCTGAATCTTGCGTCTGCTGCTCCGGCACCGGAAAGTTGCAAACTGTGTAAAATAGGCCAAAACATCATAAGAACATCATCGTAATGTGAAATATATCAATGAATAAGGATTAATTACGATATAAAATAGTGATGCATTTTGGACGTATCAACACCCCCAAGCTTAGACCTCGCTTGTCCCCAAGCGAATACTGAGCTCAGTAAACCTGTCCACAAGTTTAGAGAGTGAAGTGTCGATAAATAGAATTCGGACAAGAAGCATCACAGTCTCTTCACCAAACTCAAATATCCTCAACAACAATCTTCAACTCATAAAGCCCTTATAAAAGAGTGGTAACACTTATAATCAAAAGTAGGGCTAAGGAAACTCATCAAATCATGGCAAACATGTCCTTTGGTCAAAGAACAACTAATATCTTTTACTTTTGCTCTTTCTCTTTATGTTTTGATAAGATTAATTGAAGCTTTTGAAAGAACATGTTATTAGGCAAGAAGTGAAAGTGTCAACACAAAGGAAGATGTTTGCTTTAGCTAGGCTTGACAACCAACTTACCTATCAAATGATAATGTCAACAAGGATATGATATGACAAATCTTAATGCAACTTTATATGAATGAATCCTCGTCAACATCAAATGTCTGCTCTCTTTAAGAATAGAAGGAAGTAGGAATAACTGACTCATCCTAAAAACTAAGAGATTGGCCCTGCTCTAGGGAAGTAGGGAAAACTCATGTGCTATCCTTAAATCAAACGGAATGAAAACAAGTTTTGAGAGGTGCATGATTTGTCAACAAATGCTAATAGATAACTCAATTACTTCTCGAGCTGGACAAGGTTCGAGGAACGGCTCCCGTACGGGGACGATCACATCCCCTTAATCTCCTTTGTTTATCACTGCCAAAGTTTTCTGATTTCTCATGAACAAAGCGTGAAGGAGGGTTTGTTTGTTGTATTATCTTTTATGAGCCGGGCGCACTCATGCCAGTTCCTTCTCGTATTAAGGGTTTGCAGATTAGACATGCAATCCCGGGGTAAAACTTGTCCAACTTAAAAAGATCATGAATTAACTACTATTTCCTCATGAGATAAAACAGGGGCACAAAATAGAAGATTTTGAACATTTAAGGATAACACACAAATTCTATACTTTAGGAGGTGGTAGTGGAATACCACGAATAGGAAGGTATGGTGGACTCATATGGAAGGTATTGGTTTAAGGGTATGGATGCACAAGCAGAATTCCGCTTAGTACAGAGTTTAGGCTAGCAAAGGCTTTGAGAGAACAGACAATTGATGATGACTAAGATGCAAAGCAATATAAAGCATAAACACTAAAATAAGCATAACACATCAAAGTTGTCTTCCTTGTCAGCATAACTCTTCAAGCATAATAACATAAAGGTTTTGGCTATGTCGCTACTTTAAGAAAATCATGCTTGTTGTTATGACCAAAGCTATGTTTGCCAAGATTAAATAAAGTTTTCAAAGCCATACCTGATATAAGGTCAATACTCCCCATAAGAATCATCATATAAGGTCGATTGCGTGAAGAGAATACCGAGTGCAGCAAAGGAACCAATAGACTTCTCATTAATATTCCATCATAGACGACTCCACACTCACGGATACAATCTCTCCACAGAAGGAGTGATAGACCTCAATGCATACACCTATTTCATATAATAACCTCCCTAGACATGATACGACTCTACTTGACTCTAAAAGACAAAAGATAAAGATAAAGATACCGGGCACTTCCCCAAGCTTGGAACAAGCCAAGGGGATGCCATTACCCAAGGATATTTCACTCCTCATTCTTGTTGACGTTGATCACGTAGTCCTCGGCGAAGCGCTTCCATGGAAGGGGTTCTCCAGTCTCATATGAGAAGTCTGTCTCCTGAATCCTGCATGCAACACCCATACCCATGCGCATAAACCTTAGTTCCTACTCACAGTTCTGGTGATGTAGATCATAAATTTGCCCTTGGAGCTCTTCAATTCTTTCTTCAGATGCGGTGATGCTTTTCCACATCTCCTTCATCTCCTTCAGGAAGTAGGTCTTCAGCTCGTTGATGATGTCAAAGTTAGCTTCAACACCAAGCTCGATCATCTCCTTGTACTTGAAGACTTCTTGCTCCACTTCTTCTAGCCTGGCCTGGATGCTCCCCTCCTTGATAGGTCCCTTCAGATCTTCTTGATGGAGGACACCGTCCTCCATCCGAACAACCTGAGGGTGCTTCTTCACCTCAGCGAGGTAAGGGTTGATGACGTTGATGACGAACTTGTCCTTGGGGGAACTTGGAGAAGCCATGGCACCTAGGTCCAGCTAAAAGATTCCCTGGCAGAAACAGATCGAAAAGAAAACACACGAAATCGCGAGATACGTTGCCGGAACAATCCGGGCAAATATACAGCAAAAATTTATGCACAGAAAGGAAGGTAACAAGCTAAAACGGGGTCGGAGACGGATTCCTGGGTGCCCAGGCGGCCTCCCAGCGCGGCCAGGAGGTAGGGCGCGCCAGGGGGGCGCCTGGGCCCCCTGGAGCTTGTCTCCGGTTCCACTTAGGCTTAGAATTTTACTAATTTTGCAAAAAGTCATAATATGGAACTTTTATGGCGGTTCGCGATGTTTCCTTACCGTAATACATACATTTTCTTATTCTGCTTCTGCTGGTGTGTGAAACAGGGCTGCAACATGTTCTTCGTGAGTTGTTGTGTATATCATATTCACATCAACATTGACAGGGTCTCCTGCTATGTAATGCTTAAGTCTTTGCCCATTCACAACTTGAGGTTTGGTGCCTTCAAAATTGTTAATCTTGATTGCACTAGACCGATAGACTTCTTCAATATGAAATGGCCCTTCCCACCTAGAAAGTAGTTTGCCTGGAGAAAACCTGAAACGGGATCTAAACAACAAAACTTTATCACCAACATTAAATTCACGTTTCAAAATCCTCTTATCATGCCACTTCTTTACCTTTTCCTTGAACATTTTAGCGCTCTCGTAAGCTTCACTTCTCCACTCATCTAGAGAAGTCAAGTTCATGAGACGCTTCTCACCAGCTAACTTTGGGTCAGCATTCAGCTCTCTAACAGCCCAGAAAGCTTTGTGCTCTAATTCTAATGGCAAATGGCAAGCCTTGCCATAAACCATCTTATAGGGGGAATAGCAATAGAAGCAATACTTTCAATAATTTTATCATCACTAGGTAAATCGGTACCACGAGGCTGCTTAGAGAACTTAGAAAAATTAAATTCATATGGCTCACCATTGAATTCAACAGAAACTTTACCTTTCTGGCAATCTATTATAGCTCCACAAGTTCTAAGAAAAGGTCTACCAAAAATAATAGGACAAAAATTGTCCCTCACTGAACCAAGTACTAGAAAGTCGGTAGGGTATTACCTTTCCACATAGGACTTCAACGTCTCTCACAATTCCGATAGGAGAGATAGTTGCTTTGTTTGCAAGAGAATGGTAACATCAACTTCTTCAAGTTCACAAGGTGAAATCTCACCGATAATCTCTTGATAAAGTGAATAGGGGATAGCACTAGCACTCGATCCCAAATCGCATAGCCCATAATAATTGTGATCTCCTATTTTAACAGATACTATTGGAGTACCTGAAATTGGGCCTTTATTCTTGGCTGTGACAAGGTTAGTGGAAACAGCAAAAAAAATTACATTGGAATCCAAAACATCATTAGTAACAAGGTCTTTAACCAATGCAACTTGAGGATCGACCTTGATCTGGTCCTCAGGCTCATCAATTCTTCTCTCACTTTTATTTATTATGCCTATCACAAGAGAGTGCTCCCTTATCCTTGCGGGAAAAGGAGGCTTTTCATATATAACTGCAGGCAAAATAGGGTCAGCAACATGAATATTAACAGGTAACTCTTTGAAAGGTTCATGATGCTGATCTCTCTTCTTTTTAAAAGAATCAACGTGAGAGGCAAAATCCTTACAGAAATCAATCATTAGATGGGAATCAAGACCAATCTTAGAGCAAAAGGTATTGAAGTAATCAGTTTTCACATAGCTCTCAATATAATCATGCTCATAATTTATAGCGGGTTCAATACCTTTATCGATTTCCCAATCTTCGGTATTCCTCTGGATCCTTTCAATGAGATCCCACCTTTCTTCAACACTCTTCGTCTGAAATACCCCACTAGAGGAGGCATCCAGCATCTCCTTATCCTGACGAGAAAGCCTGGCATAAAAATTAGTAAGTATAATTTCCTTGGGGAGCTCATGAATAGGACATTTGAGCATTAGGGACTTCAATATCCCCCAAGCTTGAGCAATGCTTTCTCCGTCACGAGACCTAAAGTTATAGATATAGTTCCTGTCTCGATGAATTTCATGAAGAGGATAAAACTTGGTACAAAAGAGAGACATAAGCTCTTGCCAATCAAGCAGGTGTGAGTTATCGAGAAGCTTATACCAATCTGAAGCTTTATCTATAAGCGATACGGTGAACAATTTCCTCATGACAAACTCCATTGATACACCTGCAAGCTTAAATAATGAACATAGTTGTGACAGATATAGCAAGTGTTCACCGGGATGTCTGTCTCCTGCATAACGATTAGCCAAAACATAATCGATAATACCGGCTGGTATTTTATAAGGCACAATTTCAGTAGGGGGAGGAGCAACCACCACAGATGTGGGGCGTCTTCCCTCAAGCAACGATCCAATAGCAAGGTTGTCCATAAGGACAAAGAGCAGCAACAGCAAAATAAAAACAGAAATATAAAAACTTCCTTACCAGCTTAACTTACCAATAGCGCTACACTCCCCGGCAACGGCGCCAGAAAACGGTAGTTGATGACCCACAACCATAAGGGATCTATTGCAGCGTTTTCGATAAGTAAGAGTGTCGAACCCAACGAGGAGCAGAAGGTATTGACAAGTGATTCTGAGCAAGGAATAACTGCAAGCACTGAAAGATATCTTTTTAGGGGTTTTCTTGATATAAGCAATAGGAAAGTAAAAGCGAGCAAAGTAAAAGGCACTGGAGAGTAACAAGTGGCCCAATCCTTTCTGAGCAAAGGAGAGGCCTAGCAACTGAACTTATAAAGGCTAAAGTGTTCTTGAGGACACACGGGAGAGGTAGTCATGTGCTTTCGCCATATTCCGTATCGGTACTATGTGATGTGTTGATAAGTGTTAAGTGGGTGGATCTATGCTAGTACACCCTCTAGACTAAGATAAGTGCACTCTTATGATTAAACACCTCGCAAGCATCCGCAAATACAAGATAGTATTTAAGGCAAAAGCCTAACCATAGCAATACGATCGATGATCCATTGTTCCCTTGTGCAAAAGCGTGCGAACTGGGGTTCAGGTTTCTGTCACTCCGGCAACCCACCGTAAGCATTCCCCTAGGTCCTTAATAAGGCGAAGTGTTGAGTGTTCGACTCACACAACACCACTAGGAAAATAACAACACAACTTAAGTATCAAACAACATATATTACTTCAACATCATATGACTACTAACAACAAGACTTCTCCCATGTCCTCAAGAACTAAAGTAAATACTCACAAGACATAAAAGAGATCATGATCAATGGAGATAGATGGGTGATAAACAATCTGGACATAATGATATTTCTCCAACAAAACTCAATAGCATTCACCACAAAGTAGTAATCAACACCGATAGGGTAGAGAGGATAGATAGTACGGATTACAACACAAGTTGCAATTGTGAGATGAGATTGGATGAAGATGGAGATGGTGCTGATGTTGGGGATGATGTTGATGATGATCTCTATGATGCCCGTGACGATGGTGATGACGATGGCGATGATCTCCCCTTCCGGGAGGTGATCTCCCCGGCGGAATCTGCCCGCCGGAGATGGCTTTTTCTTCTCTGTAGGTTTCCGCCACGGAGCGGCGGCGGAACTCCGTCAAAACTCTCTCTTTTAGGGTTTTTGGATGACGAGGAGTATATATGCCAAAGGGGGCCACCAGAAGCGGAGAGGGGGGCCCAGGCGCCCCCCTAGGGTGGCCAGGGGTGGGGCCGCCTGGGGTGGCCGCCTGGGCTGCCCCTGGCTCCCCTCTGGTTGCTCTTTTGCGTGTCTTCGTGATCCTTCTGGAAAATACCCTCCGTCGATTTTCAGGTAATTTGGAGGTATTCTTCTTCAGCAACTCAGCGTCCACTTTTTACCGCTGAATCCTGCGTCTGCTGCTCCGGCACCGGAAAGTTGCAAACTGTGTAAAATAGGCCAAAACATCATAAGAACATCATCATAATGTGAAATATATCAATGAATAAGGATTAATTACGATATAAAATAGTGATGCATTTTGGACTTATCAGATGCCGAGTCGCCCGGTGGCCTCACGGTTCGGGGCCTCTCCTCGCACTCCACCACTAGTGTTGCACTGGCGGAGTGAGGAGTCGCAGCGAGGTAGAGAGTCATGGGTTCCAGGGGTCGCGGTGCTACCATAACCGGTGAGCTAGTGAGGTATTTCTTGAGATCCCATAAAGCGGCATTAGCCTCCGGAGTCTAGTCAAAGGGCCCCTTCTTCTTCATGAGCTTGAAGAATGGGAGGGCGCGTTCAGCAAGCTTAGAGATGAAGTGTCCTAGGGATGTTACGCATCCCGCAAGCTTCTGCATCTCCTTCAGGTTCGTGGGCGGCTTCATCCTTTCGATGGCCTTGATCTTCTACGGATTAGCTTCAATGCCCCGATGCGAAACCAGGAACCCTAGCAGCTTGCCGGAGGGTACACCAAACACGCACTTCTCCGGGTTGAGGCACAGCTTCACCTTGCGCAGGTTGGCAAACGTTTCTTCTAGGTCCTGGACGAGAGTCCTGGCCTCCCTGGTTTTGACCATGATATCGTCGATGTAGGCCACCGCGTTCCTCCCGAGCTGAGGGCCGAGGGTGATGTGCATCAGGCGCTGGAAGGTGGCGCCCGCGTTTCTCAACCCAAAGGGCATGCAAGTGTACCAGTAGACCCCACATGGGGTCAGGAACGCCGTCTTCTCCACATCTTGCACCGCCATCTTGATTTGGTGGTAGCCTGAGAAGGCGTCGAGGAAGCAGAGCAGGTCGCACTCAGCCGTTCAATCCATGATTTGGTCGATGCGTGGAAGAGGGAACGGGTCCTGAGGGCAGAATTTGTTGAGGCTCGTGAAGTCAACGCACATGCGCTCCTTGCCTCCTTTCTTCGGTACTATGACGGGGTTGGCCAACCACTCCGGGTGCTGTACTTCCCGTACGATGTCTGCTTCCTCTAGCTTCCTAACCTCCTGAACGGTGAAGGCCTACTTCTTCGGGGCTTGTCTGCGTGCTTTTTGCTTAATAGGGCGTGCATTGGGGCACACCGTGAGGTGATGCTCGATGACGTGCCTAGGCACCCCGACCAAGTCAGCGGCTTTCCAGGCGAACACGTCCTTGTTAGCCCTGAGGAAGCTGACCAGCGTTGCCTCTTGCTTGGGGTCCATGCCAGTGCCGATGGTGAAGGTGGCTCCTCATCCCTCCTCATCAGCGGGCACCTGCTTCGTCTCGGCGGGGTCCTGAGAGAAGAGTTGCTTCTTCTTGGCGGGCGTGGGTTCTGGTGCCTCCGGAGCCCCCTTTGCTCCGGGATGAGCTGCGGGAGCAGCCCTGTAAGCGCGCCCGAGGACTTGAAGGGCGGCCTTAGGGTCCCATTTGACGGTGATGACGCCGTTGCTCTCGGGTATCTTGATGGTGTTGTAGCCCGGGTGAGTCACCGCCATGAACTTCGCCAAGGCTGGGAAGCCGAGGATGGCGTTGAAGGGCAGGTGGATGGGCGCAACGTCAAACTCGATGAGCTCAGTCCGGTAGTTAGCGGGTGTATCGAAGGTGACCGGGAGGCGGAACGGCCGAGCCCGCGACCCCTGAGAAGGGCTTGGTGGGGAGGAGCTACCTATTGGACACGGGCAGATGACCGAAGGCCTCGGGGGAGAGGATGTTGAACCCGGCACCGCCGTCGATGAGGGTCCTCGTGACGGCCACCCTGCAGATGGTGGGTGTGCACACCGTGGGGAGAATGCCCGTGCCGGATGCTTCTGTGGCGAGGTTGCTAGGGCCGAAGGTGATGGCGTGCCCCTCCACGCTCTGTGCCCGCGAGGCCTCCTGCAGCTGGGCGGCGGCCCCGACCTGCCAAAAGTGTGACTTGACGTGTGCTACCTCTTGAGCTTGCGTTGTATTCCCACAAAGAGGAAAGGGAGAAGCAGCATAGTAGCGTAAGTATTTCCCTCAGTTTTTGAGAACCAAGGTATCAATCCAGTAGGAGACCACGTGCGAGTCCCTCGCACCTGCACAAACAACTAAGAACTTCGCAGCCAACGTGATAAGGGGTTGTCAATCCCTTTACGGTCACTTACGAGAGTGAGATCTGATAGAGATGATAGTTTATATTTTTGGTATTTTTGGTTTAATAAAACAACAAATAAAAGCGGTAAAAGTAAAGTAGATGTAGATTGATATGTTGAGAATAGACCCGGGGGGCCATAGTTTTCTCTAGTGGCTTCTCTCATGGTAGCGATATTCTACGGCGGGTAAACAAATTACTGTCGAGCAATTGATAGAAAAGCGAATAATTATGAGACTATCTAGGCATGATCATTGTATATAGGCATCACGTCCGAGACAAGTAGACCGACTCCTACCTGCATCTACTACTATTACTCCACACATCGACCACTATCCAGCATGCATCTAGTGTATTGACTTCATAAGAATAGAGTAACGCCTTAAGCAAGATGACATGATGTAGAGGGATAAATTCAAGCAATATGATGAAAACCCCATATTTTTATCCTCGATGGCAACAATACAATACGTGCCTTGTTGCCCCTACTGTCACTGGGAAAGGACATCGCAAGATTGAACCCAAAGCCAAGCACTTCTCCCATTGCAAGAACTATAGATCCAGCAGGCCAAACCAAACCAATAATTCGAAGAGACTTGCAAGGATATTATGAGCACACATAAAAAGTTCAGCGAAGAACCAAATATCTTTCATAGATAACCTTGATCGTAAACTCACAATTCATCGGATCTCGACAAACACACCGCAAAAAGAGATTACATCGAATAGATCTCCTCAAAGACCGAGGAGAACTTTGTATTGAGATCCAGAGAGAGAGAAGAAGCCATCTAGATACTAGCTATGGATCCGAAGGTCTATGGTAAACTACTCACAACTCATGGTGAGGGCGATGATGATGATGATGAAGGCCTCCGTGATGGATCCCCCTCCGGTGGAGCTCCGGAACAAGCTCCAAGATGGGATCTCCACGGGAGCAGAAGCTACGGCGGTGGAATTAGGGTACGTGGACTTATATAGGAAGAAGGAGGGCACCGGGGGCCACACGAGGAGGCCTCGAGGCAAGGGGGCACGCCCTGGGAAGGGGGGCGCGCGCCCACCCTCGAGGGCCACCCGAGGCTCCCCTGACGCGGTTCTCAAGTTCCTCTGGCGTGATTTTCTCCAAAAATATCTCTCACGAAGGTTTCATTCCATTTGGACTCCGTTTGATATTCCTTTTCTGCAAAACCTTGAAATAGGCAAAAAAAAGCAATCTGGACTGGGCCTTTGGGTTAGTAGGTTAGTCCCAAAAATGATATAAAAGTGAATGATAAAGCCCATTAAACATCCAAGACTTCATAAATAATAGCATGGAACAATCAAAAATTATAGATACGTTGGAGACATATCAAGCATCCCCAAGCTTAATTCCTGCTCGTCCTCGAGTAGGTAAATGATAAAGCAAGAATTTTTGATGTGGAATGCTAACCAATATAGTTTTTCAATGTAATTCTCTTAATTGTGGCATGAATGTTCAGATCTGAAAGATTCAAGATAAAAAACTATATTGACATAAGAAATGATAATACTTCAAGCAATACTAACAAAGCAATCATGTCTTCTCAAAATACTATGGCTAAAGAAAGTTATCCCAACAAAATCATATAGTCTGGCTATGCTCCCTCTTCATCACACAAAATATTCATATCATGCACAGCCCCAATTTCAGCCAAGCATTTGTTTTCACACCCTATCTTTTCAAACCTTTCAACTTTCATGCAATACATGAGCGTGAGCCATGGATATAGCACTATGGGTGGAATAGAGGTGGTTTTGGAGAGGACAAAAAAGGAGGGAGATAGTCTCACATCGACTAGGCGTATCAACGGGCTATGGAGATGCCCATCAATAGATATCAATGTGAGTGAGTAGGGATTGCCATGCAACGGATGCAATAGAGCTAAATATGAATGAAAGCTCAACAAAAGAAACTAGTGGGTGTGTATCCAACTTGCTTGCTCACGAAGATCTAGGGCATTTGTGGAAGCCCATCATTGGAATATACAAGCCAAGTTCTATAATGAAAATTCCCACTAGTATATGAAAGTGACTAAACATGAGACTCTCTACAATGAAGAACATGGTGCTACTTTGAAGCCAAAGTGTGGAAAAACATAGTAGAAATTGTCCCTTTTTTCTTTTCTTTTTTTCTTCTTTTTTTCCTTTTTTTTGGGCCTTTCTTTTTTTTTCTTTTCTTTGGCCTTTTTTTTGCGGAGGGGCTTTATAGATTCAGCCTTTCCTCCCATGGGACAATGCTCTAATAATGACGATCATCACACTTTCATTACAAAACAAAATTACAACTCGATACTACAACAACAAAGTATGACTCTATATGAATGCCTCCGGCGGTGTACCGGCATGTGCAATGAAACAAGAGTGACATGTATGAAAAGTTATGCATGGTGGCTTTGCCACAAATACGATGTCAACTACATGATCATGCATGGCATTATGACAATATGATGCGTGTCATATGAACGGAACGGTGGAAAGTTGCATGGCAATATATCTCGGAATGTCTATGGAAATGCCATGATAGGTAGGTATGGTGGCTGTTTTGAGGAAGGATATATAGTGGGTTTATGGCACCGGCAAAAGTTGCGCGGTACAAGAGAGGCTAGCAATGGTGGAAGGGTGAGAGTGCGTATAATCCATGAGCTCAACATTAGTCATAAGAACTCATATACTTATTGCAAAAATTTACGAGTCATCAAAACAAAGCAATCAACGCATGCTCCTAGGGGGGAGGTTGGTAGGAGTTAACCTTCGCGCGCCCCCGACCTCCTCACAAAGGTTGGCACTCTACAAATACCTCATGCTCTAACTTCGTCACATAGCGGTTCACCATACGTGCATGATACGGGAATCACTAACCTTAACACAAGTATTTCTCAGTTTAATAATAACTCCACTAGCATGACTCTAATATCACTATCCTCATGTCTCAAAACAATTATCAAGCATCCAACATCTCATTCTATTCAATGCACTTGGTGTGAATTATTTTTACTACATTGACATTGGATGTCTATCATGTGAAGACTAATTTCTTTAGCCTAAACACATTACCATGCTGTTTTAATAGACTCTCAAATAGAAAGTGAACCATGAGAGTACAACAATTTCTACAAAATATTACCACTACCGTGCTCTAAAAGATATAAGTGAAGCACTAGAGCGAAAACTATTCAACTCAAAAGATATAAGTGAAGCACATAGAGTGTTCTAATAATTTCTAGGTCATATTTAAATCTCTCAAATAGGTGTGTCCAGCAAGGATGATTGTGGCAAACTAACAAGCAAAGACTCAAATTATACAAGACGCTCCAAGCAAAACACATAACATGTCGCGAATAAAAATATAGCTCCAAGTATAGTTACAGATGGATGAAGACGAAAGAGGGGATGCCTTCCCGGGGCATCCCCAAGCTTAGGCTTTTGATTATCTTGAATTTACTTGGGGTGCCATGGGCATCCCCAAGCTTAGGGCTTTGCTACTCTTTGTTCCGTAGTTCATCAAAGCAATACTCAAAACTTGAAAACTTCACAACACAAAACTTAGACAAAAATTCTCGTGAGCTCCGTTAGTATAAGAAAGCAGACCACCACTCAAAGGTACATCAATGAATTCATTCTTTGTTTATATTGGTGTTAAACCTACTGTACTCCAACTTCTCTATGGTTCATATCCTCCAATATTACTCATAGATGCATCGGAATAAGCAAACAACACACGAAAAACAGAATCTGTCAAAAACAGGACAGTCTGTAGTAATCTGCAGGGTTCTCCTACTTCTGGAACTCGCAAAAATTCAAACTAAATTGGTAAATTTGCGCAATTTTTCTACCAATCATCTGCAAAAGGAATCAACTAAAAAGCACGCTCCAGTAAAATCCCACGACTACTTTAGCGAGCGCTAACGATTCTGTTTTTCACAGCAAGATCACATAAACTTCACACAAGTCTTCCCAAAGGTTCTACTTGGCACAAACACTAAACAAAACATGAAACCACATCTAATCAGAGGATATATGCAATATTTATTCCCTAACAGCAACAAAAACAAAAAACAAAAAATTGGGTTGCCTCCCAACAAGCGCTATCGTTTTACGCCCCTAGCTAGGCACGATGATTTTAATGATGCTCACATAAAGGACATGGATTGAAGCACAAGGAGAGCATCATAAAACATGTGACAAACACATCTAAGTCTAACATACTTCCTATGCATAGGCATTTTATAAGAAAACAAATTATCAAGGCAAGCAAGATCGAGCATATGCAAGGAAGAAAAAAGAAACAATAGCAATCTCAACATAACGAGAGGTAATTTAGTAACATGAAAATTTCTACAACCATATTTTCCTCTCTAATAATAGTTGCATGTAGGATCATAAGCAAATTCAACAATATAGCTATCACATAACATATTCTCAACACGATCCACATGCATACGAAGTTGACACTCTTCCAAAATAGTGGGATCAACATTTAGTAAAGTCGTGACCTCTCCAAACGCACTTTTATCATAAAATTCATAAGATTGAACATTCTCCAAATATGTGGGATCTAAAGTTGACAATCTTCCAAACCCACTTTCAATATTATTGCTGAAAGAGCTGTATATAGACTAGAGGGGGGTGAATAGGCGATTTTTATGAAAGTCTTCAAAACATGGAAGTTTCGAAGACAAACGATAGAACCGATCCTATTTATATGCAGCGGAAGGTAGACTACACTAGACAATCCATAGGCAAGTATTCAATGAAGTGAAAGCACTAAGTCTAATAGTAGCTAGGCAGTATGGACCAGGATGGAAGATTGAATGAAGCCAATCAGAACAAGTAGTCACACAATGAAGTCAAACAGATAAGGCAAGCAGGCAATGACTTCACAAAGATAGACAGTAAGAAAAGAGAAGGAAGGGATATGACCAGTAGCTTGGGGAAGACAGTGATTTGTTGGACCAGTTCCAGTTACTGTGACAACTGTAGGTCTAGTTAGGGAGGCTGAGATTTAACTCTGAAGACCGCGTCTTCACCTTATTCCCCTTGAGCTAAGGACACCCAGTCCTCGCCCAATCACTCTGGTATGTCTTCGAGGTAGACTTCCAAACCTTCACAGACTTCGTTCACCGGCGATCCATAATGACTCTTGGATGCTTAGAACGCGACGCCTAACCAGCTGGAGGAGTCATAGTCCTCAAGTGTAACAAGTCTTCTAATCACGCAGACAGAAAGACTTTAGTGATGCCTAACACTCTTTGGCTCTGGGTGTTTGGGCTTTGTCCTCGCAAAGATCTCTCTCTCAAATGCTTCGGAGGTGGGTTGCTCTCAAACAACAAGAGCCGTGTACTCACTCTGAGCAGCCACAAATTTATGGTGTAGGGGGTGGGCTATTTATAGCCACTAGGCAACCCGACCTGATTTGTCCGAAGTGACCCTGGGTCACTAAGGAACTGACACGTGTTCCAACGGTCAGATTTCAAACACACGCGGCAACTTTACTTGGGCTACAAGTAAAGCTGACTCATCCAGCTCTGGATAAGGTTTGCTCTCACTGTCTTCGCTCGAAGACATAGGATTTTGTTGAGCACCACTTCAGTCACTCTGACTTTGTTCACTTGGACCTTACTTAACAGTACGGTGGTTCCTAAGACTCAACAAAGAAGAAAAAGGAAACAACGAAACGTCTAAGTCTTCGCGCTCCATAGTCTTCACACAATGTCTTCTCTCGTCATAGTCTTCAATATGAATATCTCCATATACCACCATTGTCGTCGATGTCTTCATACATTTTTAGGGGTCATCTCCGGTAGGTAAACCGAATCAATGAGGGACTACTACCTGTGTTATCCTGCAATTCTCACAAACACATTAGTCCCTCAACCAAGTTTGTCGTCAATACTCCAAAACCAACTAGGGATGGCACTACAATGCACTTACAATCTCCCCCTTTTTGGTGATTGATGACAAACTGGTTGAAGTTTTCAACGGGGATAAAAGTATGTGAAATTGTAAAGGATAAAGGTATTGTCGTCATAAGTAGCAAAAGGCTCCCCCTGAAGATGTGCATATAATTAATTTGCTTTTGAATGCAAATGCACATGGCAGGTTGTACTTGTGGAGATCCTCTTCAACTTATGAAGACAATTCATCATGCACAATTGATATGTCGAATATAATGATATGCATAATGAGAAATGGACGTTTGCAGAATGAATAAGTGCGGAATTTATCGTCGCACATGCGGAATTTATCATCGCATTACAGAGTACCAGAAAACGTAGCAGACGACCATCAAGTTCAAGTGTTACAACTCAAAGAACCAAATGTAACAAAAGCGAGAGTTGTAAACACTAGGCAAAATATAAAGCACCCGCCCATATGGACCCGCTTGAAGACTATCAACTCATATGCTTCTCCCCCTTTTGTCAGTAAGGACCAAAAAGGTTTGAAGACACAGAGCCTCCACTCGTTCCCAGGAGGAATAGGAGAATATGCAGTGTCGGCGTTGGTGTTTGGCGGTGCAGTAGTACTTGGAGCAGTGTCGACACGCACTGAAGGAGGAGGTGGTGAGGTAGCATCATCTTGATCATTGATCACTCTGGCATCCATCGTTGCAGCGGAGGAGGAATAGTCAGAGTCTTCAAGAGACGAAGTTCGACGCAAAATAGCATTCCTTGGGGGAGTGTTGTCAAACTTGAATCTTTCAGTGAAGCCATTGTCTTGAAGATATTCTTCAGCACTCAGCAATGTCAAACTCTTCCATGACCTCCGACAGGTTTCATGAGCAACAATGGCATTCTTGGTGGCAAGGTTGCGAATACGATTGACGTCCACCAAGAGGCTTTGCATATGACGCTTCAACCAGTAGTGATGCTTATCCTATTTCTGATGTAAGGCAACGAGAAGTTCTCGGTCATTGAGAACACGAGATCACTTCCGAGGCCTTTGGGCAATGGTGCTCTCAGTAGCTTCAGTCTCTGCATGGTGAGGTAAGCGAGTATGCCTAGCCAGAGGATAAACACGAGTGACTGCTGGAACTCCATCAATGGGCTGAGTGAAGCTTTGGTGTTCAGCATTGTGAAGACAAACAGGCTCTTTGTCAGGCACTTGGTATATGGCTTCAACTGACATATCAACCTCCGGCAAGAATATGAGATGGTTGCGAGCAAAAGGCTGATAGTTGATAGCAGAATGAAGCTTGATGAGGCGCACGACCCATGGAGCGTAAAACTTAAGTCCAAAGAGATCAGAGCCTGATACAGCCAACTGCCTGATAAAGAAGTCTTGAGCGTTGAAGCTGATGCCATTGAAGATATAGAAGACCAATGTCTTCATTTTTCCTTCAAGTTTGGCTGATGAAGAGTGTCCTTTGACAGGCCATAGAGTTCGCCTGATGATATGATATGTAGTGAGTGGCAGATACTCAAGGTCTCCAACAAAGAACTCCCTTGGGTACTCAGCATCGAGTGGCAAGGGATTCATCATGCTCAGCATTTGGCTCATGTTGGGCTTTGGCTTCTGAAAGATACTCTCCAAAGCTTCGCAGTGTCGTTAACAACCAGGTTCATATAGTTCTCCTAGAGTGGGCAGGCCAGTTAGCTCAATGAGGTCAAAGGCTTTGGCTTCATGATGGACATTTCCTGTCACCCACTCAAGGACCCATGTCTTCGGATCCCAGTTGTAGCCGCGAATGTGGAAGGTTGCATAGAATGGCAGAAGCAGCTCTTCATTCCAATGCTCTTTATCAGTCATGAAGTTTAGCAATCCAGCATCACGGAAGCAATCAAGGGCTTCTTCAAGGCAAGGGAACCCAGTAATGGCTTCAGTGTCAAGACGCATAAGTGGGAAGATGCGCCCTTGATAATAGAGTACACGTGAATAGTAGCTGTGCTGTTGGTGGCTCCAGAACCTATCTGATGAAATCCTTGGTTTGGAATAGGGGTTCTTGGCGCTATCAAAGAAGGTGTTGTGCGAATGAAGCCATTAGCATTGAAGGACCCTGGCGAGGTGGCAGTACCTGGAAACCTGGGCAGTCTTGGCTTTGGCTTCTGAACCTGAGGCATGTGCTCGACGTGGTAATCAAATTGAGGACCAGGTGCAGGCGGACCAGCAGCAGGCGGAGGAACTAGAAGATGCCATTTGATAGAGATGAGCTGGTCATCGTTGTCGTATGCTTGCTCGATAGTATGTGGCCTTGGAGGCGGAACAGGAGCAGTGGCATTGACTTCAGGCTGCTGATTTGCGTCAGGTGCAGCATTGGCTTCAAGTGCTATCACTTCAGGCACCACATTGAATTCAGGCGCCACATTAGCTTTAGCCATGACAACGTCATTGGCTTCAGTGGTGGTGTTGGTGGCCGCCTCAGATGGTGTAACCTCCACTTCAGGAGCTGGAGGGTTGGACACGTTCTCCTCGAGAACAACTTGGTTGGCAGGGGGTGTGGCAACACGTGCTTCTTCTTCTCTTGTATCATCGGCTGATGCAGCCGGAATATCTTCAGCCGCTTTGGCTTCAGACTGAGGGAGGTTCACAGTAGGAGAGGCTTCAGGAACAGATTGGTGCACATGTCCTTCTGGAACACTTGAAGGATCAACTTGAGGCCTTGGTCCTTTGCAAAGCCTGTGGAATACTGGCGACGCTTGTGGAGATGGAGTTGGTTGGGCCTCAAAGTCTTCGTCTTCAAGCACCGAACTGGTGACTTGAGTTGGCGGAGTTACTGGTGATTGTTGTGGGTGATCAACCCATGAGTCATCCTGAGCAATTGGCGTCAATGGACGACCAATGCTGATGCGTTCGCTGTTCGTGAGAATAGGCGATGATACCACATTGTAATCAATCTGAGGAAGGACTTCATCATCTTCAACATTGTCGTCATGACCAATGTCTTCAGCTGCGGTGGGGTCAACAGCTGGAATGTCTTCAGGAGCCTCTGTGGATGTAGGCTCATGAACAGTCAGGCGACGTTCTTATTGTGCAGACGGAGGACGAGCAACAGAAATTGGCTCGACGACAAGGGGCTTTGAGGGACCAGCCCGGACTTTCTTTATCTTGCGCTTCTTGGTGGGTGGAGCTTCATCAGTGGTGTTCTTGGTTTTGTGCTTGCGGGCTTCAGCTTCAGCCACCTTTGTCTTCTTGAGCTCTGAAGCAACTGTGGGGACCTTAGGCTTCGAGCTTGTCATGCTGGCAGGGAAGACAATGCGAGGTTCTTCCTGCCTTGATGCTTCAGCTGGGGCCATAGTTGGCTTCTTCTTCTTGGCAGCCATCCTGGGGTCGATGCTAGGACGCCCAAGGGACTTGCGCTTCTCAGCTTCATTGTAAGCTTGAACACACTTGGCAGCCAAAGACTTTATGCACTCACGAGAACCTTTAGCTTCTTCACACCTCTTGTGAAAGGCTTCCTTGAGCTCATGAATCATGACTTTCAAATTCTGGACTTCTTTGACGCTGAGCTTGGCCATATGCTTCTTGAAGTGAGCCTTTTAAAAATCAATCTTGTGCTTCAGCTCAACAATTTTCTGAGATAGAGCTAGCTCAGAAGCAATGGCGCCGTTGAAGGAGACGCTTAGGCCAACTGGAAGTTGCAGATCGTCAAAGCTGAGATTGGGGGTGTCAAACCACTCATCAATGAAGTTGTTCAATACTTCCACGTCAAAGAGAGGCAAGTCATTGAAGATTTATGCATCTTGCTTGCTCTTTATCAGTTGCTCAAGAGCGTCATCAGCAAGATCTTCATCACTTGACAGATCAATGGTTTCATTCTCGTTCCTCAGAACAGCAGCAGGAGTCAGAGCTGGACCAGTGGAGTGCATAGGCTTCTTTTTCTTCTTCTCAGACTTGGAGATGCGTGAGAGATCTTCAGACTGCACACTTGGTGCAGGTGGAGCAGTGGCCAAAGGCTTCACTCTCGAAGCTGTTGGTGGAGTGGAAGGCTTCGAAGCCTTGGATTTCTTCTTCTTCTTCAGCTTCGGGTGCAAGCGCTTCATCAGAGTCAGCGTCGTCTGCAGGTTGATCCACATCCGCCCCTTGAACCCTTATGTGAGAGATGATACCTTCTAAGTTGTAGAAGGGCCCAACCAGATTTGGTTCAGCTTCGCGTGTGCAATCGGCACGAGGAGCAAAGGGGCCAGGGTTGAAGTCTAATCCGCAAGTTTTCTTGTTCTCCTTGGCCGAGTTCTTGCATACTGGAGGTTGCGCTTGAACAGATTGTCGTCACGACACCATAGGAATGATGATGGGTCGGCATCAGCTGGTTGTGGCCCTCGGACCATGCAAGGATAGAAGCCTTGTGCAATGGCTTCAGCTCTGGACCTGGGTGGAAGATTTTTATACAAAATGTCCCCCCAAGGTCGCTTGATGGCATTCTTCTTAGCATACTCCTGGGGTCACAAACCTGTACTTGAACCACTGTTCTTCCCAATATCTTCGAATCCATTGGATTCGAGTCTTTCTCTAATTGTAGTCCTCCTCTGGATCAGTCTTGTATATTTCATAGAGGTCAGGAGGCAAATCTCTGGAAGTGTTTCCACGGCGCTGTCTGCCACCCTTCCTAACAGATTTCTCAGTTGCCATGAGGTTCAAACTGAAAGGCTTCAACACTGTCAAAGGCGTCCGTCTGCTGGTCAGACAGGAGCTGGCTTCGGGAGAGTGAATGTGACGCTGTAAGAATTCTGCAAATGAATGCAGACTATGAGAACCAAGGGATTCTCCCACGGACATGTACCTGTGACAGCATTAGAGATGCGAGGGAAGGGGAAGAGGTCATATGCATTCTCAGAAGATTTTGAAGATAAATCAGTTTAGAAGACATTGACCTCATAGCGCGAAGACGTTCACTTATATGTTGAGAGTTGGTTCCAGATTTGTACGAATCCAAGAATAGGTACAAGTGAGGAATCTAACTATGTGTGAATCATAAGTGAATATACTAGGCAAAGTATGAGATGCAGACATGATAGATCTAAATACGTGGAGGCAGAAACTTCTTTTGGTAGAAAGGATGAATCTATCGGATCAAAAAGACGGTAAAAAGGAGGGTTTTAATTTACCACACGATGAACTGCTAGACGGAGACGTAGTGGAGGCCGAGCAGTTCGATCTTCCGTGCCCTAACTTGGCAACAGAGGACAACTACGGCGGCAGCGGAGAAGACGATGTCCACGGCCGGCGTGAAGACGGCGTCGACGAGGTCGCGGTAGCGAAGCGCTTCGTCGCCGGCGTCGTCGAGAGCTAGCAGTGGCGCTAGGGTTTGTCGAGGTGGAGAGGTGGTAGAAGAGTTTTGACCGTGATGGGACGGGTATTTATAAGGAGAGGAGATGGCACAGCGCAATTACGCAGGTGCCCCTGGCGGTTCACATTTGAGGGACATGTGGCGGACATGTAACACATAGGGAGTTGTTCCATGTACCCACGCACGCCTGGACTGTCGGGGTGGTCGTTCCGGCTTCTCCGGGTTTCAGGCAATAAGGATTGAGAATTAAAAGCAGATTTAATGTTTGTCTCTGTATCTTCTGCTGAGAAGGACGCAGAGAAGACATTCGACGGTTCCAACAGATTGCATATGATTTGGATAGATAGAGTTTGAGGTAGAAAGCATAGAGAGGTTAGGGTCCGATCACATCCACTTAGTTCAAAAATATACAAATAAGAAGACATAGCTATAAGTGAATGATGTAGAGGACAGAACTCGAGTCTATATATGTATATATCTGAGTAAGATCAAATTGAAAAAGAGAAGACATATATGAAGATAAATCAAATGCGAAGATTTTGCATTTGTACTTTACTTCGTGTGTTGCACATCTAAGTCATCAACATGCATAAGTGTTAGGATGTGTGCCTGATTACAGGACATTCGAGGATTCCAAGATATTTAGCTCACACCGCAACTTGCAAAACCTTTTCTCATCCAAGGGCTTTGTGAAGATATCTGCCAGCTGCTCTTCAGTGTTGACGTGTATGATATCAATATCTTCCTTCATGACATGATCTCTGAGAAAGTGATGACGAATTTCAATGTGCTTTGTCTTCGAGTGCTGAACTGGGTTGTTGGCAATCTTGATGGCGCTTTCATTGTAGCAATAGAGTGGCACATGCTTCAGATGGACACCATAGTCCTTGAGAGTTTGCTTCATCCAGAGAAGCTGAGCGTAGCAAGATCCAGCAGTAATGTATTCAGATTCAGCAGTGGAGAGTGATACACAGTTCTGCTTCTTGGAAGGCCAACAGACAAGTAATCATCCCAGAAAGTGACATGTGCCTGATGTAGACTTGCGATCAACTTTGTCACCAGCATAATCAGCATCTGAGAATCCAACTAGATCAAACTCTGAGCCCTTTGGATACCGTAATTCTAGTGTTGGGGTGTAAGCCAAATATCGAAGAATTCGCTTCACAGCTAAGTAATGCGACTCCTTTGGTGCCGCTTGGAATCGAGCACACATGCAAACACTAAGCATAATATCTGGCCTAGATGCACATAAATAAAGTAAAGATCCAATCATGGAGCGGTATACCTTTTGATCGAAATCTTTACCATTGGCGTCGGGACTCAGATGATTTTTAGTTGGCATAGGCATCGTGTATCCTTTGTAGTCTTGCATACCAAACTTCTTCAGGCAATCTTTGAGGTGTTTCTCTTGAGATATGAAGATGACGTTGTTTTGCTAACGAATTTGAAGACCAAGGAAGAACTTCAGCTCACCCATCATGGACATCTGATATTGCTCTTGCATCATGTGAGCGAACTCATCACTGTATCTTTTATCAGTGCAGCCAAAGATAATGTCATCCACATAGATTTGGCAAACAAACAGTTCACCATCATATGTCTTCGTGAAGAGTGTGGGATCCAGGGAACCAGGTTTGAAGCCGTGGCTCTTCAGGAAGTCTTTGAGTGTGTCATACCAAGCACGAGGGGCTTGTTTGAGGCCATACAGTGCCTTGTTGAGCTTGTATACCATATCAGGATGTTTTGGATCTTCAAAGCCAGGTGGTTGTGCAACATACACTTCTTCTTCAATCTTGCCATTGAGAAAGGCACTCTTCACATCCATTTGATATAGAAGGATATTGTGATGGTTTGCATAGGCTAGCAGTATGCGAATAGCTTCAAGCCTAGCCACAGGAGCAAATGTTTCATCGAAGTCAATCCCTTCAATCTGAGTGTATCCTTGAGCAACGAGACGAGCTTTGTTTCTGACAACTTGACCATGCTCATCTTGCTTGTTGCGATATATCCATTTTGTGCCTATTATGTTGTGCTTGCGGGGGTCAGGACACTTGACAAGTTCCCATATGTTGTTCAGCTCAAATTGTTGAAGCTCTTCTTGCATAGCTTGAATCCATTCAGCTTCCATGAAGGCTTCAGCAACTTTCTTGGGTTCAGATATCGCGACAAATGCAAAGTGCCCATAGAAATTTGCTAGCTGTGTTGCTCTTGAACGAGTGAGTGGACCAGGTGCATTGATGCTGTCAATTATCCTCTCAACTTGTACTTCATTTGCAACACGAGGATGAACTAGACGAAGATTTTGCTCTTGATGGTCATTGTCATCATCAGGACGATTGTCTTCAGGTTGAGCATTGTCTTCAGGTTGATTGGGAGCAGAAATGATGAGTTCCTCGTCAGGTTGTGCCATTCGTTTCATCAAACCGCACATCCACAGTTTCAACCACTTTATAGAGAAAGATGTTGAAGACTCTGTAGGAGTGCGAGTCCTTTCCGTAGCCGAGCATGAAACCTTCATGTGCTTTTGGTGCAAATTTTGATTTGTGATGTGGATCCTTGATCCAGCACCTAGCTCCAAATACCTTGAACTAACTAACATTTGGCTTCTTGCCAGTAAGGAGTTCATAGGAAGTTTTCTTCAGAAGCTTGTGAAGATAAACACGGTTGATGACATGGCATGCTGTATCAATAGCTTCGGGCCAAAACTTTCTTGGTGTCTTGTATTCATCGAGCATCGTTCGAGCCATCAATATTAGGGTTCTGTTCTTGCGCTCCATGATGCCATTCTGCTGAGGTGTGTACGGAGCAGATAACTCATGAGTGATTCCCATTGTATCCAGATAAAGATCAAGGCCGATATTCTTGAACTCAGTGCCATTGTCGCTTCTGATATGCTTGATTTTGACGCCATAGTTGTTCATGGCACGGTTGGTGAAGCGTCTGAAGACATCCTGCACTTCAGTCTTGTAGAGAATTATGTGCACCCATGTGTATCTTGAATAATCATCGACAATGGCGAAGCCAAAGAGACAAGATGTAGTAGTGAACGTGGAGTAGTGAGTAGGGCCAAATAAGTCCATGTGAAGCAGCTCGAAGGGTTGGGATGTCGTCATGATTGTCTTCGAGGGATGCTTGGCCCTAGTCATCTTCCCAGCTTCGCAGGCACCACACAGATGATCTTTCTTGAACTTGACGCCCTCGATGCCTACGACGTGCTTCTTCTTTGCGAGAGTGTGCAAGTTCCTCATGCCGGCATGTCCTAGCCTCCGATGCCAGAGCCAGCACTCTGAAGCTTTTGCTAGTAGACATACGGCCATCTGCGGTCCTGCTGAGAAATCTACCATATACAGATCACCTTTCCAATATCCTTCAAAGACTAGAGACTTGTCAGATTCCATTAGTACAAGGCAACGATATTTTCCAAATATCACAATCATGTTTAAGTCACAAAGCATTGAGACAGACATTAAGTTGAAACCAAGGGATTCAACAAGCATGACTTTATCCATGTGCTGATCCTTTGAGATTGCAACTCTACCTAGACCCAACACCTTGCTTTTACCAGTATCAGCAAATGTGATGTGACTCTTGTCAGATGGACGTAAGGTTGAGTCCATAAGAAGACTTCGATCTCCAGTCATATGATTAGTGCATCCGTTGTCCATAATCCATTTTGAAGTCTTTGGTGTCATACCCTACAGTGCAGTTAGGGGGATAGGCTTCACGAATAGTCATTGTGAAGCATAAACATTTGACGTGCAAGCGGATTATGAAATCTTAGATCCAAGTTGGGACTGATAGGATGATTGGCAAGCGATTCAGGAACAAAATACATAGTAAGACCATTTGGGCATTTGATCTTGCACCCTACAAGATGTTTTAGGTCCCCAGAAATAGCATCAGACGCCTTTGATTTTCGGCTGGAGACCTTTCCCTGCAAGAGAAAGTTAATTCTTCTTAACCACCCACATCTTCAGGGGTGGCTTAGAAGCAATGAGTCTAAGTGCAGCATCTGAGAATTTTGGCTTTGGAGCCCTAGCAAATAGCCTGGCAGGAGGAGAATAATACTCATAAGAATAGGCAGAAAAGTTCTTTGTTTTGTGAATATAGCGGTTTGAGGAAACACGCTCATATTCATGGGTCTGAGTACAATTTCCCTGCAAAACATTGGCGTTAGGGTGACTCAGGTGAGTCCTCTGTCTGTATGATGCCTTAGGACCGTATGAAGCCTTTGATCTGGGGTTTGTCTTCTTCCCAGGTGATGTCATGACGACATTTACTGGAAGCTTCTCAAGACAACTTTTGGTAACCCAGATCTTCTTCATGGGTGGCTCGTTCCTGCAATTAGTACCAATATACCTGGCAAACACTTCACCATTCTAATTCTTAAACAATTTATAGTTTGCATCAAAGGATTCATCAATGATAATAGGATTAGCACAAGTGAAGCCAGATAAGGTAGATGGATCCACTGAAGGTTCCTTTGCAGCAACCCATGTGGTTTTGGGGTACTGCTCAGGCTTCTAGTATGAACCATCAACATTCATTTTCCTCTCGAACCCTACACCCTCTTTCCTAGGGTTTTGGTTCAGAATCTGCTTTTTGAGGACATCACATAACGTCTGATGCCCTTTGAGGCTTTTGTACATCCCTGTTTCAAGCAAAGTCTTCAACCTAGCATTTTCATCAGCAATAGTAGTGGTATCCTCGGCAGAGGGGTTAGTTACCACATCAGTAGTTGAAGATATTGCAACAGTAGCAGCAGTAGAACATTCAACAACAGATGTAGCGTTATCACGCTCAATGCATTTTAGGCATGGTGGTTCAAATCCTTCCTGAGCGGAGCTGATCTGTTGAGCGCGGAGTGACTCATTTTCTTTTTGAAGATCTTCATGAGCCGCTTTCAATTTCTCAAGTACTTGCTTCCTTTGAAGATAATAGTAGGAAAGCTTTTCATGAGTTTTTTAGAGCAATTCATGATGACTTTCAAGTTCCTCGTACTTAGCATGAATATTTTTTATGTCTTCAATTAAGGACTGAGAACGGGTCATTTCTGCGTCCAACAGGTCATCGCTTTTGTCTAATAGTTTTTGAATATGTTCCATAGCTTTCTGTTGTTCAGTGGCAATTTTAGCAAGCATTTTGTAGCTAGGTTTGGATTCACTATCGGAGTCATCTTCACTTGATGTTTGAAAGTAAGCATCGCATGATTTTACCTTGGCACCGCGTGCCATGAAGCAGTAGGTGGGAGCGGAGTCGTCGTTATCATCATCATCAGTGTTGGTGAGGGAGCCATTGTCTTCAGTGTTGAAGATGGACTTGGCAACGTAGGCTGTGGCTAGAGCCAGACTTGCAACACCAGAATCGGACCCCTCCTCAGACTCCACCTCCGCTTCTTCTGAAGCAGACTCCTCCTCTAAATCCATCTCCTTCCCAACAAACGCACGAGCCTTGCCAGATGGACTCTTCTTGTGTGATGAATACTTTGATGAAGACTTGGAAGAAGACTTTGAGAATTTCTTCTTTTTCTTGTCATCAGAATCATATTCCTTGCTCTTCTTCTTCTTCTTCTTCTCATTGTCCCATTGAGGACACTCAGAGATGTAGTGACCAGGTTTCTTGCACTTGTGGCATGTTCTCTTCTTGTGGTCATGGGTAGAAGCTTCATCATTTCTTGAGCTGGACCGTGAAGACTTTGTGAAGCCTTTCTTCTTAGTGAATTTCTGGAACTTCTTCACAAGCATGGCAAGCTCCTTTCCAATGTCTTCAGGATCACCAGAATTGCAGTCAGATTCTTCTTTAGATGAAGAAACAGCCTTTGCCTTCAAAGCACGAGTTCGGCCATAGTTGGGACCATAGATGTCACATTTCCCAGATAGCTGGAACTCATGTGTGTTGAGCCTCTCAAGTATGTCAGACGGATCGAGAGTCTTGAATTCAGGGCGTTCTTGAATGATCAGGGCAGGAATATCAAATGAGCTGTTAAGAGATCTCAGGAGTGTCTTGACAATTTCATGCTTGGTGATCTCAGTGGCGCCAAGTGCCTGAAGCTCATTTGTGATGTCAGTGAGGCTATCGAATGTGAGCCGGACATTCTCATTGCCGTGTCTCTTGAAGCGATTGAAGAGGTTGCGAAGGACACTGATTCTTTGATCTCTCTGGGTTGAGACGCCTTCGTTGACCTTAGAGAGCCAGTCCCAGACTTGCTTCGACGTTTCCAGAGCACTCACACGACCATGCTGTCCTTTGGTCAGATGACCAGAGATGGTATTCTTGGTCGTGGAATCCAGTTGAACGAGCTTCTTGACATCAGCAGGGGTGAGACCTTCACCAGTCTTGGGAACGCCGTTCTTGATGACAAACCAGAGGTCCACATCAATGGCTTCAAGATGCATACGCATCTTGTTCTTCCAGTAGGGGTATTCAGTGCCATCGAAGACGGGGCACGCAGCGGAGACTTTGATTATCCCTGCAGTCAACATAGCTAAAACTCCAGGTGGTTAAACCAAATCACACATAATAAGGGAGTACCTTGCTCTAATACCAATTGAAAGAGCTGTATATCGACTAGAGGGGGGTGAATGGGCGATTTTTAGGAAAGTCTGCAAAACATGGAAGTTTCAAAGACAAACGATAGAACCGATCCTATTTATATGCAGCGGAAGGTAGACTACACTAGACAATCCATAGTCAAGTATTCAATGAAGTGAAAGCACTAAGACTAATAGCAGCTAGGCAGTATGGATCAGGATGGAAGATTGAATGAAGCCAATCAGAACAAGTAGTCACACAATGAAGTCAAACAAATAAGGCAAGAAGGCAATGACTTCACAAAGATAGACAATAAGAAAAGAGAAGGAAGGGATAGAACCAGTAGCTTGGGGAAGACAGTGATTTGTTGGACCAGTTCCAGTTGCTGTGAAAACTGTACGTCTGGTTAGGGAGGCTGAGATTTAACTCTGAATACCGCGTCTTCACCTTATTCCCCTTGAGCTAAGGACACCCAGTCCTCGCCCAATCACTCTGGTAAGTCTTCAAGGTAGACTTCCAAACCTTCACAGACTTCGTTCACCGGCGATCCACAATGACTCTTGGATGCTCAGAACGCGACGCCTAACCGGCTGGAGGATTCACAGTCCTCAAGTGTAACAAGTCTTCTGATCACGCAGACAGAAAGACTTCAGTGATGCCTAACACTCTTTGGCTCTGGGTGTTTGGGCTTTGTCCTCGCAAGGATCTCTCTCTCAAATGCTTCGGAGGTGGGTTGCTATCAAACGACAAAAGCCATGTACTCACTCTGAGCAGCCACAAATTTATGGTGTAGGGGGTGGGCTATTTATAGCCACTAGGCAACCTGACCTGATTTGTCCGAAGTGACCCTGGGTCACTAAGGAACTGACACGTGTTCCAACGGTCAGATTTCAAACACACGCGTCAACTTTACTTGGGCTACAAGTAAAGCTGACTCATCCAACTCTGGATAAGATTTGCTCTCATTGTCTTCGCTCGAAGACATAGGATTTGGTTGAGCATCACTTCAGTCACTCTGACTTTGTTCACTTGGACCCCACTTAACAGTACGGTGGTTCCTATGACTCAACAAAGAAGAAAAAAAGGAAACAACGAAACATCTAAGACTTTGTGCTCCATAGTCTTCACACAATGTCTTCTCTCGTCATAGTCTTTATGAATATCTTCATATACCACCATTGTCGTCAATGTCTTCATACATTTTTAGGGGCCATCTCCGGTAGGTAAACCGAATCAATGAGGGACTACTACGTGTGTTATCCTGCAATTCTCACAAACACATTAGTCCCTCAACCAGGTTTGTCGTCAATACTCCAAAACCAACTAGGGGTGGCACTAGATGCACTTACAATTGCAAATATTATTATCAATCTCATATTCATCATGGGGCTTAAATAAATTTTCAACGTCATAAGAAGAATCACCCCAATCATGATCATTGCAACAAATAGCAGTCATAGCAAAACTAGCATCCCCAAGCTTAGGGTTTTGCATATCATTAACACAATTGGCATTAAGAGAATTTATAATAACATCATTGCAATCATGCTTTTTATTTAACAAACTATCATGAACCACTTTTTCTTTTAACAATTCCTCACAATTTGCCGATTCATAAATTTCAAGAAAAACCCCATAAAGATAATCTAGTGCACGCATATCACTAGCAATAGGTTCAACATAATTTGATTTCTTAAAGAGATTAGCAAGTGGATGAGGATCCATAATTTAGCAAGCAAAGATGCAAGCTAATAGAGGGCACATAGCAACACAAGCAAACAAGAGGCACGCGAACGATAAACACACGGCGGAAGAAGGGCAAATAAAACGGCAAGGGTGAAGTGGGGGAGAGGAAAATGAGAGGCCAAAAATTTAATGCGAAGGATAAGGGTGTGTGATAGGTACTTGGTATATGACTTTTCCGTAAGCCTCCCCGGCAACGGCGCCAGAAATTCTTCTTGCTACCTCTTGAGCTTGTGTTGTATTCCCTCGAAGAGGAAAGGGAGATGCAGCACAGTAGCGTAAGTATTTCCCTCAGTTTTTGAGAACCAAGGTATCAATCCAGTAGGAGACCACGCGCGAGTTCCTCACACCTGCACAAACAAATAAGAACTTCGCGGCCAACGCGATAAGGGGTTGTCAATCCCTTTACGGTCACTTACGAGAGTGAGATCTGATAGAGATGATAGTTTATATTTTTGGTATTTTTGGTTTAATAAAACAGAAAATAAAAGCGGTAAAAGTAAAGTAGATGTAGATTGATATGTTGAGAATAGACCCGGGGGCCATAGTTTTCTCTAGTGCCTTCTCTCATGATAGCGATATTCTACGGCGGGTAAACAAATTACTCTCGAGCAATTGATAGAAAAGCGAATAATTATGAGACTATCTAGGCATGATCATTGTATATAGGCATCACGTCCGAGACAAGTAGACCGACTCATGCCTGCATCTACTACTATTACTCCACACATCGACCGCTATCCAGCATGCATCTAGTGTATTGAATTCATAAGAACAGAGTAACGCCTTAAGCAAGATGACATGATGTAGAGGGATAAACTCAAGCAATATGATGAAAACCCCATATTTTTATCCTTGATGGCAACAATACAATACGTTCCTTGCTGCCCCTACTGTCACTGGGAAAGGACACCGCAAGATTGAACACAAAGCCAAGCACTTCTCCCATTGCAAGAACTATAGATCTAGTAGGCCAAACCAAACCAATAATTCGAAGAGACTTGCAAGGATATTATGAGCACACATAAAAAGTTCAGAGAAGAACCAAATATCTTTCATAGATAACCTTGATCATAAACTCACAATTCATCGGATCTCGACAAACACACCGCAAAAAAAGATTACATCAAATAGATCTCCTCGAAGACCGAGGAGAACTTTGTATTGAGATCCAGAGAGAGAGAAGAAGCCATCTACATACTAGCTATGGACCTGAAGGTCTGTGGTAAACTACTCACAACTCATGGTGAGGGCGATGATGATGATGATGAAGGCCTCCGTGATGGATCCCCCTCCGGTGGAGGTCAGGAGCAGGCTCCAAGATGGGATCTCCACGGGAATAGAAGCTACGGCGGTGGAATAAGGGTTTTCTCTCTGCATATGGAGTTTCTAGGGTACGTGAACTTATATAGGAAGAAGGAGGGCACCGGGGGGCCACACGAGGAGGCCTCGAGGCAGGGGGCGCGCCCTGGGAAGGGGGGCGCGCCCCCACCCTCGAGGGCCACTCGAGGCTCCCCTGACGTGGTTCTCAAGTTCCTCTAGCGTGATTTTCTCCAAAAATATCTCCCATGAAGGTTTCATTCCGTTTGGACTCTGTTTGATATTCCTTTTCTGCAAAACCCTGAAATAGGCAAAAAAGAGCAATCTGGATGGGGCCTTTGGGTTAGTAGGTTAGTCCCAAAAATGATATAAAAGTGAATGATAAAGCCCGTTAAACATCCAAGACTTCATAAATAATAGCATGGAACAATCAAAAATTATAGATACGTTGGAGACGTATCAACGTGCCGAGCCAACGCCAGCGCTTGTGACCCTCCGAGGATGCAGGCGACCCCGCGGCAGGGCAGCTCCCCGCCGGCAACGCTCCGCAGCCCGCCGCCGCGGGCCGTTCGAGCACCGTGCTCTCCCGCAGATGGCCTGTGCCGGGGCAGCCGTCGTGCCACCGAGAGCGTGACCGGCGTGGCCACAGGAAGCGGGAGTGGTGGAGCAGGCCGCTCTCCGGTGGCCCGACCGGCAAGAACGTCGTCGGGGGAGGGGGAGGAGTGCCCTTGGGCGGCGCGGTCCACCGATACCGCTCGGACGACGGGGAGAGTGCCAGCCTCCATGCAGATTGGCGGGCTGCGGTCATCGTGGCGGCGCGGAGCAGGAGAGGGGAGGCGAGGTCGTCGGAGAGGCAAGATTTCGACACGCCCCCTACCTGGCGCGCGAAATGTCGGATTACGGGCTCCGCAAACCCAAGAAGTTCGAACACAGGGGCTTGAACGAAGATCTCTCCCACTCACGTCTACCTAGCGTCTCACCCTCTCCCGATGAAGAGATTCAAACAAACAACAAGTGAAGCACGCAAGAGTTTACCCAGGTTCAGGCCAACATGTGGCGTAAAACCCTACTTCCTGCTTTGGTGGATTGGCCTCAGGAGGGCTAGAATATGAACTAGTAAAGTGGTTCCTGAGCTCAGCAGGAGAGCTTAGGAGGGTTGGGAGGCAATAGTTCTTGCTCCTTTGTGTGGAGGCAGAGTTTATGGATCTTCCTGGCATGTCCCTCATAGTGGGGATCCTAGCTACTTATATAGGCGGCCAGGGTCCTCTTCCCCCAAAATGTTTAGGCGGGAAGGGATCCCACAACGGCCATCTTTGAGCGGGAACACAAGGACGTTTCTACCCTGACAAAAGTAGTCTTCGCCTGCAAAAGGATCAGGCGGTGAAGCGGTGGTGGGCTCGGTGGTGACATCCTCCTTGTCGTCCTTGCGGTCTTCGGTCTTGTTGCACCAATGGGGAAACCTTTGTCCCGCTACTCGGGAACCTGCGCCTGCGCTGCCTCGTTTGCACCGAAATGGCAACTGCGCCACTGGCGGGCACTGGCACCCACTGGCGCGGTGCGTCACTGCCTCCTCGTGAGGCAGGCTTGGTCTTGGATTCTCCGCCCCTTCAGAGCACCTTGTCGAGACCGCTCCTGAGGGGGTCTTGACGTTGTTCTCCTCGTGAGGTCTAGCCCCCTCGCGAGGGTCTTGGGCAGCTGGTCGATCAGCTGGGCCGTACCAGCCCATGACAGGAGCGCGCCGCGGCACGCAGACATGCAAGTCTAGGTACCCTGTATCCCAGGACACCGACAGAAGGGCCTATCTTTTATTTCTATCTCATATCCTCATAAAAAAGCCATGGTGATCATAACCTTTCCTTTTTACTTTTATCCTTTGGCAAGCACAATATGTTGGAGCTAGATCTAGATATATATATCCATGCGGATGTAGGGAGCCATGAACCGTTATTGCTGACATTACCCTCTAGGTAAATCGTTGGGAGGAAAAACTATAAGCCCCTAAATTTCTCTATGTCCAATTGAAACTTTGAACTCATTAGTATCGCATGAGTGGCAGCAATTGTGAAAGACTAAATGATAGTTGAGTATGTGGACTTGCTGAAAAGCTCTTATATTTGACTCTTTCCAATGTATGATAAATTGCAATTGCTTCAATGACTAAGATCATAGTTTCTTAGCTATCAATAAGGTTTCTGATTCATACTTTACCTTGTGAATGAATTGTTACTTTGTCATAAGAACTTATATGACAAGTTATGTTGCTGTCCTAAAGATGATCATGATGCCATCATGTCCGTATTTTATTTTTATCAACACCTCTATCTCTAAACACGTGGACATATTTTACGATATTGGCTTTTCGTCTGAGGTAAAGCAAGGTCTAACCTTGGGGGAGTTGATATGTCCATTTTGCATCATGGTTTTATATCGATATTTATTGCATTATGGGTTGTGATTACACATTATATCACAATACTTATGCATTTTCTCTCTTATTTTACAAGGTTTACATAAAGAGGAAGAATGCCGACAACTGGAATTCTGGACTGTAAAAGGAGCAAATCTGAGATACCTATTATGTGCAACTCCAAAAGTCCTGAAACTTCATGGAGAATATTTTTGGAATTTATAAAAAATATTGGGCGAAAGAAGCACCAGAGGGGAGCCACCACCCAGCCACAAGGGTGGGGGCGCGCCCCCTACCTTGTGGGCCCCTTGGCAGGCCACCGACGCCCATTTTCTGCTATATCAATGTGTTTTGACCTGAAAAAATAAGGAGGTCTTTGGGACGAAGCGCCGCCGTCTCGAGGTGGAACCTGGGCGAAACCAATCTAGAGCTCCGGCATGGCTGTTCTGCTGGGGGTACTTCCCTTTGGGAGGGGGAAATCGAAGCCATCGTCATCAGAGACGATCCTCTCATTGAGAAGGGGTCAATCGTCACCAACATCTTCACCCGCACCATCTCCTCTCAAACCCTAGTTCATCTCTTGTATCCGATCTTTGTATCAAAACCTCAGATGGTACCTGTGGGTTGCTAGTAGTGTTGATTACTCCTTGTAGTTGATGCTAGTTGGTTTATTTGGTGGAAGATCATATGTTCAGATCCTTAATGCTATTCAATACCCCTCCGATCATGAACATGAACATGCTTTGTGAGTAGTTACTTTTTTTCCTGAGGACATGGGAGAAGTCTTGTTATAAGTAATCATGTGAATATGGTATTCGTCCATATTTTGATGAGATGTATGTTGTCTTTCCTCTAGTGGTGTTATGTGAATGTCGACTACATGACACTTCACCATTATTTTTCGCCTAGGGGGATGCATTGGGAAGTAATAAGTAGATGATGGTTGCTAGAGTGACAGAAGCTTAAACCCTAGTTTATGTGTTGCTTTGTAAGGGGCTGATTTGGATCCCTATGTTTCATGCTATGGTTAGATTTATCTTAATACTTCTTTCGTAGTTGCGGATGCTTGCGAGAGTGGTTAATCATAAGTGGAAGGCTTGTCCAAGGAAGGACAATACCCAAGCTCCGGTCCACCCACATATCAAATTATCAAAGTACCGAGCGGGAATCATATGAGCATGATGAAAACTAGCTTGACAGTAATTCCCATGTATTCTCGGGAGCGCTTTCCTTTATATAAGAGTATGTCCAGGCTTGTCCTTCGCTACAAAAAGTATTGGGCCACCTTGCTGCACCTTGTTTACTTTTGATACTTGTTACCCGTTACGAATTATACTATCACACAACAATTCTTTACCGATAATTTTAGTGCTTGTAGGGAAAACCTTACCAAAAACCGCTTGTCATTTCCTTCTGCTCCTCGTTGGGTTTGACACTCTTACTTATTGAAAGGACTACGATAGATCCCCTACACTTGTGGGTCATCATTACTTAGAATCTCAAATGATGTTAGAGGTGTTGGAAATCATGCTTCTATGGTACGAACCCGGTTAGAACAAGTTGCTAAATCACAAAGAGAATTGCTTGATGAAATGAATAATAACATACATGACTTTGTTGTTAGAGTTGCAACTAGAGGAGGAAAATAGACTCATGAACCACTTTATCCTGAGGGACACCCAAAAAGAATTGAACAAGATTCACAAAGAAACAACACCACTGCACCTAGTCCTTCTAAAAAATAAGAAGAAAAAGGAAAATGATAGGACTTTGCATGCTACTAGTGAACCTGAAGTAGAAAAACTTCCTGATAATGATAATGTAGTTTCTATTTCTGATGCTGAAACTCAATCTGGTAATGAACATGAACCTAGTCATAATGAAAAAGATAATGCTGATGTTCATGAAGATGCTCAACCAAACAATCACTAGTACGCGTCGGAGCTATACAAACGGTTTTTAACCCCTTTCCGCGATGGCATTTGGAACCGTCGCCTAGTGAGTGACGGAGATAGGGGGGTCCTTCCCACATGACCCAGAAACCGTTGGGGATAGGGAGCCTTGATGCATACAGTTGTCCCTATATAACCATTTCTGTATCTCGAATATCCCAAACGCTTCATCCTTGCTACTCATTTGTGCTCGCATTGCCATCGCAGTCGGAGTTTTGTGGTTTTACCTAAATCCAGGCAGATTCCAGGCATGGGAGTTTTTTAGGCAGATTCCAGGCACGGGAGTTTTATGATGTGTGGCACATCACAAATAGTTCATGATTATAAACCGTGTATGATAGGTAGACAATCACACACGTTTAGTTTTCCCGCACTGTATGCGATAGTGTCTGACATCACACACGCTTTGCAAACGATAACTATGTGCATTGTTACACACGTTTCCTCTCCATGAACCATGTCAGATTATGATGTATATCGCACACGCTATGCTTTATTAACCGTGTGCACCGTAATGACCTGCACACCCTAATTTCGCCCTAATTTAATTGCTGCTACTTAAAATTGTACCTAATTTAAACTTGAAAGTAGGCTTTAGCTTTATTCATATCCATCAGGTTCAAACAACCAATGCATTATTCGATTTACAGGTACATATGTTTAAGAATTAGATAAGCACCAAATAAAGAATGATGAACCAGGGTTCTATACTTGTAGTATTACAGATGGTAAAGAAAGAGGCGGCAGACATTTCGGTTGATGAACAAGGTGAACCGGAATGGCCCTATTGTGCTCTCCTGGATGCAGAAGGCTACAGGGTTCTTACTTACCATCCTGCAGTTCACTGTTGTCTTGCATAAAGTGTAAACAAATAGTTCGATTAATGTCTTTGGACCAATTTTAATAACAATCTTTATCAATTTCCTCCCTTGATGCTGGTTCATGAATATCTCATTGCCCCAGAAAGGGTCGAAATGTGGAACTTTGGCAATGATATATCTATACCTAATATTAAAAGAAGGATTATTTCTCCACTTTTTTCGTCCAAAAAAAGCTTCGTACGTTTTTTTTCTTTTTTTACGTGGGAAAAAAGCTTCGTACGTGGTTCGCTCCCGTCTGTTCGTCCGTCGCTCGCCTGGGTCAAGTCAGGCACATAGCGAAAAAATCTTATGGTCCGTCAAAAGCCAGAGCGCGGGGCGCGATCTTAAAGGCCCGGCCCATTTAGTGGCATCATGTGATGCTGAAAATCCATCAAAAATGATCCATTAATGGATTCGAACTCGCAACACCTCGAAGAAAACGCAATGTCCCTTACCACTAGAGCTGCTACCCGTGAGTGATTAAAATGCAGCGCCAATATTTATGAAATATCTACAGCGGCAGTTTTTTTCAAATCAAAAAATTAAACCGTTTATTGTAAAAATGTAAACATTTTTTATTAAAAAAATGTGAATTATGTTTGAAATAGTGAGCAGGTTTTTAAATTCGAAAAATAATTTAAAACGAGATTTTATTTATAGTGATGAAAATTGAAAAACATGATTTTTTTTAAAGATGAACTATTGTCGAAAAAGTTAATAACATTGTAAAAATGAAGAATTTTCTAAAACGTGTTTTTTTTAAAAGTGAACAACTTCGAAAACATGAACAAAAAATTATGATCAAATTTTGATTCCTGAACATTTTTTTTCAACTATGAAGATTTTTTAGAAAAGTGAATTTATTGTATGGTGAACAAAGTTTCTGAGAAATTGTGAACAAACTTTGATTCCCGAACATTTTTTTCTAACTATAATATTTTTTTAGAAAAAGTATTTATTGTATGGCGAACATGTTTTTTGAACGATTAATATTTGTTTACACAGCGAACATTTTTCAATTTATGACCAATATTTTTATGCACAGTGAACAATTTTTTAATGTACGGTCAACATTTTCCGAACATTATTGAAACGTGATTTTTTTAAACATTAATATGTTTTTTAATGTTTTTTTGGAATTTCAAATAAATTTTAAAATGTTTAACAAATATTGAAAAATGTGAACACTTTTTTAGAATTTTGGATTTATGAGAAAAACAGAAGAAAATAGGGAAAAAGAAAAGAAAAGGAAGAAATAAAAAACATATAAAGAAAGAAGGAATTGAAAAACATGAAAAAAACCAGAAAATGAGTAATGAAAAAAAGCTAGAGATAACCGGTCCAAGGAACCTTCTAGAAGGTTCCAAAACCGGTTGCTTCTTGAAGTTGGTCGGCCCGTGGCTTTGTCGCTTACTCCGCTTTAGCGATGCCGCAGCTCCCTGACACACGCGGGCATCAAATAGGATCCCACCAAACGGGTCTCTTTGTTTGTACCTGAGTAATCAATTGGGCCTCGAACAGATTCTTAAAAATATAAAAAACAAACTGGCCAGCAAACTCCTTTGCACCAATACAGGTTGCATATAGGATTTAAACATTACCAAATTCCTATACTACTTAGAGAAAGGGATTTCTCTCAAAAAAAACTTAGAGAAAGGGATAAGGTACGTGTCTAGCGAAGAAATCGATCTTCTATCTATGTTTCATCCGACTTGCCCGGTTTGTTTGAGGAGTCCAACGGAGGGATCGATCTGTTGCTAGCTGCTTACATATTTCTTTTGGGCCCTAAAAAGACCTATTTCTTCTGGCTCACCCGGTTGGTCATCAGGTCCTTTATCATACGACAAAGTTGACCATACATAAATGTTGCTTCCGCATTGACACATTGAGGTAGGCCGTTGGTCGCATGTTAGTAATTTATTATGATTGTCAATATTTTTATTGATCCAAATTTTGGGGCGATAATGACGGATTACGGGACGTGAAGGAACGGAAGGACCAACGGGTCTTGGGTGGCAGGTATGTCGGCCCAACTATTGTAGATCGAGGAGGATCCGAAGCAACACGTAGATGTGGAGATGGAGGCTCGAGAGCGGGATCAGATGCAGAGATGCAAATGGCGGAGGTGGAGGTGGAGGCGAAGGTGGGAGGGTCTGGGACCTTTGGATGACCCAAAAGGAAGAGGAGGAAGAAAGGCCGCGGGATAAAGAAGAATGGGAGAGTGGGAGCAAGGTAATGAGGATGTTGTACTCCATTATTCTAACACATATCGTTCCATCTTACCACCACCACTGCCTCTTCCTATCTGTCCATAAGTCTACTCTTTCTTATGACCACATTGTCGAATACTCTGTCCTACCAGTTTCATGTTCGGAGGCAAATGGGCATGCAAGGATTTGTTTTTCCCGTTGCAACGCACGGGCATTTTTGCTAGTGTACCTAAAAGCACCAAGTTAATATTAGTAGCTAAACAACAATTGAAAAATGATGTAGTACAATAATCCCTCCATCGCATTATATAAGATTTTATTACATGTATATCTATACATCATCAGAACATTAAGGTAACACTCTTCCTTGTTGTATGTAGCCTGGGATTGCATATTTAGTCATTCAGTACAATGTATGTTGCTATGTAGCCTCAGATATATTAAACATGGCCCTAGTTAACCTAATGATAAATGGGTTACAGATATATTCAGTTAAATGTATGGTTCGACGATTAATCCCTTATCAGCCCCATGCTATATGGTACCAGCTTCCAATATCCTAAACAATGAGTACATATAAGCAATGCGATGAAAATAACCTCGATGGAAAATAACATTGTTCTCAATATTGTCCTGCATGAGTACATATAAAGGCATGTTAAGCACAAAAGGCTAAACATCAACCAAATATATCCATGGTAGACAACATAATCTACAAATGATAGCTTCAGTGTGTAGTCTTAAGCACGCTAGTTAAGCAAAACAAGAAGTGGAAAGGTGTGTTAACTGCATCAGGCATAACATTTAAAAACAAGCAAATAGTCATTCTGTCGGTGTACTAAAGTAGGGGTACCTTAGTATCCCGAACTTGTGCACGGGCAGTTGCAGCGTCCCGCGACAAGGCTAGCCAGGCGACCGCCAAGATCCTCCGTGGTTCCCTTGGAGCCATTCAAGAACCAAGTATTCTAGTCAAAGAGACAAGACCCCGGCAAGAGGAGCTTGCCGGGATGGCCACTCAAGGAACAAAACCACTCAAGGTACAAGACCCTGGCAAGAGGAGCTTGCCGGGAAGGCCAACCAAAGGCACCTCAAGAGAACTTGCCGCGACGCGCCACGCGTCCCGGCAAGGCCCGGTGAGCGATAAGCTCCCAGGCGCGACAAGATAGCGACCGCGGCAAGGCACTTGCCGCGGCAAACTTCCACTCAGTACCCGCGCTCCAGCACATCCACCCACGTGTCGCCCTGGGACCCTTCCCGGAGCACGTGGCGGAAGGCTGTGCAGCCTGGGGTACACGGTGGCAAGCGGTGATGACAAGGCTACCGTCGTGGCGGACGGTGGCGCCCCTGACGGCCACTTTTTGCACTGTTTGGGGCGACGGCGACGGGCATTTAATGCCCTTGTCCCCTGCCGTCAGGGTTAGGTATAGAGCACTATACAAACACTGTTCCAACTATCACTCTTTTTACATTTTTAACCCCATCTGTGTTGCCACCTGTCGGTGACCCCTTTGACCTATAAAAGGAGGCCCATGCGCAACAATGTTTGTATAGTGCTAGTTGGAACAGTGTTTGTATAGTGCTCTATACCTAACCCTGACGGCAGGGGACAAGGGCATTAAATTCCCGTCGCCGTCGCATCCCATCTGTGTTGCCACCTGTCGGTGACCCCTTTGACCTATAAAAGGAGGCCCATGCGCAACGTAGAAGGGGTTCAGAACATCGATCATTCTCCACGCTCGGTCTCGTTAGCGGTTAGAGTGTACTGTTGCTCTCCTCGCTCCCGAGCCAAGAACTCAATAACGAACAAAAGCAGGAGTAGGGTTTTACGCATCCGCGCGGCCCGAACCTGGGTAAACTACTCGTGTGCTCGCCTCGATCCGCTCTTTGTGCATCCTCCGCCCCCTGTCGTACCGAGAAGGGGCTCAGGCCCATGCGCAACGTAGAAGGGGTTCGGAACATCGATCATTCTCCACGCTCGGTCTTGTTAGCGGTTAGAGTGTACTGTCGCTCTCCTCGCTCCCGAGCCAAGAACTCAATAACGAACCAAAGCAGGAGTAGGGTTTTACGCATCCGTGCGGCCCGAACCTGGGTAAACTGCTCGTGTGCTCGCCTCGATCCGCTCTTTGTGCATCCTCCGCCCCCTGCCGTACCGAGAAGGGGCTCCGGTCCCATAGGTGTTTGTGGGCGATCAGTTTCCCCGACACATTCAAACTGGTATTATGCAGGTCTAAAGTACACTAGTTATTGTTAAAAAACGAAAAGGCATGTTAACTGCAATATCCTTAACAGCAACCAAATATCGTAATTCATAGTGGTATTGTTGAAACTGTTATTGATGAAATTGAACTGCACGACAAATAGTTGCACATATAGAGTATCACATTGTCAAGAACTGAAATAAACAAGTCATAAGGCCATCTCTAGCTGATCCTTTAAAAGTTAAAGGACTAAAACCCTTAGTGGATATATATATATACTCTAGCAATTTTTTTGCCTTTTCTAGTCGATCCCCTAAACTTAACTTTGTAAGCTTCAATTTGATCAAGTTTAAAGCAGGTTCAACCGAAAGTAGCATGCACTCAAACATAAACATAGATAGTTTCACATAACCGAACATAAAACATAAATTTATACTAAGCTAAACTACTTTCGATCAAAGTAGAGGTCGAGCTAATCCTTTCTCGTCATGTACGGTGTGCCGCGAGCTGGGTTCGGGCCGGTGTCGTCGTCGGGGTTAGGGCTGGAATTCAAGCCGAGTCGAGCCAGCTCGACTTGACTCGCTAAATCTCGTTACATTAATGAGCTAGCTCGACTCGACCCGTTACAATAACGAGCTCAAACCCAAGATTGGCTCAACTCGTTTAACTCGCGAGCTGGCTCGTTGAGCTTGTTAAGCTCGTTAAAGATAAGAACATAAAACCTCAAATATGATAAAAATGATTATATATATATTAAACATACACATCACCAAAGATTTGTAATTTCCTTGTAACGCATGAGTCTTTTGGGTGGCTGGGCCTTCAATGGCTGGGCCATGTGTTGTGCTCCTGTGATGCGGGGTGCTGAGTGGCTGATCTGTTTTTGGATTGGAAGTGGCTGATCTTTTGTACCGAGCCTAATGAGTTACACGAGTACTCGTGAGATTGGCTCGTTTAACACGCTCTATAAACGATCTTAAACTAAAGTTCGGATCGAGTCATTATTCTTCGAGTTCGAGTCAATTCGAGCTGAGTCACGATTTACTTCTTTAGCTCGCGAGCTTCGAGCTTTTTGTCCAGCCCGAACTCATCGACGTCGATATCCTCGTCCTCAGGGCCCACCTCTATAGCCTCCGCGCCGCCGTTGCCACCGCCTTCGACCTCGTCATCGGAGGAGAGCGCGATAACCTCGTCGCCCTCCACGTCACCATCCTCACCGCCTTCAACCTCGTCATCAGAGGAGGGCGCGATAACCTCGCCGCCCTCCGCGCCGGCAAAGATCACCCGCTCCGCATCCACAAGCTCTGGATGCCGCCGGCAGAGCTCTTGCATGTAGACCTCGTCGGCGACCTCGGCCTCGAGGCACTCCCACGCCTCGCGGTCCTCCCGTGCCATAGCCGAGCTCACCACCCCTGGCTCCGGCGGAACGAGGTCGACCGAGCGTGTGCCGAAGGGGAAATTGAGCCTAGCCGCCACGCCGTGGTAGCGGACCTGCCAGCGGTCGAACTCCATGGCCGCGAGCTCGGCCGTGTGGAAGCTACCGAGCCACCGACGGGAGTGGGTCTCCTGATATGTAATCTCAGCGGCCCACGTCCCCCACTGCCGCTGCCGGACCCCGAGCTAGGACCTCATTGGCTTCCGGGTCCGAGGTAGGACTGGGAAGTCCTCGAACAGACGTACGGGCGCGGCGGTGGGCAGATCGTGGTACCGGCGACGGCTGATCGAGCCTGCGGAGGACGACGGGGACACCTCGGCGGCCACCTTGCCCGCGTCGGGCGAAAAGGCCACGATAAACCTCTTTTTGAACATTGGCTCCTCCAGCTCCCCGGCACACAGGCAGAGGTTGAGGATGGAGGCGCCGGCGATGGCGGCGACCTACCAATGGTTTCGAGGGTTGTGTGTGTCTGTGTGAGCGGAGGTTTGGGGGAGTGTGTGGTGTGTGTGGAGGGGAGTGGGTGGCAAGGTGGTGTATGAGGAAATAATGCGGCAACTGCAAATTTTACTAGGAGGGAGTAACAAGGCGTGGCTACTGAAAATTTGGATCAAGGGCGAGCAAATATTTTTGATATTGCGAGGGATGAAGAGGCGGGAGTAAAATGCCGGGGCTACTTAGAATTTTAATCAAGGGACTGAAGCAGAGCGGGAGTAATAGACATCACACACAGTCCGCACATACTAATCATGTGCTACCAAACATTAAAACCTTCCAGGCGGTATACATTTTTGAGATGACGAGGCAATAATATTTTCGAGATTGCGAGGGATGCAGAGGCGGGAGTATTTGGGGAGTGAGCTAGTGTGCTTGACACGCCAACTGTGGACTGTAGCCAGCGCACCTTCTCGCGTAAGCCATAGGCGTACTATACACCGATGGTGCTCTAGGATAATTGGTACTACATCTCACACGGTTGGTGATAATAAGCTGTGTGGGATCTACTTGATTTTTCATCTTGATTTGAATTACATAATGGGGTCACAGCGGCAATGGACGGTGTTTGAATTGCTAGACCTTTTATCTGCGGTGAACATGCAACTATATGTGTGTCATAAAATAATTGGAATTATTTAGGGTTTGTTTGGACATTTTATACATTAAACTGGTTTTCTAGCCATTTCAGGTGCACAATTCAAAATTAAACTACATGCACATGCTCGGTGCATATAAATTGGTTAAAAAAATCAAATATGTGTCCTTGGGTGCATGCTTAGGTCCCATGCAAGAAATGTGAATGAATTTCAAACACTAATGCACTGTTGATTGCCGGCAAAACATTGAGAAACCTGGTTTTTAAATTCTAGTAAATCCAAAACTCGTCTAAAATTCATGAAACTTGGCATGGTATCATGGAGCGGCATCAACATGCCGTGGTAAAAAAAGTGTCCCATTTGAATGGGACAGGTTTGGGTATAAGCTTCTCACAAAGCAGAGCTTCTCACAACAAGCATGATGGTTTCGGTATGGAACGTGCCGCCTTTGGAGACGAAACGATATTCATTGCCTCTTATTTATTTCAAAAAAATCTAGTGCCAACATAGAAAAACACGAGTGTCGTGTTAAGTTTATGAATTTTTCGGAGTTCGTTTGGACATTTTTATATATTAACTAGGTTTTCTAGGCATTTTATGTGCATAATTCAAATTTGAAATACATGCACATGCTCCAGTGCACCAAAGTTGGTTGAAAAATCACATGTGTGTCCTTGGGTGAATTTCTAGGTCCCATGCAAGAAATGGGAATGAAATTCAAACACCAGGGCACTGTTGATTGCCGGCAAAATGTTGAGATACCTAGTTTTTAAATTCTAGTAAATCCAAAATTCGTTTGAAATTCATGAAACTTGGCATGCTATCATGGAGCGGCATCAACATGCCGTGGTAAAATTTTTGTCCCATTTGGGGCAGTTTTGGGTATAAGCTTCTCACAAACCAGAGCTTCTCACAACAAGCGTGATGGTTGCCACCTTTGGGGACGAAACGATATCCGTTGCCTCTTATTGCTTTCAAAAAAATTCTAGTGTCAACATAGAACAACAGGAGTGTTGTGTTTATTTTTGGAATTTTTCGGGGTTCATTTGTCCTTTTTTATACATTAATTGGGTTTCTGTGCATTATTCAAATTTGAATTACAAGCACATGCTCCAGTGCATCAAAGTTGGTTGAAAAATCACATGTGTGTCCTTAGGTGAATTTCTAGGTCCCATGCAAGAAATGGGAATGAAGTTCAAACACCAGGGCACTATTGATTGTCGACAAAACGTTGAGATGCCTGGTTTTTAAATTCTAGTAAATCCAAAACTTGTCTGAAATTCATGAAACTTGGCATGCTATCATGGAGCGGCATCAACATGCCGTGGTTAAAAAATTGTCCAATTTGGGGACAGGTTTGGGTATAAGCTTTCCACAAGCCAGAGCTTCTCACAACAAGCGTGATGGTTTCGGTACGGAACGTGCCACCTTTGGGATGAAACGATATCCGTTGCCTCTTATTGCTTTCAAAAAAAAATCTATTGCCAACATAGAACAACAAGAGTGTTGTGTTAAGTTTTGGAATTTTTCGGGGTTCGTTTGGACATTTTTATATATTAACTGGGTTTTCTAGGCATTTTATGTGCACAATTTAAATTTGAAATACATGCACATGCTCAAGTGCACCATAGTTGGTTGAAAAATCACATGTGTGTCCTTGGGTGAATTTCTAGGTCCCATGCAAGAAATGAGAATGAAATTCAAACACCAGGGCATTGTTGATTACAGGCAAAATGTTGAGATACCTGGTTTTTAAATTCTAGTAAATCCAAAACTCGTCTGAAATTCATGAAACTTGGCATGGTATCATGGAGCGTCATCAACATGTCGTGGTAAAAAAATTGTCCCATTTGAATGGGACAGGTTTGGGTATAAGCTTCTCACAAACCAGAGCTTCTAACAACAAGCATGATGGATTTGGTACAGAACGTGCCACATTTGGAGACGAAACAATATCCATTGCCTCCTATTGATTTCAAAAAAAATCTAGTGCCAACAAAGAACAACACGACTGTCGTATTAAGTTTTTGAATTTTCCGGAGTTCGTTTGGACATTTTTATATATTAACTGGGTTTTCTAGGCATTTCATGTGCATAATTCAAATTTGAAATACATGCACATGCTCCAGTGCACCAAAGTTGGTTGAAAAATCACATGTGTCTCCTTGGGTGAATTTCTAGGTCCCATGCAAGAAACGGGAATGAAATTCAAATACCAGGGCACTGTTGATTGCCGGCAAAACATTGAGATACCAAGTTTTTTAATTCTAGTAAATCCAAAATTCGTCTGAAATTCATGAAACTTGGCAAGCTATCATGGAGCGGCATCAACATGCCGTGGTAAAAAAATTATCCCATTTGGGGCAGGTTTGGGTATAAGCTTCTCACAACAAGCGTGATGGTTTCGGTAGGGAACGTGCCACCTTTGGGGACGAAACGATATCCGTTGCCTCTTATTGCTTTCAAAAAAATTCTAGTGTCAACATAGAACAACATGAGTGTTGTGTTTATTTTTGGAATTTTTCGGGGTTCATTTGGCCTTTTTTATACGTTAATTGGGTTTCTGTGCATAATTCAAATTTGAATTACAAGCATTTGCTCCTGTGCATCAAAGTTGGTTGAAAAATCACATGTGTGTCCTTAGGTGAATTTCTAGGTCCCATGCAAGAAATGGGAATGAAGTTCAAACACCAGGGCACTATTGATTGCCGACAAATCGTTGAGATGCCTCGTTTTGAAATTCTAGTAAATCCAAAACTCGTCTGAAATTCATGAAACTTGGCGTGCTATCATGGAGCGGCATCAACATGCCGTGGTAAAAAAATTGTCCAATTTGGGGACAGGTTTGGGTATAAGCTTTCCACAAGCTAGAGCTTCTCACAACAAGCGTGATGGTTTCGGTACGGAACGTGCCACCTTTGGGGATGAAACGATATCCATTGCCTCTCATTGCTTTCAAAAAAAATCTAGTGCCAACATAGAACAACAAGAGTGTTGTGTTAAGTTTTGGAATTTTTCGGGGTTCGTTTGGACATTTTTATACATTATCTGGGTTTTCTAGGCATTTTATGTGCACAATTTAAATTTGAAATACATGCACATGCTCAAGTGCACCATAGTTGGTTGAAAAATCACATGTGTGTCCTTGGGTGAATTTCTAGGTCCCATGCAAGAAATGAGAATGAAATTCAAACACCAGGGCATTGTTGATTACCGGCAAAATGTTGAGATACCTGGTTTTTAAATTCTAATAAATCCAAAACTCGTCTGAAATTCATGAAAGTTGGCATGCTATCATGGAGCGGCATCAAAGGTTTGGGTATAAGCTTCTCACAAACTAGAGCTTCTCACAACAAGCGTGATGGTTTCGATAGGGAACGTGCCACCTTTGGGGACGAAATGATATGTGTTGCCTCTTATTGCTTTCAAAAAAATTCTAGTGTCAACATAGAACAACATGAGTGTTGTGTTCAATTTTGGAATTTTTCTAGGTTCGTTTGGCCTTTTTTATACATTCCTTGGGTTTCTGGGCATTTAATGTGCATAATTCAAATTTGAACTACAAGCACATGCTCGAGTGCACCAAAGTTGGTTGAAAAATCACATGTGTGTCCTTGGGTGAATTTCTAGGTCCCATGCAAGAAATGGGAATGAAATTCAAACACCAGGGCACTATTGATTGCCGGCAAAATGTTGAGATGCCTGATTTTTGAATTCTAGTAAATCCAAAACTTGTCTGAAATTATTGAAACTTGGCATGCTATCATGGAGCGGCATCAACATGTCATGGTAAAAATTTGGTCCCATTTGGGGACAGTTTTGGGTATAAGCTTCTCACAAACCAGAGCTTCTCACAACAAGCGTGATGGTTTCGATAGGGAACGTGCCACCTTTGGGGACGGAATGATATCCGTTGCCTCTTATTGCTTCCAAATTTTTTCTAGTGTCAACATAGAACAACAGGAGTGTTGTGTTTAATTTTGGATTTTTTATGGGTTCGTTTGGCCTTTTTATACATTACTTGGGTTTCTGGGCATTTAATGCACATCATTCAAATTTGAACTACAAGCACATGCTCTACTGCACCAAAGTTGGTTGAAAAATCACATGTGTGTCCTTGGGTGAATTTCTAGGTCCCATGCAAGAAATGGGAATGAAATTCAAACACTAGGGCAATGTTGCTTGCCGGCAAAACGTTGAGATGCCTTGTTATTAAATTCTTGTAAATCCAAAACTCGTCTGAAATTCATGAAACTTGGCATGCTATCATGGAGCGGCATCAACATGCCGTGGTAAAAGTTTGGTCCCATTTGGGGATAGGTTTGGGTATAAGCTTCTGACAATCGAGATCTTCTCACAACAAGCGTGATGGTTTTGGTAGGGAACGTGCCACCTTTAGGAACAGAACGATATCCGTTGCCTCTTATTGCTTTCAAAAAAATTCTAGTGTCTACATTGAACAACAGGAGTGTTGTGTATAATTTTGGAATTTTTCGGGGTTCGTTTGGCCTTTTTTATACATTAATTGAGTTTCTGGGCATTTAATATGCATATTTCAAATTTGAATTACAAGCACATGCTCGAGTGCACCAAAGTTGGTTGAAAAATCACATGTGTGTCCTTGGGTGAATTTGTTGGTCCCATGCAAGGAATGGGAATGAAATTAAAATATCTGGGAGTCGTGGCTCAGCCGGAAAGATTGAGAAACTTGGTTTTTTTAATTCCTGTAAATCCAAAACACACCTGAAAATCATGAAACTTGGCATGGTGTCATGACATGGCACCAACATGTTGTGGTAATTTTTCTGTCCGATTTACGAGGGCACACACATTAACAATCAACAAAGTCATTTTGGAACGAGTGTTATCACGTTACAAATTGGAAACACAAATATTATTGAAACCGTGGGCGTTCTACTTACCAATTACATGCCGCCACGCGTCCCTTTTTTTATTAGCTAGGAGGTGTCGTGCGGGGTAGCTATTTGAGTATGGGAGGCGTGCGATCAGACCCCTGCTCGTGATCATCGGGAGGAGAGCCCTTTGACCGCTACCCGCCGCGCACCTCCCACCCAACATCTCCATTAATGGCACCTGAGCCCCTGTTCTACAGCGTGGCTATATGTCTCATTGGACTGAGATTTAAGAGACAAAAATGAAAATCTGGAAAGAAAGTTTTGCACGGATCTTGATGTAATATTCGACGGACCTATATAGCATTGACTGCGACTTATAGCAAGCATGATGAATATAAGGACGACGATAGTGTATAAAACTGTCTTACATATTTAGGAACATAATTAAAAAAAGCCACATGCGGCAACACCCAAAATACACAAGGAAAAAAGAAGAAGGAAGAGAACGATCTGGCTCGCTGATGTGACGCTCCGAGACCGGCAAGTCTCGGATGCACCCGAACGGCTACCGGATGCGCCAAAACGCCAAGTACCTCTACATGTGACCCTCTGATCGACGTGTACGACTACACTAGGAGATACCAAGTACCGCGACACCCATAGCACTCGGAACCGTCAAGTACATCTACAAAAACGAGTAACGCTACGGATCGAAACGCTAACTACGTCTACGAACTGTGTACCCCTACGTCAACGACGATCCTGACAAGTACCACTACCGTCGACATGTACACCTACGAACAGAACGACTACTTCCACTACGAACATGTACAACTACTTCCCTCGACGTCTCGAACCACCCCGAATCCGCACGCTACAAAGGTATACAACCGAGACGACCCCGTGGATGAACGCTTGTGAATGTGTGTTGTATGTGATGAAGTACTTGTTTGCGCCGTGCCCGTTGTGCCCCTCTTTTTTCATCGACCCATGGGAACCCGGAAGCCGGGAGCACCCCATCATCTTGTTCGACACGCTCACACCACCTTGCTTTTGCACCGGCTTCTCGACGAGTTGTCGGATCATCGGAATGTTGCCGTGCCACTGTTTCCGTTCTCGTCACCATGACACTCCTTTTCTTCCGTCGTGGCGACCAAATGCTTCATATCTCTTATATCAACCTTTAACTAAAATTGCATAAAACTTGATCATGGCATCCGCATCATGATAACAACCTTTAAATGTTAAATTGTTGTTGCTTAATAATTGCTAAATATGCACATGGGGAGTTTCCGGAATTGTTGTTGTTATTTCGGCCTCATTTAAAATGTCTGGTTAGTGTAGTTTGTTTAAGCTTCACCTCTTGCCATGTTTAATAAAAACATGTAACCTTGTCTTGTAAATAAATGGGAGTCAACTAAATAAATATAATGTGGTGTTTCGTCAATATGCAACTCATTGCATATTGAGCTCCACTTAACTTGTAGTATTTCTTTGTGCACTTTGCCATGCCATGTTGAATTAAACCGGACATGCATCATATTTGGTTGTGCATCATGCCATGGTTATGATATGTGTGTTTACCGTGTTGTTTGCTTCTTTCCGGTTTGCTTCTATCTTTAGCTTCGGTTCCGTTCCGGAGTTGTGAGGATTTGTTTGACTACTGCATGGACTTGTTCTTCTTCCTTGCGGAATTCCAGGCAAGATGACCTTACCCTTGGATACCTTTACTATCATTGCCATGCTTAGTCGTCTCGACGCTATCGTTATATGTCGCGCTACCCATCATTATGTCATTCTTACTCCTTGGCTATACCGTTGCAGTTTCTTATTCTTTTGGTTCGTAAGCTCTTGTTTCATGTCTTTCAACCTACAAGGTTCTCATAATGCTCCTTGTTCCTCTTTTCTAACGGAGTGTTTTCATCTTTGTTCATCTCCATTGTATTCTTTATTCAACTTGTTTAACCTCTCAAGGTTCGTGGTTTCACTCGTTTGTCAAAGAATCAACTTTGTTTTACCTCTTCTTTTCCATTTTTATCCAGTGCCATCTCCAGGATCTCGGGTCGAGATCCTCTGTTAGTGTGGGAGAGTTGTGACGCCCCGAGACCGGCAAGTCCCAGATGCGGCCGAACAACTACCGGATGCGCCAAGAACGCCAAGTACCTCTACATGTGACCCTCTGATCGACGTGTACGACTACACTGGGAGATACCAAGTACCGCGATGCTCGGAGCACTCGGAACCGTCAAGTACATCTACAAAAACGAGTAACGCTACGGATCGAAACGCCAAGTATGTCTACGAACTGTGTACCCCTACGTCAACGACGATCCCGACAAGTACCACTACCATCGACATGTACACCTACGAACGGAACGACTACTTCCACTATGAACATGTACAACTACTTCCCTCGACGTCTCGAACCACCCCGAATCCGCACGCTACAAAGGTATACCACCGAGACGACCCCATGGATGAACGCTTGTGAATGTGTGTTGTATGAGATGAAGTACTTGTTTGCGCCGTGCCCGTTGTGCCCCTCTTTTTTCATCGACCCTTGGGAACCCGGAAGCCGAGAGCACCCCATCATCTTGTTCGACACGCTCACGCCACCTTGCTTTTGGACCGGCTTCTCAACGAGTTGTCGGATCATCGGAACGTTGCCGTGGCACCGTTTCCGTTCTTGTCGCCATGACACTCCTTTTCTTCCGTCGTGGCGACCAAATGCTTCATATCTCTTATGTCAACCTTTAACTAAAATTGCATAAAACTTGATCATGGCATCCGCATCATGATAACAACCTTTAAATGTTAAATTGTTGTTGCTTAATAATTGCTAAATATGCACATGGGGAGTTTAAGGAATTGTTGTTGTTATTTCCGGCCTCATTTAAAATGTCTGGTTAGTGTAGTTTGTTTAAGCTTCATCTCTTGCCATGTTTAATAAAAACATTTAACCTTGTCTTGTAAATAAACGGGAGTCAACTAAATAAATATAATGTGGTGTTTCGTTAGTATGCAACTCGTTGCATATTGAGCTCCACTTAACTTGTAGTATTTGTTTGTGCACTTTGCCATGCCATGTTGAATTAAACCGGACATGCATCATATTTGGTTGTGCATCATGCCATGGTTATGATATGTGTGTTTACCGTGTTGTTTGCTTCTTTCCGGTTTGCTTCTATCTTTAGCTTCGGTTCCGTTCCGGAGTTGTGAGGATTTGTTCGACTACTGCATGGACTTGTTCTTCTTCCATGCGGAATTCTAGGCAAGATGACCTTACCCAGATATCACTACTATCTTTGCCTATTGCTAGATGTCTCGCTCTTTAGCTTATAGCCTCGATGCCTATGTCTGTTTGTCAGCCCCCTATTATTGCCATGAAACCTCTAACCTTTGACACCTTCCCAGCAAACCGTTGTTTGGCTATGTTACCCGCTTGCTCAGCCCCTCTTATAGCGTTGTTAGTTGCAGGTGAAGATGAAGATTGCTCCATGTTGGCACTTGTTGTGGGAATATCACAATATCTCTTAAATGTATTAACACACCTATATACTTGGCAATGGGTGGAAGGCTTGGCCTTTTGCTCGGTGTTTTGTTCCACTCATGCCACCTTAGGACCCGATAAACCGGTGTTATGTTCCCGGATTTTGCGTTCCTAACACGGTTGGGGTTTATGGTCCCCCCTCGATAACCCGCTTAGCGCTAAAGCTTTTCCAGCAAGGCCCAACTTTGGTTCTACATTTGCCTAACAGCTAAAACTTGCATAGGGAGTAATTAACCCTCTTCTTAATCAACCCCCGGACTAGTGCTCCACATGAGTGTTGGTCCAACCGAGCAGACTGCAGGGCCGCCTTGGGGAAACCCGAGGTATTTGGTATTTTCCTGTAGGCTGTCTCATCCGGTCGTGGCCTGAGACTAGATACGCACGGCTACTGTCAGGGTGTCGGCACGCCGGGATTTCTTGCTGGATTAGTTTTACCTTAGTCGGAATATCTTGAGCACGGGATTCCAAGAATACTCAGGTATTCCCACCTTGGAGTTGCGACTCCGCAGATCGTGAGCTTATGATGGGCTAAGTTGGGACACCCCTGCAGGGTTATGATCTTTCGAAAGCCGTGCCGCGGTTATGTGGCAGATTGGAATTTGTTAATGTCCGGTTGTAGAAAACTTGATAGAGGATCCGAAGTAAAACACACAACTGTGTGAGTAACCGTGGCTGTCTCTTTTCACTTTGAGAAGAGAACACGGTGGGATTATGTTTGACTCGTAGGTAGTTCAGGATCTTTAGCGATCACTACTAGTTTGCGACCGTTTGCGTAGATGCTCATCTTATTCTTGTACTCATAAGTTAGCCACCATATTTTGCTTAGCCGCTGCTGCAACATCACCACTTTACCTCTTCCTACCCTTTAAGCTTTGATAGTCTTGTTACCCATGGTTATGGGATTGCTGAGTCCTCATGGCTCACAGATACTACAACAACAGTTACAGGTGCAGGTTTCTGTTGTCTTGACGTGAGAGCGATGTTCGTTTTGTTGGAGTTCTTCTTCTTCTTCTTCTTCTTCTTCTTCTTCTTCTTCTTCTTCTTCAGTCTTGGGTTAGGTTCCGGGTCGGCAGCCTGGGATAGCAGATGGATGTCTTGTGTTTTCATGTTTGCATCCGTAGTCGGATGCCTTGTATTGATGTTGTTGTATTCATGTGTGTGGTATGTATTGTTGTATCCCCCATGTATGTATGTAATGGTACGATGTAATGATATCCATCTTGCTAAGCGCCCAAAATTCGGTTGTGCCCCAATCACGCAAGTGTCACGTGATCGGGATAGAATCGCATCTTGGGTCTGACAGCTGATCTCTACTTTCTTGATGCGTTGCTGCATGCCGCGGGAACTAGTCTCCGCGATGAGCGGCGATGAGCTCTTTCTTGTCCTCAAGATGTTGCTAGAGAGCATCCACGGATTCCTCCACCAGCCTTCTACGCTCGATGCGCAGCATGGCATTCTCGTCCATAAGTTTATCGACGATGACGCCGGTCCTCTTCAACAAGGTAGTGGTCTCCTCCTGCTGCTCCGCACTTCCGACGATCTTTGCCCTCAGCAGGTCGCGGTCGGCCCGGAGCTTCACATTGCTCTCATTTAGTTGCCGGATGACGTCGGTAGCCTGTTCAAAAGAGGCTTTCATGTCGTCCTGCAACCTTGCCCAGCTGGAGATCTGATCCATCTGGCTATGGACGATCGCATGCATGCGCCTGTAAGAGTCCTCGCCTGCCCGCGAGACATTTTCCCAGGCCGCCGCGGTGCGGGGGGACATCTTTGCTGCATTCGCGGCGCGGCGAGACATCTCTTCTGATTTCGCGGCGTGGCCGGACCAGTCTGATGCATCGACAACGCGGCTGGACCTTCGTGCTGCTTCGGCGGCGCGACAGGACCTTTGTGCTGCTACGGCCGCACGGCGGGACATGTCGGTTGCATTCATGGTGAGGCGGGACATCTCACATGCTTCCGCTTCCATTCTCGCATCTCCCTGGTGGCAATCTCTCGACCCAGAACTCACGCTAGCCATGGTAGATGCAAGGGAACAATGATGAATGACTTGTTTGTTTATGTGGATGAGGAGTTGAGGAGGAATGTGCAGTCATCTTGGAGTGGTAGTATTATAACCGAGTACTAATACACTCCTAAGTGGGAAACCGTTTAGGTTTTCATCGGTGTGAATAGGTTTGAAATTTGGAATGTGACGGGACGCAGGCTCAAAATTTACTGACGGTTGCACTTGCGGCACTATTCCCGGAAGGCGTAATGTGGGCACATACGCATTCTCAGTCGCGTACATGGCGTTGGCACCATAGGGTGCACCTCAATAGGCAACATATGCACACGTCTTGTTCCAACAACCGTGCGCGATCGTTATTACCATCGTGCACGCTTCTTTTAATTAGAATGTGTGTGCCCGTCTAGCGCACACACGTTGATCTATCTAAATGTTTCAGTTTGTTGTGGCTAATCGCAAACAGTTTATCCGTGTGAATTGCATGCCATCAATCGTAGACACTTTTTTTGCTAATAATTGCACACACTTTGATCTGGCTGACCCGTTTCTGTTCTATTGCCTAATCGCAAACACTTAATCCTTCTAAAGCATATGCCCTCAATCGCACACACCTTTATCTAGCTGCCCGTTTTTATTGTTCCTCCTCATCAAAAACAGTTCATCTGAGTGAACCATATGACGTATATCTCACACGCCTTCATCTGGTTGCCCATTTCTTTTGTTCCTCCTCATCGCAAATAGTTCATTGAACTGAACCGTATGCCCTGCATCGCATACACAAATAAAATCTGAACCGTGTTTGATGGCTCCGCCATCGCAAATGTTTTGCACCTTTTTTATGGTTCTTTTAAACCACCGTTTGCGATTATTGCATCGCACACAATTTCGTCGAAGGGTCTCTGATCGTAGTGTCGCGTTAGTAGCATCCTGCAGTAGTGAATGAAAAAGAACCAGATAATGATGTTGAAATAGAACCACCAGCTGATCTTGATAATCCACAACCCAAAAATAGATGTTATGATAAAGGAGACTTTAATGCTAGGAAACACGGTAAAGAAATAGAACCATTGGTTCAAAAACCTATACCTTTTCCACCCAAGCCAAGTAAAAAGAAAGATGATGACGAATTTGTACGCTTGGTTGAAATGCTGAGGCCGGTCTTTTTGCGTACTCGCTTGACTGATATCTTGAAAATGCCTCCTTACGCAAAGTACATGAAAGACATCATCACCAATAAGAGAAAAATACCAGAAGCTGAAATCTCAACCATGATTGATAATTATACTTTTAAGGATGGAGTACCTAAAAACATGGAGACCCAGGAATACCAACTATACCTTGCTCCATCAAAAAGAATTATGTGAAAACTTCTTTATGTGACTTAGGAGCTGGTGTTAGTGTTATGCCCTTCTCTTTATATAAAAGACTTGATTTGAATAAACTCACACCTACTCAAATATCTTTGCCAATGGTCGACAAATCAACTGCCATACCTATCGATATCTCTGAGGATGTGCCCGTTGTTGTTGCTAATGCTATTTTGACTGACTTTGTCATACTTGAGATGCCCGTGGACGACAACATGTCGATTATACTTGGTATACCCTTCTTGAATACTGCAGGGGTTGTTATTAAATGCAATAAAAGCAAGGTCACTTTTCATATCAATGGTAAGGAGCATACGGTGCACTTTTCGAAGAAACAATTCCAAGTGAATGGTATTAATGTGAGTGAAAAATCTCCGACAATTACTATTTGAAGTTTTCATCTACCTCTACCTACTGCTAAAAAGAAATATGAAATGCTTATTGTGGGGGACATTCATATCCCCGGTGAGGTAACTTAGTGATTTACGAAAGTTCTTTGGTTTCATGCTAATCGAAAGTGGTTGTTAATAAGACTTGATCAACCTTATTAATAGATCATTTTTGAGAGGTATGAAGTTGATGAATTTAGTGAGCACTACCTTCTATCCCTGACTTTTGTTTTCTCTTTTTATTAGTTAAATAAAGTAAAATGCCATGTTCTGTATGTTTTCTGATTTTCCCGTGCAATAAAAAATGACCCAAAAATAAAAGTTCTCAAAATGCTCTGAAAATTTAACACGATTTTTCCCTTAATATTTAAGAATTTCTTGTGCAAATAATATCAAAGGGAGGTGCACCAGGTGGGCACAACCCACCTGGGTGCGCCAGGACCCCCAAGCACGCCCTGGTGGGTTGTGGTCCCCACGTGGGCCCCCTCACTTATCTCTTTACACCACATCATCACCTACCTCCAGAAAAATTCACCATTGCTCTCTATCTCTCTCGTGTTCTTGCTCTCAAACCCGCGGATTTTGATCTCTTTGCCCGAAGCTCCGTTTCTGAAACTGTTTCAGGGGATTGTTACTTGGTATGTGACTCCGTTTGTCCAAAGAGTTTTTGTTTTAGTGGTTTATATTTTGAATAATTAGCTACTCTTGGTGCTACTGCAGATGAGCTTGCATGTTGAATTCTTAGAGTTCTAAGTAGTTTGAATGCTTGTTATGGCCTCTATGTATCCCTATGAGTAGCTGTTATCAATATTATGAAGTTTTGTTAACAAATTTTTGTGGACTAAAAATTTCAGAATTTTTGTTCCTAGGAAAAACATGAGTATTTTTAGGAAGTTTGCTTCCAAAAAGAACTCCAAGGGAGTGATTGGAGAGTCATCTGATAGTGATCTCCGCCTTTGAAGAATGGCGAAGCTAGGGCCATGCGAATGGCCGCATAACCCGTTCATGGAGGAGGCCGGAATACTTCAGGAGTTTACACGATATGCTGCTAATGCCGGCCTCACCAACTTCATTGCAGCTGAATGTGAATAGTATCATCTCCTCACAAATTCCTTCGTGCAAAGTTTTAAATTCTTATCTAGGAATAATCCCCCTGAGGTGCAGTTTAATTTATATGTTGAACGCCATTAGATATCGTTGATTGAATTTTGTAATATATGCTTGCTTCCTTCTGATGGTGGTTTAGTTGAGCTTAGGCCAGCTGAGTTTGATGGCTTTTATCAAACTCTGACAGTGGGATATGAGAGAGGGGTATCGGGTATCACTGCCACTAGTTTACACTTCCCGATAGTACATTATTTTGCTCTTTTCATTGCAAAGTGTTTGCTTGCTAGGGAAAAAGTAGGTGCACTTAGTGCCCCAGACTTTGTTGTTTTACGTCACGCACTTCACGGCGACAACACTTATAGCATGGGAGCTATTGAGGCATGTCGCCTCCACATTAATGACAAAATACATGGTGGGATTTACGCTACTCGCTTGGCGATGTACTTTAATGTTCAGATACACCAGCATGATTATCCTTTACCTAAGGTTTATTTAGATCACCACCGGTTTATTGCTGCCGGTTACCCCAACATTCCTATTCCTTATAACCTGGTTTTTAGTGTGGACACCCGTGATATTATCCCCTTGACCGCACCTGTTTTGTTTGATCCTATTGCTAGGGGCGGATATAGGATTATGCCTGAGAACATCGTCGCCTACCGAAACAACCTAGCTGCAGCACATGAGGAGCCTCACGAGTGGGACCCTCAGGTGCCCGTTCCTCAGCAATTCAACATGGGACCCCATGGCTTCTACGACAGGTGATCACCAAGTTAGGCCAAAAGCCTAAGCTTGGGTGAGTACGTGTTTCTCACTGACTTTACATTCATGTTCACATATCATTTCAATTTGTCGGTGTTCACACTTTTTCATTGTATTATCCATGCTTAATTTATTATCTTGCCTTCTTCTTGTGTGTTTGAAAAACCTTAGAAAAACTAAAAAAAAGTTAGTTAGTTTACCTTCTATGCTTGCTTAGTTGTAATATTAAGAAGAAAACCCAAAAAGATTTCCTTGTTCTTCTTTTGCTTATTGGGAGCTTTCCCGTGTAAATAGTTTTTCTCGTTTTTGCTTTCCTCTTTGATTGGCTTGTTCTAGAAAACCAAAAACACCAAAAATATTTCAGTATGTTTCTCTTTATTTCTTTTCTTTTTATTTGAGTCGTACCAAGGAGAAGACCACGATGAAAATAATGAGTGGCTCTCATATGCATAATTGTTGATCTAATGAAGAGCCCGTTTTACCTTGTCTTCTCCTGTTGAATAAAATGTTTGCAGATTCCAGCTTAGTCCACGACACTCTTGCACTATTATTATTTTCACATCATTCGGTCGTGCAAGTGAAAGGCAATAATGACGATATTCGATGAACTGGCTATGGCAGAGAGAAACTGGTATGAACTCGAATTGTTCTATTTTTGTAAATATGTTTAACCTAGTATCCATGATTTAGCCCATTATGATTAAACTCGAATTGTTCTATTTTTGTAAATATCCCTTTGTTTCCAGTATGGACCCCGCTGCCACGGGAGGGTAGGACAAAAGATGTCAGGCAAGTTCTTTCCATAAGCACGTATGACTATTTACGGAATACATGCCTACATTGTTGTTGTCACTGCTATCAAAACTACCATATTACTTTGCTACTAATTACTTGTTGCAGATAATTAATCTCCAGGTGTGGTTGAATTAACAACTCAGCTGCTAACACTTGCAAATATTCTTTGGTTCCCCTTGTGTCGAATCTATAAATTTGGGCTGAATACTCTACCCTCGAAAACTATTGCGATCCCCTATACTTGTGGGTTATCAATAGATAATTACAAAAACATCAAGGACATTTTACATGCCAAAAGTTTATACAAGGTAAAGGTTTACACAGAGCCTAAAAGAAATGATTTAAAAATCTCAATGATGCCCTGCTACACGTCTGCGTCGTTTCTCCTTGGTAATACGTCCTTGAAGGAGAGGAGTCTGATGGTCATCTACGAAAAGGAGGAATATGGAAAGAAGTCCCCGCACAACCGTAGATAAAGTGGGTTCTTTAACGAACCTGCAGTAAAAACATATTTAAGGTCCGAATAGGGTCAAGCCGTACTATGGACCATTTTCCATAGTGTGCCTCCGGCACTGCCCAAGGTATTTCAAGGGCGTAATTGTGTATGCGAGGTACGTATACCGCAACCTTATGGGGCAGTTGGCGGAGGCTAAACTGCTACTCAAGCTCAGGTTCTACCGAGCTACCGCGTTGCAATGCGGGTCAGACACATTTAGCAGTGTCTTGGGTCTTGATGACCTGTGAGTTGTTCGGCTTGATAAGGCCGCCTTGAACTTTGGCTACAAGGGCCGTGGCATGCTCCTTAGTACGGAGGGAGCGCTCCATATTCCCATTTACTGTGATAACACCATGATGACTATGCATTTTAAGCTTGAGATAAGCATAGTGCGGGACTGCATTAAAGCGGGCGTAAGCGGTTCATCCGAGCAGTGCGTGATAACCACTACGAAAGGGGACGATGACGAAGATCAATTCTTTGATCAATACTACCTCCAGTGTTAATGTCAAGCCCAAGATGCGATTCTATCCCTATCACGTGACACTTACGTGATCGGGGCACAACCGCATTTCGGGCGCTTAGCAAGATGGATATCATTACATCGTACCATTACATACATACATGGGGGATACAACAATAGATACAAATCTCATGAATACAACAACATCAATACAAGACATCTGACTACGGATGCAAATATGAGAAACACACGACATCCATCTACTATCCCAGGCTGCCGACCTGGAACCTAACCCAAGACTGAAGAAGAAGAAGAAGAAGAAGAAGAAAGAACTCCAACACAACGATCATCGCTCTCACGTCAAGACATCGGAAACCTGCACCTGCAACTGTTGTTGTAGTATCTGTGAGCCACGAGGACTCAGCAATCCCATAACCATGGGTAACAAGACTATCAAAGCTTAATGGGTAGGAAGAGGTAAAGTGGTGAGGTTGCAGCAGCGGCTAAGCAGATATATGGTGGCTAACTTACGAGTACAAGAATAAGATGAGCATCTACGCAAAACGGTCGCAAACTAGTAGAGATCGCTAAAGATCCTGAACTACATACAAGTCAAACATAACCCCACCGTGTTCTCTTCTCAATGTGAAAAGAGACAGTCACGGTTGCTCACACAGTTGTGTGTTTTACTTCGGATCCTCTGACAAGTTTTCTACAACCGGACATTAACAAATTCCAATCTGCCACATAACCGCGTGCACGGCTTTCGAAAGATCATAACCCTGCAGGGGTGTCCCAACTTAGCCCATGACAAGCTCTCACGATCAACTGAAGTAATAATAATTATTACCCCTTATCTTAGGGAAATCCGATCAGGCTCGGTATCCCGGTGCACAAGACATTTTGACAATGGTAAAACAAGTCCAGCAAGACCTCCCAGCGTGCCGACACCCTGATAGTAGCCACGCGTATCTCGTCTCAGGCCACGTCCGGATGGGACATCCTACGAGTAAAACCAGCCCTCGGGTTTCCCCAAGGTGGCCCCGCAATCCGCCCGTTTGGGACCAACACCATCAACACTAGACCCCCCTGCTATGTAGAAAAGAATCTCGAGGGAGCGTCCCCCCTATGCAATTTAATTAATTAATTAAGTTATTATTATGAGGCAAATTAAAACCAATGTTGGGCCTTGCTGGAGGAGTTTTATTCAAAGACGAAGTGTCAAGGGGTCCCCATATACCCAACTGTGTAAGGAACGCAAAATCAAGGAACATAATGCCGGTTTATCGGCGCCTAAAGTGGCATGAGTGGAACAAAAACACCGAGCAAAAGGCCAAGCCTTCCATCCATGCCCATTATATAGGTGTGCTAAATAATAATCATAGATATTGTGATATTCCAACAACAAGTTCCAACGTGGAACGATCTTCATCTTCACCTGCAACTAACAACGCTATAAGAGGGGCTGAGCAAGCGGGTAACATAGCCAAACAATGGTTTGCTAGGAAGGTGTCAAAGGTTAGATGTTTCATGGAAACAAGGAGAGGGGCTGACAATAATGATGGGTAACGCGACATATAACGATAGCATCGAGACACTAAGCATGGCAATGATAGTAAAGGTATCCAAGGGTATGGTCATCTTGCCTGAGATCCCGCAAGGAAGATGAATGAGTCCATGAAGAAGACGAAGAAGAAGCCTTGAAGACGAACCACGAGAAGACGAACGAATCCTCACGATCGCAACGGAACAAGCACTAACAAGAAGAAGCAAGCAATAAGGTAAACACGCAACACAAGAACATGACACTATGCTCAAGCAAGTATGATGCAAGACAAGTCTATATATGATGCAAGACAAGTCTATATATGATGCAATACATGGCAAGGTAGGAAGCACAGAAAAACAGCACAAGAACATGACAATATGCTCAAGCAAGTATGATGCAAGACAAGTCTATATATGATGCAATACATGGCAAGGTAGGAAGCAAAGAAGAACAACATCACCCAACAAGTTTAAATGACGCCGGAAACTACATATAACAAATCCGGTAAGCCCTCATATGCATAATTTGAAATTATCCCAGAACTGAACAAACCTTAAGTTAAAGTGGTTAAACAGCAGATTAACATGCACCATGATGATCTACACGAAATTCTAGCCAAGTTTCATATAAAGTTCATTTCATTCGGAGCTACGGCCTAAAAGATATGAGCAAAACAAGACAAACAAGTCAACGGTGCAAGATGCACCCAAACATGAAGCAAACTCACTCCAAACATGAAAACAACATGATATTATGATTCTACATGCAAAATCACACAAGTTTCATATAGGACACACTCAAAACGGAGCAACGGGCTAAAAGATACACATGAAACAAGATATAACAACAAGCTGAAGTTAACAGCCACATAGCAACTTCGGAGCAATGTAAATATAAGCTAAAGCACCCAAACATGGTAACAAGAAGCATGGATGTGAATTAGACATGATACTTAACAAGTAGGAACTTAGAATACACCCAAAACCTTGCTGGAACACATTTAAACAAGCATGGCAAGTTGCAATAAAATTATCCAGACTTGGCCAAAATCTGGGAAGGCAAAACATCATCACGATGCTGCCTTTGGAGGCACAAAACAACAAGCATATCAACTATAATAAGAACATAAAGAGCATGGACATGTAGTAGACATAACCTACAGCAAACAACTCCATTGGAGCAATTCCATAGGAGGCATGGATCAATAGCAACAAGCTACACAAAATTGATCATGCTGATAAAAACCTGACAGGTATAATTTATAGCAACTTGAGAGCAAGAAATAAATAAGCTACAGCAGGTCATATGAGCAAGTAAGGGCATGAATGGATAGTCAATAACATGGACAATAAGACATGATCATTGGCCACTCCAAAACAAGCATGGATTTGACTAGGGCATCAAGCAAACATAGCATCAGGTTATAACAGATTCCAGACTTAGCAGTTTTTTCACTAAGTATGAAACAGAAATAACAACATGGCATGTTTACAAGCTTGTTTAAGTCACCTCAAGGCATATCATGGAAAATGGTTTGCACCACAGCAAAGACCATATAATGGTGATTCTAAAACATCTAGACATGTGGCATGAAGACAAACACATCAATAGCAAAGAGCAATTGAAATCAGCATCTCATAACAAGTTTCAGAACTTAACAGCCCAATGCACTTTTGCAACAGAGAATAACATGGCAATAAGGACTCAAACAAGCATGCTACAACAACCATCATGTAGTACACTTCATAATGAACATTTCGACATATCATTTGCATCATTTGGATAAAAATGCACCAAGTTATCATATCTAAAACATCGCATGAAAATAACAAGTTCCAGCAGTTTATAAAAAGTAGCACTCTTGCAACAGAGATTAGAGCAACTAGATGAACTCAAACAAGCATGGCACAATGGAACAAAGTGTAGAGCACATCACCACGATCATTTTGACATATCATTCACTCAAATTGGACATACACACAAATAGTTACAACCTCACAAAGATGCAACATAAATACTGGCAGAAAAGGACTTAGCAGTTTAAGACTTAGGAAAAAAAAACACAGAGAGCGTCTAATGCTAAATCACGGCCAGGGCGTCGGATAAGGGAAAGGAGGGGGGAGGTGGAGCTGGGCTCACCATGGTGGGCCGATCCCAAGTGGAGGAGGCAGGCTCGAGCGGCTGGGGACCTGGACCGGCCCACGTGGTCGAGGCGGGGCGAGGCCCAGGCGGCGGACGGGGCTCGGCCTTGCTGCGGTGGCCGAGGCCAGCGTGGAGGCCCACGCGCAGGAGGCAACTCCCTCCTCGAACCGGAGCAGGAACGAGGTAGGGCGGCGGCGCGATGGTTGCCCGGCCGGAGATCGCCGGCGGGGCGCCTGGGCGGCGGGGAGAGTTGGCACTGGGGGCCGGTGGGAGGAAATCCGGCCGGATCCGGGCGCAGAACGGCGAACACGGCGGCGCGGTGGTCATCCAGAGCGGCGGTGCGGTGGTTGTGAGGATGGGCGGCGGCGGCCTGGTCCCGGCGGCGGACGGCGGCGGCAACTTGCCGGCGACGGAGGCGAACGGCGGCGGGGGAAGAGGCGTCGGTGCCGCAGCGCTCGGGATCGAGGAGCGGGGCGGCGGAGCGGGCTCGCGCGGGCCCGATCCGGGTCCGCGGGCCGTGGCGGCGGTGGGAGGTGGCTGCGGCCACGTGTCCGCGCGGGAGTGGACGAGAGCGGGGGAGGCGATGACGTGGCACGCCCTCATTGGCTGAGGTGAGGTGGAGGGGCGCTGGACATGCCCGGCGGCGGGACGGACATGTCCGGCTGCGCTGAGGGGGGATTTTTAGGGTTTCATCTGCACGAAAATGGAGGGAGAGGCACATATTTATTGGTAGAGGGAGCTAGGAGTGTCCAAATGAGGAGCCGTTCGCGGCCACGTGATCGTGATCGAACGGCCAAGAGCGTGGAGGGGTTAGAATGGGCTAGGTGGGCTGTGTGAAAGGGGTGCTGGGCCAAAAGACAAAAGGCTTCCGGTGGTTAACACGGTTAACCGTTGGGCTATCGAACGAGCTCCAAACGCGACGAAACTTGACAGGCGGTCTACCTATGCTATAATAAGACCACACGCCAAGTTTCAACCCATTCCGAGAACGCTTTCCGGCCACTCACAAAATATTTAAACGGAGGCACCGTGAGCGCGTGCAAGTGTGTCTGGGCTCAAAACGGACAATGGAAAGGACGGGCAGACTCGGACGGATGCAAGTTTTGAAAACATGATGTTGCAACACACATGATGACATGGCAAGATGCAACACGCAAGCAGATGACATGGCAACGACGACGAAGAACTGGCTGACACCTGGCGCACCAGTCTCGGGGTGTCACAACACTCCCCTACTAACAAGAGATCTCGTCCCGAGATCTTAGGAACGAGACGGAAGGGAAAAAGGAAGAACGAAGTTCTTCGAGGTCAAAATAGTGAAGCCAAAGAATCTGAGAGGTTGAACAATTTGAAAGAAAGAATATAACGGAGATGAACAAGATTGAGAAGCTCCGTTACAAAAGAGGAACAAGGAACACAAGAAAACCAAGGGGGTTGAAACGCACGAAACAAGAGCTGAATGAACAAGAATGAATTCGAAACCACTCCGGTTGATAAGAGATAGAAAGGAATCCGAACAAAAGAATTCGGGTAGCACTCCGGCTGAAACTTAAAGAAATAGCACACCGGTTGAAAAGAATGGAATGGAACAAGAACTTGAGAAGATGGAACAAAGCATGACGAAATGAACAAGACAATGCCTCCGGAAGAATTACAAAAGTGAAATGAAAAGAACGGATAAGAGAACAACAAGTTCCACCGCGAATTAATTTGAAAGCATCCTTGCGAAGAAAGGATGAATGGAGTTGTTGATAAGATCAACAACAAAAGAATAAGCTTGTTGTGGACTTATTTAAACATCTCAAGACTTGAGGTGAATTATACCGCAACCAAAATATTGATGAGCTGAGAAGAGCGAAGAATGCAAAACTCCACTACAAAAGGAATAAGGAGAATTATTTGCACTCGACAGGCAAAAGAATAAGAATGCTTGAGTTGCTCCAGAAGAATTAGATGAACGATTGACGAATGATTTGAATTGCGATGAACCTCCACGAAGAACTCCGGTAACGAAAGGATGATGAATATAGAAATGACGGATGAAAAGAATAAGATTAAAACCTTGCAGTGATTAGTCGGGGTTCCGACGAGATGGCCGAGAAAACTTGAACTCCGGAAAGAAAATATGAAAGCACTTGGGACTAGAATTTATTCATCAAGAATAACTCCGAAGGAATGAATAAATCAACTTGATAAAAAGAATAAGAATTATGATATGCTTATCCTACACTAATAAAATTGATGAGAAGCAATGGATTCACATATCCCTTATTCTCGATGAAATTGATTAGAGAAGGATATATCGCGAACTTGGAATAATCTTCATGAAACAGCGGTAGGATTGAAATAAAATGAGTGAATTGATATGATAACACCGGAAAAGAACTCTTGAGCGAACCACCGTAAGGAATTCAAGCCGAGTGAAGAAAGAGAACGAACCACCGTAAGAGAATTGAAACCACTTGAAGAAAAGAGCGAACCACCGGAAAGAATTAAAATTGAATGATGAAAGAGAACAAACCACCGTAAAGAATTGAAACTGAGTGAATACAATAGAATGAATCGCCGGGAAGGATTAAGCACTTGGGGAATTTTAAATTGACGAGAACGAAGAGATCGTGAACTGATTAAAAAATACTTTATAGAAGCACCGGAAGAATGTGGGACGAACGAAGAGGCATCATGAGGAATATTTGGAGGACGAGGTTGAAAAATGCGAACGAAGAAATGTTCTGAAATGATGGCCTTCGAAGGAACACAATGAAAAGAATTCATGAATAGCTCTGGATGAATGAAAAGAAGAAGGGTTGCAACACACATGAAAAGAATTGCAAACAAACTTCGGAAGGCACGTGACTGATGGAATCCATACTTATGCCACACTTGAAAAGAATTTTGGAACACTCCGGGAATTAGAAGAGTCAGGTAAGATCCTGGGAAAGACCTGTGGGTTATGAGCCCACCGAAGAGAAAACTTCGTTGAAAAAAGATTGAAAAGGAGTGTGACGCCCGAGACCGACGTCCCAGAAGATTCCCGAAGTTCCAGACGTTCCGGGTTCTTCGTGTGTTGCATTTGTGCCTGTGTTATTTATTTTTGCATTGCATCATGTCATCATGCCATCATGTCATATTTATTTTGCATCTCAACCTAAATAAATTGTGTGGACCTTCGGTCCATTTAAATCGAGGGAAGAATGTCTTCTCTTTATAACATATAAAAGCCTCTCAATAGTTAGGGAGCTATATTAAAATATTCCAATTGTTTGGGATCACCGTAACACACTTGCAATATTTCCCCATGTCTTTTTCACTTCGAGTTTCTCCTTCAAAAATCTTGCCAATAATTCTTTTCCGTTGTTTCGAGGTTCCTCCGAAAATTGGAACATTTTTTTGGACACTTCAATATTCAAGTCTTAGTTCAAACTATTTGAATTAAATTCAAATATGTTTGAATTATTTTCCGATCTGGCCTTTTGTATTTTTCTCCGGTCGTGCTTATTTTTATGAGCCCGAGAAAAAATATAATTCCATGTGCTAACTTTTTCCTAACTCCCCTCCTCTTTTCTTTCTTCTCTTTTATTTTCTGCTAAAGAAAATAAATAAGAAGGCAGCCAGCCTCTAGGCCTCTTGGCCCACTCCGGCCCAGGCCTCTCCTCCCTTCTATTCTCCCTCCTGGCCCTATAGGCCACCGCTTTCCACCAGCCCAGCCGGCCCACTTTGGCCCAACCCGGCGCTCCTAACCCTAACCAAGCGCGCCCCGCTCCCTCCGTTCCTCCCTCCGCCGCCAGGAGGCCCGAACCCTCGACCCCTCTCCTTCCCATCGACCCCGCACCCCGTGCCGCATCCCCTCTCCCCTCGAGCCTCTGCCTCTCCCCCTGACGCCATCTCCTCCTCTCGAGCGCCCGACCACCTCCCTCTATTCCCGCGCCGGCCAGGCCCGAGGCCTTCCTCTCCAGCCCCGCGCCCGAGCGCCCTTCCGTCGTTCGCCTCGCTCCCTGGCACCCCGCAAGCAGGCCGAGCACCTCCGCCCTGTTCCCTCCTGCCGATGCGCCGGCCAGGAGCAGTCACCAGCCCGTCGCCAAGGTTGTGGCTCAGCGCGCCTGGCTCCCTCCGTGGTCGCCACCCTCGAGCCGCCCTGCAGCGCCGGGGATGACCGCGCCGTCCAGCGCGCGCGCCGCGCCCCGATCCAGGTCCCCTTCCTCGCCTCCCGGCCGGATCCCGCGTCCCCTCCAGTCTCCTTCGTCGCCAAGGCCGAAGCCCGTCGATCTCTAGCGCGCCCGTGCCGTGTTCCCGCGGCCAGGAGCTGCCGCGCCCCGAGGTCCGCGCACGCCCCCGTCGGCCTCCTCCAGAGCAAGATGACCGCCTCTGCTTCGTCCAGTGCCCTCCTCTCCAGCAGCGCCACCGTCCAGCGCCGGCGTCCCGTCTCCGGCATCCGCGCGTGGCACCTCCTCGCCATGGCGCACAGAAAGCCGCTGCCATGGCCTCGTCGCCCCTTTTGTTGCTGCTGTTTTTTTGTTTTCGCCAAGTTGCCGCTGCATGGCCTCGCCGCTGTCCCGTGCTGCTGTAGTTTTTGTTTTGTTTTGTGTGTTGCTTGTGCTGTTGAACTTGACAGGGAACGCGTAAACGCCTATACGACCAAGTACCTCTCCGATGCTCAAGTCCGACTACTACATGTACAACTACGAGCTCGAGAATGACTACTCGGAGACCCCAAGTACCCCTACCGTCGCCCGTGTACCCCTACGGAACGTCCTCGACCAAGTACCCCGACGTCGCAAGTACCACGACACGAACTTGAACAACTACCGTCGCCGGAACAACTACTTCCCACTACGGAATGAGTTCCACTACCGTCGCCCGAGTACAACTACCGCTACAAGAACGACTACCTTCGGTGAAGAAATGAGAACGTCTACTTCCTCTCCGAACGGAACATCTACTTCCACTACACCCTGTGAACGACTACTTCCTCTACGAACCGTGTTCCACTACTTCCGCTACGAACTCGAACCGTCCCGAAACGCATGTTTCGAAGGTATAACCCCGAGTCGTGACCCGTGGATGCTTGTTGTGGTTGTATGAATGTCTCCCTTGTGTGCTCCGTGCCCGTCGTGCCGTTTCATCTTTTGTCATGTTCCTCGGTTGCCTCGTCACCGACTCGTGGGAACCCGGTAACGGGATCGCCCCACCTTTCATCTCGTTGACTCGCTCACGCCATCTTTCTTTTGCCCGGTCTCTCACCGAGATACCGGAACCGATATGATGCGTTGCATCATTTTCGGATCGTTGCCGTGGCACCCTTTCCTTCCACCGCGGTGACAATACTTCATATCTTCTTGTTATTCTTTTAATAAAATTGCATAAAACTTGATCATGTCATCCGCATCATGTTAACAACACTAAAATGTTTAATTGTTGTTTGCTTATAATTACTAAACATGCTCATGGGGATTTTCCGGATTTGTTGTTGTTATTTTCCGGCCTCATTTAAAATGCCTAGTTAGTGTAGTTTTATTATGCTTCACCTCTTGCCATGTTAACAAACATTTAATCTTGTCTTGTAAATAACGAGAGTCAACTAAATAAATAAATGTGGTGTTTCGTCAATATGCAACTCGTTGCATATTGAGCTCCACTTAACTTGTAGTATTTGTTTGTGCACTTTGCCATGCCATGCATAATTAAACCGGACATGCATCATACTTGGATGTGCATCGTATGCCATGTTTATGCTTGTGTGTTTACCGTGTTGTTTGTTTCTTTCCGGTTGCTTCTCTTGTTAGCTTCGGTTTCGTTCCGGAGTTGTGAGGATTCTCTCGTCTGTGTTGCTCCGCCTACTTCATGGATCCGTTCTTCTCCTTTGTGGAATCCCAGGCAAGATGACCGAACCCGGATACCATTACTATCTTTGCCTATTGCTATTAGTTCCGATCTTTAGTTTTGCCTCGATGCTCATGATCTTCTTGTCAGCCTCCTACTTGTAACCAATTGCCATGTTTAACCAACCTACCTACGCAAACCGTTGCTTGGCTAAGTACGCTTCGCTCAGCCCTTCTTATAGCATTGCTAGTTGCAGGTGAAGATTGAAGATGCTTGCTTCATGATGAAGTTTGGTTGGGTTATATCACACTATATAAATGCTTAAATGAAATCATCTATATATTGGCAAGGGTGGAAGGCTAAGCCTTTTGCTTGGTGTTTTGTTCCACTCATGCCGTTAGGAACCGTATAAACCGGTGTTATGTTCCTTGATTATGCGTTCCTAACACGGTTGGGGTGTATGGGACCCCCTTGATAAACCGCTAAGTGCTAAGTCTTTTCCAGCAAGTCCCAACATTGGTACTATTTGCCTAATAACTAATAAAACTTGCATGTGGACTAGCTATCCCTTTTATTTTAATTCTACAACCCCGGGCCAGTGCTCCACATGAGTGTTGGTCCGAAACGGGGGTTACGCGGGGCCACCTCGAGGAAACTCAAGGTTTGGTAAAAACCTGTGGGATCACCCATCCGGTCGTGTCCTGAGACTTAGATACGCGCAGCTACTATCAGGGTGTCGACACGCCGGGAGGATTTGCTGGATTAGCCTTACCTTAGTTCGGTTTAACTTGAGCACGGGATTCCGAGAATACTCGGGTCTTCCCACCTATGGAGTTGCGAGTCCGCGGATCGTGGGCTTGTAATGGGTCAAGTTGGAACACCCCTGCAGGGTTTGAACTTTCGAAAGCCGTGCCCGCGGTTATGTGGCAGATGGGAGCTTGTTAATATCCGGTTGTAGATAACTTGACACAATGTTCCAATACACTACCAGCGTGTGTACCGTGACTGTCAATTTCCGAATAGGGATTCGGGAGTTGAACACGGTGGGGTTATGTTTGACCGGCTTTAGTTAGGATCACTTCGTGATCATCTCTCGACCGATGCGCCTTCTCTTCTCGCTCTCTTTTACGTAAGTTAGTGCTAGTTGCTGCTGCAGACTCTTGTTGTTCCTTCACCTCTCGTTCTTTCTTCAGCCTTGTCCTCACCCAAGGCTTAAATAGTCATGTTACCCGGGAACGGGATTGCTGAGTCCTCTGTGGCTCACAGTTACTTCACCACACCATATGCAGGTTCAGCCGAGTTTGATGCAGGAGTTGGATCAGTTCTTCACTGGGAGTTTGATGAAGAGCGTGGCCGTTTGTTTGTGACGCTTCGACGATCAGTAGTGGTTTCTACTAGGATTCGATCCTGACCTGTGGCTTTATGTTGTTTTGGTATCTTTCTTTTGATCTTCGCCCGTAGTCGGGTTGTGATGTTTTGAATGATGTATTGCTTATGTAATGTATTGTGTGAAGTGGCGAGTGTAAGCCAACTATCTCCTTTTGCAATTTAATCCCTCTTTTACATGAGTTGTGCAAAGATACCAAACTTGAGATCATTCTAGGATGGGCTTATATCTTTAAGTCGTGCCTCGACACGTAGGAGATATAGTCCCATCCTGGGCATTACAAGTTGGTATTAGAGCCTTCTCCGACCTAGAAGCCCCCACTGATTGATCGAATCTTTGACGGTTGAGTCTAGGCACACACTTGAAAATGTTTTGAGTCCTATATATATATATCGGAGAGTAGGATTTCTTTGCTTCTCATCCCTTTTCTATCTGGTGAGGACTCCTGACGTCTACTCTTGCCTCTTCTACTTTCAAAATTGCACCAAATTTTTTTTAGGATCCCGCGAGTATTCTGGGATTGTTTCGATGTTCTTGTGACAAGGATATTGTTCTCGATGCCTCCTGTTCCCGAGGAGTTGAGCTTCGGGGTATTGTTGTCACAAGCATATCGCGGCAGTACTAAATACTTAAGACGGCCGACATCGAAAACTCTCCTATGCGGTTAGTGGCAAGATAACCCCGACATCACCCAGTACTGGGGAGGTAGCTCGAGAGTATTGCCATAGCTTGTATAGTGGATGCTTTTCGAAGGTCCGAGGTAAACAGTTTCCGAGAAAGACTGGTTATGTGTTGAAGGATGGATACACCTGGATGTAGGTTTAGAGTTGATTGCGCGGTGCTTCCCGTGTATCCCCAACACCTGATTGCATAACTGGAAACTTTCGGAAATCTATAGGTGGGTTTCATCTAGTAGTTCTAGGCATTCTTCCAACGGATGCTCGATATGAAGTTCGGGGTTCTACATTGAGTGAAGTGGTTTTATGGACTTGTTCTGATCGGGAGTTGCATCTTAAAGGGTCCTTGGCTGTGCTGATCCGGGGATTGCAAAACCCTTTTGTAACACGTTCCATGAGCTTTGAGCACGAAGATGTCGAACGAAGCTTCTATCTTGTATTTGTTCTATCTGATCCTTGTTCCTTTTTATTTATTTTGTTCTCCAAGTGGCTTCTCGACTAGTTGATGTACCTGCGGAATTCATTTGTTCAAGTCTCTGTTCGAATGATATTGTGAAGATTAGGCTGCTACACATCTATCCTTTGTTCTTGTTCTGATTCTGGTATTCGAGTTGCTTCGATGTCAAATGTTGATTCCATACCTTTTCCTAATCGGTGTTCTCATATTTATATGGGAGTGCTAGTCCTTCTTAATCATCAAGATGGTCATGTTAAATTCTTTGTCAACCGGTGTCCATTTCATTCATCCCAAGTTGTCTTTGTTTTTCCCACCCTCCCACCCTTCTTCTTCTTGGAGTCAAAAATTCTCAGACGAAGTATCCATTTTATTCTTGTGAGGTTTCTTCATTTTTTCCTTCAATGTTCTTATCCGGTGATTTATCGTGAAGATGCTCAAGAACTTCAAATTCATCATTCTTTTGTTCTCAAATTCTGCCGGTGGATGTAATTCAAGATTTCGGTGTTGATCTTATCCTTTTCCTCATTTCATAATGTTTTTTTATTCCGGTGCACCAATTAATCATTCTACTCTTGCTATTCATATCCGGAATGCTGAAGATTCATAATTCCATTCTTAATCCGTTCAAATTATTTTGAGGATTGTCATCTTATTCAAGCCATTTAATTCAACCGGTGCTATATCTCGCAAGCAATCTTTTCCAATGGTGATTTCTTTTGAGTGGGCCCTAACCCACATGTCTTTTCCCAGGATCTTACCTGACTCTTCTAATTTTTCTGGAGTTATACTCAAATTCTTTTCAAGTGTGACATAAGAATGATTTCCATCAGTCACATGCCTTCTCCAAGATCGCTTTCAAATTCTTTTTCATCATTGTTTCAACCTTTTTAATTCTTCATTCTGGAGTGCTCAACAATTCTTCATGGCATTTCTCGTCTTTGCTCTCAACATTTGGAGACCGGAGAAGAGTTTCTCTTAAATCTTGGCCCGTTCCATTGAAGATTCGTGGTTCTAGCTTCTTACCATCCTCATAAGTGTTCCGTTTGTGAGGAATTCTTTTATATCATCCGAAGCATTTCATGAATTCTTTCCATTGTGATCCTCCGAAGGCCATCATTTTAGAATATTTCTTCGTTCTCAGTTTTCAACTTCGTCCTCCAACTATTCTTCATTGATGTCTCTTCGTTCGTCTCCATATTCTTACGGTGGTTCTTTCAAGATTACTCTTCCGTTGTTATCGTTTAATTCATTTGTTCTGTCATAATCCTACTGGTGGTTCGTTGAAGACTAGATCTCTCTTTAATTCTTTGCAACGAGAATAAGTAGTATGCCAAATCCTTGGTTGTCATCAATTTAAATTGGTGAAGGAGATGCATGCCATAATTCTTATTCTTATTCCTTCAAGGTGATTTAATTCTTTTGTCTGGAGCTTGTTCATCATATTCTCGGTTCTAAATTCTTCATCTTGTTTTCCGGAGCTCCAAGTTATTTCAATTACATCATTTCAAAGCTCCATCTAATTCATCGCAGGCCTTGAATCTTATTCTTTTTATCTTTCACGTCTCATGATTTCATTACCGGAGTTCTCTTGGTGGTTCATCATCAATTAATTCATCCTCGAAGTCTTCATCAACATTCTTGTTGGAGCTCAAGCATTCTTCATCATGCTTTCCAATTGCAATCCTTCTACCTTATCCTTTTAGATGGTGTTATGTCATTTTTGACAATTTTCCCTTCATGTTTCATGATTCACAAGTTGTCAGGAATGAGATATTTAAACCATCATTTTCCTTGTTCAGGAGATCTTTTCAACCCTTCAATTTATTCGTTGGAGTTATCTTGGGTTGTATTTCACCTAAAAGCTTTCCCTAAGGATTGTTGCTAATTATGGTGCTTATAAATGACCCAAGTTCTTCATTTATCATTCCGGTGAAATAAGTTTTTCGTCTCCTTGTTGATCTCAATCAAATCAATTGTTTTCGTTAGTGGCTGGTTATCACCTCTTAATTTTGAGATGTTTTCCATAAGCCCACATCAAGCTTATTCTTCTCGTTGTTGAAATTCCAACAACTCCGTTCAACCCTTCTTCGTAAGGTTGCTCTTTCAAATTCATTTGTCAGAGAAGTTGTCATTTTCTTCTCCGTTCTTTTCTTTTCTTTGACCTATATTCTATTCTTCCATTCCGGAGGCATTGTGATATTGCTCTCTTTTACCATCATCTCGTTTTATCAAGATCATGTTCTTTCCCTTGCTTATCATTTAACCGGAGTGTTGTATTCTTCATTCAATTCTCTCATCTTATCAAATTTTGCCTATCTTTCAACCGGAGTGCTGTCTGAATCCTTCTTACCCCTTGTGCCATTCTTTTAATTGTTTCGGAGGCTATATGTTGTTGTTTTCATCAAGTATCATCTCAACTTGGCAAGTTCTTGTTAATTCCTTCCATTTTCAGACGGAGTGCTGTCCAAATTTTGTCATTCTTATTCCTCGGTTATACCATTGGGGTTTCTTATTCTTTTGGTCCGTGAGCTCTTGTTTCATGTCTTTCAACCTTCAAGGTTCTTGTTATGTTCCTTGTTCCTCTTTTCTAACGGAGTTTTCATCTTCCTTCATCTCCGTTGCATTCTTTCTTTCAACTTGTTTAACCTCTCAGGTTCGTGGTTTCACTCGTTTGTCGAAGAAGCAACTTTGTTTTACCTCTTCCTCTTCCGTTTTTTTATCCGGTGATATCTCTAGGATCTCGGGTCGAGATCCTCTGTTAGTGTGGGAGAGTTGTGACGCCCGAGACCGACGTCCCAGAAGATTCCCGAAGTTCCAGACGTTCCGGGTTCTTCGTGTGTTGCATTTGTGCTTGTGTTATTTATTTTTGCATTGCATCATGTCATCATGCCATCATGTCATATTTATTTTGCATCTCAACCTAAATAAATTGTGTGGACCTTCGGTCCATTTAAATCGAGGGAAGAATGTCTTCTCTTTATAACATATAAAAGCCTCTCAATAGTTATGGAGCTATATTAAAATATTCCAATTGTTTGGGATCGCCGTAACACACTTGCAATATTTCCCCATGTCTTTTTCACTTCGAGTTTCTCCTTCAAAAATCTTACCAATAATTCTTTTCCGTTGTTTCGAGGTTCCTCCGAAAATTGGAACATTTTTTTGGACACTTCAATATTCAAGTCTTAGTTCAAACTATTTGAATTAAATTCAAATATGTTTGAATTATTTTCCGATCTGGCCTTTTGTATTTTTCTCCGGTTGTGCTTATTTTTATGAGCCCGAGAAAAATATAATTCCATGTGCTAACTTTTTCCTAACTCCCCTCCTCTTTTCTTTCTTCTCTTTTATTTTCTGCTAAAGAAAATAAATAAGAAGGCAGCCAGCCTCTAGGCCTCTTGGCCCACTCCGGCCCAGGCCTCTCCTCCCTTCTATTCTCCCTCCTGGCCCTATAGGCCAACCGCTTTCCACCAGCCCAGCCGGCCCACTTTGGCCCAACCCGGCGCTCCTAACCCTAACCTAGCGCGCCCCGCTCCCTCCGTTCCTCCCTCCGCCGCCAGGAGGCCCAAACCCTCGACCCCGCTCCTTCCCATCGACCCCGCACCCCGTGCCGCATCCCCTCTCCCCTCGAGCCTCTGCCTCTCCCCCCGACGCCATCTCCTCCTCTCGAGCACCCGACCACCTCCCCCTATTCCCGCGCCGGCCAGGCCCGAGGCCTTCCTCTCCAGCCCCGCGGCCGAGCGCCCTTCCGTCGTTCGCCTCGCTCCCTGGCGCCCCGCAAGCAGGCCGAGCGCCTCCGCCCTGTTCCCTCCTGCCGATGCGCCGGCCAGGAGCAGTCACCAGCCCGTCGCCAAGGCTGTGGCTCAGCGCGCCTGGCTCCCTCCGTGGTCGCCACCCTCGAGCCGCCCTGCAGCGCCGGGGATGACCGCGCCGTCCAGCGCGCGCGCCGCGCCCGATCCAGGTCCCCTTCCTCGCCTCCCGGCCGGATCCCGTGTCCCCTCCAGTCTCCTTCGTCGCCAAGGCCGAAGCCCGTCGATCTCCAGCGCGCCCGTGTCGTGTTCCCGCGGCCAGGAGCTGCCGCGCCCCGAGGTCCGCGCACGCCCCCGTCGGCCTCCTCCAGAGCAAGATGACCGCCCCTGCTTCGTCCAGTGCCCTCCTCTCCAGCAGCGCCACCGTCCAGCGCCGGCGTCCCGTCTCCGGCATCCGCGCGTGGCACCTCCTCGCCATGGCGCACAGCAAGCCGCTGCCATGGCCTCGTCGCCCCTTTGTTGCTGCTGTTTTTTTTTGTTTTCGCCAAGTTGCCGCTGCATGGCCTCGACGCTGTCCCGTGCTGCTGTAGTTTTTGTTTTGTTTTGTGTGTTGCTTGTGCTGTTGAACTTGACAGGGAACGCGTAAACGCCTATACGACCTAGTACCTCTCCGATGCTCAAGTCCGACTACTACATGTACAACTACGAGCTCGAGAACGACTACTCGGAGACCCCAAGTACCCCTACCATCGCCCGTGTACCCCTACGGAACGTCCTCGACCAAGTACCCCGACGTCGCAAGTACCACGACACGAACGTGAACAACTACCGTCGCCGGAACAACTACTTCCCACTACGGAACGAGTTCCACTACCGTCGCCCGAGTACAACTACCGCTACGAGAACGACTACCTTCGGTGAAGAAATGAGAACGTCTACTTCCTCTCCGAACGAAACATCTACTTACACTACACCCCGTGAACGACTACTTCCTCTACGAACCGTGTTCCACTACTTCCGCTACGAACTCGAACCGTCCCGAAACGCATGTTTCGAAGGTATAACCCCGAGTCGTGACCCGTGGATGCTTGTTGTGGTTGTATGAATGTCTCCCTTGTGTGCTCCGTGCCCGTCGTGCCGTTTCATCTTTTGTCATGTTCCTTGGTTGGCTCGTCACCGACTCGTGGGAACCCGGTAACGGGATCGCCCCACCTTTCATCTCGTTGACTCGCTCACGCCATCTTTCTTTTGCCCGGTCTCTCACCGAGATACCGGAACCGATATGATGCGTTGCATCATTTTCGGATCGTTGCCGTGGCACCCTTTCCTTCCACCGCGGTGACAATACTTCATATCTTCTTGTTAATCTTTTAATAAAATTGCATAAAACTTGATCATGTCATCCGCATCATGTTAACAACACTAAAATGTTTAATTGTTGTTTGCTTATAATTACTAAACACGCTCATGGGGATTTTCCGGATTTGTTGTTGTTATTTTCCGGCCTCATTTAAAATGCCTAGTTAGTGTAGTTTTATTATGCTTCACCTCTTGCCATGTTAACAAACATTTAATCTTTTCTTGTAAATAATGAGAGTCAACTAAATAAATAAATGTGGTGTTTCGTCAATATGCAACTCGTTGCATATTGAGCTCCACTTAACTTGTAGTATTTGTTTGTGCACTTTGCCATGCCATGCATAATTAAACCGGACATGCATCATACTTGGATGTGCATCGTATGCCATGTTTATGCTTGTGTGTTTACCATGTTGTTTGTTTCTTTCCGGTTGCTTCTCTTGTTAGCTTCGGTTTCGTTCCGGAGTTGTGAGGATTCTCTCGTCTGTGTTGCTCCGCCTACTTCATGGATCCGTTCTTCTCCTTTGTGGAATCCCAGGCAAGATGACCGAACCCGGATACCATTACTATCTTTGCCTATTGCTATTAGTTCCGATCTTTAGTTTTGCCTCGATGCCCATGATCTTCTTGTCAGCCTCCTACTTGTAACCAATTGCCATGTTTAACCAACCTACCTACGCAAACCGTTGCTTGGCTAAGTACGCTTCGCTCAGCCCTTCTTATAGCATTGCTAGTTGCAGGTGAAGATGGAAGATGCTTGCTTCATGATGAAGTTTGGTTGGGTTATATCACACTATATAAATGCTTAAATGAAATCATCTATATATTGGCAAGGGTGGAAGGCTAAGCCTTTTGCTTGGTGTTTTGTTCCACTCATGCCGTTAGGAACCGTATAAACCGGTGTTATGTTCCTTGATTATGCGTTCCTAACACGGTTGGGGTTTATGGGACCCCCTTGATAAACCGCTAAGTGCTAAGTCTTTTCCAGCGAGTCCCTACATTGGTACTATTTGCCTAATAACTAATAAAACTTGCATGTGGACTAGCTATCCCTTTTATTTTAATTCTACAACCCCGGGCCAGTGCTCCACATGAGTGTTGGTCCGAAACGGGGGTTACGCGGGGCCACCTCGAGGAAACTCAAGGTTTGGTAAAAACCTGTGGGATCACCCATCCGGTCGTGTCCTGAGACTTAGATACGCGCGGCTACTATCAGGGTGTCGACACGCCGGGAGGATTTGCTGGATTAGCCTTACCTTAGTTCGGTTTAACTTGAGCACGGGATTCCGAGAATACTCGGGTCTTCCCACCTATGGAGTTGCGACTCCGTGGATCGTGGGCTTGTAATGGGTCAAGTTGGAACACCCCTGCAGGGTTTGAACTTTCGAAAGCCGTGCCCGCGGTTATGTGGCAGATGGGAGCTTGTTAATATCCGGTTGTAGATAACTTGACACAATGTTCCAATACACTACCAGCGTGTGTACCGTGACTGCAATTTCCGAATAGGGATTCTGGAGTTGAACACGGTGGGGTTATGTTTGACCGGCTTTAGTTAGGATCACTTCGTGATCATCTCTCGACCGATGCGCCTTCTCTTCTCGCTCTCTTTTACGTAAGTTAGTGCTAGTTGCTGCTGCAGACTCTTGTTGTTCCTTCACCTCTCGTTCTTTCTTCAGCCTTGTCCTCACCCAAGGCTTAAATAGACATGTTACACGGGAACGGGATTGCTGAGTCCTCTGTGGCTCACAGTTACTTCACCACACTAGATGCAGGTTCAGCCGAGTTTGATGCAGGAGTTGGATCAGTTCTTCACTGGGAGTTCGATGAAGAGCGTGGCCGTTTGTTTGTGACGCATCGACGATCAGTAGTGGTTTCTACTAGGATTCGATCCTGACCTGTGGCTTTATGTTGTTTTGGTATCTTTCTTTTGGATCTTCGCCCATAGTCGGGTTGTGATGTTTTGAATGATGTATTGCTTATGTAATGTATTGTGTGAAGTGGCGAGTGTAAGCCAACTATCTCCTTTTGCAATCTAATCCCTCTTTTACATGAGTTGTGCAAAGATACCAAACTTGAGATCATTCTAGGATGGGCTTATTTCTTTAAGTCGTGCCTCGACATGTAGGAGATATAGTCCCATCCTGGGCATTACAAGGAGATAATGCGCCGAAACGATTAAAATACTCGAATGAGGTGACACCCTTGAATTAATTGAAAGACAAATGAATCTCCTGAGATTTCTTCGGAACTCCAGGATAATAAAATGGCGAGAGGTAAACGAGCAAGAGGAAACATTTGAACTGAGAAAGAATATGAACAACTCCGAGAAATTGGAATTGAAATCCTAGAGAAGAACAGAGGTGAAGAATATCGAATCGAGAGGAGAATTCATCGGGAGAAGAAAAGAGAAGAATGATGACGAGCTAGATGAGAATCCACCAGTTGAAATAACTGAGGAAAGAATGCAAAGGATTCACACGAGTAAGATGGATACTCGATTAAGGACTCCGGCACCGAGAAGAAAAGGGTGGACGGGTGGGAAAAGAAAGATAACTTCGGAAGAGGAAACAACACCAGTTGAAAAGACCTGAGGATTGAACTTGCAAAGAAGAAGAGGGTTGGAAACACTTGAAGAGAGATGCACCACATGAAAGAACTGACAACACAACGAACGAAAACTAACCGCGTGATCCTAAAAAAAATTTGAAGGAGAAGAGGAGTGATTCAAAACATCTACGTCAAGATTCCTCACCAGAGCGACGAAGGGGCAGGGGAGTAAAAAGAAATCCTACTCTCCGATATAACAAGACTCCAAAAAGGTTTTCTGCTAGACTCAACAACGGCCAGACTACGATCAATCAAGGGGGCTCCTATGGTCGGTCGAGGCTATGATACCAACTTGTCAGGCCCAAGATGCAATTCTATCCCGATCACGTGACACTTACGTGATTGGGGCACAACCGCATTTCGGGCGCTTAGCAAGATGGATATCATTACATCATACCATTACATACATACATGGGGGATAAAAAAATACATACAAATCTCATGAATACAACAACATCAATACAAGACATCCGACTACGGATGCAAACATGAGAAACACACGACATCCATCTGCTATCCCAGACTGCCGACCCGGAACCTAACCCAAGACTGAAGAAGAAGAAGAAGAAGAAGAAGAAGAAGAAGAAGAAGAAGAAGAAGAAGAAGAAGAAGAAGAAGAAGAAGAAGAAGAAGAAGAAGAAGAAGAAGAAAGAACTCCAACACAACGATCATCGCTCTCACGTCAAGACATCGGAAACCTGCACCTGCAACTATTGTTGTAGTATCTGTGAGCCGCGAGGACTCAGCAATCCCATAACCATAGGTAACAAGACTATCAAAGCTTAATGGGTAGGAAGAGGTAAAGTGGTGAGGTTGCAGCAGCGGCTAAGCAGATATATGGTGGCTAACTTATGAGTACAAGAATAAGATGAGCATCTACGCAAAACGGTCGCAAACTAGTAGTGATCGCTAAAGATCCTGAACTACCTACGAGTCAAACTTAACCCCACCGTGTTCTCTTCTCAAAGTGAAAAGAGACAGTCACGGTTACTCACACAGTTGTGTGTTTTACTTCGGATCCTCTGACAAGTTTTCTACAACCAGACATTAACAAATTCCAATCTGCCACATAACCGTGGGCACGACTTTCGAAAGATCATAACCCTGCAGGGGTGTCCCAACTTAGCCCATCACAAGCTCTCACGATCAGCTGAAGTAATAATAATTATTACCCCTTATCTTAGGGAAATCCGATCAGGCTCGGTATCCCGGTGCACAAGACATTTCGACAATGGTAAAACAAGTCCAGCAAGACCTCCCGGCGTGCCGACACCCTGATAGTAGCCGCGCGTATCTCGTCTCAGGCCACGTCCGGATGGGACATCCTACAAGTAAAACCAGCCCTCGAGTTTCCCCAAGGTGGCCCCGCAGTCCGCCCGTTTGGGACCAACACCATCAGCACTGGCCCCCCCTACTATGTAGAAAAGAATCTCGAGGGAGCGTCCCCCCTATGCAATTTAATTAATTAATTAATTAATTATTATGAGGCAAATTAAAACCAATGTTGGGCCTTGCTGGAGGAGTTTTATTCAAAGACGAAGTGTCAAGGGGTCCCCATATACCCAACCGTGTAAGGAACGCAAAATCAAGGAACATAATGTCGGTTTATCGGCGCCTAAGGTGGCATGAGTGGAACAAAAACACCGAGCAAAAGGCCAAGCCTTCCACCCATGTCCAGCATATAGGTGTGTTAAATAATAATAATAGATATTGTGATATTCCAACAACAAGTTCCAACGTGGAACGATCTTCATCTTCACCTGCAACTAACAACGCTATAAGGGGGGCTGAGCAAGCGGGTAACATAGCCAAACAATGGTTTGCTAGGAAGGTGTCAAAGGTTAGAGGTTTCATGGCAACAATGAGAGGGGCTGACAATAATGATTGGTAACGCGACATATAACGATAGCATCGAGACACTAAGCATGGAAATGATAGTAAAGGTATCCAAGGGTATGGTCATCTTGCTTGAGATCCCGCAAGGAAGAAGAATGAGTCCATGAAGAAGGCGAAGAAGAAGCCTTCAAGACGAACCACGAGAAGACGAACGAATCCTCACGATGGCAACGGAACAAGCACTAACGAGAAGAAGCAAGCAATAAGGTAAACACACAATACAAGAACATGACAATATGCTCAACCAAATATGATGCAAGACAAGTCTATATATGATGCAAGACAAGTCTATTTATGATGCAATACATGGCAAGGTTGGAAGCACAGAAAAACAGCACAAGAACATGACAATATGCTCAAGCAAGTATGATGCAAAACAAGTCTATATATGATGCAATACATGGCAAGGTAGGAAGCAAAGAAGAACAACATCACCCAACAAGTTTAAATGAGGCCGGAAACTACATATAACAAATCGGGTAAGCCCTCATATGCATAATTTCAAAATTAGCCCAGAACTGAACAAAACTTAATTTAAAGTGGTTAAACAGCAGATTAACATGCACCCTGATGATCTACACGAAATTCTTGTCAAGTTTCATATAAAGTTCATTTCATTCGGAGCTACGGCATAGAAGATATGAGCAAAACAAGACAAACAAGTCAACGGTGCAAGATGCACCCAAACATCAAGCAAACTCACTCCAAACATGAAAACAACATGATATTATGATTCTACATGCAAAATCACACAAGTTTCATATAGGACACACTCAAAACGGAGCAACGGGCTAAAAGATACACATGAAACAAGATATAACAACAAGCTGAAGTTAACAGCCACATAGCAACTTCGGAGCAATGTAAATATAGGCTAAAGCACCCAAACATGGTAACAAGAAGCATGGATGTGAAGTAGACATGATACTTAACAAGTAGGAAGTTAGAACACACCCAAAACCTTGCTGGAACACATTTAAACAAGCATGGAAAGTTGCAATAAACTTATCGAGACTTAGCCAAAATCTGGGAAGGCAAAACATCATCACGATGCTGCCTTCGGAGGCACAAAACAACAAGCATATCAACTCTAATAAGAACATAGAGAGCATGGACATGTAGTAGACATATCCTACAGGCTACACAAAATTGATCATGCTGATAAAAACATGACAAATATAATTTATAACAACTTGAGAGCAAGAAATAAATAAGCTACAGCAGGTCACGAATGGATAGTCAATAACATGGACAACAAGACATGATAGTTGGCCACTCCAAAACAAACATGGATTTGACTAGGGCATCAAGCAAACATAGCATCAGGTTATAACAGATTCCAGACTTAGCAATTTTTTCACTAAGTATAAAGCAACAATAACAACATGGCATGTTTACAAGCTCGTTTAAGTCACCTCAAGGCATATCACGGAAAATGGTTTGCACAACAGCAAAGACCATATAATGGTGATTCTAAAACATCTAGACATGTGGCATGAAGACAAACACATCAATAGCAAAGAGCAATTGAAATCAGCATCTCATAACAAGTTTCAGAACTTAACAGCCCAATGCACTTTTGCAACAGAGATTAACATGGCAATAAGGACTGAAACAAGCATTCTATAGCAACCATCATGTAGTACACTTCATAATGAACATTTCGACATATCATTTTCATCATTTGGATAAACATGCACCAAGTTATCATATCTCAAACATGGCATGAAAATAACAAGTTGCAGCAGTTTATAACAAGTAGCACTCTTGCAACAGAGATTAGAGCAACTAGATGTACTCAAACAAGCATGGCACAATGGAACAAAGTGTAGAGCCCATCACCACGATCATTTTGACATATCATTCACTCAAATTGGACATACACACAAATAGCTACAAGCTCACAAAGATGCAACAAAAATACTGACAGAAAAGGACTTAGCAGTTTAAGACTTAGGAAAAAAACACAGAGAGCGTCTAATACTAAATCACGGCCAGGGCGTCGGATAAGGGAAATGAGGGGGGAGGTGGAGCTAGGCTCACCATAGTGGGCCGAGCCCAAGTGGAGGAGGCAGGCCCGAGCGGCTGGGGACCTGGGCCGGCCCACGAGGCTGAGGTGGGGCGAGGCCCAGGCGGCGGACGGGGCTCGGCCTTGCTGCGGTGGCCGAGGCCGGCGTGGAGGCCCACCCGCAGGAGGCAACTCCCTCCTCGAACAGGAGCAGGAACGAGGTACGGCGGCGGCGCGGTGGTTGCCCGGCCGGAGATCGCCGGCGGGGCGCCTGGGCGGCAGGGAGAGTTGGCACTGGGGGCCGGCAAGAGGAGATCCGGCCGGATCCGGGCGCGGACCGGCGAGCACGGCTGCGCGATGGTCATCCAGAGTGGCGGCGCGGTGGTTGTGAGGATGGGTGGCGGCGGCCTGGTCCCGGTGGCGGACGGCGGCGGCAACGCGCCGGCGACGGAGGCGAACGACGGCAGGGGAAGAGGCGTCGGTGCCGCAGTGCTCGGGATCGAGCAGCGGGGCGGCGAAGCGGGCTCGCGCGGGCCCGATCCGGGTCCACGGGCCGCGGCGGCGGTGGGAGGTGGCTGTGGCCACATGTCCGCGCGGGAGTGGAGGAGAGCGGGCGCGGCGATGACGTGGCACGCCCTCATTCGCTGAGGTGAGGTGGAGGGGCCCTGGACATGTCCGGCGGTGGGACGGACATGTCCGGCTACGCGGAGGGGGGATTTTTAGGGTTTCATCTGCGCGAAAATGGAGGGAGAGGCACATAGTTATAGGTAGAGGGAGCTAGGAGTGTCCAAATGAGGAGCCATTCGTGGCCACGCGATCGTGATCGAACGACCAAGAGCGTGGAGGGGTTAGAATGGGCTAGGTGGGCTGTGTGAAAGGGGTGCTGGGCCAAAAGACAAAAGGCTTCCGGCGGTTAATACGGTTAACCGTTGGGCTATCAAATGAGCTCCAAACGCGACGAAACTTGACAGGCAGTCTACCTATGCTATAATAAGACCACAGGCCAAGTTTCAACCCATTCCGAGAACGCTTTTCGGCCACTCACAAAATAATTAAACAGAGGCACCGCGGGCGCGTGCAAGTGTGTGTGGGCTCAGAACGGACAACGGAAAGGACGGGCGGACTCGGACGGATGCAAGTTTTGAAAACATGATGATGCAACACACATGATGACATGGCAAGATGCAACACGCAAGCAGATGACATGGCAACGACGACGAAGAACTGGCTGACACCTGGCGCACCGGTCTCGGGGTGTCATAGTTAATGAGCCCGTGCAGCGAGCCTCCACGCCAGGTATCACTCCTTTAAAGGTAGTGTTGCTAGGCTTGATTCTTGACGGGTCGATCCCCATCTTGCGGACAGTATCCTGATATATCAGGTTGAGGCTGATGCCGCTGTCCATAAGGATTCTAGTGAGATGATATCCGTCAATGATAGGATCAAGTACCAGGGCCGCCGAACCTCCGTGATAGATACTGGTTGGGTGGTCCCTGCGATCGAAGGTGATCGAACAAGCCAACCATGGGTTGAATTTTGGGGCGACAAGCTCTACGGCGTAGACATCCCTTAATGCGCGTTTGTGCTCCCTCTTAGGGATACGGGTGACATATATCATGTTCATCGTTTTCACCTCAGGGGGAAATTGTTTCTGTCCCCCAATGTTCGGTGGGCGAGGCTCGTCATCATACTCGCTTTGAGGTACTTTCCCCTTGTGTTCGGTATTCAATTTACTGGCCAGTTTGAAAACCCAACAATTTTTGTTGGTGTGGTTGGCAGGGGTGCCATGAATCTGACGAGGTCTCTCTAGTATTCTGTCCAAGTTGGATGGACCGTCTCGATTGCCCTTGAAGGGCTTCTTTCACTGGACGGATTTGTAGCCACTGAATCCGGTGTTTACGGTCGTATCCACTTCTTCTCCGTTGTTGTTCCGACACTTGTTTTTGTTGCGTCATGGCCTGCCATTGCCATCCCTGACCTCCGAAGTGCCAGGGTCGCTGGTACTGTTGCTTCTACGAGCCAACCAGCTATCTTCGCCCGCACAAAAGCGGGTCATTAGTTAATTGAGAGCTGCCATGGTCTTCAACTTCTCCTGTCCGAGGTGTCGGGCGAGCCACTCGTCACGGAAACTATGTTTGAATGCTGCTAAGGCTTCGACGTCTGGACAGTTGACGATTTGGTTCTTCTTAGTTAAGAACCGATTTCAGAGTTAGTGTCCTGACTTCCTGGGTTGCTAGACTATGTGGCTCAGGTCATCAGCATCCGGTGGCCGGACATAAGTGCCCTGAAAGTTGGCCCGAAAAGCATCCTCTAACTCTTCTGTAACGCCCAAGATGAGACTATATCTCCTACGTGTCGAGGCACGACTTAGAGGCATAATCGCATTTTGGTATGATCGCAAGAAGGTTATCTTCACACATTACCATGTACAAGAACAAAGAAAAAAATACAAAGTTGGCTTACAACCGCCACTTCACACAATGCATAATTAAGTCATACATTCATGCAAGTACAATCATGGTCCGACTACGGACAAAGCGAAATGAAAAGAAGATAACCACCCACTATGCCCGATCGGCCCTAGTAGGAACCACTACTGATCATCGGGATACGTCACATACATATGCCCACGTTCCTCATCGAACTCCCACTTGAGTTCCTGACCATCAACTGAATCGTACTCGGTTGAACCTGCACCTGTGTTGGCGATCATAGCAGAAAATCAAATTTTTTCCTACGCATCACCAAGATCTATCTATGGAGTAATCTAGCAATGAGGGGGAGGGGAGTGCATCTACATACCCTTGTAGATCGCGATGCGGAAGCGTTGCAAGAACGTGGATGAAGGAGTCATACTCGCTGCAATTCAGATCGCGGTTGATTCCGATCTAAGCGCCGAACAACGGCGCCTCCGCGTTCAACACACGTGCAACCCGATGACGTCTCCCACTCCTTGATCCAGCAAGGAGGGAGGGGGATGTTGGGGAAGACTCCATCCAATAGCAGCACGACGGCGTGGTGGTGGTGGAGGAGCGCGGGACTCCAGTAGGGCTTCGCCAAGCACTGCGAGAGATGAGGAGGGAGAGAGGTAGGGCTGCATCAAGCGAGAGAGGTCAAACCGTGTTGTGGGCAGCCCCAAAACTCACATATATATAGGGGGGAAGGGAGGGGCTGCGCCCCCTTTAAGGTTTCCCACCCCTAGGGGTGCGGCCACCCCAGATCCCATCTAAGGGTGGTGGCGAGAGGGGGAGAGGGAGAGGGGGCGCACCAGATTGGGCCCTAGGGCCCATCTGCCCTAGGGTTTGCCCCCTTCCCCTCTGTGATGTGCCTTGGGCCCTGGTGGGGGGGCGCACCAGCCCACCTGGGGCTGGTCCCCTCCCACACTTGGCCCACGCAGCCCTCTGGGGCCGGTGGCCCCACCTCGTGGACCCCCGGGACCCTCCCGGTGGTCCCGGTACGCTACCGATAGCGCCCGAAATTTTTCCGGTGACCAAAACGGGACTTCCCATATATGAATCTTTACCTCCGGACCATTTCGGAACTCCTCGTGACGTCCGAGATCTCATCCGGGACTCCGAACAACATGCGGTAACCGCGTACATACTTTCCCTATAACCCTAGCGTCATCGAACCTTAAGTGTGTAGACCCTACGGGCTCGGGAGTCATGCTGACATGGCCAAGAAAACTCTCCGGTCAATAACCAACAGCGGGATATGGATACCCATGTTGGCTCGCACATTCTCCACGATGATCTCATCGGATGAACCACGATGTCAAGGATTCAATCAATCCCGTATACAATCCCCTTTGTCTATTGGTACAGTACTTGCCCGAGATTCGATCGTTGGTATCCCAATACCTTGTTCAATCTCGTTATCGGCAAGTCTCTTTACTCATTCCGTAACACATCATCCTGTGATCAACTCCTTGATCACACTGTGCACACTATGATGATGTCCTACCGAGTGGGCCCAGAGATACCTCTCCATCACACGGAGTGACAAATCCCAGTCTTGATTTGTGCCAACCCAACAGACACTTTCGGAGATACCTGTAGTGCACCTTTATAGCCACCCAGTTATGTTGTGACGTTTGGTACACCCAAAGCATTCCTACGGTATCCGAGAGTTGCACAATCTCATGGTCTAAGGAAAAGATACTTGACATTAAGAAAAGCTTTAGCATACGAACTACACGATCTGTGCTAGGCTTAGTATTGGGTCTTGTCCATCACTTAATTCTCCTAATGATGTGATCCCGTTATCAACGACATCCAATGTCCCTGGTCAAGAAACCGTGACCATCTGTTGATCAACGAGCTAGTCAACTAGAGGCTTACTAGGGACATGATGTTTGTCTATGTATCCACACATGTATCTGAGTTTCCTATCAATACAATTCTAGCATGGATAATAAACAATTATCATGAACAAGGAAATATAATAATAACCAATTTATTACTGCCTCTATGGCATATTTCCAACAGTCTCCCACTTGCACTAGAGTCAATAATCTAGTTCACATCGCCATGTGATTAACACTCACAAGTCACATCGCCATGTGACCAACATCCAAAGAGTTTACTAGAGTCAGTAATCTAGTTCACATCAATATGTGATTAACACTCAATGAGTTCTGGGTTTGATCATGTTATGCTTGCGAGAGAGGTTGTAGTCAACGGGTCTGCAACATTCAGATCCCTATGTACTTCGCAAAACTTTATGTCATATCGTAGATGCTGCTACCACGTTCCACTTGGAGCTATTCCAAACTGTTGCTCCATTATACGTATCCGGTATCTCTACTTAGAGTTATCCGGATAGGTGTTAAGCTTGCATCGACGTAACTCTTTATGTCGAACTCTTTATCACCTCCATAACCAAGAAACATTTCCTTATTCCTCTAAGGATAATTTTGACCGCTATCTGGTGATCTACTCGTGGATCACCTTTGTACCCTCTTGCCGGACATGTGGCAAGGCACACATCAGGTGCGGTACTCAGCATGGCATACCGTATAGAGCCTATGACAAAAGCATAGGGGACGACCTTTGTCCTTCCTCTTTCTTCTGCCGTGGTCAAGCTTTGAGTCTTACTCAACTTCACACCTTACAACTCAGGTAAGAACTTCTTCTTTGACTGAGCTATTTTGAACTCCTTCAAAATCATGTCAAAGGTGTGTGTTATTTTGAAAGTATCATTAGGCATCTTGATCTATCTCTATAGATCTTGATGCCCAATAATGTAAGCAGCTTTATCCAGGTCTTTCTTTGAAAAACTCCTTTCAAACAACCCTTTATGCATTCCAGAAATTCTATATCATTTCAGATCAACAATATGTCATTCACATATACTTATCAAAAATGTTGTAGTGCTCCCACTCACTTTATAGTAAATACAAGTTTCTAACAAACTTTGTATAAACCCAAAAACTTTGATCACTCCATCAGAGCATATATTCCGACTTCGAGATGCTTGCTCTAGTCCATAGAAGGATCGCTGGAGCTAGCATATCTTTTAGCATCCTTAGGATCGACAAAACCTTTCTGATTGTATCACATACAACCTTTCCTTACGAAAACTGGTAAGGAAACTTGTTTTGACATCCATCTGCCAGATTTCATAAATGCAGCTAATGCTAACTTGATTTCGACGGACTTAAGCATTGCTACGGGTGACAAAATCTCATCGTAGTCAACTCCTTGAACTTGTGAAAAACTCTTCGCCACAATTCAAGCTTCATAGACGGTGACATTACCGTCCACGTCCGTCTTCTTCTTAAAGATCCATTTATATCAATGGCTTGCTGATCATCGAGCAAGTCCACTAAAGTCCATACTTTGTTTTGATACATGGATCCTATCTCAGATTTCTCGGCTTCTAACCATTTGTCGGAATACGGGCCCACCATCGCTTCTCCATTGTTCGTAGGTTCATTGTTGTCCAACAACATGACATCTAAGAGAGGATCACCGTACCACTCGGGAGTAGTACATATCCTTGTCGACCCACGAGGTTCGATAGCAACTTGATCTGGAGCTTCATGATCACTATCATTAGTTTCCTCTTCAACAGTCGTAGCTTCCACAGAAACATCTTTCTGTGTTGAACTTCTCTCCGGTTGAAGTGAGGGTTCGACAACCTCATCAAGTTCTATCTTCCTCCCACTCAATTCTTTCGAGAGAAACTCCTTCTCGAGAAAGGACCCGTTCTTAGCGACAAACATTTTTGCCCTTCGATCTGAGATAGAAGGTATACTAAATGTTACCTTTGGGTATTCTATGAACATGTATTTGTCCACTTTGGGTCCGAGCTTTTTCCGGCTGAAGCCATAAGCATCGCAGCCCCAAACATTAAGAAACGACAACATTGGTTTCTTGCCAAACCATAGTTCATACAGCGTCGTCTCAACGGACTTAGATGGTGCCCTATCTAAAGTGAATGCAGCTGTCTCTAATGCATAACCTCAAAATAATAGCGGTAGATCGGTAAGAGACATCATAGATCGCACCATATCTCATAAGGTTCGATTACGACGTCCGGACACACCATTACGCTGTGGTGTTCCAGGTGGCTTCAACTGCGAAACAATTCCACAATGTCTTAAGTGATTGCCAAACTCATAATTCAGAAAATCTCCCCTTGATCAGATCGTAGGAACATGATCTTCTTGTTATGATGATTCTTAACTTCACTCTGAAATTGCTTGAACTTTTCAAGCGTTTCAGACTTTTACTTCATTAAGTAAATATACCCATATCTACTCAAATCGTCAGTGAAGATGAGAAAATAACGATATCCACCACACGCCTTAATTCTCATTGGATCACACACATCAGCATGTATGATTTCCAACAAGTCACTTTCCCGTTTCATTGTACCTGAACATGGGATCTTAGTCATCCTGCCCATGAGGCATGGATCGCATGTGTCAAGCGATTAAAAATCAAGTGACTCCAAACATCCATCAGCATGGAGTTTCTTCATGCATTTTATGCCAAAATGACCTAAGAGGCAGTGCCACAAGAAAGTGGTACTATCATTATTAACTCTACATCTTTTGGCGTTAATATTATCATGTGTATTATTGTGATCGAGATTCAATAAACCATTGGGTGCATGACCATAAAGGTATTATTCATGTAAACAGAATAACCATTATTCTCTAACTTGAATGAATAACCGTATTGCAATGAACATGATCTAATCATATGCATGCTCAACGTAGACACCTGATAACATTTATCTAGGTTCAACACTAATCCTGAAGGTAGAGGGAGCGTGCGATGGTGATCCTATCAACCTTGGAAACACTTCCAACACACATCGTCACCTCGCCCTTAGCTAGTCTCCATTCAGTCCGTAGCTTTTGCTTCAAGTCACTAATAATAGCAACTAAACCGGTATCCAATACCCAGGTGCTACAAGGAGTACTAGTAAGGTACACATCAATAACACGTATATCAAACATACATTGTTGAAGTTGCCAGCTTTCTTATCTACCATGTATTTGGGGTAGTTCCGCTACCATGTGACGTTCCCCTTACAATAGAAGCACTTAGTCTCAAGGTTTGGGTTCAACCTTGGGTTCCTTCATTAGTGCGACAACTGGTTTGCCATTCATGAAGTTTCCCTTCTTGCCCTTGCCCTTTTGAGACCAGTGGTCTTGTTAAACCATCAACCCTTGATGCTCCTTCTTGATTTCTACTTTTGCGGTCTTGAGAACCGCTAATAGCTCCGGGATCATCTCCATCCTTTGCATGTCATAGTTCATCACGAAGTTCTAGTAGCTTGGTGATAGTGTCTAGAGAATTCCGTCAACCACTGTCTCGTCTGGAAGATTAACTCCCACTTGGTTCAAGTGATTTTAGCACCCATACATTCTGAGCACATGCTCACTAGTTGAGCTATTCTCCTCCATTTTTTTGGCAAAAGAACATGTCAGAGGTCTCATACCTCTCAACACGGGCATGAGCCTGAAATCCCAATTTCAGCTCTTAGAACATCTCATATGTTCTATGACGTTCAAAACGTCACTGGAATCCCAATTCTAAGCCGTAAAGTATGGTGCACTAAACTATCAAGTAGTCATCAGGACGTGTCTGTCAGGTGTCCACAACATCCACAGACAATGTTGTAGGGGTTTGCACATCGAGCAGTGCATCAAAGACGTAAGCTTTCTGTGCAGCAGTGAGGACACTCCTCGGACTACGGACCCAGTCCGCATCATTGCTTACAATATCTTTCAACTTAGTCTTTCTCTAGGATCGTATTAAACAGGGAGCTACAACGTAGTTATTGGTCTACAACATAATTTGCGAAGACAACTTAGACTATTGTTCATAACAATTAAGTTCATCTAATGAACTCCCACTCAGATAGACATCTCTCTAGTCATCTAAGTGATACATGATCCGAATCGACTAGGCCGTGTCCGATCATCATGTGAGACGGACTAGTCATCAACGGTGAACATCTTCATGTTGATCGTATCTTCTATACGACTCATGTTCGACCTTTCGGTCTTCCGTGTTCCGAGGCCATGTCTACACATGCTAGGGTCATCAAGTCAACCCTAAGTGTATCGCGTGTGTAAATCTGGCTTACACCCATTGTATGCGAACGTTAGAACCTATCACACCCGATCATCACGTGGTGCTTCGGAACAACGAACCTTAGCAACGGTGCATAGTTAGGGGGAACACAATTCTTGAAATTTTAGTGAGAGATCATCTTATTCACTACTGTCGTTCTAAGCAAATAAGATGTAAAACATGATAAACATCACATGCAATCAAATAGTGACATGATATGGCCAATATCATCTTGCTCCTTTGATCTTCATCTTCGGGGCTCCATGATCATCGTCACCGGCATGACACCATGATCTCCATCATCATGATCTCCATCATCGTGTCTTCATGAAGTCGTCTCGCCATACATTACTTTTACTACTATGGCTAACAGTTAGCAATAAAGTAAAGTAATTACATGGTGTTTTCAGTGACACGCAGGTCATACAATAAAATAAGACAACTCCTATGGCTCCTCCCGGTTGTCATACTCATCGACATGCAAGTCGTGATTCCTATTACAAGAACATGATCAATCTCATACATCACAAATATATAATTCATCACATCCTTTTGGCCATATCACATCACACGGCACATGCTGCAAGAACAAGTTAGACGTCCTCTAATTGTTGTTGCAAGTTTTACGTGGCTGCTATAGGTTTCTAGCAAGAACGTTTCTTACCTACGCCAAAACCACAACGTGATATGCCAATTTCTATTTACCCTTCATAAGGACCCTTTTCATCGAATCCGATCTGACTAAAGTGGGAGAGACAGACACCCGCTAGCCACCTTATGCAACTAGTGCATGTCAGTGGGTGGAACCAGTCTCACGTAAGAGTACGTGTAAGGTCGATCCGGGCCGCTTCATCCCATGATGCCGCCGAATCAAGATGAGACTAGTAACGGCAAGATAATTGACATGATCTACGCCCACAACTACTTTGTGTTCTACTCGTGCAAGATACTACGCATAGACCTAGCTCTGATACCACTGTTGGGGATCGTAGCAGAAAATCAAAAAAATTCCTGCGCATCACCAAGATCTATCTATGGAGTAATCTAGAAACGAGGGGGAGGGGAGTGCATCTACATACCCTTGTAGATTGCGATGCGGAAGCGTTGCAAGAACATGGATGAAGGAGTCGTACTCGCTGCGATTCAGATCGCGGTTGATTCCGATCTAAGCGCTGAACAACGGCGCCTCCGCGTTCAACACACGTGCAGCCCGATGACGTCTCCCACTCCTTGATCCAGCAAGGAGAGAGGGAGATGTTGGGGAAGGCTCCATCCAACAGCAGCACGACGGAATGGTGGTGGTGGAGGAGCACGGGACTCCAGCAGGGCTTCGCCAAGCACTGTGAGAGACGAGGAGGGAGAGAGGTAGGGCTGCACCAAGCAAGAGAGGTCAAACGGTGTTGTGGGCAGCCCCAAAACTCACATATATATATATGGGGAAGGGAGGGGCTGCACCCCCTTTAGGGTTTCCCACCCCTAGGGGTGCGGCCACCCCAGATCCCATCTAAGGGTGACGGCCAGAGGGGGAGAGGGAGAGGGGGGACGCACCAGATTGGGCCCTAGGGCCCATCTGCCCTAGGGTTTGCCCTCTTCCCCTCTATGATGCGCCTTGGGCCCTGGTGGGGGGCGCACCAGCCCACCTGGGGCTGGTCCCCTCCCAGTCTTGGCCCACGCAGCCCTCTGGGGCCGGTGGCCCCACCCGGTGGACCCCCGGGACCCTCCCGGTGGTCCTCGTACGCTACCGATAGCGCCCGAAACTTTTCCGGTGACCAAAACGGGACTTCCCATATATGAATCTTTACCTCCGGACCATTCCGGAACTCCTCGTGATGTCCGGGATCTCATCCGGGACTCCGAACAACATTCGGTAACCGCATACATACTTTCCTTATAACCCTAGTGTCATCGAACCTTAAGCGTGTAGACCCTACGGGCTCGGGAGTCATGCAGACATGGCCGAGACAACTCTCCGGTCAATAACCGACAGCGGGATCTAGATACCCATGTTGGCTCCCACATTCTCCACGACGATCTCATCGGATGAACCACGATGTCAAGGATTCAATCAATCCCGTATACAATCCCCTTTGTCTCTCGGTACAGTACTTGCCCGAGATTCGATCGTCGGTATCTCGATACCTTGTTCAATCTCGTTATCGGCAATTCTCTTTATTCGTTCCGTAACACATCATCCTGTGATCAACTCCTTGATCACACTGTGCACACTATGATGATGTCCTACCGAGTGGTCCCAGAGATACCTCTGCGTCACATGGAGTGACAAATCCCAGTCTCGATTCGTGCCAACCCAACAGACACTTTCGGAGATACCTGTAGTGCACCTTTATAGCCACCCAGTTACGTTGTGACGTTTGGTACACCCAAAGCATTCCTACGGTATCCGGGAGTTGCACAATCTCATGGTCTAAGGAAAAGATACTTGACATTAAGAAAAGCTTTAGCATACGAACTACACGATCTGTGCTAGGCTTAGGATTGGGTCTTGTCCATCACATCATTCTCCTAATGATGTGATCCCGTTATCAACGACATCCAATATCCATGGTCAGGAATCCGTGACCATCTGTTGATCAACGAGCTAGTCAACTAGAGGCTTACTAGGGACATGGTGTTTGTCTATGTATCCACACATGTATCTGAGTTTCCTATCAATACAATTCTAGCATGGATAATAAACAATTATCATGAACAAGGAAATATAATAATAAGCAATTTATTATTGCCTCTAGGGCATATTTCCAACAACCTGTGGTTGTAGTAAACTATGAGTCACAAGGACTCAGCAATCCCATTTTCGGGTATCAAAACTATCTAAGCCTTTTGGGTGTGGAGAGGTAATAAAGTGGCTGCAGCAAGCACTAAGCAACTAGCTTACGAAGTCAGAGCGAGATGGGGATATGTGCCAACGGTCGCCAAAAGTGATCAATAAGTGATCCTAGCTACTCACGCTCAAGCATAACCCCACCATGTTCACTTTCCGAACCCCTTCGAAAAGAGACCATCACGGTTACTCACATAGGTAGTGTATTCTTAAGGATATGGTGTCAAGTTATCTACAACCGGATATTAGCAACTCCAATCTGCCACATAACCACGGGCACGGCTTTCGAAAGTTCATAACCCTGCAGGGGTGTCCCAACTTAGCCCATCACAAGCTCACGATCAGTGGAGTAACAACTCCATGTTGGGAAGGCCCGAGTATTCTCGGAATCCCGTGCATAAGATATTTCGACAAAGGTAAAACTAATCCAGCAAGACCTCCCGGCGTGCCGACACCCTGATAGTAGCCGCGCGTATCTCGTCTCATGCCACTTTCGGATGGGACATCCTACTGGTATATACCAGTCCTCGGGTTTCCCCAAGGTGGCCCCGCAGTCTGCCCAGTTTGGACCAAAACTCATGAGGAGCACTGGCCCAGGTTGTTGATTAAGAACTCGGGTTAATTACTCCATATGCAAGTCTTAGTTGTTAGGCAAATGTAGTACGAAAGTTGGGCCTTGCTGGAAAAGCTTTAAGCAGTGCGAATTGGGGGCCCATAAACCCCAACCGTGTTAGGAACGCAAAATCAAGGAACATAACACCGGTTTATCAGATCCTAAGGCGGCATGAGTGGAATAAAACACCAAGCAGAAGGCAGAGACTTCCATCCATTACCAATATATATGTGCATTAATTAATTAAGATATATATTGTGTTATCCCAATAAACAAGTCCAAACATGGATCAATCTTCCAACATCACCTACAACTAACAACGCTATAAGAGGGGCTGAGGAAAAGCGTACTTAGCCAATCAACGGTTTGCTAGGAAGGCGGTTAAAGTGTTTCATGGCAACATAGGAGGCTGACAAGACAAGAATAAGCATCGCGGCATATCTAATAGAGCAAGACAACTAGCATAGCATAAATAGAGGTGATATCGGGGAACGGTCATCTTGCATGTTATGTTCTCGGTGGGATCGTAAAATTGCTCCTTGAACACGGTCTCGACAGAAACCTCGAACTCTGTATCATCATCGGGCTCTAACCAACACAAGAATACAAGCATCGGAACAAAATCCATCATGATGCAATGCACAAGCACATGATGCAAGACATGATGCATATGAGCATGAACATAGTATGATGCATCACAAATGGAACATGATGAGTACAACACATGGCATAGCAAAATGCAACAAACACAATTCATTTCAGGGAACACAACATGCAAAAGAAAGCAAGAACAACATAGCCACACATGTAGTTATTTAGTTTGAACTAGCTAAGCACCCAACAAGTTTAATATGTTGTTTAGCATGGCAAGGAGTGCATCACAAGACCAACTACAACATACAGGCAATTTAAATGGGGCCGGAAGAAACAAACAACAACTCCGAAAAATCCCCATGTGCACTTACCAAATATGGGGCTGATCTGCTAAACCCATATGTTAGAGTTGTTAAACATGCAAAGTAACAGCACCAAGTTATTCTACACATTTTTCCACGCCATTTACATATAAAGTTTGTTAAATTTGGAGCTATGGTTATATAGTTATGAAACAAACCAATTTAAACATGTTATTTAACAAAACATGAGCACACCACATTTACATGTTTTAACATGGCAGCAAAAAATACATATTAAGAAACTACACTAAAAACTAAGCAGAAAACATATATAACTCATTTTAAAAGGATGCATGGTTTGAAAGTTATGAGCATATAAAAAAGAATGCATAAACTGAAAATAAAAACTAAACAGGAAAAGAAATAGAATCCCACTGACCCAGCCTGGACTAGACTCAGCCACTAACTAGTGGGTCCAGGGGGCGCTGAGGTGGCGAAGTGGGTGTGTGTGCGCATAGAGGATGCCAGGTGGGACCTAGGTGTTAGTGAGACCAACAGTCCAAATATATGGGCATTTTACCACGGGCCCGAGGGGATTCGAACCCTGGTCTCTAGGTTAACGGAACGGGGCGTCGACCAGCTGGGCTGGGCTTGTGTGTCTGACAGAAGAGGTGCACCGCACTTGAAGAACAAAAGACAACGCGGAAAGAGCCACGCCACTCCGGCGAAGTAATGACGGCGGCGAGGTCCACGGGGCGGCTCCGGCGACCAAAATGGATGCGAAGGTGCGCGACGGATCCACAAGGGAGTCTTGCGGCCCCAGGTGCAACTAGGTGCTCCGGGTGACGACGGAATCGACGCCGGCGACAGGCAGAAGCGAACGGCAGCGAGGTGTAGCAGCACGACGCTACGGTGGACTAGGCAGCACGCTGAGGACACGACTCGACCCTACGGACGATGGCGAACAAGATGGCGACGAGCAGAAGGACTATGCAGGTCGGAGCACTTGCCGGAGACGAGGTCCGATGGCAGTGAGCTCGAGCGTGCGCAGCTAGCGTGACTAGAGCAAGCGAACAAGCGGAAAAAGGCGATGGGGAGATGCGCAAGCTCACCACGAACACGAGGGTGTGCTCGGCTCGCCGAGAGGGGGTCAGAGTCGAGCAGGGCAGTGGTCGAACAGGTGCGGCGGCCGGAGACAAAGACGAGGACATAGAGGAAGAAGACGGGCGCTCCGCTCCACGTAGTCAACGGCGAGGACGTAGACGACGACAGGGAAGCAGACAGACAGGTTCGGCGAGGCGGAGGAGGACGGGGAGCACGCCGGTGACAAGGTCATGCTCCTGGATGCGCTCGGGATGCGGTGCAGGTGGGGGATCTGGTGGCTGAAGCGCACCTAGCGGCGGGGAGGAGGAAGAGGGAACCCTAGGGGGGTTGGTGGACACCGAGAGGGCTTAAGAGAGAGGCCAGGGCGACAGAATGGAGCTCGCACGTGCTCGGCGCGCGGTCCCCGTGGCATCGGCGCGCGGTCCCCGTGGCAAGGAGGACGAAAATGTGGGTGAGGAGGATGGTGCGGTCGCTGACGCGCGGGCCCAACCTGGCCACGTGGAAGCGACGCAGAGGGGGGTGAATGGGTGAGTGGGTGAGAATGGGAAAGAGGGACGCGCGGGAGGAGCTGGGCTGCGTCGCACGCTCGGTTGCTGGGCCGGCCTGGTGGCTGAGGTCCAGGTGGGGCTGCTGCTCCTAGGTTGCTGCTGCTCTGCTTCTTCTTTTCTTTTCTTTTCATCAGACAGAAAATAAAACCAGAAAAGTGCAGAGAGCTAGGAGTGGAGTTAGGGAGAGGTAAAAATATCCCTGAGCTCCTGGATTTATACACTATTTTATAAAATTGTCCTAGGAATTTTTAGAGGAAATAAAATAATTCAAGTTTGAATTAAATTCAAACTTCGGCCATTTTAAAACCTAACCAAAGCATCTACAAAATAGCTTAATTTTGGCAGAGAGGGTTTTGGCATGGTGCTAGAATTATGAGACAAAGATGAACATTAGAAGAGGAGCAAAGTGGCACTTTGCAATAAAATAAGAAAAGAAAGAGAGGGAAGGAGATGTGGTGATGCTTAAGAGTGTTTGTGCCTTCATCTACCCATGGTTCAACCACAACATATTGAGAATGAAAATGCAAGATGACAAGGTAAGAGTGCAACATGATGTGACCATGATGCAATATGATGGTGTGACAATGCAATAAAGATGACAATGCATGAATGATAAAGAAAACCCCCAAGGAAAGGATAAGGACCAAATAGAATATATTGCCATATATAGAAGTTTTACATCTGGGGTGTTACAAACTCTCCTCCACTACGAAAAGATCTTGTCCCGAGATCTAGGACTGAAAGAAAGTGGGATACTCGAAACGGAGATGGTCTTCTCGTTCCCATGTAGCTTCTCGGTCGGTATGGTGTGACCACTTGACTTTTAGGAATTTGATGGACTTGTTGCGGGTCTTGCGCTCAGTCTCTTCAAGGATAGCAACTGGGTGCTCATGATAAGACAGGTCTTGCTGAAGATCAATCTCTTCGAAAGGAATGGTGCGTTCAGCCGTCTTGAAGCACTTGCGGAGTTGTGATACGTGAAACACATCATGCACATTTACAAAGTTGGAGGGAAGTGTCAGGACCCCGATCCTAAGTCACACAGGTCTAGCCTGTAACACACCATATCACTTTGCGGCCTCACGCACGGTATTCCACGGGTGCCACCTTACCTGGCCCGGGACCGTTTGCGCATTTTGGCACACGTATATGATAGTGTCGCTAGCATCCATATGACAGAGAACCCGGGCAGACATGACCAGTTATAAACCAAAAGTGGCACTAAATTACAGAGGCAGGCATACATGACCCAGCAACGAACGTGTCGGTCATCAACGTATGAACCCAAGTCGTAGCAAGCTACAAGGACTTAAAGGAACAACGCGTGACATTTCCCCTAAGGGACAGACACGGGAACGAAGAAGGACACATGCCGGCCAGCCTAAGTGTTCCGGAGCAGTAGCAAGCTACCAAGGCTCAGTGGAAGCACTAGGAGACATTTCCCTGTAAGATAGGCTACCAAAGGTAAACAACTAGGTGTCGGATCCCACACATAACAATACACATTACACGTACGCATAACATGCAGGTATGTGATGTACAACATGGCATCACAACATAACTCAACAACTCATATAGATAAGGCCCAGAAGAGCCAACATAACATTTATTACAAACAGAGGTCACATGACCCAACATACAGAGCATACAGGCAACGGAAGCATTACATGTCTGAGTACAGACATCTACAAATGAAAAAGACTAAGAAGCCTGACTATCTACCAGACCCTCCCAAGGGTACAAGATCGTAGCTGAGGTAACAAGCTAAACGTCGAAGTCCACGCGGAACCACTAGCGAGACTGAAGTCTCTCTGCAAAACATAAATTAAGCAAACGTGAGTACAAAGGTACTCAGCAAGGCTTACATCAGAACTAGCTACATATGCATCAGTATCAACAAAGGGGGTGGTGGTGTTTGACTGCAGCAAGCTAGCTTTGACTCGGTGGCTATCCTAAACTACAACTACAAGTAACTCTTTGAGGTGGCGCACACGAGTCCACATATTCACCAATCAATACACCACTATGGATCCGCTCCCGTCTCCCTACGAGAAGGCCATCCATAGCACTCACGCTTATCTTGCGCGTTTTAGAGTATCCACTTTCACTTGTCTATGAACTGTAATAGGCAACCCAGAAGTCCATTTCCGCGGACACGGCTATTCGAATAGATTATATTTAACCCTGCAGGGGTGTACTTCTTCACACACGCTCTCACCACTTACCGCCGTTTACACGACATGTACTCGGCAACCTTCAAGCGGAGGCCCAGCGAGGGTGTCGGCCACGACCTGACTAACCACACAAGTCTCTCGTCCAGGTTTATCACCTATTTGGGTTCCATCCATGGGGAGATCCGGCCGGGGTGTCGCTCACGGCCCCAAACGATGTGTACAGGGTTCCCGCATCACCAAACGGGCAATCGGTACACCGTGCCACGTACCTGCCGTGTCATAGCCCACCCCGAGGGTCAGCGCTGCGCACGACCTCCAGTAAACTACAAACACCAGAAACTAGTTGCAACTCCTGGACAGAGATCATGTTGATTGATAAGTCGAGAGAGTCAATTAAGGATCCCAATGTGTGGTAGTAGCTGTTTCATGGACCAACCAACACAGAACTCAGTTCCTGAGGACGGCTGCAATGAGACAACCCACCATGTACTCCTACATGGCCTCTCATCGCTACCTTTACCAAATCGTGTTCACACACTTAGCTCTCAACAGTAGGACATGTTCACCACATTCCAATTCATCCCCGATGAATCAGACCTGACACAACTCTAAGCAATAGCAGGCATAACCAGAAAGCATGAATGAGTAGGCACAACATGGCTCAAACAACTCCTACTCATAGTAGTGGGTTTCAACTATTTACTGTGGCAATGACGGGTCATGCAGTGGAAAGGGGTTCAACTACCGCAGCAAGTAACAGTTGAACCGTTGTTGTCCTAATGCAGTAAAAGAGAGCAAGAGCGAGAGAGTGGGATTGTATCGGAATGCTCAAAGGGGTTTTGCTTGCCTGGCACTTCTGAAGATAACATTGGGTCTTCATCGATGTCATCGAACTCATCGTCGGAACGTCGTCTACTGAGAGGGGACAAAACCGACAAACAGAGAAAGAACACAATCAATGCAATGCAACAATATGATGCATGATCATGACATGGCAATATGCTGTTGATTGAGCTAATGCAACTAGCAACACAATTAAATGAAGCTGGTTTGAACCAAAGATTCAAATTCAAACTTCATATGTGATTATTTAAATGCCATTTAATTGATTTGACCTGATCAGCAGGTTTAACTTGTTCAAACATGCATGAAAATGCCATAAACAGATTCCTTGAATTTTTCTGATCAATTTTCATATATAAATTATTTTCATCTGAGTTATAGATTATTTTCTATGATTTTTAGAAGTTTTGGTTATTTTCTGAAATAAATAAATCATTTCTGGTTTATTTAAAATCCCAGAAAATAGTTACTGCGTCAGCACTAGGTCATGCTGACATCAGCAAGTCAACAGGGGCTGGTCCAGTCAAACCTGACCAGTGGGGCCCACTGGTCAGTGTCTAAGGGCTGGTTTGTGTGCATGACAGGTGGGACCAGTCAGTGTTGACTTGACCAAAGTCAAACTGCCATGTGGGGTCCAACGGATTAGTACTAAGCTAAACAGGAAAATTAGACTAACTTAATTAGGTGTGAGGGCCCACACGTCAGTGTCAGAAGGGTTAATTAAGCTTAACAGAAAACTTAATTTAAATTTAGCAGGGGCCAGGGCCCGCATGTCAGCGACTCGGGGGAGGTCAAACCCCCGGTCAAAGAGGCCAAACGACCGGCGGCTAGCCGCCGGCGAGGCTGAGCGCGGCGGAGGGCGTCGGAAAACCGTCTCCGGCGACGAAATGAGCGGCGGAGGGGCTTGGCGTGATGCTGGTGCTCGTCCGCATCCAACGGAGCCATCAACTCGCGTTGGGGAGGACCAGATCGACGGCGGCGAGGGAAGTGCGGTGGCCAGAGTTCGGGCGTGCTCGGGAACGGCGATGAGGTGCACCGTAGGACGAGCAAGTGGGGGTTTTCGACTCATGGAAGGGTGCGGAGCACGATGCCGGGCTCGTTTGCAAGCCCCGATGGCTGCAGCGTCGGCGGTGACATCCCCGGCGGCGGGAGGTTCTCGGGCACGGTGGGGGTTGGAGCTACGGGAAGCGCGTGGGTAAGAGGATAGGGGGAAGAGCAAGAGGGGCTCACGGCGGTTCGTTTGAAGAAGACGGCGAGCCCGGGGGCGGCCTGACGGCGGCGAATCGTCGACGGCGGCTATCGGATGCAGAGGAGGGGAACGACGGCGTTGAAGGCGTTGCGGTGCTCCCCAGCTTGGGCACGTCGAGGGAACAGGAAGACGGGGCTGCGGCGACTCTTCTGGGCATGTTTGCGAGGCGTGCGGTGGCCGGTGGCCGCGGTGGCAGCGAGCGCGGCGGCGATGGCGTTCGGTGGCTGCGAGAGAGAGGGAAGGAGAAGAGGGAGAGGTCCAGCGAGGGAGAGGAGAGAACCAGGGCGGCCAGGGCGTCGCGCTGGCGAGGAGAGGGGGGGTCGGGGCCTTGCTACCGCGAAGCAGGAGGTAGCCGCGGCTCGGCTGTGCGCGCGCCACGCACCGAGCCAGTAGGCGCGAGGAAGATGACGCGCGAGGGAAGGTGGGCTGGGCCGCTACAGTGCTGGGCCGCACAGGTAAGTTAGCCCAGGTAAGTTTCCTTTTCTCTGTTTTCTATTTAGTTCCTGTTATTCTATTTTGTTATTCTGTTCTGGGCTTTTTTTTTAAATACTTAGGCACTTTCAAAAATCACCAAACTGCTCATGCCCATTGTTTAGCATAAAACCAACATGGAACATTTCAGTTTGGGATTGTTTGAGCATTTAAAATAATATATAAAATTTAAATGCCCAAATGCAAATTAGATATGATTTAATCCAAAAATCCAGAATGGTCCTAGAAATGTGTACAGCATTTTTGGCAGAGGTTTTTAATCAATCCAAAAATGATGAACTTTTCCAGAGGGCAATCTGGACTCATTGAAAAGATTTAAATTTGGCCCTAGTTGAATTCATTTGGTGCTAGGGTTTAGATAATCCCCATTTCAAGTTTCTTTCAAGATTAAACATGATGCACACGTGAGGCTAGCCTAGGGCATTACCAGAAGCTAGGGATGTGACAACTCACCCCTACTAAACAAGAATCTCGTCCCGAGATTCAGGACGTGAGATAAGAAATCAGAGGGGACACTAACTAACACAATCTTCTCGATCCAGTTTCCTCCTCGAAATTGTTGATTCAAAGCATCATGTAGACCTTAGCATCTTTGAATTCAAAGCTTCATCTAACACGACAACAAAAGAACGTGAATTCTACAGGATTTGATCTTCTCGAAGATCGAGCAATTCAAGATCAACTCATGGATTGAGACGTCGAAACATCTCTTGAGCTGAGGCACGGGACACACATCCAAAGGAATGGAGTGAAATAAACGATGAAGATTCATTTGACGGCAATAATTCCTCACCTAAGGAGAGGGTGATCGATACCACAAGACGGGGCATCTTTAGAGAAGGTGACTCGTAGAGTTATTCCCTTAAGTGGCAAAAAGAATTACTTTTGATATAGAGATCATTGAAACTCTCTATACCAGCCGGAGGCAAACACCATCGATCGTTTGACGGAGTCCGAAGAATGACACACTCTTCCAGAATGGATGATGTGGACTATCTTGTTAAAGATAATACAAGGGATGATTTGGTTATCATCGGAGATGGATGGGACCCATGGCAATTCTACTCCTGAGGATAATCCTGAACAGCAGTGATTGAGAATGGTAACCCATGGAGAATTGGCACATTGGCGGTGCAAGCTAAGAACAAAATGCAAATGTTGGGAATGATCCTGGTAACAAGGAAGAATCCCAACAGTAGAGAGTAAATCTACTCTTGAGGGTGTATAAAATAATCAAGATCACTGGAAGCAATCCCGGTTAGTGTCGAGGATAACACCTAGTGCTTGTGCGTGCTCTCAAGAACTTGAGTATTCCCATATTCATCAAGGTTTTACCAATATCCGTGTCAAGGATCCTGGCAACACAACATACGACCATGATGTATAGAGGTGGACGATGCAGATGCAAAGAAAGATAACACTTTCTCAGATTTCACCTTAGCGGTGTCAAAGGGAAAAATCTGGATGATCGACCGAGAGACATTTAGCACAACGCTTCTAATGTTCTCCTTGATGTGCTAGAGCAACCCATTTATTAAAAGGGTTTGGTACCTAGAACGTCAAGTAAAAGGTCGGACTTCAGGAGCACAAGAATCCATAAGGAACAACTAGGGAGTAAATCCTACGAAATCCTTATGGGGAGGTGGCCAACTTCTTCAATCAAGATTCTACAACAATAGGTCTTCCGGCTGGATGTGTTGGCCACGACATCCACTTTACCGGTAATCGAGAGACCAATATTATAGTTCTTGGGAAATGCACCAACCATCATATCTGCCTGAGATTCAGTTCTGGTTGGTCCAGGATATTCCAGACTCATCTAGTCTAGAAGGAAAAATGAAAGTTTGCAACACAATTCGTCGAGACGACGTTGCAAGATTCTCGGGAATGAACTACGATAGCAAGCTCCAAAACATGAGTTGGTTCTGCTACAAACCTGTGAACACGTTGTCCAAGACAAGCATGACCACATAGCAGTCTTATGATAAAACACTACCGAGTTCTGGTTGGGAACCATCGTCTAGGATATCGAAGTCCTTACATAAGTCATATGATTAGCTCTTATGATGGAACTTTTCTCCTTGAACAAATCAATCAGTGGCCTGGGGTGCTAGGAATACATATAGAGTGAAGGTTGCAAGTCTCCAAACCACAGAATACTTCGCACGTATGCATGACTGACTTGAGATGAATCCACAGGAAGCCAGAACAACTTTCTCAAACTCACGGTGGCAACTTACATCAATTACACATGAATTAGGGAAAGTTTCTTCTCTCATCCAACATATACCTCATGAACGGGACACGAAGGCAATGTTTACAAAGTTTCCAACACTAGCTTAATGTCCTACAAATCATGGAGAAGGTAGCAGTGTTGCTGATGGGCTCAACAACAATTCATCCAGGTTTCCATGGAGATGGAATTCCATAATTATGTGAACAAGTGATAGTATTGGTCAAACCCAAAAGATATAATGGTGTATGCTCGAGGGATCAACCACGAGTAAGACAACATTATGAATATCATTGGTTCTGATTTGATTTGATGATAGCCCATACTCAAATCAAAGTTTTGATATGACAATAGGTCCACAAATGATCACGGGATCAATTGAGGAAGATATCATCTATCTTCAATACACATACAAGATATCCCTTTGGATGAACTAAGCTGGCAAGCTTTTATCTTCCAACTCTCCAAGTTATTGTTTTAGCTTAACCAACCAGTTCAGGGTATCCAATATAGATTCTTAGAGAAGTAGTGGTTTATAAAGAAACCAACTTGATCACGATCTCAACACAGCGGTCAGGTGACAACCTGGTAATACTTCCGAGAAGATATTCGGAAAATCACGAACCACCGATGTGTTACTAAGCTCGAGAACAATCTTGCTTTTCAGGGCAAGACGATATAATCAAATGAGCAAGGACTTATCAAAATCCTAACTCATCAATCAAGGAGTGCACCAAGAAAGTGGACTAGGTAGCACAATCAATCTTAGAATGGTGATTCAGTAATCATCACGCTAAGAATGAAATTGTTGTCCTTTAACTGCCAAGGCTAGGAGTATTGATTTCACACATCACAATCCACTTGTCAGTATTCCGGTTATAACAACGCGGAGACGGAGGAATGGACGACGATGGTGAGAAGTATTACTGTATCAAGAGTTCATAGTATGATGTGCAATTCCCAGGATATTCTTGACATAAAGATGGTAATACTCCAGGATAGAACAGTTTAGAAGCTGCATTAGCATTCTTCATCTGCGAAGTACATCTTCTTTGACCAAATCCTGGATATGGATAAGGTACTGGAGTTTGTTTCTCCTAGTCATTCCAGAATAGAATGGCTTGACAGACCACAAGAGTAAAAGGCATCGATGAACACGAGTGCACGACTACTCCTGATTATCAATTGATAGACGAGGGTCATAATACAACTAAAAGGAGACAACTCAAGGGACATATAACTTCTGAGTTGTGGATGCATAGGTTAGTATGTCGAACGAGTTCCACATATTTCTTCCGGATAACCCATGCAGAAAGGTAGGACTGGCAGAGTCACAATATAAATGGAGTACCACTCAGGAGCACTCTGGTTGTGATCTTTGGGTTCGGGAGAACTTCTGCCAAGATGGTTCATGGTATTGCAAGAACGATAACCACGGACCTCGAGGACTATCACAAGGTTACTAATATCCTAAAGGGACGAGCAAATACTACCAACATGAAGTGAGTAGGGTGAAGCTCGGGTTCAAGATCCCAGGAATAGATTACCTACCAACTAATTAGCATCACGGGATGCTTTCGAGAATGATGGCCAAATCATCACACTGGAATATAAAACATTGCTGGATTACTGGGTGATCTTCTAAGATACTTAGGGTCATAATAATAACTCCAACATATGTGTCGAGGTAACAAGGTACCACAACTCACCGTCTAGTGTGGTTAATCTGGCCTAAAAGGACATTAAGAACAGGTAGGAATGATTTGCGAATGCATCAGATTGTTTAGAGACCTGGGATAACTCGGACAGCATAACGGCTGCAAATGCTCGAAAATACTTTTGAGATCCAGGCAAAAAGGGTAGCATATCCACTTAACATCATAATGTCAGGGTTCTGAGACCAACAGTTGAACAAACAGAAGTAGTAGAAACTAAGCTGAGGGTTGAATCCACAATAACGTGATCCTGAAAAATAGAATGAGAATCCTAGTTCTTAATCCCCGTAGAAAGAAGAAGGTGACTCAGATCAGAAGGTCATAGGGCAAAGGAGTAAAAGAGCCTTACGTTCCCTTCCACAATCAATTCCCTTATATAACTAAAGAGTTTCTAGACACAACTTCGACCAGTTTGGCTTGCTAATCCTACAGGCAGTCAGGCTCTGATACCAAAGCTGTCAGGACCCCGATCCTAAGTCACAGAGGTCTAGCCTGTAACACACCATATCACTTTGCGGCCTCACGCACGGTATTCCACGGGTGCCACCTTACCTGGCCCGGGACCGTTTGCGCATTTTGGCACACGTATATGATAGTGTCGCTAGCATCCATATGACAGAGAACCCGGGCCGACATGACCAGTTATAAACCAAAAGTGGCACTAAATTACAGAGACAGGCATACATGACCCAACAACGAACGTGTCGGTCATCAACGTATGAACCCAAGTCGTAGCAAGCTAGAAGGACTTAAAGGAACAACACGTGACATTTCCCCTAAGGGACAGACACAGGAACGAAGAAGGACACATGCCGGCCAGCCTAAGTGTTCCGGAGCAGTAGCAAGCTACCAAGGCTCAGTGGAAGCACTAGGAGACATTTCCCTGTAAGATAGGCTACCAAAGGTAAACAACTAGGTGTCGGATCCCACACATAACAATACACATTACACGTACGCATAACATGCAGGTATGTGATGTACAACATGGCATCACAACATAACTCAACAACTCATATAGATAAGGCCGAGAAGAGCCAACATAACATTTATTACAAACAGAGGTCACATGACCCAACATACAGAGCATACAGGCAACGGAAGCATTACATGTCTGAGTACAGACATCTACAAATGAAAAAGACTAAGAAGCCTGACTATCTACCAGACCCTCCCAAGGGTACAAGATCGTAGCTGAGGTAACAAGCTAAACGTCGAAGTCCACGCGGAACCACTAGCGAGACTGAAGTCTCTCTGCAAAACATAAATTAAGCAAACGTGAGTACAAAGGTACTCAGCAAGACTTACATCAGAACTAGCTACATATGCATCAGTATCAACAAAGGGGGTGGTGGTGTTTGACTGCAGCAAGCTAGCTTTGACTCGGTGGCTATCCTAAACTACAACTACAAGTAACTCTTTGAGGTGGCGCACACGAGTCCACATATTCACCAATCAATACACCACTATGGATCCGCTCCCGTCTCCCTACGAGAAGGCCATCCATAGCACTCACGCTTATCTTGCGCGTTTTAGAGTATCCACTTTCACTTGTCTATGAACTGTAATAGGCAACCCAGAAGTCCTTTCCGCGGACACGGCTATTCGAATAGATTATATTTAACCCTGCAGGGGTGTACTTCTTCACACACGCTCTCACCACTTACCGCCGTTTACACGACATGTACTCGGCAACCTTCAAGCAGAGGCCCAGTGAGGGTGTCGGCCACGACCTGACTAACCACACAAGTCTCTCGTCCAGGTTTATCGCCTATTTGGGTTCCATCCGTGGGGAGATCCGGCCGGGGTGTCGCTCACGGCCCCAAACGATGTGTACAGGGTTCCCGCATCACCAAACGGGCAATCGGTACACCGTGCCACGTACCTGCCGTGTCACAGCCCACCCCGAGGGTCAGCGCTGCGCACGACCTCCAGTAAACTACAAACACCAGAAACTAGTTGCAACTCCTGGACAGAGATCATGTTGATTAATAAGTCGAGAGAGTCAATTAAGGATCCCAATGTGTGGTAGTAGCTGTTTCATGGACCAACCAACACAGAACTCAGTTCCTGAGGACGGCTGGAATGAGACAACCCACCATGTACTCCTACATGGCCTCTCATCGCTACCTTTACCAAATCGTGTTCACACACTTAGCTCTCAACAGTAGGACATGTTCACCACATTCCAATTCATCCCCGATGAATCAGACCTGACACAACTCTAAGCAATAGCAGGCATAACCAGAAAGCATGAATGAGTAGGCACAACATGGCTCAAACAACTCCTACTCATACTAGTGGGTTTCAACTATTTACTTTGGCAATGACGGGTCATGCAGTGGAAAGGGGTTCAACTACCGCAGCAAGTAACAGTTGAACCGTTGTTGTCCTAATGCAGTAAAAGAGAGCAAGAGCGAGAGAGTGGGATTGTATCGGAATGCTCAAAGGGGTTTTGCTTGCCTGGCACTTCTGAAGATAACATTGGGTCTTCATCGGTGTCATCGAACTCATCGTCGGAACGTCGTCTACTGAGAGGGGACAAAACCGACAAACAGAGAAAGAACACAATCAATGCAATGCAACAATATGATGCATGATCATGACATGGCAATATGCTGTTGATTGAGCTAATGCAACTAGCAACACAATTAAATGAAGCTGGTTTGAACCAAAGATTCAAATTCAAACTTCATATGTGATTATTTAAATGCCATTTAATTGATTTGACCTGATCAGCAGGTTTAACTTGTTCAAACATGCATGAAAATGCCATAAACAGATTCCTTGAATTTTTCTGATCAATTTTCATATATAAATTATTTTCACCTGAGTTATAGATTATTTTCTATGATTTTTAGAAGTTTTGGTTATTTTCTGAAATAAATAAATCATTTCTGGTTTATTTAAAATCCCAGAAAATAGTTACTGCGTCAGCACTAGGTCATGCTGACATCAGCAAGTCAACAGGGGCTGGTCCAGTCAAACCTGACCAGTGGGGCCCACTGGTCAGTGTCTAAGGGCTGGTTTGTGTGCATGACAGGTGGGACCAGTCAGTGTTGACTTGACCAAAGTCAAACTGCCATGTGGGGTCCACCGGATTAGTACTAAGCTAAACAGGAAAATTAGACTAACTTAATTAGGTGTGAGGGCCCACACGTCAGTGTCAGAAGGGTTAATTAAGCTTAACAGAAAACTTAATTTAAATTTAGCAGGGGCCAGGGCCCGCATGTCAGCGACTCGGGGGAGGTCAAACCCCCGGTCAAAGAGGCCAAACGACCGGCGGCTAGCCGCCGGCGAGGCTGAGCGCGGCGGAGGGCGTCGGAAAACCGTCTCCGGCGACGAAAAGAGCGGCGGAGGGGCTTGGCGTGATGCTGGTGCTCGTCCGCATCCAACGGAGCCATCAGCTCGCGCCGGGGAGGACCAGATCGACGGCGGCGAGGGAAGTGCGGTGGCCGGAGTTCGGGCGTTCTCGGGAACGGCGATGAGGTGCACCGTAGGACGAGCAGGTGGGGGTTTTCGACTCATGGAAGGGTGCGGAGCACGATGCCGGGCTCGTTTGCAAGCCCTGATGGCTGCAGCGTCGGCGGTGACATCGCCCGCGGCGGGAGGTTCGCGGGCACGGTGGGGGTTGGAGCTACGGGAAGCGCGTGGGTAAGAGGATAGGGGGAAGAGCAAGAGGGGCTCACGGCGGTTCGTTTGAAGAAGACGGCGAGCCCGGGGGCGGTCTGACGGCGGCGAATCGTCGACGGCGGCTACCGGATGCAGAGGAGGGGAACGACGGCGTTGAAGGCGCTGCGGTGCTCCCTAGCTTGGGCACGTCGAGGGAACAGGAAGACGGGGCTGCGGCGACTCTTCTGGGCATGTTTGCGAGGCGTGCGGTGGCCGGTGGCCGCGGTGGCAGCGAGCGCGGCGGCGATGGCGTTCGGTGGCTGCGAGAGAGAGGGAAGGAGAAGAGGGAGAGGTCCAGCGAGGGAGAGGAGAGAACCAGGGCGGCCAGGGCGTCGCGCTGGCGAGGAGAGGGGTGGTCGGGGCCTTGCCACCGCGAAGCAGGAGGTGGCCGCGGCTCGGCTGTGCGCGCGCCACGCACCGAGCCAGTAGGCGCGAGGAAGACGACGTGCGAGGGAAGGTGGGCTGGGCCGCTACAGTGTTGGCCCGCACAGGTAAGTTAGCCCAGGTAAGTTTCCTTTTCTCTGTTTTCTATTTAGTTCCTGTTATTCTATTTTGTTATTCTGTTCTGGGCTTTTTTTAAAAATACTTAGGCACTTTCAAAAATCACCAAACTGCTCATGCCCATTGTTTAGCATAAAACCAACATGGAACATTTCAGTTTGGGATTGTTTGAGCATTTAAAATAATATATAAAATTTAAATGCCCAAATGCAAATTAGATATGATTTAATCCAAAAATCCAGAATGGTCCTAGAAATGTGTACAACATTTTTGGCAGAGGTTTTTAATCAATCCAAAAATGATGAACTTTTCCAGAGGGCAATCTGGACTCATTGAAAAGATTTAAATTTGGCCCTAGTTGAATTCAATTGGTGCTAGGGTTTAGGCAATCCCCATTTCAAGTTTCTTTCAAGATTAAACATGATGCACACGTGAGGCTAGCCTAGGGCATTACCAGAAGCTAGGGATGTGACAGGAAGCTCGAGTTGGTAGGCTAGATCTCCTATCTTGCCAATTATCATGAAAGGGCCCACGTATCTTGGAGCTAGCTTGCCCTTGATACCGAACCTCTGAGTACCCTTCATGGGAGAAACACGGAGATAGACATGATCTCCAATGTCGAAAACCAAGTCACGACGCTTGCCGTCATAGTAGCTCTTTTGGCGTGATTGCGCGGCCTTGATATTCTCACATATGACTTTGCACATTTCTTCGGCCTCTAAGATCAAATCATTGCCAAGAAGTTGACGTTCACCAGTCTCAGACCAGTTGAGAGGGGTACGACACTTTCTGCCATAGAGAATTTCAAACGGTGCTTTGCCTGAACTTGCTTGGAAGCTGTTGTTGTAGGAGAACTCGGCAAATGGAAGGCAGTCTTTCCATTTCATACCGAAGGAGATGACACATGCCCGGAGCGTATCTTCAAGAATTTGGTTTACTCTTTCGACATGGCCACTAGTCTGAGGGTGAAAAGTTGTGCTGAAGCGAATCTTGGTACCCATAGCTGACTGGAAGGAATCCCAGAATTTGGAAGTGAACAAGCTTCCACGATCTGAGGAGATTACTTGAGGGATACCATGCAAAGAGACAATTTTGGAGGTGTGCAGCTCTGCCAGTTGAGCTGCGTTAATGGATTCCTTGACTGGAAGAAAATGAGCCACTTTCGTGAGCTTAGCAATCACCACAAAGATAGCATTGTTTCCTCTCTTGGACTTGGGAAATCCGGTGACGAAATCCATCTCAATGAGATCGAATTTCCAGTCGGGAATAGGTAGAGGTTGGTGGAGTCCGGTTGGACGTTGATGCTCTGTTTTCACTCTTCCGCAGACATCACACTCGTTCACGAATTGATCAATCTCTCTTTTCAGGTGAGTCCACCAATAGGATTGCTTGAGGTCATGGTACATCTTGGAGCTTCCTGGATGTATCGAGAGGAGTGAATCATGTGCTTCGTTCATTATGAGCTTCGTGAGATCACCCTTGGGAACCACAATTCTGCCCTCAAAGAACAAAGTGTCTCTGTCATCAATGTGATAGCACTTGTACTTGGGAGTACCCTTGGCAATACCATGTATCATCTTCTGCACCATAGTATCACTGAGTTGGGCTTCACGGATTTGATCCTCCAAAGTTGGAGTTACTTGAAGGTTGGCAAGAAATTCTTGCGAAACAACTTGGAGGTTGAGCTTCCTGAATGATTCACAAAGGTTAGGTTGGAACGGTTTGAGAATGAGACTATTGCAATAAGCCTTTCTGCTCAAGCCATCTGCAATGACATTGGGCTTCCCAGGAGTATATTCAATGCTCGGGTTGTATTCTTGAATCATCTCAACCCAATGAGTCTGGCAGAGGTTAAGGTTTGGTTGCATGAAGATATACTTTAGGCTCTTGTGATTGGTGAAGATGTCAACCTGTCTGCCCAACAAGAGGTGTCTCCACGTGATCAAGGCGTGGACAACTGCCGCTAGCTCAAGATCATGTGTGGGGTAATTCTTCTTGTTTGGTTTCAGTGACGCAAAGTGTATGCAATGATCTTCTTGTCTTGCATGAGAACAACACCGAGACCTTGCAATGAAGCATCACAAAACACTTCATAAGGTTTGGACTCATCCGAAGGAGTAAGTACCGGAGTAGAAACGAGCTTCTCTTTGAGTGTATTGAATACCACATCACACTGAGGAGTCCAAGAATACTAGACATTCTTTTATAACAGGCTGGACAGAGACTTGGCAATCTTGGAGAAGTTCTCGACGAACCTTCTGCAATAGCTTGCAAGCCCGAGGAAGCTTCGGAGTTGCTTAACGTTCTAAGGAGGTTCCCACCTACCAATAGCTTCAACCTTCTCGGGGTTAACTGAAATGCCCTTGGCAGAGATAATATGACCAAGATAGAGGACTTCATCGAGCCAAAATTCGCACTTTGAGAATTTCGCATAAAAGCGGTGCTCTCTGATCCTGTTGAGAACCAAACGGAGGTGCTTTGCGTGGTCTTCTTGAGTCTTGTAGAATACCAAAATATCATCAACATAGACGAGGACAAACTCATTGGTGTATGGATTGAATATGAAATGCATCATCCGAGAGAAGGTAGGAGGTGCATTTGCAAGCCCGAAGGACATGACTGTGTACTCATAGGAGCCATAACTCGTCGTGAATGCGGTCTTGGGAATATCCTCTTCACGGATACGAATTTGATGGTAACCCATCCGGAGATCAAGTTTCGAGAAAACCTTAGCGCCTTTGAGCTGCTCGAACAGTTCATTGATATTGGGGAGATGGTACTTATTCTTAAATGTCTTCTTGTTCAATGGCCGGTAATCAACGCAAAGCCACTCTGTGCCATCCGTCTTCTTGACAAAAAGAACACCGCAGCCCCAAGGACAAGGACTTGGTCTGATCAGACCCAAGCATTCTTGCTCGTCGATTTGCTTCTTCAATTTCCTCAACTCTTTAGGAGAGAGCTTGTACGGACGCCGATAGGCTGGCTCCATACCAGGTTCAAGTTCAATGACGAATTCAACTGGACGGTTGGGAGGCATCCCTGGAAGCTCTTCAGGAAATACATCCTCATATTCGCAAACCATCAGAATCTGAGATATGGCATTAATCTCGCCCTTGTCATTGAGAGAGAAAAGCCGGATTGTGTTATATCGAGCTACGAAGATAATCACGTCTTCGGAAGGATGAGTTAGATTCACCTCTTTGTTTGCACAATCAATAAGAGCATCATGCTTAGAGAGCCAATATATCCCAAGAATAAGATCAATGTCCGAGTTGCCAAGAACAACTAGGGAAGCCAGAAATTTATAATTGCCCATCTTGATGGAGATATCCAGAGCTAACAAGCTAGAAGTCATGAGCTTTCCCGGGGAAATAATTTGCAATGCCCTTGGCAAAGCCACTGTGCCCATGTTGTGCTCAGATGCAAATGGATATGACATGAAAGAAAGTGATGCACCATAATCAAACAAGACTTTTGCAAGAATTGAGTTAACCGAAAGATTACCCATAATCACATCAGAAGAATCCTCTGATTGAGCTGCGTTCATCAGGTTAACTCTTGCATACTTGGGATTGTGCTTGACAATGGCATTGCTGACAGGTGGAGGAGGCGGAAGGCACCTTTGGTTGGGACACTTGTTAGCATAGTGACCCTTTTGAGTACACTTGTTGCACGTAACCTCTGAGAGTGGCCGATGATAAGGACCGCTTGGCCTTGGTGCTTGGTACTGAAACTTGTTCTGGTTGCTTGGGTTGGGTGGGTGGGAAGATTCACGACCACCTGAGTGCTTGCTCTGACTTGGAGGATGGAACACTGGAGGTGGCGGAGGCCAGAACTTCAGCTGCTTGGCGACCACTTGAGAGGAAGAGGAGGAGTGAACACCGTCTCTTATCCTCTTTTTGGAAGCTTCACATTTGAGCTAAGTTGCCTCTTGCTTGAGACCCATGTTGTAGAATTGATCAAATTCATTTGGCTTGAACAGAGTGAGTGCAAGTTGGAGTTCATCTTTCAGACCACCTCGGAACTGGTAGATTTTGCTCTTGGCATCGGGGATGTCTTGCTTAGCATAACGGGCCAGATTCTGGAACTTGACATTGTATTCGTACAAGGACATGCTGCCTTGCTTCAGATTGCGGAACTGCTCATGCATGCCCTCAAACACTGGTAGGGATGTGGTGTGCACGGAAATCGCGACAAAAGTCAGTCCAAGAGATCTCACGACCCGCTCTGGAGTCTTTGTATTGTTGCCACCAATCTGCGGCTTGGTCTTTCAGCTGGAAGGATGTGAACTTGACATAGTCCACTGGGTTGACATTACTGCACTCGAAGTGTTTGTTAATGTTAGTGAGCCAATCTTCAGCATCGAGCGGATCAACACAGTAGCTGAAAGACTTGGGTTGATTAGCAAGGAATTGGTTTAGAGTAGCAAAGTGAGGTTGATTGAACAAATTTCGTTGGCCTTGGTTCCCTTGATTGCCTTGATTCCCTTGATTTGCTTGGAAACTCTGCATCATTTGCATGAGCATCTGAGTGTTTGTATTGGTTGCTTGCATAATCGCTCTCCATGCCTCAGCCCGAGGAGGAGGGGAAGGTGGACGCTCTTCTTCACCCTCTGGGTTCTGGTTGGGAACCTTTTTAGCTGCCATCCTGAACATGATGACAGCCGTTAGCCATTGAAGCAAAAATAGATATGCTGAATCAAAGGATAGATATCTGCAACATATAGTCTTCACAATGAAGATCCGAACAAAATTGAACAAATGAATTCCATAGCTTAATGGTACTTCAACCTGTCGAGAAGCCACTTGAGGGAATGATAGAATAAACCAACAAGGTAACAGATGGAACAAATACATGATAGACCCCAACCTCATATCATGCATCCATTGGAAGATTTCCTAAGAGCTACTTGAATTCCCACCTATTAATTCCCGAAGCTTTCCGGTTATGGAATCTGGTGTTGGGGATACAGGGGAAGCACCGCATATCACACAACTAATAAATCCTACATCCAGTTGTATCCATCCGTCAACACATAACCAGGCACCTTCGGAAACCGTTTACCTTAGACCTTTGAAAAGCATCCGCTATACTAGTTGTGGCAATACCCCCCGAACTATCCCACCAGTACTGGGTGACGTCGGGGTTATCTCACCACCAGACACGCATAGAAGTGCTTTTGATGTTGGCCACCTCTGGTATTCCAGAACTACAACGATACAATTGTGACAACAACACCTTGGAGCTCAACTCCCCGGGACACTACCACAACCCCTAAATGACAGGAGGCACTAAGAACAATGTTCTCGTAACAAAGATATCGGAACAATCCCAACAATACCTGCATGATCCTAAAAAAATTGGTGACAATTGAGGAGAGTGATGTTAAAACAACGTCAGGAGTCCTCACCAGAGCGACGAAGGGGTAAGGAGTAAAAAGAAATCCTACTCTCCGATATATATAGGACTCAAAACATGTTTGTGTGTGTCTCTAGACTCAACATCGGCATCGGTTCGATCAATCAGGGGGCTCCTAGGTCGGGGAAGGCTCTGATTACCAACTTGAAACGCCCAAGATGCGACTATATCTCCTATGTGTCGAGGCACAACTTAGAGGAATAATCGCATTTTGGTATGATCGCAAGAAGGTTATCTTCACACATTCCCATGAACAAGAACAAAGGGGGAAAATACATAGCTGGCTTACAATCGCCACTTCACACAATGCATAATTAAGTCATACATTCATCCAAGTACAATCATGGTCCAACTACGGACAACGCGAAATGAAAAGAAGATAACCACCCACTATGCCCGTTCGGCCCTAGTAGGAACCACTACTGATCGTCGGGATATGTCATGTACATACGCCCATGTTCCTCAACGAACTCCCACTTGAGTTCCTGACCATCAACTGAATCGTACTCGGTTGAACCAGCACCTGTTTTTGTAGTAAACAGTGAGTCACAAGGACTCAGCAATACCATTTCCGGGTATCAAAACTATCAAAGCCTCTTGGGTGTGGAGAGGTAATAAAGTGGCTGCAGCAAGCACTAAGCAACTAGCTTACGAAGTCAGAGCGAGATGAGGATATGTGCCAACGGTCGCCAAAAGTGATCAATAAGTGATCCTAGCTACTCACGCTCAAGCATAACCCCACCGGGTTAACTTTCCGAACCCCTTCGAAAAGAGACCATCACGGTTACTCACACAGGTAGTGTATTCTTAAGGATATGGAGTCAAGTTATCTAGAACCAGATATTAACAACTCCAATATGCCACATAACCACGGGCACGGCTTTCGAAAGTTCATAACCCTGCAAGGGTGTCCCAACTTAGCCCATCACAAGCTCACGGTCAGCGGAGTAACAACTCCATGTTGGGAAGGCCCGAGTATTCTCGGAATCCCGTGCACAAGATATTTTGATAAAGGTAAAACTAATCCAGCAAGACCTCCTGGCGTGCCGACACCCTGATAGTAGCCGAGCGTATCTTGTCTCTGGCTATGACCAGATGGGACATCCTACATGCATATACCAGCCCTCGGGTTTCCCCAAGGTGGCCGCGCAGTGTGCCCAGTTTGGACCAACACTCATGAGGAGCACTGGCCGGGGTTGTTGATTAAGAACTCGGGTTAATTACTCCCTATGCAAGTTTTAGTTGTTAGCCAAATGTGTTGGGGAACGTAGCAGAATTCAAAAAAAATCCTACGCTTCACCAAGATCAATCTAAGGAGTCATCTAGCAACGAGCATAAAGGAGTGCATCTACATACCCTTTGTAGATCGTGAGCGGAAGTGTTCGAAGGAACGTGGATGATGGAGTCGTACTCGTCGTGATCCTCGTCACCGATGATCCCAGCGCCGAACGAACGGCACCCCCGCGTTCAACACACGTACAGTACAGCGACGTCTCCTCCTTCTTGATCCAGCAAGGGGTGATGAGAGGTTGATGGAGATCCAGCAGCACGACGGCGTGGTGGTGGATGCAACGGGAAAAGCTGCAGGGCTTCGCCGAGACCCTGCTGGAGGAGGGAGAGGTGTAACGGGGGGGAGAGGCGCCAGGGGCTAAGGTGCGGCTGCCCTATCTCCCCCACTGTATATAGGGGGCCAGGGGGCGCCGGCCCTAGGAGATTGGATCTCCTAGGGGGGCGGCGGCCAAGGGGGTGGCTTGCCCCCCAAGCCTAGGGGGCGCCCCCCACCCCTAGGGTTTCAACCCTAGGCACAGGGGGAGGCCCAAGGGGGGTGCGCCAGCCCACTAAGGGCTGGTCCCCCTTCCCCTATGGCCCACGGGGCTCTCCGGGATGGGTGGCCCCACCCGGTGGACCCCCGGGACCCTTCCGGTGGTCCCGGTACACTACCGGTGACCCCCGGAACTCTCCCGATGGACGAAACTGGAGTTCCTATATATCATTCTTTACCTCGAGACCATTCCGGAACTCCTCGTGACGTCCGGGATCTCATCCGGGACTCCGAACAACATTTGGGTTACCGTGTGCATATATCTCTACAACCCTAGTGTCACCGAACCTTAAGTGTGTAGACCCTACGGGTTCGGGAGACACGTAGACATGATCGAGACGACTCTCCGGTCAATAACCAACAGCGGGATCTGGATACCCATGTTGGTTCCCACGTGTTCCTCGATGATCTCATCGAGTGAACCACGATGTCAAGGATTCACTTAATCCCATATGCTATTCCCTTTGTCTATCAGTACGGTACTTGCCCGAGATTCGATCATCGGTATACCGATACCTTGTTCAATCTCGTCATGGCAAGTCTCTTTACTCGTTCCGTAATCCATCATCCCGTGAGTAACTCCTTAGTCACTTTGAGCTCATTATGAAGATGTCTTATCGAGTGGGCCCAGAGTTACCTCTCCGTCATACGGAGTGACAAATCCCAGTCTCGGTTCGTGCCAACTCAGCAGACACTTTCGGAGATACCCGTTGCGTACCTTTATAGCCACCCAGTTACGTTGTGACGTTTGGCACACCCAAAGTATTCCTACGATATCCGGGAGTTGCACAACCTCATGGTCTAAGGAACAGATACTTGACACTTGAAAAGCTTAAGCATTACGAACAACACGATCTTGTGATAGGCTTAGGATTGGGTCTTGTCCATCACATCATTCTCCTAATGATGTGATCCCGTTATCAATGACATCCAATGTCCATGGCCAGGAAACCGTGACCATCGGTTGATCAACGAGCTAGTAACTAGAGGCTTACCAGGGACACGTTGTGGTCTATGTATTCACGCATGTATCGCTGTTTCCGTACAATACAATTCAAGCATGAATAACCGACAATTATCATGAACAAGGAAATATATAATAATAACTATTTTATTATTGCCTCTAGGGCATATTTCCAACAGTCTCCCACTTGCACTAGAGTCAATAATCTAGTTACATTGTGATGAATCGAACACCCATAGAGTTCTGGTGTTGATCATGTTTTGCTCGTGGAAGAGGTTTAGTCAACGGATCTGCGACATTTAGATCCATATGCACTTTACGAATATCTATGTCTCCATCTTGAACATAATTCCAGATGGAGTTGAAACGGTGCTTGATGTGCTTGGTCTTCTTGTGAAACCTGGCCTCCTTGGCAATGGCAATAGCTCCAGTGTTGTCACAGAAGAGAGTCATCGGGCTTGACGTGCTTGGAATGACTCCTAGGTCGGTGATGAACTCCTTCATCCAGACTCCTTCATGCGCTGCTTCGCAAGTATCTATGTACTCCGCTTCACATGTAGAATGTGCCACGACGCTCTGCTTGCAACTGCACCAGCTGACTGCTCCACCATTCAAAATATACACATATCCGGTTTGTGACTTGGAGTCATCCATATCTGTGTCTAAGTTAGCATCGACCTAACCCTTTACGACGAGCTCTTCGTCACCTCCATAAACGAGAAACATATCCTTAGTCCTTTTCAGGTACTTGAGGATGTTCTTGACCGCTGTCCAGTGTTCCATACCGGGATCACTTTGGTACCTCCATACCAAACTTATGGCAAGGTTCACATCAGGTCTGGTACACAGCATGTCATACATAATAGATCCTATGGCTGAGGCATAGGGGATGACACTCATATTTTCTCTATCTTCTACCGTGGTCGGGGATTGAGCCGTGCTCAATCTCATACCTTGCAATACAGGCAAGAACCCTTTCTTGGACTGATCCATATTGAACTTTATCAATATCTTGTCAAGGTATGTGCTTTGTGAAAGACCAATGAGGCGTCTTGATCTATCTCTATAGATCTTGATACCAAATATATAAGTAGCTTCTCCAAGGTCCTTCATTGAAAAACTCTTATAAATACAGGCTTCTCCCCAAGTCTGTATAAAACCAAACGCTTTGATCACATCATTAAAGCGAATATTCCAACTCCGAGATGCTTGCACCAGCCCGTAGATCGAGCGCTGGAGCTTGCATACCTTGTTAGCATTCTTTGGATCGACAAAACCTTCCGGCTGCATCATATACAACACTTAATTGAGGAAGCCATCAAGGAATGCTGTTTTGACGTCCATTTGCCATATCTCATAATCATAGAATGCGGCAATTGCTAACATGATTCGGACCGACTTCAGCATCGCTACGGGAGAGAAAGTCTCGTCGTAGTCAATCCCTTGAACCTGTCGATAACCTTTAGCGACAAGCCGAGCCTTATAGATGGTCACATTACCATCCGCGTATGTCTTCTTCTTAAATATCCATTTATTTTCTATGGTGTGCCGATCATCGGGCAAGTCCACCAAAGTCCATACTTTGTTTTCATACATGGATCATATCTCGGATTTCATGGCTTCAAGCCATTTGTTGGAATCCGGGCCCGCCATCGCTTCTTCATAGTTCGAAGGTTCACCGTTGTCTAACAACATGATTTCCATGACAGGGTTGCCGTACCACTCTGGTGCGGAACGTGTCCTTGTGGACCTTCGAAGTTCAGTAGTAACTTGATCTGTATGTTCATTATCATCATCATTAACTTCCTCCCTTGTCGGTGCAGGCACCTGAGGAACAATTTCCCGCGTTGCGCTACTTTCCGGTTCGGGAGGGGTGACTGTCACCTCATCAAGTTCTATTTTCATCCCACTCACTTCTTTCGAGAGAAACTCTTTCTCCAGAAAGGATCCATTCTTGGCAACGAAAACCTTGGGTGTACCCAATCGTTTCCTTTGGGTATCCTATGAAGACGCATTTTTTCGATTTGGGTTCGAGCTTTTCAGGTTGAAGTTTCTTGACATAAGCATCGCAAACCTCAAACTTTCAGAAACGACGGCTTAGGTTTCTTGCCAAACCAAAGTTCATATGGTGTCGTCTCAACGGATTTTGACGGAGCCCTATTTAAAGTGAATGTGGCAGTCTCTAAAGCATAACCCCAAAAAGATAGCGGTAAGTCGGTGAGAGACATCATAGATCGCACCATGTCCAACAGAGTACGATTTCGACGTTCGGACACACCATTACACTGAAGGTGTTCCGGGCGGTGTCAATTGTGAAACAATTCCACGGTTCCTTAGGTGTGTGCCAAATTCATGACTTAAATATTCACCCCCACGATCCGATCGTAAGAACTTTATTTTTCTGTAACGTTGATTCTCAACCTCATTCTGAAATTCCTTGAACTTTTCAAAGGTCTCAGACTTGTGTTTCATCAAATAGACATACCCATATCTACTCAAGTCATCTGTGAGGGTGAGAACATAATGATAGCCTCCGTGAGCTTCAACACTCATTGGACCGCACACATCGGTATGTATGATTTCCAAAAAGTTGGTCGCTCGCTCCATTGTTCCGGAGAACGAAGTCTTGGTCATCTTGCCCAAGAGGCATGGTTCGCACGTGTCAAATGATTCATAATCAAGAGACTCTAGAAGTCCATCTGCATGGAGCTTCTTCATACGTTTGACACCAATATGACCAAGGCGGCAATGCCACAAGTATGTGGGACTATCATTGTCAACTTTACATCTTTTGGCATTCACACTATGAATACGTGTATCATCACGTTCGAGATTCTTCAAAAATAAACCATTGACCAGCGGGGCATGACCATAAAACATATCTCTCATATAAATAGAACAACCATTATTCTCGGATTTAAATGAGTAGCCATCTCGCATCAAACGAGATCCAGATACAATGTTCATGCTCAAAGTTGGTATTAAATAACAATTATTAAGGTTTAAAACTAATCCCGAGGGTAGATGTAGAGGTAGCATGCCGACGGCGATCACATCAACCTTGGAACCATTCCCAACGCGCATCGTCACCTCGTCCTTCGCCAGTCTCCGCTTATTCCGCAGCTCCTGCTTTGAGTTACAAATGTGAGCAACTGCACCGGTATCAAATACCCACGAGCTACTACGAGCGCTGGTAAGGTACACATCAATAGCATGTATATCACATATACCTTTGACGTTGCCGGCCTTCTTGTCTGCTAAGTATTTGGGGCAATTCCGCTTCCAGTGACCCGTTCCCTTGCAATAAAAGCACTCTGTCTCAGGCTTGGGTCCATTCTTTGGCTTCTTCCCGGCAACTGGCTTACTGGGCGCGGCAACTCCTTTGCCGTCCTTCTTGAAGTTCTTCTTACCCTTGCCCTTCTTGAACTTAGTGGTTTTATTCACCATCAACACTTGATGCTCTTTCTTGATCTCCACCTCCACTGATTTCAGCATTGAATACACCTCGGGAATGGACTTCTCCATCCCTTGCATATTGAAGTTCAACACGAAGCTCTTGTAGCTAGGTGGGAGCGACTGAAGGATTCTATCAACGACCACTTCGTCTGGGAGATTCATTCCCAACTGAGACAAGCGGTTGTGCAGCCCAGACAACTTGAGTATGTGCTCGCTGACAGAATTATTCTCCTCCATCTTATAGCTGTAGAATGCATTGGAGATGTCATATCTCTCAACTCGGGCATGAGCTTGGAAAACCATTTTCAGCTCTTGGAACATCTCATATGCTCTGTGGTGCTCAAAACGCTTTTGGATCCCCGATTCTAAGCTGTAGAGCATGCCGCACTGAACCAGGGAGTAATCATCACAACGCGACTGCCAAGCGTTCATAACATCTTGGTTTTGCCGGGGCGGGAGCGTCACCTAGCGGTGCTTCTAGGACATAAGTTTTCTTGGCAGCTATGAGGATGATCCTCAGGTTACGGACCAAATCCGTATAGTTGCTACCATCGTCTTTTAGCTTGGATTTCTCTAGGAACGTGTTGAAGTTGAGGGTGACATGAGCGTGGGCCATTTGATCTACAAGACATATTGTAAAGAATTTAGACTAAGTTCATGACAATTAAGTTCATCTAATCAAATTTAATGAACTCCCACTCAGATTGACATCTCTCTAGTCATCTAAGTGATACATGATCCGAATCGACTAGCCCGTGTCCGATCATCACGTGAGACGGACTAGTCATCAACGGTGAACATCTTCATGTTGATCGTATCTTCTATACGACTCATGTTCGACCTTTCGGTCTTTCGTGTTCCGAGGCCATGTCTGTACATGCTAGGCTCGTCAAGTGAACCCTAAGTGTATTGCGTGTGTAAATCTGGCTTACACCCATTGTATGCGAACGTTAGAGCCTATCACACCCGATCATCACGTGGTGCTTCGGAACAACGATCCTTAGCAACGGTGCACAGTTAGGGGGAACACAATTCTTGAAATTTTTAGTGAGAGATCATCTTATTTACTACCGTCGTTCTAAGTAAACAAGATGCATAAACATGATAAACATCACATGCAATCAAATAAAGTGACATGATATGGCCAATATCAGTTTGCTCCTTTGATCTCCATCTTCGGGGCACCATGATCATCCTTGTCACTGGCATGACACCATGATCTCCATCATCATGATCTCCATCATCGTGTCTTCATGAAGCCGTCTCGCCAAATATTACTTCTACCACTATGGCTAACGTTTAGCAATAAAGTAAAGTAATTACATGGCGTTATTCAGTGACACGCAGGTCATACAATAAATAAGACAACTGCTATGGCTCCTGTCGGTTGTCATTCTCATCGACATGCAAGTCGTGATTCCCTATTACAAGAACATGATCAATCTCATACATCACATATATCATTCATCACATCTTCTTGGCCATATCACATCACATATCACATGCTGCAAGAAGAAGTTAGACGTCCTCTAATTGTTCTTGCAAGTTTTTATGTGGCTTCTATAGGTTTCTAGCAAGAACGTTTCTTACATACGCCAAAACCACAATGTGATATGTCAATTTCTATTTACCCTTCATAAGGACCCTTTTCATCGAATCCGGTCCGACTAAAGTGGGAGAGACAAACACCCGCCAGCCACCTTATGCAACTAGTGCCTGTCAGTCGGTGGAACCAGTCTCACGTAAGCGTACGTGTAAGGTCGGTTCGGGCCGCTTCATCCCACGATGCCGCCGAATCAAGATTGAACTAGTAGCGGCTAGAGAATTGAACAAAATCAATGCCCACAACTTGTTTGTGTTCTACTCGTGCAAGATGCTACGCAAAGACCTAGCTCAGATGCCACTGTTGGGGAACGTAGCATAATTCAAAAAAATTCCTACGCTTCACCAAGATCAATCTAAGGAGTCATCTAGCAACGAGCAGAAAGGAGTGCATCTACATACCCTTTGTAGATCGTGAGCGGAAGCGTTCGAAGGAACGAGGATGATGGACTCGTACTCGTCGTGATCCTCGTCACCGATGATCCCAGCGCCGAACGGATGGCACCTCCGCGTTCAACACACGTACGGTACAGCGACGTCTCCTCCTTCTTGATCCAGCAAGGGGGAGGAGAGGTTGATGGACATCCAGCAGCACGACGGCGTGGTGGTGGATGCAACGGGAAAAGCTGCAGGGCTTCGCCGAGACCCTGCTCTTGGAGGGAGAGGTGTAACGGGGGGAGAGGCGCCAGGGGCTGAGGTGCGGCTGCCCTCTCTCCCCCCACTATATATAGGGGGCCAGGGGGGCTCCGGCCCTAGGAGATTGGATCTCCTAGGGGGCGGCGGCCAAGGGGGGTGGCTTGCCCCCCAAACCTAGGGGGGCACCCCCACCCCTAGGGTTTCAACCCTAGGCGCAGGGGGGAGGCCCAAGGGGGGTGCGCCAGCCCACTAAGGGTTGGTCCCCCTACCCCTATGGCCCACGGGGCCCTCCGAGATGGGTGGCCCCACCCGGTGGACCCCCGGGACCCTTCCGGTGGTCCCGGTACACTACCGGTGACCCCCGGAACTCTCCCGATGGCCGAAACTGGACTTACTATATATCATTCTTTACCTCCGGACCATTCCGGAACTCCTCGTGACGTCCGGGATCTCATCCGGGACTCCGAACAACATTCGGGTTACCGTGTGCATATCTCTACAACCCTAGGGTCAGCGAACCTTAAGTGTGTAGACCCTACGGGTTCGGGAGACACGTAGACATGACCGAGACGACTCTCCGGTCAATAACCAACAGCGGGATCTGGACACCATTGTTAGTTCCCACGTGTTCCTCGATGATCTCATCGGATGAACCATGATGTCAAGGATTCACTTAATCTCGTATGCTATTTCATTTGTCTATCGGTACGGTACTTGCCCGAGATTCGATCGTCGGTATACCGATACCTTGTTCAATCTCGTCATGGCAAGTCTCTTTACTCGTTCCGTAATCCATCATCCCGTGACTAACTCCTTAGTCACTTTGAGCTCATTATGATGATGTCTTACCGAGTGGGCCCAGAGATACCTCTCCGTCATACGGAGTGACAAATCCCAGTCTCGGTTCGTGCCAACTCAACAGACACTTTCGGAGATATCCGTTGCGTACCTTTATAGCCACCCAGTTACGTTGTGACGTTTGGCACACCCAAAGTATTCCTACGGTATCCGGAGTTGCACAACCTCATGTTCTAAGGAACAGATACTTGACACTTGAAAAGCTTAAGCATTACGAACTACACGATCTTGTGCTAGGCTTAGGATTGTGTCTTGTCCATCACATCATTCTCCTAATGATGTGATCCCGTTATCAATGACATCCAATGTCCATGGCCAGGAAACCGTGACCATCGGTTGATCAACGAGCTAGTAACTAGAGGCTTACCAGGGACACGTTGTGGTCTATGTATTCACACATGTATCGCTGTTTCCGTACAATACAATTCAAGCATGAATAACAAAAAATTATCATGAACAAGGAAATATATAATAATAACTATTTTATTATTGCCTCTAAGGCATATTTCCAACAAAATATAGTACCAAAATTGGGCCTTGCTAGAAAAGTTTTAAGTAGTGCGAATTATCAAGGGGGGGCCATAAACCCCAACCGTGTTAGGAATGGAAAATCAAGGAACATAACACCGGTTTATCAGATCCTAAGGCGGCATGAGTGGAACAAAATACCAAGCAGAAGGCCAAGCCTTCCACCCATTACCAATATATATGTGCATTAATTAATTAAGATATATATTGTGTTATCCCAATAAGAAAGTCCAAACATGGAGCAATCTTCCAACTTCACCTGCAACTAACAACGCTATAAGAGGGGCTGAGCAAAAGCGTACTTAGCCAATCAACGGTTTGCTAGGAAGGCGGTTAGAGTGTTTCATGGCAACATAGGAGGCTGACAAGACAGGAATAGGCATCGCGGCATATCTAATAGAGTGAGACAACTAGCAAAGCATAGATAGAGGTGATTTTGGGGGACGGTCATCTTGTTTGTTATGTTCTCGGTGGGATCGTAAACTTGCTCCTCGAGCACGGTCTTGACAGGAACCTCGAACTCCGAATCGTCACCAGGCTCTAACCAACACAAGAATACAAAAACCGGAACAAAATCAATCACGATGCAATGCACAAGCACATGATGCAAGACATGATGCATATGAGCATGAACATAGTATGATGCATCACAAATGGAACATTATGAGTGCAACACATGGCATGGAAAAATGCAACAAACACATTTCATTTCGGGGAACACAACAAGCAAAAGAAAGTAAGAACAACATAGCCACACATGTAGTTATTTAGTTTGAAGTAGCTAAGCAGCCAACAAGTTTAATATGTTGTTTAGCATGGCAAGGAGTGCATCACAAGACCAACTACAGCATGCAAGCAATTTAAATGGGGCGGGAAGAAACAAACAACAACTCCGGAAAATCCCCATGTGCATTTACCAAATATGGGGCTGATCTACTAAAACCATATGTTAGACTTGTTAAACATGCAAAGTAACAGCACCAAGTTATTCTACACATTTTTCCACCCCATTTACATATAAAGTTTGTTAAATTTGGAGCTACGGTTATTTAGTTATGAAATAAACCAATTTAAACATGTTATTTAACAAAACATGAGCACACCTCATTTACATATTTTAACTGAAGGAAATATGCCCTAGAGGCAATAATAAAGATGTTATATGTATTTCCTTATATCATGATAAATGTCTTTTATTCATGCTAGAATTGTATTAACCGGAAACTTATTACATGTGTGGATACATAGACAAAACAGTATGTCCCTAGTATGCCTCTACTAGACTAGCTCATTGATCAAAGATGGTTATGTTTCCTAACCATAGACATGAGTTGTCATTTGATCAACGAGATCACATCATTAGGAGAATGATGTGATGGACAAGACCTATCCATTAGTTTAGCACTATGATCGTTTAGTTTTACTGCTATTGCTTTCTTCATGACTTATACATGTTCCTATGACTATGAGATTATGCAACTCCCTGCTATTGCTTTCATCATGACTTATACATGTTCCTATGACTATGAGATTATGCAACTCCCGAATATCGGAGGAACACCTTGTGTGCTATCAAACGTCACAACGTAACTGGGTGATAATGAAGATGCTCTACAGATGTTTCCGAAGGTGTTCGTGGTGTTGGCATAGATCAAGAATAGGATTTGTCACTCCGAATGTCGGAGAGGTATCTCTGGGCCCTCTTGGTAATGCACATCATAATAAGCCTTGCAAGCATATGACTAATGAGTTAGTCACGAGATGATGTATTACGAAACGAGTAAAGAGACTTGCCGGTAATGAGATTGAACTAGGTATTGAGATACCGACGATCGAATCTCGGGCAAGTAACATACCGATGACAAAGGGAACAACGTATGTTGTTATGCGGTTTGACTGATAAAGATCTTCGTATAATATGTAGGAGCCAATATGAGCATCCAGGTTCCACTATTGGTTATTTACCGGAGATCAGTCTCGGTCATGTCTACATAGTTCTCGAACCCGTAGTGTCCGCATGCTTAACATTTGATGATGATCGGTATTATGAGTTTATGAGTTTTGATGTACCGAATGTAGTTCGGAGTCTCGGATGATATCACGGATATGACGAGGAGTCTCGGAATGTGTGAGACATAAAGATCAATATATTAGATGACTATGTTTGGACACCGGACGGGTTCCGGGAGATTTCGGGCATATACCGGAGTATCGGGGGGTTACCGGAACCCCCCGGGGAGTTAATGGGCCTTAATGGGCCATAGGGGAAAGGGAGAGGAGGCAGCCAAGGTGGGGGCGCGCTCCCCACCAGCCCAATCCGAATTGGGAGAGGGGCGGCCCCCCTTTCCTTCTTCTCCTTCTCCTCATTCCTTCTTCTCCTTCTCCTCCTTCCTTCTTCTCCTACTCCTACTAGGGAAAGGGGGGATCCTACTCCCGGTGGGAGTAGGACTCCCTAGGGCGCGCCATAGAGAGGGCCGGCACCTCCCCTCCCCTCCTCCTTTATAGACGGGGGTAGAGGCACCCCATAGACACACAAGTAGATCAGTTGATCTCTCCCAACCGTGTGCGGTGCCCTTCTCCACAGAAACACACCTCGGTTATATCGTTGCAGTGCTTAGGCGAAGCCCTGCGCTGGTAGCTTCATCATCTCCGTCACCACGTCGTCGTGCTGACGAAACTCTCCCGCGAGGTTCTACTGGATCAAGAGCTCGTGGGACGTCATCAAGTTGAACGTGTGCTGAACGCGGAGGCTTCGTACGTTCGGTGCTTGATCTGTTGGATTGCGAAGAAGTTTGACTACATCAACCGCGTCACTAGACGCTTCCACTCCCGGTCTACGAGGGTACGTAGACACACTCTCCCCTCTCGTTGCTATGCATCTAGTAGATAGATCTTGCGTGATCGTAGGAATTTTTTTTAAAATACTACATTCCCCAATAGTGGCATCATGAGCCAGGTCTATGCGTAGACGATATGCGCGAGTAGAACACAAGTGAGTTGTGGATGATACTAGTCATACATCTTACCAGCATGTCATACTTTGATTTGGCGGTATTGTTGGATGAAGCGGCCCGGACCGACATTACGCGTACGCTTACGCGAGACTGGTTCTACCGGCGTTCTTCGCACACAGGTGGCTGGCGGGTGTCAGTTTCTCCAACTTTAGTTGAATCAAGTGTGGCTACGCCCGGTCCTTGTGAAGGTTAAAACATCACATACTTGACGAAATATCATTGTGGTTTTGTATGCGTAGGTAAGAACGGTTCTTGCTAAGCCCGTAGCAACCACGCAAAACTTGCAACAACAAAGTAGAGGACGTCTAACTTGTTTTTGCAGGGCGTGCTGTGATGTGATATGGTCAAGACATGATGAGTTATATGTTATTTTATGAGATGGTCATGTTTTTGTAAAGTTATCGAAAACTGGCAGGAGCCATATGGTTGTCGCTTTATCGTACGAAATACAGTCGCCATGTAATTGCTTTACTTTAGCACTAATCGGTAGCGATAGTCGTGGAAGCAATAGTTGGCGAGACGACAATGATGCTACGATGGAGATCAAGGTGTCGCGCCGATGATGATGGTGATCATGACGGTGCCTTGGATATGGAGATCAAAAGCACAAAATGATGATGGCCATATCATGTCACATATTTTGATTGCATGTGATGTTTATCCTATTATGCTTCTTATTTTGCTTAGTACGACGGTAGCATTATAAGATGATCCCTTACAAAATTTCAAGGTACTAGTGTTCTACCTGAGTATGCACCGTTGCGAAAGTTCGTCGTGCCGAGACACCATGTGATGATCGGGTGTGATAAGCTCTACGTTCACATACAACGCGTGTAAGCCAGTTCTGCACACGCAGAATACTCGGGTTAAACTTGACGAGCCTAGCATATGCAGATATGGCCTCGGAACACTGGAGACCGAAAGGTCGAGCGTGAATCATATAGTAGATATGATAAACATAAGATGTTCACCATTGAAAACTACTCCATCTCACGTGATGATCGGACATGGTTTAGTTCATTTGGATCACGTGATCATTTAGATGACTAGAGGGATGTCTATCTAAGTGGGAGTTCTTTAATAATATGATTAATTGAACTTTAATTTATCATGACCTTAGTACCTAATAGTATTTTGCATGTCTATGTTGTTGTAGATCAATGGCCCATGCTACCGTTCCTTTGAATTTTAATGCATTCCTAGAGAAAGCTAAGTTGAAAGATGATGGTAGCAATTACACGGACTGGGTTCGTAACTTGAGGATTATCCTCATTACTGCACAGAAGAATTATGTCCTTGAAGCACCGCTAGGTGACAAGCCTGCTGCAGGAGCACCCTGGATGTTATGAACGTCTGGCAAGCTTGTTCTGATGACTACACGATAGTTCAGTGTGCCATGCTTTACGTCTTAGAACCGGGACTTCAACGACGTTTTGAACATCATGGAGCATATGAGATGTTCTAGGAGTTGAAGTTAATATTTCAAGCAAATGCCCGGATTGAGAAATATGAGATTTCCAATAAGTTCTATAGCTGCAAGATGGAGGAGAATATTTCTATCAGTGAACACTTGCTCAGAATGTCCGGGTACTACAATCATATGACTCAACTTGGTTGCAAAGTTGATGAAGATAGTGTTATTGATAGAGTTCTTCAATCACTGCCACCAAGCTATAAAGGCTTCGTGATGAACTATAATATGCAAGGGATACAAAAGACAATTCCCGAGCTCTTCGCTATGCTCAAGGCTGCGGAGGTAGAAATCAAAAAGGAGCATCAAGTGTTGATGGTTAACAAGACCACTAGTTTCAAGAAAAAGGGCAAGTGAAAGAAGGGGAACTTCAAGAAGAATAGCAAGACAGTTGCTACTCCCACGAAGAAACCCAAGTCTGGAGCCAAGCCTGAAACTGAGTGCTTCTACTACAAAGGGACTGGACACTGGAAGCGGAAGTGCCCCAAGTATTTGGCGGATAAGAAGGATGGCAAGGTGAACAAAGGTATATGTGATATACATGTTATTGATGTGTACCTTACTAATGCTCATATTAGTACCTGGGTATTTGATACCGGTTTGGTTGCTAATATTTGTAACTCGAAACAGGGACTACGGATTAAACGAAGATTGGATAAGGACAAGGTGACGATGCGCGTGGGAAATGGTTCCAAAGTCGATGCGATTGCCATCGGCACGCTACCTCTACATCTACCTTCGGGATTAGTTTTAGACCTAAATAATTGTTATTTGGTGCCAACGTTAAGCATGAACATTATATCTGGATCTTATTTATTGCGAGACGGTTATTCATTTAAATCAGAGAATAATGGTTGTTCTATTTATATGATTAATATATTTTATGGTCATGCACCCTTGAAGAGTGGTCTATTATTGTAGAAAGTGAGTGGGAGCTCTGTAGCATTTCTGATATTATATGTGGATGACATATTGTTGATTGGAAATGATATAGAATTTCTAGATAGCATAAAAGGATACTTGAATAATAATTTTTCAATGAAAGACCTCGGTGAAGCTGCTTACATATTAGGCATCAAGATCTATAGAGATAGATCAAGCCGCTTAATTGGACTTTCACAAAGCACATACATTGATAAAGTTTTGAAGAAGTTCCAAATGGATCAGTCAAAGAAAGGGTTCTTGCCTGTGTTACAAGGTGTGAAGTTGAGTAAGACTCAATGCCCGACCACTGCAGAAGATAGAGAGAAAATGAAAGTCATTCCCTATGCCTCAGCCATAGGATCTATCATGTATGCAATGTTGTGTACCAGACCTGATGTGTGCCTTGCTATAAGTTTAGCATGGAGGTACCAAAGTAATCCAGGAGTGGATCACTAGACAGCGGTCAAGAACATCCTGAAGTACCTGAAAAGGACAAAGGATATGTTTCTCGTATATGGAGGTGACAAAGAGCTCGTCGTAAACGGTTACGTCGATTCAAGCTTTGACATTGATCCAGATGACTCTAAGTCACCAACCGGATATGTATTTTTATTGAACGGTGGAGTTGTCAGTTGGTGCAGTTCCAAGCAAAGCGTCGTGGCGGGATCTACCTGTGAAGCGGAATACATAGCTGCTTTGGAAGCAGCAAATGAAGGAGTTCATATCCGATCTAGGTGTGGTACCTAGTGCATCGGGTCCAATGAAAATCTTTTGTGACAACACTGGAGAAATAGCCTTGGCGAAGGAATCCAGGTTTCACAAGAGAACAAAGCACATCAAAAGACTTTTCAATTCCATCCGCGATCAAGTCAAGGAGGGAGACATAGAAATTTTCAAGATACATACGGATCTGAATGTTGTAGACCCGTTGACTAAGCCTCTTCCATGGGCAAAACATGATCAACACCAAGACTCAGTGGGTGTTAGAATCATTACTTTGTAATCTAGATTATTGACACTAGTTTAAGTGGGAGACTGAAGGAAATATGCCCTAGAGGAAAAATTAAAGATGTTATTTGTATTTCCTTATATCATGATAAATGTCTTTTATTCATGCTAGAATTGTATTAATCGAAAACTTAGTACATGTGTGGATACATAGACAAAACAGTATGTCCCTAGTATGCCTCTACTAGACTAGCTCATTGATCAAAGATGGTTATGTTTCCTAACCATAGACATGAGTTGTCATTTGATCAACGAGATCACATCATTAGGAGAATGATGTGATGGACAAGACCCATCCGTTAGCTTAGCACTATGATCGTTTAGTTTTACTGCTATTGCTTTCTTCATGACTTATACATGTTCCTATGACTATGAGATTATGCAACTCCCGAATACCGGAGGAACACCTTGTGTGCTATCAAACGTCACAACTTAACTGGGTGATTATAAAGATGCTCTACAGATGTCTCCGAAGGTGTTCGTGGTGTTGGCATAGATCAAGAATAGGATTTGTCACTCCGAATGTCGGAGAGGTATCTCTGGGCCCTCTCGGTAATACACATCATAATAAGCCTTGCAAGCATATGACTAATGAGTTAGTCACGAGATGATGTATTACAGAACGAGTAAAGAGACTTGCCAGTAATGAGATTGAACTAGGTATTGAGATACCGACGATTGAATCTCGGGCAAGTAACATACCGATGACAAAGGGAACAACGTATGTTGTTATGCGGTTTGATCGATAAAGATCTTCGTAGAATATGTAGGAGCCAATATGAGCATTCAGGTTCCGCTATTGGTTATTGACCGGAGATGAGTCTCGGTCATGTCTACAAAGTTCTCGAACCCGTAGGGTCCGCACGCTTAACGTTTGATGACGATCGGTATTATGAGTTTATGAGTTTTGATGTACCGAAGGTAGTTCGGAGTCCCGGATGAGATCACGGACATGACGAGGAGTCTCGGAATGTCCGAGACATAAAGATCGATATATTGGACGACTATGTTTGGACACCGGAAGGGTTTCGGGAACATACCGGAGTACCGGGGGGTTACCGGAACCCCTCGGGGAGTTAATGTGCCTTAATTGTCCATAGGGGAAAGGGATAGGAGGCTGCCAAGGTGGGGGCACGCCCCCCACCAGCCCAATCCGAATTGGGAGGGGGGCCGGTCCCCCTCTCCTTCTTCTCCTTCTCCTCCTTCCTTCTTCTCCTACTCCTACTAGGGAAAGGGGGGAATCCTACTCCCGGTGGGAGTAGGACTCCCTAGGGTGCGCCATAGAGAGGGCCGGCCCCTCCCCTCCCCTCCTCCTTTATATACGGGGGTAGAGGCACCCCATAGACACACAAGTTGATCAGTTGATCTGTCCCAACCGTGTGCGGTGCCCCTCTCCACAGAAACACACCACGGTCATATCGTTGCAGTGCTTAGGCGAAGCCCTGCGCTGGTAGCTTCATCATCTCCGTCACCACGCCGTCGCGCTGATGAAACTCTCCCGTGAGGTTCTACTGGATCAAGAGCTCGTGGGACGTCATCAAGCTGAATGTGTGCTGAACGCGGAGGCTCCGTACGTTCGGTGCTTGATCAGTTGGATTACGAAGAAGTTTGACTACATCAACCGCGTCACTAGACGCTTCCGCTCCCGGTCTACGAGGGTACATAGACACACTCTCCCCTCTCGTTGCTATGCATCTAGTAGATAGATCTTGCGTGATTGTATGAATTTTTTTGAAATACTACGTTCCCCAACATTAAAAACTAAGCAGAAAACATATATAACTCATTTTAAAAGGATGCATGGTTTGAAATTTATGAGCATATCAAAAAGAATGCGTAAACTAAAAATAAAAACTAAACAGGAAAAGAAATAAAACACCACTAACCTTGCCTGGACTAGACTCAGCCACTGACTAGTGGGTTCAAGGGGCGCTGAGTTGGCGAAGTGGGTGTGGGACTGGGTGGGTGTGCACACAGAGGATGCCAGGTGGGACCTGGGTTTCAGTGAGACCAACAGTCCAAAAATATGGTCATTTTACCACGGGCCCGAGGGGATTCGAACCATGGTCTCCAGGTTAACAGAACGGGGCGTCGACCAGCTGGGATGGGTGTGTGTGTGTCTGGCAGAAGAGGTGCACCGCACCTGAAGAACAAAAGACAGCGTGAACAGAGCCACGCCACTCCGGCGAAGCAGTGACGGCGGCGAGGTCCACGGGGCTGCTCCGGCGACCAAAATGGACGCGGTGGTGCGCGACGGATCCACGAGGGAGTCCTGCGGCCCCGGGTGCAACTAGGTGCTCCAGGTGACGACGGAGTCGACGCCGGTGACAGGCAGAAGCGAACGGCGGCAAGGTGCAGCAGCACGACACTATGGCGGACTAGGTAGCGCGCTGAGGACACGACTCGACCCTACGGATGACGGCGAACAAGATGGAGACGGGCAAAAGGGCTATGGGGGTCGGAGCACTCGCCGGAGACGAGGTCCGACAGCGATGAGCTCGGGCGTGCGCGGCTAGCGTGACTAGAGCAAGCAAACAAGGGGGAAAAGGGGATGGGCAGATGTGCAAGCTCATCACGAACACGAGGCTGTGCTAGGCTAGCCGAGAGGGGGTCGCAGTCGAGCAGGGTGGCGGTCTCAAAGTTGCGGCGGCCGAAGACGAAGACGAGGACATAGCGAAAGCAGACGGGCGCTCCGGTCCACGTAGTCAACGGCGAGGATGTAGATGACTACGGGGAAGCAGACAGACAGGTTCGGCGAGGCGGACGAGGACGGGGAGCATGCCGGCGATGAGGTCGTGCTCCTGGATGCACTCCGAACGCGGTGCAGGTGGCGGATCTGGTGGCCGAAGCGCACCTGGCGGCGGGGAGGAGGAAGAGGGAACCCTAGGGGGTTGGTGGACAGCGAGAGGATTTAAGAGAGAGGCCAGGTCGACCGAACGGAGCTCGCATGCACTCAGCGTGTGGTCCCCATGGTGTCAGTGCGAGGAGGACGAAAAGGTGGGTGAGGAGGACGGTGCGGTCGCTGACGTGCGGGCCCAACCTGGCCACGTGGAAGCGACACAGAGGGGGCAAGTGGGTGCGGGGGTGAGAATGGGGAAGAGGGATGCGTGGGAGGAGCTGGGCTGCGGCGCGCGCTCGGTTGCTGGGTCGGTCTGGTGGCTGAGGCCGAGGTGGGGCTGCTGCTGCTGGGCTGCTGCTGCTCTGCTTCTTCTTTTCTTTTCCTTTCTTCAGACAGAAAATAAAACCAGAAAAGTGCAGAGAGCTAGGAGTGGAGTTAGGGAGAGGTAAAATTATCCCTGAGCTCCTGGATTTATTCACTATTTTATAAAATTGTCTTGGGCATTTTTAGAGGAAATAAAATAAGTCAAGTTTGAATTAAATTCAAACTTGAGCCATTTCACAACCTAACCAAAACATCTACAAAATAGCTTAATTTTGGCAGGGAGGGTTTTGGCATGGTGCTAGAATTATGAGACAAAGATGAACATTAAAAGAGGACGAAAGTGGCACTTTGCAACAAAATAAGAAAAGAAAGAGAGGGAAGGAGAGGTGGTGATGCTTAAGAGTGTTTGTGCCTTGATCATACCCATGGTTCAACCACAACATATTGAGAATGAAAATGCAAGATGACAAGGTATGAGGGCAACATGATGTGACCATGATGCAATATGATGGTATGACAATGTAATAAAGATGACAATGCATGAATGATAAAGAAAACCCCCAAGGAAAGGATAAGGACCAAATGGAATATATTGCCATAAATGGAAGTTTTACATCTGGGGTGTTACATCTTCCCAGCTTCCAATGGAGTTCTCTAGGAGGCTATTCAACCAGTGTCGTGCTGGTCCTTTCAGCTTTAGAGGGAGATATTTGATGGCATGGAGGTCATCTCCGCAAGCCATGTGAACATGGAGAATAAAGTCTTCAATCCATACGGCGGGATCCGTCGTTCCATCGTACTGCTCGATGTTCATGGGTTTAAACCCTTCCAGAAATTGGTGTTGCATTACCTCATCGATAAAGCACATATGGTGTGCGGCACCTCTATATCGGGCGACATTGCGACGGAGTTCGGATAACATCTGTGTTCGGTGCTTACTTCAAACTGGATTGTTTTTGTCGTGCTAGGCTTGATAGCCGTCATCCCGTGTGGGAGCACGTCCTCTTGATCCATAGATTGATCTAGTCTGACCGGCTCTATTGGCCAGGTCCTAACGTAGGTCGTACTTGTAGCCCGGCGTCGTTGTCTCCTTGCCTTTATGGTGGGCGGGCGCGGGCTGGTGTTCGGCATTATTGGCCACTTTGTCCCATCCACGTGGTGGTCGGTCAGGTTGATCGGCCTCATTGTACCTCTACGGTATTGGCGCAAGGGCCTAGTCGTTGAATTGTGGTAGTAGCTTGCGCTTGGGATAGCTCTTTTTGTGGCGCTCACGGTTGTATCTTTCCTCAATGTCTAGCTCTTGATTCCATCTCTCGTTGAGCTTATCTTGTTTGGCTTTAATCTGCTGTTGCTGCTTTTTGAGGCTCCTTGCTGTGGCGGTAAGCCGTCGCTAAAAGCGATCTTGTTCGAGGGATTCCTCTGGGACGATGAATTCTTTGTCAGCTAGGCTGACCTCCTCTTCGGAGACAGGTAAATAGTTACTGTCTTCCGAATCCTCGTGATCGGTGAGCTTTTCAGGGCTGAATTGACCCTCCTCCTTTTCCTCTTTCTCTAGCGCTGGTTCCATGGGGGTTTCGGGGTCTTCGGCATTATCCAGAGTGTCATTGTCTCCGGTGGCGGTGTTGCTTTTCCTTCCTCGACGCGATCGAAAGGGGCGCCGCTAACGCTGGCGTTTTGGTGGTTCATCGACGGGCTTATCTTCATATGGATCTTTAGTGCCATCATCGTCCTTATTCTCAGGCGTGTCCACCATGTATCCATCGTAGGTGGAAGTGGCCGTCCAGTGCCTAGTGATGGGCGGGTTTTGACTTGGTTCGGCTTCGACATCGTCGTACATGCCGTCAATGTCTTCATAAGCGTAGTCTAGCATGTCGGTTAAGTCCTCAACAGTGGCTACCAAGTGGGTAGTGGGTGGGATGCAAAATTCCCTAATCTCATCCCCCAGTTCCAATTGGGCATAGTTCGGCGGTGATACCTCCGCGGTGGCAAGAGATTGTAGCAGGTCTAACGCCTCGTTTAAGAGCGAGAGTTGGACAGGAGTCTGGGGATCTGCGGTGTCAGGCTCGATGGTGACCACTTGATCAAGCTCGTAAGGCATGGACGCCAAGAGTTCGGAGCTCGTAGACAGAGATAAGTACGGCTTCCCAATGACGGGAAGAGTCCCGCTTGATTTTGGGTATGTGAACGGCGCGGTCGCCTTTGAGTCTCCGGCTAGAAGCTCCATGGAGGGAGAGAGTCCGGCGGGGTTTATCCTCCCGTCTTCGGACGAAGTGGTCTCCTGTGGATCTAAGGCCAGAGCGGAAATAAGTGTCGACCCCTGGACGGGATCTGATAGTAGATCTAAGGGATCTACTTCGTGCAGGTGGGGAGCGGCGGCCTGAAGGAAATATGTCCTAGAGGCAATAATAAAGTTGTTATTTATATTTCCTTATCTCATGATAAATGTATTTTATTCATTCTAGAATTGTATTGACCGGAAACTTGATACATGTGTGAATAGATAGACAAAATACAATGTCCCTAGTAAGCCTCTACTAGACTAGCTCATTAATCAAAGATGGTTGAGTTTCCTAACCATAGACATGTGTTGTCATTTGATTAATGGGATCACGTCATTAGGAGAATGATGTGATGGAAAAGACGCATTCGTTAGCTTAGCATATTGATCATTCAGTTTTACTACTATTGCTTTCTTCATGTCAAATACATATTCCTCCGACTATGAGATTATGCAACTCCCGAATACCAGAGGTATGCCTTGTGTGATATCAAACGTCACAACGTAACTAGGTGATTATAAAGATGCTCTATAGGTATCTCCAAAGGTGTTTGTTGGGTTGGCATAGATCGAGAATAGGATTTGTCACTCCGAGTATCGAAGAGGTATCTCTAGGCCCTCTCGGTAATGCACATCATAAGAATCCTTGCAAGCAATGTGACTAATGAGTTAGTCGTGAGATGATGCATTACGTAACGAGGATAGATACTTGCCGGTAACGAGATTGATATAGGTATGAAGATACCGACGATTGAATCTCAAGCAAGTAATGTACTGATGACAAAGGGAATAACGTATGTTGTCATTACGGTTTGACCGATAAGGATCATCGGAGAATATGTGGGAGCCAATATGAGCATCTGTGTTCAGCTATTGGTTATTGACCGGAGAAGTGTCTCGGTCATGTCTACTTAGTTCTGGAACCCGTAGGGTCCGCACGCTTAACGTTCGATGATGATTTGTATTAAGAGTTATGTGTTTTTGGTGACCAAAGATTGTTCGGAGTCCCAGATGAGATCATGGACATGACGAGGAGTCTCGAAATGTTCGAGAGGTGTAGATCGATATATTTCATGATGATATTCGTACACCGGATGGTTTCAAGACGTCTCGGATATTTATCGGAGTACCGAGGGGCTACCGGAACCCCCCGAGGAAGTATTGGGCCTACATGGGCCATAGGGGAGAGAGAGGGCAGCCCACAAGGGGGTGGCACCCCCCCCCCCCAAGGGGAGTCGGAATTGTACTAGGGTAGGGAGCGCGGCCCCTTTTTCCTTGTCCCTCTCTTCTTCTTCCCTCCTTCCAACTCCAAAGAAAGGAAACTGGGGGCGAATCCTACTAGGAGTGGAGTCCTAGCAGGACTCCCCCCCATGGCGCACCCCCTAGGCCAGTCGCCTCCTCCCCTCCTCCTTTATATACAGGGGCAAGGGGGCACCCCACGGCACAACAGTTATTCTCTTAGCCATGTGTAGTGCCCCCCTCCACAGTTTACACCTCAGGTCATATTGTCATAGTGCTTAGGCGAAGCCATGCACGATCTACTTCATCATCACTATTAACAAGCCGTCGTGCTGCCGGAACTCTCCCTCGACCCTCTGCTGGATCAAGAGTTCGAGGGACGTCATCGAGCTGAATGTGTGTAGAACTCGAAGGTGCCGTACGTTTCGTGCTTGATCGGTTGAATCGCGAAAACGTTCGACTACATCAACCGCGTTAACCTAATGCTTCTGCTTTCGGTCTACGAGGGTAGGTGGACACACTCTTCCCATCTCGTTGCTATGCATCTCCTAGATAGATCTTGCGTGAGCGTAGGATTTTTTTGAAATTTCATGCTATGTTCCCATCAGTGGTATAAGAGTGAGGTCTATGCGTAGATGATATGCACGAATAGAACACAAAGGAGTTTTGGGCGGTGATGTTCATACTGCTTACCACCAACGTCTTATTTTGATTCGGCGGTATTGTAAGATGAAGCGGCCCGGACCAACATTACTTGACCGTGTTCATGAGACCGGTTCCACCGTTACATGCAACATGTTTGCATAAAGGTGGCTGGCGGGTGTCTGTCTATGTTGCTTTAGTTGAATCAATTTGACTGCGGCCGGTCCTTGTTGAAGGTTAAAACAACAAACTTGATAAATCACCGTTGTGGTTTTTGTGTCATAGGTAAGAACGGTTCTTGCTAGAAGCCCGTAGCAGCCACGTAAAACTTGCAACAACGAAGTAGAGGATGTCTAACTTGTTTTTTCAGAGCATGTTGCGATGTGATATGGTTAAGATGTGATGAGTTATACGTTATTGTATGAGGTAATCATGTTTTGTAAATTATCGGCAACCGGCAGGAGCCTTATGGTTGTCTCTTTATTGTATGAGTTGCGAACGCTATGTAATTGCTTTACTTTATCACTATGAGTTAGTGATAGTAGTAGAAGCAATAGTTGGCGAGACGACCATGACACTACGATGAAGATCATGGTGTCAAGCCGGTGATGATGGAGATCATGATGATGCTTTGGAGATGGAGATCAAAATCACAAGATGATGATGGCCATATCATGTCACATATTTTGATTGCATGTGATGTTTATCTTTTTATGCATCTTATTTTTCTTAGAACGACGGTAGAATTATAAGATGATCTCTTACTAAAATTCCAAGGTACAAGTGTTCTCCCTAAGTATGCACCATTGCGATAGTTCGTCGTGCTGAGACACCACGTGATGATCGGGTGTGATAAGCTCTATGTTCACATACAACGAGTGTAAGACAGTTTTGCACATGTAGACTACTCGGGTTAAACTTGATGAGCCTAGCATGTACAGACATGACCTCGGAACACTGGAGACCGAAAGGTCGAGCGTGAATCACATAGCAGATATGATCAACATAAGATGTTCACCATTGAAAACTACTCCATCTCACATGATGACGGACATGGTTTAGTAGATATGGATCACGTGATCATTTAGATGGCTTGAGGGATGTCTATCTAAGTGGATGTTCTTTAGTAATATGATTAATTAAACTTAATTTATCATGAACTTAGTCCTGATAGTTTTTGCATATCTATGTTGTAGATCAATGGCCCGTGCTCCATTCCCTTGAATTTTAATGTGTTCCTAGACAAAGCTAAGTTGAAAGATGATGGTAGCAACTACACGGACTGGGTCCGTAACTTGAGGATTATCCTCATTGCTGCACAGAAGAATTATGTCCTTGAAGCAGCGCTAGGTGAAAGGCCTGCTGCAGGAGCAACTGCTGATGTTATGAACGTCTGGCAAGCTCGATCTGATGACTACTCGATAGTTCAGTGTGACATGCTTTACGGCGTAGAATTGGGACTTCAAAGACATTTTTAACGTCATGGAGCATATGAGATGTTCCAAGAGTTGAAGTTAATATTTCAAGCAAATTCCCGAGTTGAGAGATATGAAGTATCCAGCAAGTTCCATAGTTGCAAGATGGAGGAGAACAGTTCTGTCAGTGAACACATACTTAGAATGTTTGGGTACCATAACCACATGACCCGGCTGGGAGTTAATATTCCTGATGATATTTTTATTGACAGAGTTCTTCAATCACTGCCACCAAGCTACAAAGGCTTCATGATGAACTATAATATGCAAGGGATGGAGAAGACAATTCCCGAGCTCTTCGCAATGCTCAAAGCTGCGGAGGTAGAAATAAGAAAGGATCATCAAGTGTTGATGGTTGACAAGACCACTAGTTTCCAGAAAAAGAGCAAGGGAAAGAAGGGGAACTTCAAGAAGAATAGCAAGCAAGTTTCTACTCCCGGGAAGAAATCCAAGTCTGGAGCCAAGCCTGAAACTGAGTGCTTCTAGTGCAAAGGGACTGGTCACTGGTAGCGGAACTACCCCAAGTACTTGGCGGATAAGAAGGATGGCAAAGTGCACAAAGGTATATTTGATATACATGTTATTGATGTGTACCTTACTAATGCTCGTAGTAGCGCCTGGGTATTTGATACTGGTTCGGTTGCGCATATTTGTAACTGAAACAGGGGCTACAGATTAAACGAAGATTGGCTAAGGACGAGGTGATGACACGCGTGGGAAATTGTTCCAAAGTCGATGTGATCACCATTGGCACGCTACCTCTACATCTACCTTCAGGGTTAGTTTTAGACCTAAATAATTGTTATTTGGTGCCAGCGTTAAGCATGAACATTATATCTGGATCTAGTTTGTTGCGAGACGGTTATTCATTTGAATCAAGAATAATGGTTGTTTTATTTATATGAGTAATATCTTTTATGGTCATGCACCGTTGATGAGTGGTCTATTTTTGTTGAATCTCGATCGTGGTGATACACATATTCATAATATTGATGCCAAAAGATGCAAATTTAATAATGATAGTGCAACATATTTGTGGCATTACCGTTTAGGTCATATTGGTGTAAAGCGCATGAAGAAACTCCATGCAAATGGGCTTTTGGAATAGCGTGATTATGAATCATTTTATACTTGCGAACCATTCCTCGTGGGAAAGATGACTAAAACTCCGTTCTCTAGAACAATGGAGCGAGCAACTGACTTATTGAAAATAATACATATCGATGTATGCGGTCCGATGAGTGTTGAGGCTCGCGGCAGGTATCGTTATTTTCTGACCTTCAGAGATGATTTAAGAAGATATGGGTATATCTACTTGATGAAATATAAGTCTGAAACATTTGAAAAGTTTAAAGAATTTTAGAGTGAAGTAGAGAATCATCGTAACAAGAAATAAAGTTTCTACGATCTGATCGCGGAGGTGAATATTTGAGTTACGAGTTTGGTCTTCATTTAAAACAATGTGGAATAGTTTCGCAACTCATGCAACCTGCAACACCACAGCGTAATGGTGTGTCCGAACGTCGTAACCGTACTTTATGTAACAGCCTGGACTTTTGCCCTTTTCTTTTTTCTTTAATTTTCTTGGATTTCTTGATTTTATTTGCTTTTCAGTGGCTATGTGGTTCTCAAACTTGGGAAGATCATGTCTTCCTAGGTTTTATAGTGTCTTGCCATCCTCCTCAGCATCCCAAGACCCTGGCATTTCTATCCTTGACCTTACACAATATTCTTTTCTATGGAATATTCCTTTTCTATTAAAGGAATAATTCTTTTTGCCCTAGGTTGTGAAGCAACCTATATCTCTGTCATTCTAAAAATACACTAATAATTCTCCTAAATTTTTTGGGTCATATCTAGATCAAATATGGCAAAACATTTCATTGCCATGTCAAAAAATAATCCTCCAATAATCATTTTTCTATTCTGCCCTAAATGGCACTTTGTGAAGCAAGTGATATTTATCTTTGCCCAATTGTCTCCAAACATTTTGGACATCGTTTCTTGTCCATTTAATTGCCTTGTGCCAAATTTCAACTTCATTTTCCTAGTAATTATTTTTCAGCAATTTTCCAAAGTTTCTGTCCAGAAAGAAACTTTGTGAAGGAAGTATATTCTAGGCATGTCCAGATGAGTTGAAACTTTGTCACATCCTTCATTTGAACAAATCATAACACTCTACCAAATTTGAGCTTATGGAGATCATCTATGTGAGCTCAGCTCCAAATCTTAGTTTCTGGTCAGAGTTTCACTTTGTGAAGCAACTATATTTTATATTGCTTCATTTGAGCTGAAAATTTACCAGGACCTTCTTACGTCTATATCTACTCCCTCCACCAAGTTTTGGCTCAATACACTTAGCCATTTACCCTCAGTAAATTTTCCTAGTTTCTGGTCAGAATGGAGCTTTGTGAAGCAAGTGCCACTTTGGTAATTCCAAATGGCATGAAATTTTTACAAAAGCTCCATATGGTCAAATAACACCAATCCACAAAATTTCAGCTCATGACACTTAAGTATGTGAGTGCAACATCATAGTGCCCTAATCTGGCCAGTTTTGCACTTTCTACAGCAAGTATCTTCTAAACTCCTCCTCTTAGTCTGATTTCTGGTGATCAACATCATCTTAGAATGAGATCATCACTAGACACATTATTTACTGAGTTACCTAGCTGGTGTCCCCACATCACATCACAAACACTTGGCTGCTGGATTATTTTGTGGCCATTTGCAAATCTCTTCTTTGCCACTGGACCATTTTCTTTCTGCGTCTATACTAAGGGCACTAAGGTCTATCCACTTGACATGGTTGGCCACGCCAAAGAGCGCCGCTCACGCCAGTGTTTGTGGTGATCACGCTTGCGTCATGCATAGTGCAAGCTCTGGATCGATCCGGCCACTGTTCATGTTGTCTCCCTCGTTGTCTCGACCTCCATTCATGTCCTGGAGCTTCCCCGTGATCGACTGCATCTCCCTACGTCGCTGCCTCATCGTGGTTCATCATAAATGAGCCGCAAACGCCATGCCCGTGCGACGCCCAACCTCTATCCACCATTAGTGCACTGCACAAGCTCGCTAGCGTTGCTCTAGAGCCCTCCCCTCGGCTATATAAGCGTGCCCCGAGCCCTCCCGCAGCTCATCCACTCCTCATTCGCCTCCCTAGCCCACCGGAGTCCTTGGTCCCTCTTTTTTCGCCGGAGTTCGCCTCAGCCATCGCGATATCTTCTTGTTTCTAGTGATCCTAGCCTCTCCCTCGCAGTTCCACCACCACCAACGTGTTCCTCTCCTCCTGGCGCACCTCCCCCACCTCTTCTTTTGCCTTGGAGTCCCTCGAGGGCGTCTTCCCCGAGCACGACCGTCTCTCGTTCCTCTCGGGCACCTCCTCGTCCGGCCACCGCGAGCCTCTCCAGCCTTCCCCAACCTCACCATCGTCCTCCCCACACCACCACTAGCCGCCCCACCTACTTGCCCCTCGTCGGATTTGGCCGTAGCAACGAGCATCACCACCGACCGCCTCTGCCTCCTCTCGGGTCCTCCTCCGCCCCGCGACCCACACTCCTCCCCGGCGGCTGTGTCTCCCCTGAACGGGTATGGCAGGCCCCACCGCAGCCACCCATGCCCTCCCCTTGGCCGGAGCTGGCCTGGGCCGGCTGACCCCATCGTCGCTTCTTCCCTGCCCGCCCTGCTCTACTTCACGGGAGCACAGGGGCGAGGAGGAAGAAGACGCCCCGATCGGCCCCCTGCTTGTGGTCCCCACGCGCCAGTGGCCTAGCCACCTCTACCCACGTGGCAAGTGGAGATGTTTTTCCTAGAGTACGTTTTCTATTTCTGAAAGCGTATTTTTGTTCTACTTCGGCTCAAAGTACGTTTTCTAGTTCAGAAAGCTTATTTCTGATTTTTCGCCTCTGCCTTATCCACTCAAGGACATGTTTGCTGAAGAAATATTTACAGATTGGTCCTTCTTCCTCCAATCTTCATAACTTCGTAACCGTAACTCCGATTTAGGTGAAACCAACACTCACATATTCGTCTCGTCGAGTTCTTTGTGTTGGTATTCACTAAGTGTTCACACTGCGAAAATGACCATTATGCACTTGCCCTTATGTAGCCCAGTTCTTCGTTTCGTCCCGCGGCTTCATCGCACTTCTTCCCGGAGTCTTCGTCACCCCCAGGCAAGCCACAACAACCACTTGCATGATAGCCATGCAGTAGACATGGTTTCTACTTGAATATTTAATAAAAGTTTTCTCATTACCTGTCTGCTTGTTTGCTATTGTGGTCGTTGTTTCGGTTATGCTCGTGGTTTCATTCTCACTTTCATAATATGATCTGATGCTTTTTTGTTAGCGTGTACTACTCGCTAGTATCTTGTTCACATGTATGCTTGGTAGTAGAAGTACATGCCAGTAGTAGTAATGCTCATCTATTGCATGTTTGTCGTCTGCTATCTAGTACCGTTGTTGTGCATGTTCTATTGCAACTAGCTGGTTACATGCTTACTTGGTAGTATTCTTGTTATATTCTTGCATGGTATTCATTGTTGATGCTAGTATGTTCTTGCATGGTATTTATTTATGATGCTAGTAGTCATGTTATGCCATGAGTAGTGTTATGCTTGTGATATTCATGCTCGTCAGTATGCCATGCTCATTTGGTTAAATATTTCATTGTGGTTATGCTCGATGATTATGTTGCACCTCCATGATTATGTTGATATCATGCTCATGCATTGTAGTTGCATCATGTTATTTTATTATGACTCAGCTTATTGCATTCAAGTTTAACCGGATAATAATGAACTTGAACAACTGTTGGCTGAGTCATGGTGCCACCAAATCGAGCTTTCTCCAGTGCAGCCACATTTGCCTTTACGGGAGGCCCTAGCTAGGTCTATTGGCATGCCTCTCACCGGTGCCTCCATCTAGGGAAGGTTATCGGCACGCTACCCTGATCAGGTAGGCAGACATACGCCTTGTGAACCCGAGTTTGGTTGTGTGCACATGTCCCTGTTTGGGACCGTTTTTGTCACGACGGTGGCCGTTGGTGTCTTTGGTAGACACGGGGCCACCCAGGACTTAGCCCAAAGGGGAGTTTGTCGGAGTGGCCAGGAGATTGTCATGGCGGTAGATCGGTTTTGTCGGAACGCCGTTGGTCCACCCGAATGGGAGTATGAGGCCATGGGTTCTGTGGTGTGGGTAAAGTGTGCTACCTCTGCAGAGTGTGTTTTAATCAATCGATAGCCGCGTCCTCGGTCATGGGCACAAGTTCGTAGTAGGTCACACTATGGGTCAACAGTAATAATAGTAATGTGCTTAATAACAACCCCGGTTCGAGGATGAGAAAGAGATTGGTTGTGATCGAGAGAAGATCACCCTGGTATCGTGGATACCGAGTTGATGGATATTTGTCATGTTGTGCGAGAATCAAGGGTAAAGGTCAAGCTCCTTGTGGTCATGTAATGATTACTGCGGTATTGTTAGTACCAAGCTTTATTGGATCCTGATATGATCGTGTGATGTCCGTGATGGTAAGTTTGTGCATGTGATGGTTACGAGGTAACCCGAGCAGAGTAAGTTGGTGCATGTTAGTATCATCATGTTGCATGTAGTATCATCATGTTCGTATGTTCATGCTATGCTTGTTCTAGTTGTATGATGTTCAGTTGTGCATGCCATGTTGTTCTGTTAGTACCATGTTCATGATTGAATTACATGTTAATGCCATGCTGTTGTTTCTCTTGATTGCTTTTGGTTATTGTGAGCTTGCAAGTACATTCAATGTACTGACCTGGCGTGTCATGCCAGTTTGCAGGTCGTGCCTGGATTGCTTGCTTGTTTTGGTGTGGTTCCTGTGTTCGCGAGCTAGGATAAATGTTCCAGCCAGAGTCCCTGCAGATTGGAGTCCATCATCGTCATTCGTTGTTCCGCTTCCAGTAGAGGTTCCGCTGCCTCGAGTTGTTATGCTGCTTGCATAGCGCAACTGTGGTTGGTGTAGTGTCGTCGTGCCGATGTTATTCATTGTAATATCGGAGACCTTGTGTTCATATTCGTGTTATAACAGAGAGCTGGTTTGTTCTATGCTAAGCAGTCCCGTATTCCAGAAGACTTCATCTCGATCTCTGGGCTGGAATACGAGGCGTTCTGGTTTCTCTGAGCCGGGGTGCCACACTTTATTAGATATGGTGCAATCTATGATGTCTCTTACCGATTTACCGCTATCATTTTGGGGTTATGCATTAGAGGCAGCGGCATTCACGTTAAATAGGGCACCATCTAAATCCGTTGAGACGACACTGTATGAACTGTGGTTTGGCAAGAAACCTAAGCCGTCGTTTCTTAAAGTTTGGGGTTGCAATGCTTATGTGAAAAGGCTTCAACCTGATAAGCTCGAACCCAAATCAGAGAAGTGCATCTTCATAGGATACCCAAAAGAAACTATTGGTTACACCTTCTATCACAGATTTGAAGACAATAATTTTGTTGCTAAGAATGGATCCTTTCTAGAGAAGGAGTTTCACTCAAAAGAAGTGAGTGGGAGGAAAGTAGAACTTGGTGAGGTAATTGTACCTTCTCTCGAATTGGAAAATGGCTCATCACAGAAAATCGTTCCCGTGATGCCTACACCAATTAGTGAGGAAGCTAATGATGATGATCATGAACCTTCAAATCAAGTTACTACCGAACTTCGTAGGTCAACCAGAGTACGTTCCACACCAGAGTGGTACGGTAATCCTGTTCTGGAAGTCATGTTACTAGACCATGATGAATCTATGAACTATGAGGAAGCGATGATGAGCCCAGATTCCGCGAAATGGCTTGAGGCCATGAAATCTGAGATGGGATCCATGTATGAGAACAAAGTGTGGACTTTGGTTGACTTGCCCGATGATCACCAAGTCATTGAAAATAAATGGATCTTCAAGAAGAAGACCGACGTCGATGGTAATGTTACTGTCTACAAAGCTGGACTTGTTGCGAAAGGGTTTCAACAAGTTCAAGGTGTTAACTACAATGAGACCTTCTCACCCGTAGCGATACTTAAGTCTGTCTGAATCATGTTAGCAATTGCCGCATTTTATGATTATGAAATCTGGCAAATGGATGTCGAAACTGCATTCCTTAATGGATTTCTAAAAGAAGAGTTGTATATGATGCAACTAGAAGGTTTTGTCGATCCTAAAGGTGCTAACGAAGTGTGCAAACTCCAGTGATCCATATATGAACTGGTGCAAGCATCTTGGAGTTGCAATATATGCTTTGATGAGGTGATCAAAGCATATGTTTTATACAGACTTTTGGAGAAGCTTGTATTTACAAGAAAGTGAGTGGGAGCTCTGTAGCATTTCTGATAATATATGTGGATGGCATATTGTTGATTGGAAATGATGTAGAATTTTTGGATAGCATAAAAGGATACTTGAATAAGAATTTTTCAATGAAAGACCTCGGTGAAGCTGCTTATATATTGGGCATCAAGATCTATAGAAATAGATCAAGATGCTTAATTGGACTTTCACAAAGCACATACCTTGATAAAGTTTTGAAAAAGTTCAAAATGGATCAGTCAAAGAAAGGGTTCTTGCCTGTTTTATAAGGTGTGAAGTTGGGTCAGACTCAATGCCCGACCACTGCAAAAGATAAAGAGAAAATGAAAGTCATTCCCTATGCTTCAGCCATAGGTTCTATCATGTACGCAATGTTGTGTACCAGACCTGATGTGTGCCTTGCTATAAATCTAGTAGGGAGGCACCAAAGTAATCCAGGAGTGGATCACTGGACAACAGTCAAGAACATCCTGAAGTACCTGAAAAGGACCTAGGATATGTTTCTCATTTATGGAGGTGACAAAGAGCTCGTCGTAAACTGTTATGGCACTGATACGGATGACTCTAAGTCACAAACCGGATATGTGTTTTTGTTGAACGACGGAGCTGTCAGTTGGTGCAGTTCCAAGCAGAGCGTCGTGGTGGGATCTACGTGTGAAGCGGAGTACATAGCTGCTTCGGAAGCAACAAATGAAGGAGTCTGGATGAAGGAGTTCATATCCGATCTAGGTGTAATACCATGTGCATCGGGTCCAATGAAAATCTTTTGTGACTCCGCTGGAGCAATTGCCTTGGCGAAGGAATCCAGGTTTCACAATAGAACTAAGCACATCAAGAGACGCTTCAACTCTATCCACGATCAAGTCAAGGTGGGAGACATAGAAATTTGCAAAATACATACGAATCTGAATGTAGCATACCAGTTGACTAGGACTCTTCCACGAGCAAAACATGATCAGCACCAAGACTCCATGGGTGTTAGAATCATTACTATGTAATCTATATTATTGACTCTAGTGCGAGTGGGAGACTGAAGGAAACATGCCCTAGAGGCAATAATAAAGTTGTTACTTATCTTTCCTTATATCATGATAAATGTATTTTATTCATGCTAGAATTGTATTAACCAGAAACTTGATACATGTGTGAATACATAGACAAAACATAGTGTCCCTAGTAAGCCTCTACTAGACTAGCTCATTAATCAAAGATGGTTGAGTTTCCTAACCATAGACATGTGTTGTCATTTGATTAACGGGATCACATCATTAGGAGAATGTGATGGACAAGACCCATTCATTAGCTTAGAATATTGTTCGTTCAGTTATACTACTATTCCTTTCTTCATGTCATATACATATTCCTCCGACTATGAGATATGCAACTCCCGGATACCGGATGTATGCCTTGTGGCTATCAAACGTCACAACGTAACTGGGTGATCATAAAGATGCTCTACAGGTATCTCCGAAGGTGTTTGTTGGGTTGGCATAGATTGAGAATAGGATTTGTCACTCCGAGTAACAGAGAGGTATCTCTGGGTCCTCTCGGTAATGCACATCATAAGAAGCATTGCAAGCAATGTGACTAATAAGTTAGTCGTGAGATGATGCATTATGGAACGATTAAAGAGACTTGTCGGTAACGAGATTGAACTAGGTATGAAGATACCGACGATCGAATCTCGGGCAAGTAACATACCGATAACAAAGGGGATAACGTATGTTGTCATTACGGTTTGACCGTTAAAGATCTTCGTAGAATATGTGGGAGCGAATATGAGCATCCAGGTTCCGCTATTGGTTATTGATACGTCTCCAACGTATCTATAATTTTTGATTGTTACATGCTATTATATTATCTATCTTGGATGTTTTATATGAATTTATATGCTATTTTATATGATTTTTGGGACTAGCCTATTAACCCAAAGCCTAGTGCCAATTTTGTTTTTTCCTTGTTTTTGAGTTTCGCCGAAAAGGAATATCAAACGGTGTCCAAACGGAACGAAACTCTTTGGAGATTTTTCTTGGACCAGAAGACATCAGATGGACTTGGAGTACACGCCACGAGATCCACGAGGCGGCCACAAGGGTTGAGGGTGCGCCCTGGGGGTAGGGCACGTCCCCTACCTTGTGGGACCCTCGTGCCTCCCTCGACCGACTTCTTTCGCCTATAAATACCCATATATTCCAGAAACATCAGAACATCCATCGAAACCACTTTTTTGCCGTCGTAACCTTCTGTTCTCACGAGATCCCATCTAGAGGCCTTTTTCGGTACTCTGTCGGAGGGGGAATCAGCCACGGAGGGCATCTACATCAACCCTATTGCCCTTCTGATGAAGTGTGAGTAGTTTACCATAGACCTACGGGTCCATACCTAGTAGCTAGATGCCTTATTCTCTCACTTTTATCTTCAATACCATGTTCTCCTCATTGTTCTTCGAGATCTATCCGATGAAATCTTCTTTTGAAGTGTGTTTGTCAAGATCCGATGAATTGTGGGTTTACGATCAGATTATCTATGAATAATATTTGAGTTTCTTCTGAATTCTTTTATGCATGATCTTATATCTTAGTAATTCTCTTCGAACTATCGGTTTTGTTTGGCCAACTAGATTGATAATTCTTGCAATGGGAGAAATGCTTTGCTTTGGGTTCAATCTTGCGGTGCTCAATCCCAGTGACAGTAGGGGACATGAAACGTATTGTATTGTTTCCATCAAGGATAAAAAGATGGGGTTTTAATCATATTGCTTGAGTCAACTCCTCTACATCATGTCATCTTGCTTAAGGTGTCATTATGTTCTTATGAACGTAATACTCTAGATGCACGCAGGAGTCGATTGATGTGTGGAGTAATAGTAGTAGATACAGGCAGGGGTCGGTGTACTTGTCTCGGACGTGATGCCTATATTCATGATTATTGCCATAGATGTCGTTATAATTATTTGCTCTTCTATGAATTGCTTGACAGTAATTTGTTCACCCACCGTAATATTTGCTATCATGAGAGAAGCCTCTAGTGAAACCTATGGCCCCCGGGTATATTTTACATCTTATAAGTTTCAGATCTACTATCTTGCAATCTTTTACTTTTCAATCTATAAACCAAAAACCTAAAAATATTTACTTTATTTGTTTATCTATCTCTATCGGATCTCACTTTTGCAAATAATCTAGAAGGGATTGACAACCCCTTTATGGTGTTGGGTGCAAGTTGTTTGATTGTTTGTGCAGGTATTTGGCGACTTGTGTGTAATCTCCTACTAGATTGATACCTTGTGTGTAATCTTCAATTGAGGTCACCAGAGAAGGTGACTCGTAGAATTATTCCCTTAAGTGGCGAAAAGAATTACTTTTGATACATAGATCATTGAAACTCTTTTATACCAGCCTAAGGCAAATCTTAATCGTTCAATTGAAGGAGTCCGAAAGAATGACATTCTCGGGCCAAAATGGATGATGTGGACTACCTTGTTGAAGACAACGCAAAGGTTTGATTTTTCTTATCACCGGAAATGAATGGGACCCATGGTAAGTCCACTTTTGAAAAATGATCCTGAACAGCAATTGCTGAAAAGGGCAGCCCATGGTAATTGGCACAATGGTGGTGCAAGCTGGGAACAAAATGCAAATGCTGGGAATGATTCTAGTAACTGGGAAGAAACCCAACAGTAGAGAGTGAATCTACTCTTGGAGTGGCTATAGCATGACCAAGAACACTGGGAGCAATCCCGGTTAGTGCCGGTGATAACACCTAGTGCTTGTGCGTGCTCTCAAGAACTTGAGCATTCCCATATTCATCAAGGTTTTACCAATATCCGTGTCAAGGATCCTAGCAACACCACATACTACCATGATGAATAACGATGGACGATGCAGATGCAAAGGAAGATAACACTTTCTCAGATTTCACCTTAGCGGAGCCAAGGGGCAAAATCTGGATGATCGACCGAGAGACATTTAGCACTCCGCTTCTAATGTTCTCCTTGATGTGCTAGCGCAACCCATTTATTTAAAATGGTTTGGTACCTAGAACGTCAAGTAAAAGGTCGGACTTCAGGAGCACAAAAATCCATAAGGAACAACTAGGGAGTAAGTCCTACGAAGTCCTTATGGGGAGGTGGCCAACTTCTTCAATCAAGATACTACAACAATAGGTCTTCCAGCTGGGTGTGTTGGCCACGACATTCACTTTACCGGTTATCGAGAGACCAATAATATAGTTCTTGGAAAATGCTCCAACCATCATATCTGCCTGAGATTCAGATCTGGTTGGTGTCAGGATATTCCAGACTCATCAAGTCTAGGAAGAAAAATGAAAGTTTGCAACACAAATCAACGAGACGGCGTTGCGAGATTCTCGGGGAGTGAACTATGATAGCAAGCTCCAGAACATGAGCTGATTCTGCTACACACATGTGAACACGCTGTCGCAGACAAGCATGACCACGTAGTAGTCTTATAATAAAACACTACCGAGTTCAGGTGGGGAACCATCTTCGAGGATATTGGAATCTTGTGCATGAACTAGTATTCGCACAGCAACTCCTTTTCCTCAAACAAACCAGTCAGTGGCTTGGTGTGCTAGGAACACATAGGGAGTGGAGGCGGCCAACCTATCAAACCATAGAGCACTTTGCACGTGCATGACTAACTTGGGATGGTTCCAGAGGAGGCAAAAGCAAATTTTCTCGAGTTCATGGCGGCAACTTGCATCAAATGCACATGAATTAGAGGAAGTCACTTCTTTCATCCAACATATGCTTCATGAACGGGACATGAAGATAATGCTTATAAAAATTTCCAACACTAACATGGTTGTCCAACATGAATCATGGATAAGATGAAAATATTGCTGATTGGCTCAACAATAGGTCATCCAGATTTCAATGAAGATGGAATTCCACAACTATGTGAACAAATCGATAGCATTGGTCAGACCCAAAAGATTTAATGGTGTATGCTCGAGGAAACAACCACGAGTAAGACAACATTACGAATATCGTTGGTTCTGATTTGATTTAACGATAACCCACACTCAAATCAAGGCTTTGATAAGATAATAGATCCAACAATTGACCACGGGGATCAATCAATGAGGATATCATCTTTCTTCAACACATACACCCAAGATATCCCTTTGGAATGTACTGAGTCGGACAAGCTTTTATCTTCCAACTCTCCAAGTTGTTGTTTAGCTTAACCAACTTGCTCAAGGTATCTGACACAGATTCTTGGGGAAAGGATGGTTTACAAGAATACCAACTTGATCACGAGCTCAACATAGCGGTCAGGTGACAACCTGGTGATATTTCCGAGAAGATATTCGGAAAATCACGAACCACCAGTATGTTATGAAGCTCGAGAACAATCTTGCTTTTCAGGGCAAGACGATATGATCAAAAGATCAAGGGATTAATACAAACCTAGCTCATTGATCGGAGAGTGCACCCGAAATAGGGACTAGGTAGCACAATCAATCTTAGAATGGTGATCCAGTAACCAACACACTAAGAATGAAATTATCGTCCATTAACTACCAAGCAACGGAGTTGCTAGGAGTATTAATTTCACACATCATAGTTCACTTGTCAGTATTCCAGTTACGATAACACGGAGATCGAGGAATAACCGATGATGGTGAGAAGTATCACTGTATCAAGAGTTCATAGGAGGTGGTGCAATTCCCATGACATTCTCGACATAAGGATGGCAATATTCCAAGATAGAATAGATTAGAAGATGGATTAGCATTCTTCATCTGTGAAGTACAACTTCTTTGACCCAATCCAGGATATGGATAAGGTACTGGAGTTTGTTTCTCCTAGTCATTTCGGAATAGAATAGCTTGACAGACCATAAGAGTAAAAGGCATCGATGAACACGAATGCACAACCACTCCTGGCTATCAACTAATAGACGGGGTCATAATACAACTAAAAGGGACAACTCAAAGGAACATATAACTCTCTGAGTTGTGGATGCATAGACTAGCATGTCGAACTCTCAACATACTTCTTCCGGATAGTCCATGCAGGAAGGAAGGTGTGGGGACCCCGACTCATAAGTCGTGATCACCGAATGCACGTGTACAGTGATCCCAGAGATCAATGCTCACTGAACACACAGAAGCTGAATAACAAGAGTCTTACATCCATACATATCGTATTACACAAATAGGACCATATGGTCGACTCTTGAGTATATCATTGCAGCGGAAATCTTCAGTAACAACTTGGACCCATGCCATCTGCCTTAACCCTACACGCATTCTGACTGGGAAGCGTCCTAGCTCTGCTCGTCACCAAGAAATCTTCATCATATCATGTTCTCTCATGCCTGGCCAATAAAATAACCAGTGGCAAGCCAATGAGTACTTTGCATGTACTCGCAAGCAACCCATGATTTGGTTCAAGTAATAATGCAATTACAGCAATGAGCAATCTAGCCATGGGCTAGAATAAATATTCTACCATCAAGTGTATGCATCAATAAACTCAGGTAACCTTGAAGACAGGTTACCGATATCAACATGAATAGAATTCAACTCATCGAGTCAAGTCGCCTCCTTGACTTATCATACACACATGCTTTCATCGATATAGTAAAATTCTGGACATAGTTTAAGTAGCACCACCCAACTATCCATAACCGTGGACACGGCTATTCGAATAGTTTTACACTCTGCAGAGGTTGCGCACTTTACCCACAAGATCCGGGAAGCTTTCGTGTCACCCACGATCCCGCAGTACCTCAAGTACTCGGGGGAAGCACCCGGTCATTATCTTTCCTTAGACGACACTAACATAGGGTCCACTCGTTGGTACACGGCCCTCGAGTACAAACAATAGATCATGGCACTTGCCCTAATTTCAATGTCACGCATACCCGAAGGGACCAACGGTGTGTCCGGTGCCCTGTAAAAACAGTCATGGTCGTCTATCCAAGCACGACCCCATCCCGGGAAAGACCTCAAGTCTTCCCGTCACTAGTAATGCGGGCACCATGCTAGTATCGGCCTAAGTAATCAATAACACCCCGTCCCATAAGGGGTAGAATGGTTGCACATGTTTGGTTGGGACGATAGTCACACATAAATCTAATCCATCATTTCACCCATGCACAAGATCTTTACTGGCACATCACTTCTTACTCAAGTGATGACCCAACTCAATATCACCCTCGGGCATTAGGGGCACCTGATGGGGTTTATGAAAGGAATGCAACCACGAAGGTTTCATGGCACACATGCATCACTAAGCATCACTACTAACCATTTGCATTGCATCAAGCACATAGCAAGATCAAGAGTAAAGCATGCATCATGTGGTGGTTTTAAACTAGGTTACCACCATAACTCTTATCATCATGCATCCGGAAACAAACGGGTTCCGAAGAACACAAGTGTATCATGGTCAAAGGGCTGCTTACCTTATCCTTCCGAGTCTTCAAACCTTCTGGTCCATCTCCGAGTACTCCGTATATTTCGTCAACTAACGATGGAAACAATCATAATAAGCAACACAACAAAGCAAAAAATAAAAGTGCTCTAAAAATAAGAGTTGGACTTTTCTAGGATACCTCTGGTCACATGAGAAATGACCAAGGTGGTCTCATAGGTATTACATCAACGGATAGTTTGGAACATTTCAACATGATGGAATCAAGGGGTTTATGGATTTTGGACGAAGTGTACAGAAAGAAATTCTTGAATGATGAGCAAAGGCACCCATTAACAAGTCATGATTTTAGAAGCATCTAGGAGTTGGTTTCACTGGATTTGGAATTCAAATGAATTTCCTAGGATTTTGCAAAGTTGATAAATATGAAGAAATGGCTCATTATTTGGTGGGGTAAAGAAAGTATTAATAAAAGTGTTCCAAAACTAAGTTTGGATATGACAAGCACCTAGGAATCTGAACCACTACATTTGGATCAAATTTGAGCCCTCTGTGATTTTCTAAAGTTCATCACAGAAATAGAATAATGACACTTTGATAATATTTATGAAGAAAAAGTTTCTGGAAAAATGTGCATGTTGCACCATGTGATAGAGCATGATTTATGGAGCCAGAAGAAATTTGAATCATCAAGTTTGGAGTTTATTTGAATTTCTTATGGGTTTTTTAAGTTGACTGGAAATGCAAAAAGAAAATGGAAAAGAAGGGGGGTTATACCTATACTGCGTTTTGGGCGCAGTATAGCGCCGCAGCACCCTGGGCCAGCCTAGCAACACGGCCGTACGCAGAGGGCCAGGCGACGTCGAAGGCGCCTTCGGGCCAGGCGTCTTCTCCCAGGGACGCGGCTGCCACGGATGCGTCTCCACTTATGCGCGGGCCCGGCCCCTCGGTCGCTTACAAGCAGGCCCCGCCTGGCAGGTTCGCCTTCCTCCTCCCGCTCGAACAGAGGCGAGGCAGAGGAGGCAGGGCCGAGCGTTCGTCGGCGTGGCCCCGTCGACTCAGGCCGTCTCCGGCGATGCCCCGGCCACCGGAATGACCAGCGCGGAGAGGCGCATCCAGCCATGGGTGACACGACTGTCGGGGAGGACCAGATCGAGCAGGGGTCCAACCATGGCGGAGAAGGGCTTCGGCCATCTTGGGCTTCGAGCGCACGGGCATCCTGGGGAGGATTGGCGGAGGTGGGGAGCTTCCTGGAGGTCGTGCGATGGCACCGGAGTGGCCAGGAGGGAGAGAGAGGCTCGGGGTTGCTTGAATTCGAGCGGCGGCCGGCGGCTCTGCTCCGGCCATAGAGATGGCTGGAGGGCTCGGGGAGAGCATTAGGCCTGTCGGGGAGGTACACTAGAGGGAGAGGGTGCTAACGGAACCGCGAGGCGAGTCTGGGGTGCCCTATAAATGGGTGGGCGATGGTCCACCGAGGGCTCGTGCGCCGGCGAGCTTGTTCCCGTCGCTGCAAGCCACGGGGGCGCCTGTGGGTGTGTCCGGGGTGTTCCTGGGGTTGGTCTAGGGCGAGGGGAGAGAAGAGAGGCAGTGGGGAAGGGTCAGAGCATCGCGCATGTGGGGCTGTTCACTTGAGCGCTCGGGCGGCCATGGCGCGCGTGCGAGCAGGGGTGAGAGAGGGGGAGAGGGGAGGGGGCCGACCGTCCAGCGTGTCCCGGACGCCGAGGCGGCCTCGGGGGACACACTCCCATCGCCCCAGGCTGTCGGGTGCAGTTGATTGGGGTGGCTACAGTGCGCCAAGGCACTGTAGCGCGCTCCAGAGCGCCCGTTTGGCCGGCATGGCCGTGTCCTCGCCGCTCTGGACGCGTCCACCTTGCCCAATGATGTCTAGGGGGTCGAGGGAGTAGTAAACAAATGTGTGATGGCCTTGGATGCCATGGAGGGCCACTGGAGTGAGGAGGGAGGTGAAAGAGGAGGAGAAAGCTGCTGACCAGAAGAGTAAAATGGGGTTTTACCCCTCCAATGATTGAGCTGAGGCATGGGTGAGTTACAGGAGGTAGAAGATGATCAGGTTTACCTGTGGTAAGAATTTGAGGTAAAGGGAAATAGGGGAAGGGGTTAAAACAATGGTCTTGGTAAATTGGCAGAAGGTGTTTGATCATGTTTTGGGAAAGCAAATGACTTCCAATTGACATGGGACTCAACAGGATGGAATGTCACACACATTTAGACCCTTCCACCAAATTTGAGCTCATTTGGGCAAAGTTGCCAATGCAACTCTTGTAAACCCTAGAAATCAACAGAAATGGATCCTCCAAGATTAAGTTAAGCAAATCATCTCCCCTTGATGCACCACTTGGTGTAGTGTCATCATTTGGGGTTGTGATCATGTCCACAAAGTTTGAAGCCCCACGTAAAAAGTTGGTAATGTAAAGTTGTTGAAATTTGGATCTGGTCAGGAAGGGTTTTGGGGCACTTAGGTCAAGTTATGCTTCTCCAATACTTGTGCCATCTGGTCTAGATGCATAATTAGACCATTCTAGCATGTGCACCAAGTTTGAGACCATTTGGACAAGTTTGGCAATGTAAAGTTGCTCAAACTTCAAAATGGACAGAAATGGTTTTGAGGGGATTAGATGATGTTTCCTAGATCTTCAAGGCATGAGGCTTTTCAAGATCATCAAATATGTCATATATGACATGATAGAATTTCCCTGGAATTTTTGGAGAATATTTCCTCTGTAAATATTTCAAAAGCTTGAAATATCCAGAAAGGGTTTTGGAAGGATTTGTCCAATATTTTGAGCATGACCATGTGTTGAAACTCTTATATATGGACAATATATGTCCTATGAGTTTCCCTGAATTTTGGCAAATATTTTGAAATAATTAAATAATTTTTCCCTATTAAAGACCATTTCTGGCCTTAAGAAAAAGCTTTTAAATAAAATATAAAAATAACTTTTAAAATTATAATTTTGTGGTTTCTGGGAGTCCTATACCTAATAGTATTCAAATATACTTTTTGAAAGATTTTTCACATCCTAAATAAGGTACTTGTAGTGCAAACCTCAATTCAAGGATTTTTGGAAAACTAATTTTAGAAAATACTATTTGGCCAAAACATTTTTATAAGAAAATACTATACTGGTCTATACACATGGCATGATCATTGGGGAAAGGTTTTGGATCAAGGAGATGAAGTATAAGAGTTGGAGGATTTATTTGATTTTCAGAGCACTAGCAAATAGCAGACAGAAAATCTCTCAAGCAAGGTCAAAAACACTCAAAAGTTTTTGTAAATCCACATTTTTTACATGATAATTAGCTTAAGCTGTGACATGAAAATCAGGGTGTGACAGACCTACCCCCCTTACAAGAATCTCGTCCCCGAGATTCCCAGACTAGGCGTGGGAAGGAATACAGAGTCTTGGATACGGGGTAGTCTTCACTTCTTCTTGTTGATTCTGCTTCCGAGTGGTGCTCCATGGAATCTTGAAGTACTTGGTGGTGTGGCTTCTTGCTTGTTGCCTTTGATGCAGGTTGCTGAGGGGGCTCTTGCATAGGTTAGGTTGGGTTAGTTGTCAAAGGCTCGGTGATCGATGTCTTTGCGGGGATCGGGCTAGTTAGGAAGTAAGAAGTACTTCCAGGGTGGTGACTCGTGGAAAATTTGGTGCACGGAGGGTAACTCAGGTGGTAAGTTAGCTGGGAGCCATCTACTATTTGTCTTGAAGTGGCCTTGAAGAAAGGTCGATAAATCTTGGTGTGAGCGTTCCTTCGACACGGAAATGCTCGGTCCCTTCGAGAGGAGTGGTTTGCAGATACGCCCGGTCTTGGATGCAGGAGTTCACTTCTTGATGACGGTGGTCGGTGTAGTTCTTCCTTCTTGACAGGGCGGTCTTCAAATGTCTTCTATCTAGCTGTCCGTCTCTTCTTTTGTCTTCGGGCAGACAAGTAGGCCATCAAGTAATGATGTTACCCAACTTGTCCAATTACTCCGTGAGGTCTATGGGGTATGCAAGGTAGGCTGGGGTATTGGTGGTGGTCTCCGTTGAGTATTCGCAAGGTCTTCCCGACTTAGAGCGAAGGCCCGTGGTCAGAATCTGACCAGATTGTGGCTTGGTGGGGCTTAAGGGTTTCAAGGATTCTAGTGAGTGAGTGAACGTTTATTATCTTATCCTTAAGCACGGTTTCTGAGATGCCAATAGCTCTATCTAGTATTCCAACGAATAACCTTATACCACTAAATGCATCCTCTCGTATAGACCAACTTCAATCACCACTTATGCCATACATAACCTCATGACTCTCAAGAGGTGGTCTAACAAAATCATACTTGTCTACGATCCCCAATCCATACGTATGTCTACCCCTAAAATCCATGGGTAGATCATACATGCTGCTAAGCTTAAATTAAACTCCACAATCCATGCACTCAATCTATTCTTGCAAGGCTCAAGATAATGCATCTCTATTCTAAGGAAACACGTCATATGCCACTCCAAGATTTTGTTTCCTTCCTATAGGTCAACTCCAATAGCCCGGTAATTTCCATCAATCACCACATAATCCAACAAATTCTACAAATCCGATGTCTACGGTGTTCCACAAGATCTCAAGTCCCTATAATACCCAAATACTTGGAAGGACTATGCATCACGATAGTAAGTCCACCAAATTCCCAACATCCGGGTCAAGTAAACTCCAAGGTCACGACTATATAGATCCCTAAATCAATTCTGACAAATAATCCAATCTCCCAGTTCATTGTCCACCGAGAAGCAAGGTATCATGATCAGGATCATCGGTCTAAATTCAATTTACTCCAAACCATGCAGACATATCTAGCATCTATACCCAATCAGGATCACTTACTTAAATCCAAATCTCATGCCCGACGAGAATTCCCACATGCTTCCCCAAAGTGATGATCCCACCAACATGAAATCTCACAATCCATCAAGGTCTCAGATAATTCCTCGAAGTCACTAATATAAAGCCACCAAGTCATCTGTCTAATATCCTCAAATTGGTCTATCTATGGCATCGTCAGTTCTTGTGCTATATTAGGATGGAAATGTGCTCACTCACTGTGTCCACTAGTTCCATTACGAACCCAGTGTTGTGCAAGGTTGCAGAGGCTTAACTGGTTCTCTTGCAATTCTATGGGTTAAGCACATGGTTAAGGATTCGTGCTGGAGTGTCTCGTGAAGTCTCAAAGGGTCTAGGAATGGGTTACTAGTCTGGCGGGTTAAACATAACTCACGGGGTTGCACTTGGTCGTGGGGGTTGTAGCAGAGGTCTTCATTGTTAGTCTGTTGCCGTGTTGGAATCCTTGGTACTTCTTGTCTTGCTGGTCTTCGGTCGAGGAGATAGAAGAGAGGGAAAAGTAGCAAAAAAGGGGGGGAATGCCTAAAGGGGGGTTCTATAGTGCAGGTGCAAACAAACAGGTGCAAAAAAGGCCGAAACAAAAGAAACAAGGCAAGGAAGATGATATAGCCATGCACTTGTTGCCTAGGGAAAAAGTGCGACTTATATCAAGGCACAAACAGATTAAAGCAAGCAACACACAATCATGGTTCTATTCGAACCATCATACGGACTCGACTGCGCATAGGGGGTACACGACTCATCCTAGCCTAGGGGTTCTTGGACTCAGTGTCGTGACTTGTGCCTCATGCAGTCTCCTGAGTTTCCCTCCGGTGTTGCTATGTCCCTTGTAGTTGTTTGATAAACGATCCGGGTTGAGCCTGAAGAATCTTCAACAACTTCTCGCCTAATGTGGTGAAGGTGCCTCCTTGTAGCTGGCGTTGACTTGGTCTTTTCTTGTCTCTTTAATCATGACGACCCCTTGTGCCTTCTGGGACGTCGAGGGTACCAGGTAGGCGATCCGTATGTAATGACAATAACAAGGCATAATAGAGGTCCAACATGTCGGTTTCGTTGATGAAAACATCGACACCAAGAGCGGGGGACGAAGAGAACCGTTTTCCTGCTCACTATAGTGAGGTGGACCAAATGGCGAGGTTCTCATCCACCGGTGGTTGCCGATACAACAACGGTAGTGACAGGATTACTCTATTAGCGATGCATATCATGATTTTGCATAACCTATACCCTGGTCATCATAGGCCAATGTTGCATCATATTGGGGCTCTGCCAAGGGTGTCACCATCTTCTTGGTCTTCATGTCCCCATTCCTCGAGGATGGATTTTCTGTTGGTATCGTCTTGTCGTGGTGTCGCCACTCTTGCGTGCAGAAGCGGTGGGTGAGTGTTTGGCAGGGTGCACTCCACGAGGACTACAGAAAATCCAGTGGTCAGGGGCATAGGGGTTCTAGCGACCAACAGTTTTGAAGGGGGAAGAGATTAGGTATGGCCTAGTTTTTGAAAAACTGAGAAGGGAGAGAAGTATATATATAGTTTTGAAAACTAGTAATATTTTGGAATTAGTTTTTACCCTAACTAACGACCATGCTAACTAAGGCTTCCTACAGTCAGGATGGCTCTGATACCAGCTCTGTGGGAACCCCGACTCATAAGTCGTGATCACCGAATGCACGTGTACAGTGATCCCAGAGATCAATGCTCACTGAACACACAGAAGCTGAATAACAGGAGTCTTACATCCATACATACCGTATTACACAAATAGGACCATATGGTCGAGTCTTGAGTATATCATTGCAGCGGAAATCTTCAATAACAACTTGGACCCATGCCATCTGCCTTAACCCTACAGGAATTCTGACTGGGAAGCGTCCTAGCTCGCATGCTCGTCACCAAGAAATCTTCATCATATCTTGTTCTCTCATGCCTGGCCAATAAAATAACTAGTGGCAAGCCAATGAGTACTTTGAATGTACTCGCAAGCAACCCATGATTTAGTTCAAGTAACAATGCAATTACAGCAATGAGCAATCTAGCCACGGGCTAGAATAAATATTCTACCATCAAGTGTATGCATCAATAAACTCAGGTAACCTCGAAGACAGGTTACCGATATCAACATGAATAGAATTCAACTCATCGAGTCAAGTCGCCTCCTTGACTTATCATACACACATGCTTTCACCGATATAGTAAAATTCTGGACATAGTTTAAGTAGCACCACCCAACTTCCATAACCGTGGACACGGCTATTCGAATAGTTTTACACTCTGCAGAGGTTGCGCACTTTACCCACAAGATCTGAGAAGCTTTCGTGTCACCCACGATGCCGCAGTACCTCAAGTACTCGGGGGAAGCACCCGGTCATTATCTTTCCTTAGACGACACTAACATAGGGTCCACTCGTTGGTACACGGCCCTCGAGTACAAACAATAGGTCATGGCACTTGCCCTAATTTCAATGTCACGCGTACCCGAAGGGAACAACGGTGTGTCTGGTGCCCTATAAAAACAGTCATGGTCGTCTATCCAAGCACGACCCCGTCCCGGGAAAGACCTCAAGTCTTCCCGTCACTAGTAATGCGGGCACCATGCTAGTATCGGCCTAAGTAATCAATAACGCCCCGTCCCATAAGGGGTAGAGTGGTTGCACATGTTTGGTTGGGACGGTAGTCACACATAAATCTAATCCATCATTTCACCCATGCACAAGATCTTTACTGGCACATCACTTCTTCCTCAAGTGATGACCCAACTCAATATCACCCTCGGGCATTAGGGGCACCCGATGGGGTTTATGAAAGGAATGCAACCACGAAGGTTTCATGGCACACATGCATCACTAAGCATCACTACTAACCATTTGCATTGCATCAAGCACATAGCAAGATCAAGAGTAAAGCATGCATCATGTGGTGGTTTTAAACTAGGTTACCACCATAAATCTTATCATCATGCATCTGGAAACAAATGGGTTCCGAAGAACACAAGTGTATCATGGTCAAAGGGCTGCTTACCTTATCCTTCCGAGTCTTCAAACTTTCTGGTCCATCTCCGAGTACTCCGTATATTTCGTCAACTAACGATGGAAACAATCATAATAAGCAACACAACAAAGCAAAAAATAAAAGTGCTCTAAAAATAAGAGTTGGACTTTTCTAGGATACCTCTGGTCACATGAGAAATGACCAAGGTGGTCTCATAGGTATTGGATCAATGGATAGTTTGGAACATTTCAATATGATGGAATCAAGGGGTTTATGGATTTTGGAAGAAGTGTACAGAAATATATTCTTGAATGATGAGCAAAGGCACCCATTAACATGTCATGATTTAGAAGCATCTAGGAGTTGGTTTCACTGGATTTGGAATTCAAATGAATTTCCTAGGATTTTGCAAAGTTGATAAATATGAAGAAATGGCTCATTATTTGGTGGGGGTACAGAAAGTATTAATAAAAATGTTCCAAAACTAAGTTTGGATATGACAAGCACCTAGGAATTTGAACCACTGCATTTGGATCAAATTTGAGCCCTCTGTGATTTTCTAAAGTTCATCACAGAAATAGAATAATGACACTTTGATAATATTTGTGAAGAAAAAGTTTCTGGAAAAATGTGCATGTTGCACCATGTGATAGAGCATGATTTATGGAGCCAGAAGAAATTTGAATCATCAAGTTTGGAGTTTATGTGAATTTCTTATGGGTTTTTGAAGTTGACTGGAAATGCAAAAAGAAAATGGAAAAGGAGGGGGGTTATACCTATACTGCGTTTTGGGCGCAGTATAGCGCCGCAGCGCCCTGGGCCAGCCTAGCAGCACGGCCGTACGCAGAGGGCCAGGCCACGTCGAAGGCGCCTTCGGGCCAGGCGTCTTCTCCGCAGGGACGCGGCTCCCACGGATGCGTCTCCACTTATGCACGGGCCCGGCCTATCGGTCGCTTACAAGCAGGCCCCGCCTGGCAGGTTCGCCTTCCTCCTCCCGCTCGAACAGAGGCGAGGCAGGGGAGGCAGGGCCGAGCGTTCGCCGGCGTGGCCTCGTCGACTCAGGCCGTCTCCGGCGACGCCCCGGCCACCGGAATGACCAGCGCGGAGAGGCACATCCAGCCATGGGTGACACGCGTGCCGGGGAGGACCAGATCGAGCAGGGGTCCGACCATGGCGGAGAAGGGCTTCGGCCATCTTGGGCTTCGAGCGCACGGGCATCCTGGGGAGGATTGGCGGAGGTGGGGAGCTTCCTGGAGGTCGTGCGATGGCACCGGAGTGGCCAGGAGGGAGAGAGAGGCTCGGGGTTGCTTGAATTCGAGCGACGGCCGGCGGCTCTGCTCCGGCCATAGAGATGGCTGGAGGGCTCGGGGAGAGCATTAGGCCTGTCGGGGAGGTACACTAGAGGGAGAGGGTGCTAACGGAGCCGCGAGGCGAGTCTGGGGTGCCCTATAAATGGGTGGGCGACGGTCCACCGAGGGCTCGTGCGCCGGCGAGCTTGTTCCCGTCGCTGCAAGCCACGGGGGCGCCTGTGGGTGTGTCCGGGGTGTTCCTGGGGTTGGTCTAGGGCGAGGGGAGAGAAGAGAGGCAGTGGGGAAGGGTCAGAGCATCGCGCGTGTGGGGCTGTTCACTGGAGCGCTCGGGCGGCCATGGCGCGCATTCGAGCAGGGGTGGGAGAGGGGGAGAGAGGAGGGGGTCGACCGTCCAGCGTGTCCCGAACGCCGAGGTGGCCTCGGGGGACACAATCCCATCGCCCCGGGCTGTCGGGTGCAGTTGATTGGGGGTGGCTACAGTGCGCCAGGGCACTATAGCGCGCTCCAGAGCGCCCGTTTGGCCGGCATGGCCGTGTCCTCGCCGCTCTGGACGCGTCCACCTTGCCAATTGATGTCTAGGGGGTCGAGGGAGTAGTAAACAAATGTGTGATGGCCTTGGATGCCATGGAGGGCCACTGGAGTGAGGAGGGAGGTGAAAGAGGAGGAGAAAGCTGCTGACCAGAAGAGTAAAATTGGGTTTTACCCCCTCCAATGATTGAGCTGAGGCATGGGTGAGTTACAGGAGGTATAAGATGATCAGGTTTACCTGTGGTAAGAATTTGAGGTAAAGGGAAATAGGGGAAGGGGTCAAAACAATGGTCTTGGTAAATTAGCAGAAGGTGTTTGATCATGTTTTGGGAAAGCAAATGACTTCCAATTGACATGGGACTCAACATGATGGAATGTCACACACATTTAGGCCCTTCCACCAAATTTGAGCTCATTTGGGAAAAGTTGTCAATGCAACTCTTGTAAACCCTAGAAATCAACAGAAATGGATCCTCCAAGATTAAGTTAAGCAAATCATCTCCCCTTGATGCACCACTTGGTGTAGTGTCATCATTTGGGGTTGTGATCATGCCTACAAAGTTTGAAGCCCCAGGTAAAAAGTTGGTAATGTAAAGTTGTTCAAATTTGGATCTGGTCAGAAAGGGTTTTGGGGCACTTAGGTCAAGTTATACTTCTCCAATACTTGTGCCATTTGGTCTAGATGCATAATTAGACCATTCTAGCATGTGCACCAAGTTTGAGAGCATTTGGACAAGTTTGGCAATGTAAAGTTGCTCAAACTTCAAAATGGACAGAAATTGTTTTGAGGGGATTAGATGATGTTTCCTAGATCTTCAAGGCATGAGGCTTTGCAATATCATCAAATATGTCATATATGACATGATAGAATTTCCCTGGAATTTTTGGAGAATATTTCCTTTGTAAATATTTCAAAAGCTTGAAATATCCATAAAGGGTTTTGGAAGGATTTGTCCAATATTTTGAGCATGACCATGTGTTGAAACTCTTATATATGGACAATATATGTCCTATGAGTTTCCCTAAATTTAGGCAAATATTTGTGAAATAATTAAATAATTTTTCCCTATTAAAGACCATTTCTGGCCTTAAGAAAAAGCTTTTAAATAAAATATAAAAATAACTTTTAAAATTATAATTTTGTGGTTTCTGGGAGTCCTATACCTAATAGGATTCAAATATACTTTTTGAAAGATTTTTCACACCCTAAATATGGTACTTGTAGTGCAAACCTCAATTCAGGGATTTTTGGAAAACTAATTTTAGAAAATACTATTTGGCCAAAACATTTTTATAAGAAAATACTATACTGGTCTATACACATGGCATGATCATTGGGGAAAGGTTTTGGATCAAGGAGATGAAGTATAAGAGTTGGAGGATTTATTTGGTTTTCAGAGCACTAGCAAACAGCAGACAGAAAATCAATCAAGCAAGGTCAAAAACACTCAAAAGTTTTTGTAAATTCACATTTTTAACATGATAATTAGCTTAAGCAATGTGACATGAATATCAGGGTGTGACAGAAGGACTGGCAGAGTCACAATATAGCATCAAGAACTCCTTAAGAGTACTCTTATTGTGATATTTTAGTTCGGGAGAACTTCTGCCAAGGATGGTTCATGGCATTTGGAAGAATGATATACCACGGACCTCGAGGACTATCACAAGGTTACTAATATCCTAAAGGGGCGAGCAAATACTACCAACATGAAGTAAGTAGAATGAATCTTGGGTTCAAGAACCCAGAAATAGAATACCTACTAACTAAATGGCATCACGGGATGCTTTCGAGAATAATGGCCAGAATCATCACACTTGGAATATATAGCATTGCTAGATTACTGGGTGATACTCTAGACACCTAGGGTCATAATGATAACTCCAACATATATGTCGAGGTAACAGAGTACCTCAACAAACTAGTTAGTGTGGTTAATCTGGCCCAAAGGAGCATCGGGAACAGGAAGGAAAGATTTGCAAATGCATCAGATTGTTTAGAGACCTGGGATGACTCGGACAGCATAACGGCTGCAAATGCTCAAAAATACTTTTGAGACTCATGCACAAAGATAGCATAACCACTCAACATCATAATGTCAAGGTTCTAAGACCAACAGTTGAACACACAGAAGTAGAAGGAACTGAACTGAGGGTTGAATACACCATTAACGTGATCCTGATAAATAGAATGAGAATCCTAGTTCTTAATCCCCGTAGAAAGAAGAAGGTGACGCAGATCAGAAGGTCAGGGGGTAAAGGAGTAAAAAGAGCCTTATTTTCCCTTCCACAATCAATTCCCTTATATAACTAAAGAGTTTCTAGACACAACTTCGACCAGTTTGGCTTACTAATCCTACAGACAGTCAGGCTCTGATACCAAAGCTGTCGGGACCCCGATCCTAAGTCACACAGGTCTAGCCTGTAACACATCATATCACTTTGCGGCCTCACGCGCGGTATCCCCACGGGTGCCACCTTACCTGGCCCGGGACCGTTTGCGCATTTTGGCACACGTATATGATAGTGTCGCTAGCATCCATATGACAGAGAACCCAAGCCGACATGACTAGTTATAAACCAAAAGTGGCGCTAAATTACAGAGACAGGCATACATGACCCAGCAACGAACGTGTCGGTCATCAACGTATGAACCCAAGTCGTAGCAAACTACAAGGACTTAAAGGAACGACGCGTGACATTTCCCCTAAGGGACAGACACAGGAACGAAGAAGGACACATGCCGGCCAGCCTAAGTGTTCCGGAGCAGTAGCAAGCTACCAAGGCTCAGTGGAAGCACTAGGAGACATTTCCCTGTAAGATAGGCTACCAAGGGTAAACAACTAGGTGTCCGATCCCACACATAGCAATACACATTACACGTACGCATAACATGCAAGTATGTGCTGTACGACATGGCATCACAACATAACTCAACAACTCATATAGATAAAGGCCCAGAAGAGCCATCATAGCATTTATTACAAACAGAGGTCACATGACCCAACATACAGAGCATACAGGCAACGGAAGCATAACATGTCTGAGTACAGACAACTACAAATGAAAAGGCTGAGAAGCCTGACTAACTACAAGACCCTCCCAAGGGCACAAGATCGTAGCTGAGGTAACAAGCTAAACATCGAAGTCCATGTGGAACCACTAGTGAGACTGAAGTCTCTCTCTGCAAAAACATAAATTAAGCAAACGTGAGTACAAAGGTACTCAGCAAGACTTACATCAGAACTAGCTACATATGCAACAGTATCAACAAAGGGGTGGTGGAGTTTGACTGCAGCAAGCCAGCTTTGACTCGGTGGCTATCCTGAAACTACAACTGCAAGTAACTCTTTTGAGGTGGCGCACACGAGTCCACATATTCACCAATCAATACACCACTATGGATCCATTCCTGTCTACCTACGAGAAGGCCATCCATAGCACTCACACTTGTCTTGAGCATTTTAGAGTATCCACTTTCACTTGTCTATGTACCACGTAAGCATCTAAGAAGTCCATAACCGCGGACCCGGCTATTCGAATAGATCATGTTAACCCTGCAGGGGTGTACTTCTTCACACACGCTCTCGCCAGTTACCGCCATGTACACGTCGTGTATCTCGGCAACCTTCAAGTGGAAGCCTGGCGAGGGTGTCGGCCACGACCTGACTAAGCACACAAGACTCTAGTCCAGGTTTATCGCCTATTCGGGTTCCATCCGTAAGGAGATCCAGCCGGGGTGTCGCTCACGGCCCCAAACGATGTGCGCAGGGTTCCCAAGCCCACCTCGACGGATGGATCTACGCTTGGTACACCGTGCCACGGTGCCTAGTCTGTCCCAAGCCTACATGTACCGGGTGCCACTTGGTAGACTACTAACACTACCTACAAACACCAGAAACTATTTGCAACTCCTGGACAGAGATCGACTTGATTAATAAGTCGAGAGGGGCACTTAAGCATTCCAATGCGTGGTAGTAGCTAGTCATTGGTAAACTTACACAGAACTCAGTTCTTAAGGACGGTTCCAGTGAGACAACCCACCATGTACTCCTACATGGCCTCTCACCGCTACCTTTACCAAATCGTGTTCACACACTTAGATCACACACATTAGGACATGTTCATGACTTCCCAATTCATCCCCGATGAATCAGACCTGACACAACTCTAAGTAATAGCAGGCATAACCAGAAAGCATGAATGAGTAGGCACAACAGGGCTCAAACAACTCCTACTCATGCTAGTGGGTTTCAACTATTTACTGTGGCAATGAAAGGTCATGCAGAGGAAAGGGGTTCAACTACCGCAGTAGGTAACAGTTGAAACGTTGTTGTCCTAATGCAGTAAAGAGAGCAGGAGCGAGAGAGTGGGATTGTATCGGAATGAACAAGGGGGGTTCTGCTTGCCTGGCACTTCTGAAGATAATAATAGTTCTTCATCGGTGTCATCGAACTCATCGTCAGAACGTCGTCTACTGAGAGGGGACAAAACCGACAAACAGAGAAAGAACACAATCAATGCAATGCAACAATATGATGCATGATCATGACATGGCAATATGCTGTGGTTTGAGCTAATGCAACTAGAAACAATTTAAACGAAGTTGGTTTGAATCCAAGATTCAAATTCAAACTCCATATGTGATTATTTAAATGCCATACATTTCATTTGTCCTAAACAGTAGCCATAAGTTGTTCTAACATGCATGAAAATGCCATAAACAGATTCCTTAAATTTTTTTTGATCATTTTTCATATATAAATTATTTTCATCTGAGCTACGGTTGATTTTATATGAATTTTAGAAGTTTTAGCTATTTTCTGAAATAAATAAATCATTTCTGATTTATTTTAAATCATAGAAAATAGTTACGGCGTCAGCACTGCGTCAGGCTGAGGTCAGCAGGTCAACTGACCGGCCAGGGTCAAACCTGACGTGTGGGGTCCACACGTCAGTAACACATGGACTAAATCCGGTCAAAACCAGCGCTGACTGGGGTTTGACCAGGGCTAGGGCCCACTGTCAGTGGATGTGAGGTGGCTAACTCGGGGTGGTTTAGTCCTAATGATCAAGCCACGTTGGTGGTCGCCGGAGTTTGGCCGGCGGCGACCAAAACAACGGCAGAGGCTCGCCGGAGTTGCTCGGGCTCGCGCTACAGACGGCGGGAGGACGCGCGAATGCCACCAGAAGATAGCCCGCACACGCCCGCGTCTAGCTGGCTACTCGGGAGGTCGCGGGGTCGCCGGAAACGACGGCCACGTCCACGGAGGCGGCGGCCGGAGTTCGGGCGTTGATGGAAACGGGGCTACGGTGCATTAGGGGAAGATATGGTGAGTGCAAAATGCTCCTGGGGGTGCACTGAGCTCGCTGATGGCCTCGGACGTGGGTGGCAGTAGATGTGGCCGCGGCAGCGACATGGCCGGCGGAGCAAAGCTCTCGGCCGCGGCGGCGGAGCTAGCTAGAGGAAGGAATCGGCATAGGGAGTAGAGGGGAAAGACGCAGGTGCTCACGGCGCGTGCAGGTGCGTCGAAATGGGCTCGAGGACGGCTTGGCCGGAGCGAATCGACGGTGACGAATGGCGGCACCCGAGGTTGAAGAAGGCGTCGGGGGTGGCGCTTCAAGGCATCCGGCGTTGCATGGCTTGGTGAGGAGGTCTTAAACGTTGCGGCGGAGCTCCTAGCTAGCTCAGGGAGGCGAGGCGGTGGCTGTGGCTGCGGTGGTGGCGAGCGGCGGCGACGAGCCCGCTCGGGTGGGTGCGTGCGAGGGAGACAGAGGAGGGGAGAGGAGAAGTGGACAGGCCAGAGGGGTCGGGGCGTCGCATGGCACTCGTCCAGGACGTCGGGGAGGGAAGCAGACAGGGAGGAGGTGGAGGCCGTGGGCGCGCGCCGTGCCCAGCTTCTCCTCTGCCTACTGGCAAGAGGTGGAAGACGAGGCTGCCCCTGGTGGGCTGGGCCTGCAGCTGGGCCACACAGGAGCTGGGCCAGGCGGGCTGCTAGGTGAGCTCCAGGTAACTCTCTCTCTCTCTTTTATTTTTGTTTTCTATTTTCTGCTTTTGTTTTGCTTTAATAAAAATGCCAGAACATTTTCATAAATCTTGGAAATATTTGTGGGCACTGTCTGGATTACCAACAACCCTCATTTACTACCAAGATTATTTGGACATTTAAAATTATCTATAGGATTTAAATGTCCAAATGCAAATATCTATGATTTAATTCAAGGATTTAATTCAAGGATCCAAAATGGCTCCCAAAATTATGAAACCATTTTTGGCAGAGGTTTTAACCAAGACCAAAAATGATGAACATTTTGTGAAGGGCACTTTGGGTACATTGAAAAGTATTTATTTGAACCTAGTTGAGATCACTTGGTGCTAGGGCTTGAACATCCCCAATTCAAGTTTAACAAAATTTAAACATGATGCTACACCAGAAGCTAGCACTAGACAGTCACAGAAGCTAGGGATGTGACATGTGCGTATGATATGTCGAAATGTTCGTCTCGTCGTGCTCTACGTGTTAGTACCAGTTTCATGCATGTTAGAGATCTTCTGGTTGACTTAATCTTCGTGGCAAGAGTGCATGTTGTTGTAACTTGTTGCCTGTGTAATTTTGTTGCCATGTTCGTGAGCTAGTAACTTTGTGCATGTTGGTCCGAATGGAGTGAATGATATGTCCAGATCTTCGTTGTGAAATGCTCTACATGATGGTTGTTGTAGTATTAATGTTAGGTGTCATATTGCCATGTTTATGTCTGTTGCAAAAGAGCATTTGGCTGATAAGTTTCTGCACTTGTTATGAGATGATGTTTTGTCTTGCTTGTGCTTATCTATCCATGTGTCATATGAGCTAGGTGTCAACATGAGTTTTGCTCTTGAGTAACTCCTCTACATGATAGATTATTTTCCATGCCATGATATGTCTTGAGATGAGTGCAACAAGCTTGTTAAAATGTCATCATATTTATAAATTTATGCTATGTGTGAATCTGGTAAATTTTATGCCATGTATACATGATGCCCCCATCTTTGGTGTGCATGTTTAGAGTTGTCCAGTGGGTGTTCCTTGATGTAGATGTTATGCTCTAGCTATCCATGCTCTTCTTTGCCATGATGCCATGCTGTAGATTGTTGTTATGAGGCCCTTAAGTTGCTATAAAAATTTATCTGTCAGCATGCCCAGATTTTGCTAAGTCTGGATAAACTTTTGCTCTTTTGCCATGGTGTTTGGGACATGTCCTAGTATGTTTTATAAGTAGCCATGTGGTTATTACTGAAGAGCATGTTATGTATGTTGTTGCCATGCCTTTTGCTTGCATGATGGCTTGTTCTAACTTGTTGTTTTCATGCTCTCAATTGACTATAAAATGTATCTGTCAGCATGTTATCAACAAGTTCAGTTTTGCCACGAGCGTAGCCAGTGTTCTAAGCATCCTATAAGCATGTTCTTGCTTTGAGTATCTTCTCATATATGTCTTCTTGCTGTTGGTTACCTTAACTTGACATACCATGCTTTGAGTTGAGTTGCACAAGCTTGTAAACATGCCTATCCGTTGTAATTCTGCCATGCCTTGTAACTTTCACTAAGTCTGAGAATTATGTAAATTTATTGCAACTTTCCATGCTTGTTTAATTGTGTTCCAGCAAGGTTTTGGGTGTGTTCTAAGTTCATGCTTGTTAAGTATCATGTCTATTTCACATCCATGCCCTTTGTCTCCATGTTTGGGTGCTGTAGCATAAGTATTTCTTGCTCCAAACGTGCCATGTTGCTGTAAACTGCAGTTTTGCTTGTCTTTCGCAAACCGTGCGTCCGTTTCCGGTGATCTTTATATCGATTTCAACCAAAACCTTCCCCTCTATCCAGTGGCTTGCTTGGTTTCCCAAGATGAGGCCTTTTCCATCATCTTCTCCTTAGGCTCAAGAGCTTCCTCATGCATACGCACATCATTTTTGCATCATGTTGAATGTGCATTGCACCGTGTTTGATTTTGTGTCGTTGTTGTGTTCTTGTGCTGGGTAGATCCGGGAGCCGATTCGGATTTCGAGGTTCCTACTGAGGCTGAGTTTGAGGAGCAAGGTTACGATCCCTCTGTGGAATCAACACGCAAGATGACCATTCCCGGATATCACTTCTATCTTTGCCTATGCTAGATGTTTCGCTCTTTAGATATTGTCTCGATGCCTATTCCTGTTTGTCAGCCCTCCTATTGTTGCCATGAAGCACTCTAACCACCTTCCTAGCAAACCATTGTTTGGCTAAGTACGCATCGCTCAGCCCCTCTTATAGCGTTGTTAGCTGCAGGTGAAGAATTGAAGATTGCTCCATGATGAACTTGTTTTGGGATATCACAATATATTACCTGTTAAACTTATGCACCTATATATTGGTAATGGGTGGAAGGCTAATCCTCTTGCTTGGTATTTTGTTCCACTCATGCCACCTTAGGAACTGATAAACCGGTGTTATGTTCCTTGATTTTGCGTTCCTAACACGGTTGGGGTTTATGGGCCCCCCTTGATAATTCGCTCAGTGCTAAAGCTTTTCCAGCAAGGCCCAACTTTAGTTTTACCATTTGTCATAACTAAATAACTTGCATAGGGACTTTCCGGACCCCGAGGACTTAATTTTACAAACCGGGCCAGTGCTCCTCATGAGTGTTGGTCCAAACTGGGCAGCCTGCGGGGCCGACTTGAGGCAACTCGAGGTTCTGGCTCCCGTAGCTTGACCTATGCGGTCGTGGCCTGAGACGAGATACGCGCGGCTACTATCAGGGTGTCGGCACACCGGGAGGTCTTGCTGGATTAGTTTTTCCTTTGTCGAAATATCTTGAGCACGGGATTCCGAGAATACTCGGGTCTTCCCACTTTGGAGTTGCGACTCCGCAGATCGTGAGCTTGTGATGGGCTAAGTTGGGACACCCCTGCAGGGTTTGATCTTTTGAAAGTCATGCCCGCGGTTATGTGGCAGATGGGAATTTGTTTATATCCGGTTGTAGACAACTTGACACCATGTTCCTGAATACACTACCTGCGTGAGTAACCGTGATGGTCTCTTTTCGAAGGGCTTCGGGAAGTGAACATGGTGGGGTTATGTTTGATCGTGAGTAGCTAGGATCACTTCTTGATCAACTTGGCGACCGTTGGCACTTATTCTCTTCTCGCTCTAAACTCGTAATTTAGTGCCTAGTGCTGCTGCAACCTTGTTTATAGCCTTTCCACACCTATGGTTTGGTAGCTTTGATACCCGGGAACGGGATTGCTGAGTCCTCTGTGGCTCACAGATTCAACACACATCAGATGCAGGTACCGCTGAAACCGAAGCAGGAGATGGTCCAGAACTTCAGAGGGAGTTCGATGAAGAGCGTGGACGTTAATATGTGTTTATCCGGACGATCAGTAGTGGCTCTTACTAGGATGATCCGGGCTTGTGTTATTTATGGTATCTTTTCGTTTGGATTTCGTCCGTAGTCGGACTCTGATGTTATTTGGATGATCTATGCTATTGTATTCACTTGTGTGATGTGGCGAGTGTAGGCCAACTATCATTTTACACTTTCATCCCTGAATTTTACATGAGTTGTGCAAAGATACCATACTTGAGATCATTCTAGTATGCGTTTATGTCCTTAAGTCGTGCCTCGACACGTGGGGGACATAGCCGCATACTGGGCATTACATGGTACGAAGCATAGATAGTGTTTACCATAAAATTTATTTTAAGTGCCAAACTCAAGCATTGGCTTCTTGGTTGTCACTGTGGGTCCACATGTTCTCCACAAGATCATTGAGTAGTTGCGTGTAAGCCTACTGGTCTCGAAGATTCAGATGCATCTGCAGAAAGTTCATCAACTGAGCCGCATCTTGATCTTCCGGGATTTCAACTTGTTCTCCATGTGCTTCGAAATCATGGGTTTGAGCTACACCATCACCCTCATCTTCGATAATCATATTGCGCAGAATAACACAACATGTCATCAGCTGCCACAAAGTTTCTGATTCCCACATCATTGCAGCACTCCGCATAATTCCCCAATGAGCTTGAAGCACACCAAATGCTCTCTCCACATCCTTTCTAGCCGTTTCCTGCATTGTTGCAAAGTGGCTCTGTTTCTTTCCACGCGGCTTGGATATGGTCTTGACAAACATCGCCCACTGAGGATAGATACCATCAGCAAGATAATATCCCATGTTGTAGTATCGACAGTTGACGGTGTAGTTGCACGGCGGTAATTCACCATTGCAAAGCTTCTTGAACACCGAAGATCGTTGAAGCACGTTGATGTCGTTGTGAGAACCCGGGATTCCAAAGAAAGCATGCCAAATCCATAAGTTATGTGATGCCACCGCTTCTAGTATGATGGTGGCCTCTCTGGTGTGACCTTGATACATTCCCCGCAAACCTTTGAGACAGTTATTTCATTCCAATGCATGCAATCAATTGAGCCGAGCATTCCTGGAAACCCCCCTGCCTGTCCAATAGCCAACAACTTCTCCATGTCCCACACATTTGGTTCTCTGAGATACTCAGGTCCAAACACCTCTACCATGGCCTGGGCAAACTTGACAGTATTCTTCAAGCACGTGCTCTCCCCCATCCTGACCATCTCACCAACGACATATGCGACAGTTCCAAGTGCAAGCATCTTCAGAGCAGCCGTGCACTTTTGCTTGGGAGAGAAAGAGAGTAGTCTGCAGCAATCCCTTGTGAGCTTGAAGTAGTCACTGTGTGCCTCCACTCCCTCCATAACGCGCAAGAACAATGGCTTCCGCATGCGAAAACGGCGATGAAACCATGGATAATCCAGGAAAGCAGGCATGGGAGCAAAGTAGTCTCTATACAATAGCTTTGCTACGGACACCCTATCCCGGTTGGGCACTCTTCTTCCTTTGATTGAGCCCTTGAAGTTGAGAGTATGCTCCACTTGGCGGTCCATTTCCTCTTGCATGCTCATGAGCATAATCATGTCCACTTCTTCGTCCGAATCCGAGGAATCGAAGAACTCACTTGAATGATTTGGTCAAGCTCCATCGGTCCATACTCCTCGTCTCACAAAGCATCGAAATCCATCGTTTTCCCTAACAAACTTACAAAAAATCCGGTCAGACAATGTGTCGAACACATAAAGCGCAAGGCGGAGCCTGAGAGTTGTCGAACGTACCGCAGTGGCGTCCAGGCCGAAGACGAAGTCCCCCGCGGCGAGGACGGGAGAGAGGACTGCTCCGCCGGAGCTACCGGCGCAGAGATTACAAACGGTTGCGGGGCGCTCGCGGCGGCAGAGCTGTGAGCCGGACGGCTTGGGGGAGGAAGAAGAGAGGAGAGAGCAAATGGATCCGGCAGCTTGAGGGTGGATTTGGTGCAATTTGTGATGGGGTCGGGCTATCGGGTCCGACGTGGCGAGCGTGCCCGGGCGCCCTCATATCCGCCCCATATTTGAGCTAGATACGGGGGGTGCCGGTCAGCTCTGGCATTTGAGGGGCCCATCTGAATTAAAAAATCGTGACCGGACAGTGACCCGACAGCCCACCCGGACGTATGAGGCGGGTTTGAGAGGTCCGGTTGTAGATGCTCTTAGAGGCTGGAAGTCTACCCTTTCGAGATACCACGCCAGAGTGGAAGGTCAAGGTATTTCATAGAAAAGGAGGTGCACATGGCCGGCAAATTCTGGAAATATCATCCAAGCTGAAGTAGTCACAACGGGGAGAGAAACTAAGCTCATATGAAAGTTGGTAGACAATCTTGTCACCTCCCTGAAGCAATGCAAGATATTAGTAAGGTTGATCCCGAAACCGCCACATTGTTCGTGTAAAACGAGATACTAACAATAATGTCGTGGCCCCTGATATTGTGAAGAAGTCTGTGCCGTGTTGCAAAGTCAATGATCAGCTGCAACAGGTTTGTGGTGAACAAATAAAAGCAGCGAGAGGGGTCACCTTGCCAAAGATCACAACCATGTTTGATGGGAGGGCCGGGTACTTAAGCGAAAATATTTTACTTCTGCAACGAGACCATGAGGAGAAATCAACCAAATTGAGTTTCTCGGTTACATAGCGAAAACCTAATTTAGACTACGTAACCAAGAAACAAGCCCAGTGGTTTCTCGCAAGGGCGTCGATCAGATTTGATTTGAAAAATTTAAAATATGAGGCTAAGATGTCGGAAATCTTGGTGTCCAAAAAAAGAAAGGTCCCTAAGTTACCTAGTCTCGGAATCCGCGACTAAAAACTTGGCCCAGAATGGAGGGATCCTCGCAGTTGAAGATGCGGAAGCTGTTCAGTATATTTACTTTAGTCTCTCGCTCTCCTTGTGCGACAAATGTCACTGTATTCATTCAAGCACTAGCAGGCGATGCCATTTTTGCCGCGGTCATCCATCCCCTGTGGACCTCAAAGAGCAAAATGTGCAGATACGGTGTCCTGTCTTAAAGCTTGTCTGCACGGAGCACTCACCTTCACATGCTTGTGCAGGTTCGGACCGATCGATGGCGCTGCCTCCCAAAGAGAATTCGTACAAACTTTCTTGTAGCATCTCTTCAGAAACAATGGCTTTATGCTGTGTTAGTGGCATCTCCTTCAGCATTGTGATATTATGTACTTGAAAGTACGTACCTTCCATTATAGCGTAGCAAATTGGCAATTCCAACGTTCTCAGTCGTTCGTCTGCGTACGCATTGGGGCTAGTAAACGAGCTACTATTCTGCCCTCGGCCGCGGACAAGGGTCTCCGGCGCAATAGACCGTCCCCGAAATGGAGGAATCTCCACAGCAACAAGACGCTGAAAACATGTCCTGCTGGGCAACCCGATTGTCACCGAGTGCATGCAACACCACTAGAGGCATGCCATCTCTGCCATGATCGTTACTGCGCCATCACCCTGCATGGGCTTCGGATCACAAAATTGCCGACATGGGCCACCTGCCTTCTCGGAGCTCGTTTCCAGGCACCCGTTGTGTTGGCCTGATAGGATTGTTCCTAAACCCTCCCGTACGTACGCTACGCCCCTCACCACAAGACCAAGAGGTTCCCGTTCGAGACTCCTGCTGCTGTGCATGGTTTCATGGGGATCGGGAACCATTTTCACTCTACTGATTGCAACGCCAACACTGCCGCGCACATGCATGCCCCCCCACCGCAAGAGGTGATAAATGTTGAATTAGCCAACAGGTTGCTCCAGTGTTGCTCGTGCCTGTAAACTGCGGTCCCTTCCACGGCGCACCACCCGCACATACGTGCGCCCGCAGATCGCACGTCTCGTCGTCTCCGACTCGCCGCCGCCATGTCGTCGCCGGCGTCTTGCCCAGCTCTCGGCCTCCCGGAGCGGATCGGCTACGTGCAATGCAAGTTCTGCACCACCATCTTGCTGGTACGTGCAATGCCGCTTGGCTCTCGTCCCGTCACAATGTGCAGGAGCTCACTTGGACGCACTGCGATGCATACGTGCAGGTGAGCGTGCCATGCAGCGGCCTTCTGAAGGTGGTGGCCGTGCAGTGCGGCCGCTGCGCCGGCATCCTCTCCGTCAGCGTGGCTTCTCCCTCTCCACCGCCGCCGCCGTCCGTCGAACTGCCTCTGCAGGTTTGGCACTTTGCTTACAAGTAGCTTTCCACGGACATCGTATAGGAGTAGGACATTGTACGCGTGCTTCTTTTCAGCTTCAACTGCTTACCAAACTGACGGGTGGAACAGGAGCTGGGCGTTGATCCGCCGCCGAGAGAGTGGTCGGACGACAGCAGCGCCGGCGGCGACTGGGAGGGAGAGGTCGCGGAGAAGAGTGCCACTGCCGTCAACAAACGTAGACAAACTGAACCGTATTTTCTTGTGCACCGGCAGACAGATCATGATATCTCGCAAAAAAAAAAAGACAGATCATGATGATCTATGTTAAGCTTGTGCTTCTTTTGCAGCGCCGGTGAGGAAGCAGCGGACGCCGTCAGCATACAACTGTTTCATCAAGTAAGAAAATGAGCTAGCTTGCACTGATCAAATTGCCAAAAAGAAAAAAATCATGTAAGAGGCACAAAAGTTGTTTAAACTGTCCATTATGTTCTCAGGGAAGAGATAAAAAGGATCAAAGCCATGGAGCCTGACATCACCCACAAAGAAGCATTCAGCACGGCTGCTAAAAACGTAGGCATTCATGTCTCAACCAAAAAAAAAATACACCTTTCGATCATTGATCTCCATTTGCATTTTCGTCCAAAGCTTCGTTCCTGTGATTTGGAACTTATAGTAATTGGTTGTTGTCATGCAGTGGGCTCACTTACCCAGAATTCAGCACAAGGGAGACTGATGAAACTGCTGCCGGCGACACATGCAAACTGCAAAAGGAGGGGGGAGCAAAGTTAGTTTCCATGCAAGTGAGACAGTGAACCCTGTTTCAAGCAGAGTGGTTTTGCCTCAGTTACCCAAGTAGCCAAGTCCGAGCTATTCTGTGAGAACATAACTATGAGATAACCCACCTGATTAACCAAGCATGATTTGCCAACACCTCCGTTGAACGGCGCAGGATGTTTTATGTAATTATAAGCTGATTTCATGAAACCTCAGAAAGCGAGTTCTATTGGTACAGATAATCATAGCTTCTTTAGCAATTTTTGACTAACATACATGATTCTTCTGTCGTTCCGCGTCAGTACAAAAATGGAAACATAACAGGACATGTCGCATTTAGTTTAGATTACACAAAGACCCCAAACTTGTATTTGTGACCCGAGCTTGTGGGTTGAAGCATCACTCTTTTGACGCTGGCATCAGCCGGAGCCTGTCCTCAGAAGGGCCTTTTGTTGGATTCTTCTCCTCCGATAGAAGGGCCTGCAGGTCACTCCCATTTGCCAGGCTGTTGAACTCCACTGATTTGGAGGGCAGAGCAGGATAACGCCGCTGGCAAAGGGTCATGAGCCTCTTGATCGACTGAAGGTACTTGCGAGTGGTCTCATCGTTCATGATATGAGCCACACTGTTCGTGTAAATCTTCTCTCGGGCAGAACGCTCGTGGATACCAACCATAGTGACTCCAATAGGCCATGGCGCGTTGCCAATGGCCAGCTTGATGTATTGGTCCATTGCTTGCAAATAATCACGCTTCATGCAGCAGTCCACAATAAAGAGCAATGCTTTACGGATGTCATCAGGAAGAACCTAAACACAGAAGCAATAATTGGTGTCACAAACGCCAAGCAGTTTCAGTCAGGAGAGGGTCAACATAACGTAGGCATGGAAGGTACAACATAAAGTTCATAAACACTCTTCACAATTCAGATGTGAGCATCACAATTCAGCACGAGCAGGTTCTTTAATGAGAAAGTGAATCCATGGATAAGAAAAGAGTTTAAGAGGAAGCTGAATCCATAAAAAGGACCATCAAAAGTCACTTCCTCAAAAAGGTCCTTAACTGCTAGCAGAATATGCGCAAAGTTCAACTGAGCCCTTCATTTTTTAGATTCAGAACTAAATCGGGGCCAGGTGGCTAGCTACATCACAATGAATCAGAAACCACACTGTATGCCAGAACATGCACAACACAGATGAAGAATGAGAACAAAGAAGCAAAAAAATTAAAGGGGTGAAAAAAAAAGGTTAACCGTTGGCTTTTGAGTCAGGCCTTGAAATTTCAATTGATAATAAACAATTGAGCCCCAGGCTACAAGAGTTTTCACCAAAATTGTTTTCGTCATTTTACAAGAGCACCCTCCCTATAATAGGGATGAATTGATTATGTGTGTGTTTCCTGATACAGCCGTACAGCTACTCTTTACACGCATAAGAGCAATATTAAACTTGAAACTAACACCAACAAAAGAATACCAAGCATACAGTCATGACTCATTACACTACTCAGAGTACATGGTTTTTAATTTGCATATCCAGCATAAAATGAATCAACTAGTTAATAAGAAGCATATACTGTAAAAATGAGAGGATTTTCATAACTAGATATATTATGATTTATAATGCAGAAGTAACAACAAAACAGTGTGATCCTTGGCAGAGTGAAACAGATATAAAGGAGCAGATGCAAAAATGTTGTGCAAAACTGCAAAATCAATGCAAGTTTAGCATCACACTAAGTAGGAAGTAGCATGTCTACCATGTGTCATGGATATATAAGAGATATTTCATAGAGAAGTTATATCATTACAGCTTTATAAGCTGGCCTAAGGTGCACTACCAGCATTGAGATGTTCATAAGCTTCGTTGAATCTCTAGCAAATATGATTTACATAATCACAAGATCTTAGTGAGATAGACTGAAGTCAAATGGTCATAAGAAACTATGTAAATACAGCCAGGTTACATGGTCATAAGAAACATTAGATGACCAATTATAACTATCTACTATCATTACATTCAACTGATGACCAGATGTAGGCCCCTTTTCCTTAATAAATTTATTTATGTGATGATGTTGCTCCGGTTACCACTATTTCAGTCTGGGTATACATGCATAATTTATATGTAAAATATGTATGACAATGACCATCTCTTTGCAGTTTTCCATTCCAAAATAGTCTACGACTTCTTCAGGCTGCAATGCAAGAAGCAAGAAGGATTTGAGCAGAAGGTTGAAATTGTATTAGATGTCAAGTTTTGTCATCTCCTATTTCTAATACAACTCTTTAGTTCTACAATAGCACTCGTCACTTTACCCATGATTCTGAATTTTGCAGGTACATCATGTCATCGCAAGCATCATTTCAAATCCCAATTCACCCCACTCTCGCACAATTACTTTATTTCGTAACTGAATGAAAATAACATCACACAATTTAAGAAACCAGCTGACGGAACACCAAAATATTCTCACCTTCTTCCTGCAGAACTCAAACAGGGGACTGAGATACCGCGCACACTGCTTGAACGTTGCAAACATTGACTTTCCCTTTGCCGAACGCTTCTCCAACTCTGTCATATCATCCAGCTCCTGGTTCCACTCATTGAGCAACCTCTTGAAGAAGACTAAGATCTTGTCTTCGTCACAAAGCTCCTCAAACTTGGTCTTCATTCGCTTCGAGTCCTTGTCTGCGTCAGCATCATCCCCACTCCTCCGGGCATCCCCATCCCCTTCATCCACATCGTCTCCCAGGGCGCCACCCTCACCACCATCACCAGCACCTACACGCTTGCCTTTACCCTTGCCGTAGGCGTCTCGACCAGCCTTCTGCCGCATGCGGAGCTCAATCATGTCACGGAGGAAATCATTGGTCTGCCCCTCTGTCATCTCAAGGTCGTCAATGTCGTCGATCGCCCCGGACTTGAGCACGAGCTTGAGGCGATCAAGGCGGTCGGCGTCGTCCTCCCCGAATAACGTGACCGGCTCGCGGAGCACCCGGAGGCGCCGCATGACCTCGTTCCGCGGGAGGACGAGCTCATCAATGCGGCGCTCCTCGGAGTGGAGCGTATCCTCCGGCGTGGCCTTCTTCCCCGCGAGGGCGGGTGGAACAGAGGCCGCGGCGGCGGATGAGCTAGGGTTAGGGTTCACGTCCCCAGCCTGGGCGGGCTCGGCGTTGGAGTTGGTAGGGCCGGAGGCAGCGGAGGAGTTGGGGGTGGGCACAGAAGGACCCTTGGCGGGGATCTGGCGGCGCTTCTGGAGCTGCTTCTCCTCCAGCTCCGACCGCCGGACAAAGTTCTTACCGCCGAAGTCGGCCGTCGCCGCCTTCCGCTTCTTCTCCAGCTCCCTCCTGAGGAGATCCATCTCCACGGCTCCTCGCCGCTTCCCGGAGACGGAGATGGAGATAGAGGGGAGGAGGCGGCGCCGGTGTGGCTTTCTGACACGGGAGTACTCCTGAGACGGCGGCCACGACTCTTCTCAGCCTCCGGTCCGCACCGGAGAGATTTTTGTTTTCTGTTTTTTCTTTCTTTACAGAAATCGGGAGAGATTCTGTACATTTTTTGAACCAACAAAAAGGTGGCCAAATGGGCCGGTCCTGACGTGCTGGCCTGATAGCACTCTGGTCCGTGGTTGGCCTGGCCCGACACATATATAATTGGACCGTGTCAGCATGTGGCCCGTCTAGGGCTGTGTCTGGGCTGCGAGGCTGGTCACGAGTGTCGGCACAACACGACCCATTCAGTAGTTATTTATTTTTATATTTGTACAACCCAATAAACTGAATACATACCCAAAATAGTTGAATCCTATGTGGTCAGCAGACTAAACGTGCCTCTGGGCTGACCTATTTATATAAAGGGTCTTGTTAGGGCTGAGGAGTTAGGCACATTTGTCGGACCGTGTAGTCGTGCATGGCCCGTATAGTCCAGGTCGGCCGGGCAGGCCCATCTGGCTAGCTCTGCTTTGAACATACTAGTAATTCGTGCACATGCAATAGATGTGTAGTCATAGGAATGAATTTCCACAAATATCTTGTTGCGATGTCTGGTTGCTTGATTGTGGGTTCTTGATAATAAACTATTTTGTTGTCTACGAATAGCTGATAGGCTTCATTGTTGTTAATTAGCAGGCGGAGATGCGCCGCCCCCGTGGTGGAGCATGCGAGTGCATCTATGTTCTTTTATATTTTAAAATAAGAGAAGGAATGGCAGTGAGTTTGAGGCCGAGTTGGTCGCGTAGAAGTCATTGTACTCTTTGATCCTTGTATGTTGAGGTAGTGTACAAATAGAGCAAGAAAGATGATCGATTCATACACATGAAAAATCAAAGACTTGCATTACAGTTTTAGCAACCTAAGAGCAGAAGAAAATAATGTTCGGAACGTTGTATGAAAATCAAAAAATACATACGAATTACCAGAGATCTATCTATGAGAAGTATAGCAACAAGAGTGAAGAGTGTGTCTACATACCCCCGCAGACCGTTAAGCGGAAGCATATATTACGTTGTTGGTGTAGTCTTACTATTAACGGTCCGATCACGATCCAAACCGATCTAGCGCCGGACGTGGTGGAACCACTTGTGGACTTTCGGGCCCTCTGGAATCCTTTGAAAGCTTCCCGATACAATACCAAAAATTGCTTTCCTGAAATCTCAAAAATTACTTTTCATATATAAATTTATACCTCCGGACTATTATGGAGCTCCTCTTTATGTCCAGGATCTCATCCGGGACTTCAAAAAACTTTCGGTCACCAATACAAATATCCCAATTCTACTCTAGTGTCATCGAACGTTAAGCGTGCGACCCTGCGGGTTCGAGAATCATGTTGACATGACCGAGACACCTCTCTGGTCAATAACCAATAGCGGGACCTAGATGCCCATATTGGTTCCTACATTTTCCACGAAGATCTTCATTGGTTGAACCACGATGTCAAGGATCCAATTAATCCCGTATGCAATTCTCTTTGTCCAGCGATATGTTAGTTGCCCGAGATTTGATCGTCGGTATCTCCATACCTCGTTCAATCTCGTTACCGGCAAGTCTCTTTACTCGTTCCGTAATACAAAATCCTGTGACTAACTCTTTAGCTATATTGCTTGCAAGCTCTTTGCGATGATGTATTAACGAGAGGGCCCAAAGATATCTCTCCATCGTACGGAGTGACAAATCCCAATCTCGATCCATGCCAACCCAACAGTCACCTTCGAAGATACTTGTAGAGCATCTTTATGATCTTCGAGTTACGAAGTGATGTTTGATAGCACACAAGGTATTCCTGTGGTATCCGGGAGTTGCATGATCTCATGGTCTTATCAATAAATACTTGGCATGAATAAAGATGTAGCAATAAACTTAAGTGATACGATCATATGCTAAGCTTATGGTTGGGTCTTGTCCATCACATCATTCTCCTAATGATGTGATCCCGTTATCAAATGACAACTCATGTCCATGGGTAGGAAACCTTAACCATCTTTGATCGACGAGCTAGTCTAGTAGAGGCTCACTAGGGACACGGTGTTGTTTATGTATCCACACATGCATTTAAGTTCCCGGGCAATACAATTCTAGCATGAATAATAAACATTTATCATGAACAGGGAAATATGATAACGACCCATTTATTATTGCCTCTAGGGCATATTTCCAACAGTCTCCCACTTGCACTAGAGTCAATAATCTAGTTCACATCGCTATGTGATTAACACCCAATGAGTTCTTGGGTTTGATCATGTTTTACTTGTGAGAGAGGTTTTAGTCAACGTATCTGCAACATTCAGATCCGTGTGTACTTTGCAAATCTCCTTTTTTTAATAGGAATCCAATAAAATCTGAACGTTCGGATTTTTAGCTTTTCGTCCCGAACGTCTTTACATGAAAACTTTAGTTGATAGGGGATGGCAACTTTAGTTCATAGGGGATGGCAACTTTGTCCTTTTTCATTTTTTTTGTCAGAAAAATTCTATGTTTCCCTAATCTCACGCAAACTAAAGTTGCCATCTAAAACATTCAGGTTGCCATGCTTAAATCCCGAACGTTCGGGAGTTATCATTATCGTTTTTATATGGTAGATGCTGCTACCATGATCCACTTGGAGCTATTCCAAATGACTACTCCACTATACTTATACGGTTTGCGACTTAGAGTCACCCGGATCGGTGTCAAAGCTTGCATCGACGTAACCCTTTACGACAAACTCTCTATCACCTCCATAACCGATAAACATTTCCTTAGTCATTTTTAGGTATTGCTACTTCTTGAGCTTGCGTTGATTTTTCCCTTGAAGAGGAAAGGGTGATGTAGCAAAGTAGAGATAACTATTTCCCTCAGTTGATAACCAAGGTCTTCATAACCCAAAAGTATAGGGGATCGCAGCAGTTTTCGAGGGTAGAGTATTCAACCCCAAATTTATTGATTCGACGCAGGGGGAGCCAAATAATATTTGCAAGTATTAGCAGCTGAGTTGTCAATTCAACCACACCTAGAGATTAAATATCTTCAGCAAAGTGATCCGTAGCACGGTAGTATGACAGTTTTGATAGTAGTGGCAATGATAGCAATAGTAATGGTAACAGTAGTAGTAGCAGTTTTGTAGCAATTGTAACAGTAGCAACAACAATAGTAACTTAGCAAGAACAATATGTGAAAAGCTCATCGGCATTGTATTGGCGGTAACATTGGATAATATTCACCATATAACAATCATAACCTAGGGCGAGACAGAACTAGCTCCAGTTCACCAATATAATGTAGGCATGTATTTCGTAAATAGTCATATGTGCTTATGGAAAAGAACTTGCGTGACATCTTTTGTCCTACACTCCCGTGGCAGCGGGGTCCATAAGGAAACTAAGGGATATTAAGGCATCCTTTTAATAAAGAACCGGAATAAAGCTTAACACATAGTGAATACATGAACTCCTCAAACTACGGTAATCACCGGAAAGAATACCAATTATTGTCACCTTGGGGTATGCGGATCCTAACACGTAGCGGGTGCATATGACTTGCAAGATCGTATCAAGAACATAGACATAATGGTGAAATCATAAACGGTTCAGATGTAAAATCATGGCACTCGGGCCCTAGTGACAAGCATTAAGCATAGCAAATTCATAACAACATCAATCTCAGAACATAGTGGATACTAGGGATCAAACCCTAACAAAATTAACTCGATTACATGATAAATCTCATCCAACACATCACCGTCCAACAAGCATATGAAGGAATTACTCACTCTCGGTGGTGAGCATCATGGAATTGATGATGGAGGATGGTTGTTGATGATGAAGAGGGAAGATCCCCCTCCCCGGGGCCCCAAACGGACTCCAGATCTGGCCTCCCGATGAAGAACGGGAGGTGGCAGCGGCCCCGTATCGTAAAACGTGATAAAACTTCCTCTCCCATTTTTTCTTTGAAAATAGGAATTTATAGTGCTGCCCACTAGGCACGAGGGTGCGCCCCCCCCCCCCTTAGGCGCGCCTGGTGGGCCCCACTAACCACTAGGGCGCGCCTGAGGGGGGCGCCTGATACGTCTCCAACGTATCTATAATTTTTTTAATGTTCCATGTTATTACATATTCTGTTTTGGATGTTTTATATGCATTGATATGCTGTTTTATATTATTTTTGGGACTAACTTATTAACCTAGACCCCAGTGCCAGTTTCTGTTTTTTTCCTTGTTTTTGAGTCTCACAGAAAAGAATATCAAATGGAGTCCAAACGGAATAAAACTTCCGCGAAGATTTTTCTTGGACCAGACGACACACGTAGGACTTGGAGTACAAGTCAGAGAGTCCTCGAGGCGACCACAAGCCGGGGAGGCATGCCCCTAGGGCTTGTGGGCCCCTCGGAGACCCCTTGACCTCCTTATTTGGCCTATAAATACAGAGATATTTCAGAAACCCTAGAACGACAGACGAAAATACTTTTCCACCGCCACAGGTCTCTGTTCCCGTGAGATCCCATCTGGAGGCCTTTTCCGGTGCTCTGCCGGAGGGTGACTTGATCACGAAGGGCTTCTACATCAACCTTGCTGCCGTTCCGATGATGCGTGAGTAATTTACCGCAGACCTACAGGTCCATAGCTAGTAGCTAGGTGGCTTCTTCTCTCTCTTTGATCTTCAATACAATGTTCTCCTCAATGTTCTTGGAGATCTATTCGATGTAATCATCTTTTGCAGTGTGTTTGTCGAGATCCGATGAATTGTGGATTTATAATCAGATTACCTATGAATATTGTTTGAATCTTCTCTGAATTCTTATATGCATGATTTTATATCTTTTTAGTTCTCTTCAAATTATTGGTTTGGTTTGGCCAGCTAGATTGGTAGTTCTTGCAATGGGAGAGGTGCTTAGTTTGGGGTTCAGTCTTGCGGTGTCCTCAACCAGTGACAGAAGGGGTAGTGAGGCACGTATTGCATTGTTGCCATCAAGGATTCAAGGATAAAAAGATGGGGTTTATATCATATTGCTTGAGTGTATCCATCTACATCATGTCATCTTGCTTAAGGCGTTACTCTGTTCTTATGGACTTAACACTCTAGATGCATGCTGGATAGTGGTCGATGTGTGGAGTAACAGTAGTAGATGCAGAATTGTTTCAGTCTACTTGTCACAGACGTGATACCTATATTCATGATCATTGCCTTAGATATCATCATAACTTTGCGCTTTTCTGTCAATTGCTCGACAGTAATTTGTTTACCCACCATATGATTTATTCAAGAGAGAAGCCTCTAGTGAAACCTATGCCCCCCCGGGTTTATTTTCCATCGATTATTTTCAAATGTATAAAACCAAAAACCCAAAAATACTTTGCTGCAATTATTTCGTGTTTACTTTATTTTGCTTTTCAATTTATTTTCAGTTCTATCTCTATCAGATCTCACTCGTGTTCATGATGTTGAAGGGATTGACAACCCCTTTTTTGCGTTGTGTGCAAGTGTTTGTTAGTTTGTGCACGTGCATATATTGGGGACTTGATTGTACCTCATACTGGATTGATACCTTGGTTCTCAAACTAAGGGAAATACTTATCTCTACTTTGCCTTTCCTCTTCAAGGGCAAAATCAACGCAAGCTCAATATGTACCGGGAAGAATTTCTGGCGCCGTTGCCAGGGAGGTCTACATCAAGCCTACCAAGTACTTGTCATAAACTCTCATCTCTTGCACTTACATAATTTACCATTTGCCTCTTGTTTTCATCTCCCCCACTTCTAAAACATTTTCAGAAAAACACAAAAATATTTGCCTTTTTATTCGCCCTTTTTCCGTTCGGCTTTCTCGTTTGCTTTTGTTTGCTTGTGTGCTAGATCGCTTGCTTTGTCACAATGAATCCAGAGAATACTAAGTTGTGTGACTTTTCCAATACTAATAATAATGATTTTATTAGTACTCCGATTGCTCCCCCACTAGTGTGGAATCTTATGAAATCAATGCCGCTTTGTTGAATCTTGCTATGAAAGAACAATTTTCTGGTAGTCCTAATGAAGATGCAGCATCCCATCTAAATACTTCCGTTGAGTTATGTGATATGCAAAAGAAAAGAGATGTGGATAATGATATTATGAAATTGAAGCTATTTCTGTTCTCTCTACGTGATCGTGCGAAAACTTGGTTTGATTCATGGAATAAGTGTAAAGATGCCTTTATTTCCAAGTACTTTCCACCCGCTAAGATAATCTCTCTTAGGAACAATATAATGAATTTTAAACAACTAGATCATAAGAATGTTGCACAATCATGGGAAAGGATGAAATTAATGATAAAAATTTGCCCTACTCATGGTTTAAGTTTATGGATGATCATACAAAAAATTTATGCCGGATTGAATTTTGCATCTAAAAAACTTTTAAATTCAGCCGCGGGGCTACTTTTATGGAAATCACATTAGGAGAAGCTACTAAACTCCTAGATAATATTATGGTAAATTATTCTCAATGGCATACCAAAAGATCATCTACTGGTAAAAAGGTGCATGCAATAGAAGAGATTAATACTTTGAGTGACAAGATGGATGATCTTATGAAATTAATTGCTAGCAAGGGTTCTTCTATGGATCCTAATGATTTGCCCTTGCCTACTTTGCTTGAGAATAATAATGAATCTATGGATGTGAATTTTGTTGGTAGGAACTACTTTGGTAATAACGCGTACAGAGGTAATTTCAATCCTAGGTCGTTTCCTAGTAATTCCTCTAATAATTATGGTAATTCCTACAACAATTCTTATGGAAATTATAATAAAATACCTTCTGATCTTGAGAGTACAATTAATGAATTTATAAATCCCAAAAGGTTTTCAATGCTATGGTAGAAGAAAAATTGCTTAAGATTGATGATTTGGCTAGGAACGTTGATAGATTTTCTCATGAGATTGATTCTTTGAAAATTAGATCTATGCCACCAAAGCATGATATTAATGAGTCTTTAAAAGTTATGCAAGTTTCTATTAATGAATGCAAGGAAAGAACAGCTAGGTTGCGTGCTAAGAGAGAATTACTAGAAAAGACGTGTTCTTCTAGTTTATGCAATAATAGTGATGAAGATCTTAAGATGCTTGGTTTTAATCCTATTGAATCTTTTTTTGATAATATAAATCTCAAAAAGGAAGGGACTGGATATGAGTCAACTTTAGATAAAAGGCGTCCCGATAATTTGGAGAATAATGATCTTAGTGAAAAAAGTGATAAAAGTGGGACCGAAGAGGTCAAAACTTTAGTCAACAATGAACCCACTACTTTGGATTTCAAGGAATTTAATTATGATAGTTGCTCTTTGATAGATTGTATTTCCCTGTTGCAATCCATGCTAAACTCTCCTCATGCTTATAATCAAAATAAGGCTTTTACGAAACATATTGTTGATGCTATGATGACATCTTTTGAAGAAAAACTTGAGTTGGAAGTTTCAATCCTGTCGGGGATATACCTCACACTAGGACATCTGCCGTGACAATTCCACGACAGTTGGCGCCCACCGTGGGGCTAGCGCACGATGGTGTTGAGTTCTTGGAGGGATCTCTTCCAGGGATCGAGAAATTGATTTTACGATCCGTGAAGTTCAAGTTAAAGAATAGAAATTAGGGTTGCCTCTGTATGCACCGTCTCGTGCCACACGCGACATGGCGATCCATGATGGCCGGATCACTCTCGGCGAGTTGACGACGCCGCGTACAGAGTCACCGAGGCCGTCCAGTTTTCTGAAACTTTTCTCTGATTAGGCACGGTTTAAATTCCCGAAGGCATCAACTGGAACTATGACTGCTACTCCCCAGCACAGAAACCAAAAGCGACAACGGCGAAAGTTGTTCCATCACATCAAACAACAAGCCCAATGATTTCAATACTGGTGTACCTTCGACTAGTACATCACCTAAAGCCAAATCCATTTTTTCTTTTGTCAAACTCTGATTGCTACATGCAAGGAATCTCCCGGGAGGTTTCCGCCTCCAAGCCGGAGTCGCTCCTGCTTTGAACCGCCGCTGCGCATGAGCCGCTAGCTGTCGTCGTTACCTGCGAGCGGCCGGTTTTCTCTAAGACGGACACATACTTCCGCTGCCCTACTGCTAGTCAAATCGCCAAGTCGCCGGGTTGCCGAGTTCCACTGCTCCACCACTACGTCACGTGAAGGCAACTTCTCCAAACCAGATTATTTGTCTTCAGTTGCTACGTACACACGCCCAATACTACCAAGTGATGTCCACCCTATTTATTTTTAAGTACATATTAATTCATCCGAGCAAAACTACTTTGCCCTGTAGTATTTTTTGTGTAGGAGAATCATTCATTACAAAGCGATATTATACCGCGGAGATGGAGGCCCGCCAACATCAGTTAGCACAGGTGGTTGTCGTTACTCAACGGACTCCCACACCGGCCTATGACGTTGTGGCCGTCTCTCGTGACCGCACCAGCTTATAACGCCGTGGCTGTCTCTCGCGACCGCGCCGGCTTACAACGAGGAGGACAACTTGCACGTCCGCACCGGCTTACAATGCATTGGCGGACTCACCCGTCCGCGCCGCCTTACAACACCACGGACGACTTGCTCATCAGCCCTCGTGGCGGTTCACGCATCCTCACCGGTTTACAACGCGGAGGACAACTTGCTCATCTGCGCCGGCTTACAACACTACGGCCGACTCATCTGTTGTCCGGGCGAATCAGGTGATATCCATCCAAGTTTGTTTTATTAGCACATGTTATGTTTGTCAAAGAGGAGTTTATCTTTGCCTTCGTATGCAATATTGTATATGCAGGACAATTGTTCACTGCAAGAGCGATGGTCGTGTCATGGATGTATAGCTCGCGCCAACATTATAATGTGCCAGCATCTAACCGTGCCATGATGCTCGACGAATATACGTGCAAACCGCCGATTTACGGCCCAATTTACATCGATATGACGTGGTTGACTCGCCCGTCCCCGTGGCTTACCGCGCCTATGATTAATTCGTCCGTCCGTGCTGACTTACAATGCCGCGGCCGGCTCATCTATCTGCTCCCACGGCCAATTTGGCCGTGATTGATTTCAGCCTCACCATGGTGAATATCAACTTCGTGGTGAATAAATACTGGCCGAACATATCAGGTGAAATCCATCCAGTATATTTCTATATTATATATCACTTTCTTTAAAAAGACCAATTACTCCGGCTTGCAAAGTTATCTAATGCAGGACCCTAAACCGCCATATTGGTGCAAATTTAAAGGCCGACTTACCCGTCTGCGCCAGTTTACAACGCCGCAGACAACTCACCCGTCCACCCCCGTGGCCAGTTCACCAGACTACACCAGCTTACAACGTCGTGGCCGACTCATTTATCTATATCGCCTCTGATGTTGCGGTCGTCTTTGCTCTCCGACTCTCGCGGCCTGGTCTACATCGACATACTGGGCCGCACCTGTCTGCATGAGCTGTTTATCGAGTATGAGCAAGTCACAGCTTGGGTAGCCCGGTTTTCTTTCAACAAAATGGAGGCAAATTATCATATACTATCAACCACCGTATGCACTAGGTGGCTCAATGGGCAGGCGCACAAGTTGCCGCCACTACAGTTTGGTTTACTTCAAATCGTCAGTTGGAAGGAACCATTGGCCGAGTTGCTGACATGGCTCGTACGGGATCATTTATAACCCGCCGTAGTCACCTCAACCTTCTGTGGATTCACATCGCGCTATCAACACCAATGATATACACCTTATGCTATGGTCAAATATGGAGAGTCTCAAGCCAACTCCTCGAGTAGTCTCAAGACTCGGGGGCTACGATGACATGACTCAGCAAATCTTGCCAGTTTCAGCAAATTTAAGAACCCCAGGACAATGGAGGGAAAGATAACCCGGTCCCGGAGGCAACTGCTATATTGATGAAAATTCAAAGGACATCAGTCTTACTGAAGCTCTCAAATATCCGGTTTACAATCCGGCTCAAAGGACATCAGTCTTAATAAAGCTCTCAAATATCTAGTTCACAATCCGGTTCAAGGGAAATCTGTCTCCTACAAAGCTTTGAAGCTCTCAAATCCGGTTTAAGAATTTTCGGTTAAAAAGGAATTAATCTCTCGCAAGTTCAAATTTAAAGGCCGTCAGAAAAATTCCGGCTGAAAATGAAGATTCCGGTTTAAGATCCGGTTCAGGGAAAGATGTCTCCCACAAAGCTTTGAAGCTCTCAATATTCGGTTTAAGAATTTCTGGTTCAAAAGAATAATCTCTCGCAAGTTCGAGTTCTCAGGAAAAATTAAAGGGACCAAAGAGAGTTTGTTGCACAGCACAACTCAAACATAGTCACCCGCCGAGCACAACTCAGAAATATATCACTTGGGGGCTTCTGTTTATAAAGCGGAGTTCTTATTACCCATTAATCCGGCTATCAAGCCAATATTATCATAAGAGCACAACTCTGGTTACTTCGGTAATCCGGCTATCAAGCCAATATTATCATAAGGGGCAAAAGAGAGTTTGATGCACAGCACAACTCAAACATAGGCACCCACTGAGCACAGCTCACAATGTTACTTGGGGGCTCTTGTTGCACAGCAACAAAGATTTTTTAAGGCCCTTGTAATAAGCTATCAAGCCAGGCTTGGAAGCCAGGTGTATTCACCTAAAACCCCGGGTTAACCTGCCTGCATCAAGTAAGTCACTCCGTCCAGGTAAACCGTGCTGAATACATACCCAAAATAAACTGAATAAACTGAATACATACCCAAAATAGTTGAATCCTATGTGGTCAGCAGACTAAACGTGCCTCTGGGCTGACCTATTTATATAAAGGGTCTTGTTAGGGCTGAGGAGTTTAGGCACATTTGTCGGACCGTGTAGTCGTGCATGGCCCGTATAGTCCAGGTCGGCCGGGCAGGCCCATCTGGCTAGCTCTGCTTTGAACATACTAGTAATTCGTGCACATGCAATAGATGTGTAGTCATAGGAATGAATTTCCACAAATATCTTGTTGCGATGTCTGGTTGCTTGATTGTGGGTTCTTGATAATAAACTATTTTGTTGTCTACGAATAGCTGATAGGCTTCATTGTTGTTAATTAGCAGGCGGAGATGCGCCGCCCCCGTGGTGGAGCATGCGAGTGCATCTATGTTCTTTTATATTTTAAAATAAGAGAAGGAATGGCAGTGAGTTTGAGGCCGAGTTGGTCGCGTAGAAGTCATTGTACTCTTTGATCCTTGTATGTTGAGGTAGTGTACAAATAGAGCAAGAAAGATGATCGATTCATACACATGAAAAATCAAAGACTTGCATTACAGTTTTAGCAACCTAAGAGCAGAAGAAAATAATGTTCGGAACGTTGTATGAAAATCAAAAAATACATACGAATTACCAGAGATCTATCTATGAGAAGTATAGCAACAAGAGTGAAGAGTGTGTCTACATACCCCCGCAGACCGTTAAGCGGAAGCATATATTACGTTGTTGGTGTAGTCTTACTATTAACGGTCCGATCACGATCCAAACCGATCTAGCGCCGGACGTGGTGGAACCACTTGTGGACTTTCGGGCCCTCTGGAATCCTTTGAAAGCTTCCCGATACAATACCAAAAATTGCTTTCCTGAAATCTCAAAAATTACTTTTCATATATAAATTTATACCTCCGGACTATTATGGAGCTCCTCTTTATGTCCAGGATCTCATCCGGGACTTCAAAAAACTTTCGGTCACCAATACAAATATCCCAATTCTACTCTAGTGTCATCGAACGTTAAGCGTGCGACCCTGCGGGTTCGAGAATCATGTTGACATGACCGAGACACCTCTCTGGTCAATAACCAATAGCGGGACCTAGATGCCCATATTGGTTCCTACATTTTCCACGAAGATCTTCATTGGTTGAACCACGATGTCAAGGATCCAATTAATCCCGTATGCAATTCTCTTTGTCCAGCGATATGTTAGTTGCCCGAGATTTGATCGTCGGTATCTCCATACCTCGTTCAATCTCGTTACCGGCAAGTCTCTTTACTCGTTCCGTAATACAAAATCCTGTGACTAACTCTTTAGCTATATTGCTTGCAAGCTCTTTGCGATGATGTATTAACGAGAGGGCCCAAAGATATCTCTCCATCGTACGGAGTGACAAATCCCAATCTCGATCCATGCCAACCCAACAGTCACCTTCGAAGATACTTGTAGAGCATCTTTATGATCTTCGAGTTACGAAGTGATGTTTGATAGCACACAAGGTATTCCTGTGGTATCCGGGAGTTGCATGATCTCATGGTCTTATCAATAAATACTTGGCATGAATAAAGATGTAGCAATAAACTTAAGTGATACGATCATATGCTAAGCTTATGGTTGGGTCTTGTCCATCACATCATTCTCCTAATGATGTGATCCCGTTATCAAATGACAACTCATGTCCATGGGTAGGAAACCTTAACCATCTTTGATCGACGAGCTAGTCTAGTAGAGGCTCACTAGGGACACGGTGTTGTTTATGTATCCACACATGCATTTAAGTTCCCGGGCAATACAATTCTAGCATGAATAATAAACATTTATCATGAACAGGGAAATATGATAACGACCCATTTATTATTGCCTCTAGGGCATATTTCCAACAGTCTCCCACTTGCACTAGAGTCAATAATCTAGTTCACATCGCTATGTGATTAACACCCAATGAGTTCTTGGGTTTGATCATGTTTTACTTGTGAGAGAGGTTTTAGTCAACGTATCTGCAACATTCAGATCCGTGTGTACTTTGCAAATCTCCTTTTTTTAATAGGAATCCAATAAAATCTGAACGTTCGGATTTTTAGCTTTTCGTCCCGAACGTCTTTACATGAAAACTTTAGTTGATAGGGGATGGCAACTTTAGTTCATAGGGGATGGCAACTTTGTCCTTTTTCATTTTTTTTGTCAGAAAAATTCTATGTTTCCCTAATCTCACGCAAACTAAAGTTGCCATCTAAAACATTCAGGTTGCCATGCTTAAATCCCGAACGTTCGGGAGTTATCATTATCGTTTTTATATGGTAGATGCTGCTACCATGATCCACTTGGAGCTATTCCAAATGACTACTCCACTATACTTATACGGTTTGCGACTTAGAGTCACCCGGATCGGTGTCAAAGCTTGCATCGACGTAACCCTTTACGACAAACTCTCTATCACCTCCATAACCGATAAACATTTCCTTAGTCATTTTTAGGTATTGCTACTTCTTGAGCTTGCGTTGATTTTTCCCTTGAAGAGGAAAGGGTGATGTAGCAAAGTAGAGATAACTATTTCCCTCAGTTGATAACCAAGGTCTTCATAACCCAAAAGTATAGGGGATCGCAGCAGTTTTCGAGGGTAGAGTATTCAACCCCAAATTTATTGATTCGACGCAGGGGGAGCCAAATAATATTTGCAAGTATTAGCAGCTGAGTTGTCAATTCAACCACACCTAGAGATTAAATATCTTCAGCAAAGTGATCCGTAGCACGGTAGTATGACAGTTTTGATAGTAGTGGCAATGATAGCAATAGTAATGGTAACAGTAGTAGTAGCAGTTTTGTAGCAATTGTAACAGTAGCAACAACAATAGTAACTTAGCAAGAACAATATGTGAAAAGCTCATCGGCATTGTATTGGCGGTAACATTGGATAATATTCACCATATAACAATCATAACCTAGGGCGAGACAGAACTAGCTCCAGTTCACCAATATAATGTAGGCATGTATTTCGTAAATAGTCATATGTGCTTATGGAAAAGAACTTGCGTGACATCTTTTGTCCTACACTCCCGTGGCAGCGGGGTCCATAAGGAAACTAAGGGATATTAAGGCATCCTTTTAATAAAGAACCGGAATAAAGCTTAACACATAGTGAATACATGAACTCCTCAAACTACGGTAATCACCGGAAAGAATACCAATTATTGTCACCTTGGGGTATGCGGATCCTAACACGTAGCGGGTGCATATGACTTGCAAGATCGTATCAAGAACATAGACATAATGGTGAAATCATAAACGGTTCAGATGTAAAATCATGGCACTCGGGCCCTAGTGACAAGCATTAAGCATAGCAAATTCATAACAACATCAATCTCAGAACATAGTGGATACTAGGGATCAAACCCTAACAAAATTAACTCGATTACATGATAAATCTCATCCAACACATCACCGTCCAACAAGCATATGAAGGAATTACTCACTCTCGGTGGTGAGCATCATGGAATTGATGATGGAGGATGGTTGTTGATGATGAAGAGGGAAGATCCCCCTCCCCGGGGCCCCAAACGGACTCCAGATCTGGCCTCCCGATGAAGAACGGGAGGTGGCAGCGGCCCCGTATCGTAAAACGTGATAAAACTTCCTCTCCCATTTTTTCTTTGAAAATAGGAATTTATAGTGCTGCCCACTAGGCACGAGGGTGCGCCCCCCCCCCCTTAGGCGCGCCTGGTGGGCCCCACTAACCACTAGGGCGCGCCTGAGGGGGGCGCCTGATACGTCTCCAACGTATCTATAATTTTTTTAATGTTCCATGTTATTACATATTCTGTTTTGGATGTTTTATATGCATTGATATGCTGTTTTATATTATTTTTGGGACTAACTTATTAACCTAGACCCCAGTGCCAGTTTCTGTTTTTTTCCTTGTTTTTGAGTCTCACAGAAAAGAATATCAAATGGAGTCCAAACGGAATAAAACTTCCGCGAAGATTTTTCTTGGACCAGACGACACACGTAGGACTTGGAGTACAAGTCAGAGAGTCCTCGAGGCGACCACAAGCCGGGGAGGCATGCCCCTAGGGCTTGTGGGCCCCTCGGAGACCCCTTGACCTCCTTATTTGGCCTATAAATACAGAGATATTTCAGAAACCCTAGAACGACAGACGAAAATACTTTTCCACCGCCACAGGTCTCTGTTCCCGTGAGATCCCATCTGGAGGCCTTTTCCGGTGCTCTGCCGGAGGGTGACTTGATCACGAAGGGCTTCTACATCAACCTTGCTGCCGTTCCGATGATGCGTGAGTAATTTACCGCAGACCTACAGGTCCATAGCTAGTAGCTAGGTGGCTTCTTCTCTCTCTTTGATCTTCAATACAATGTTCTCCTCAATGTTCTTGGAGATCTATTCGATGTAATCATCTTTTGCAGTGTGTTTGTCGAGATCCGATGAATTGTGGATTTATAATCAGATTACCTATGAATATTGTTTGAATCTTCTCTGAATTCTTATATGCATGATTTTATATCTTTTTAGTTCTCTTCAAATTATTGGTTTGGTTTGGCCAGCTAGATTGGTAGTTCTTGCAATGGGAGAGGTGCTTAGTTTGGGGTTCAGTCTTGCGGTGTCCTCAACCAGTGACAGAAGGGGTAGTGAGGCACGTATTGCATTGTTGCCATCAAGGATTCAAGGATAAAAAGATGGGGTTTATATCATATTGCTTGAGTGTATCCATCTACATCATGTCATCTTGCTTAAGGCGTTACTCTGTTCTTATGGACTTAACACTCTAGATGCATGCTGGATAGTGGTCGATGTGTGGAGTAACAGTAGTAGATGCAGAATTGTTTCAGTCTACTTGTCACAGACGTGATACCTATATTCATGATCATTGCCTTAGATATCATCATAACTTTGCGCTTTTCTGTCAATTGCTCGACAGTAATTTGTTTACCCACCATATGATTTATTCAAGAGAGAAGCCTCTAGTGAAACCTATGCCCCCCCGGGTTTATTTTCCATCGATTATTTTCAAATGTATAAAACCAAAAACCCAAAAATACTTTGCTGCAATTATTTCGTGTTTACTTTATTTTGCTTTTCAATTTATTTTCAGTTCTATCTCTATCAGATCTCACTCGTGTTCATGATGTTGAAGGGATTGACAACCCCTTTTTTGCGTTGTGTGCAAGTGTTTGTTAGTTTGTGCACGTGCATATATTGGGGACTTGATTGTACCTCATACTGGATTGATACCTTGGTTCTCAAACTAAGGGAAATACTTATCTCTACTTTGCCTTTCCTCTTCAAGGGCAAAATCAACGCAAGCTCAATATGTACCGGGAAGAATTTCTGGCGCCGTTGCCAGGGAGGTCTACATCAAGCCTACCAAGTACTTGTCATAAACTCTCATCTCTTGCACTTACATAATTTACCATTTGCCTCTTGTTTTCATCTCCCCCACTTCTAAAACATTTTCAGAAAAACACAAAAATATTTGCCTTTTTATTCGCCCTTTTTCCGTTCGGCTTTCTCGTTTGCTTTTGTTTGCTTGTGTGCTAGATCGCTTGCTTTGTCACAATGAATCCAGAGAATACTAAGTTGTGTGACTTTTCCAATACTAATAATAATGATTTTATTAGTACTCCGATTGCTCCCCCACTAGTGTGGAATCTTATGAAATCAATGCCGCTTTGTTGAATCTTGCTATGAAAGAACAATTTTCTGGTAGTCCTAATGAAGATGCAGCATCCCATCTAAATACTTCCGTTGAGTTATGTGATATGCAAAAGAAAAGAGATGTGGATAATGATATTATGAAATTGAAGCTATTTCTGTTCTCTCTACGTGATCGTGCGAAAACTTGGTTTGATTCATGGAATAAGTGTAAAGATGCCTTTATTTCCAAGTACTTTCCACCCGCTAAGATAATCTCTCTTAGGAACAATATAATGAATTTTAAACAACTAGATCATAAGAATGTTGCACAATCATGGGAAAGGATGAAATTAATGATAAAAATTTGCCCTACTCATGGTTTAAGTTTATGGATGATCATACAAAAAATTTATGCCGGATTGAATTTTGCATCTAAAAAACTTTTAAATTCAGCCGCGGGGCTACTTTTATGGAAATCACATTAGGAGAAGCTACTAAACTCCTAGATAATATTATGGTAAATTATTCTCAATGGCATACCAAAAGATCATCTACTGGTAAAAAGGTGCATGCAATAGAAGAGATTAATACTTTGAGTGACAAGATGGATGATCTTATGAAATTAATTGCTAGCAAGGGTTCTTCTATGGATCCTAATGATTTGCCCTTGCCTACTTTGCTTGAGAATAATAATGAATCTATGGATGTGAATTTTGTTGGTAGGAACTACTTTGGTAATAACGCGTACAGAGGTAATTTCAATCCTAGGTCGTTTCCTAGTAATTCCTCTAATAATTATGGTAATTCCTACAACAATTCTTATGGAAATTATAATAAAATACCTTCTGATCTTGAGAGTACAATTAATGAATTTATAAATCCCAAAAGGTTTTCAATGCTATGGTAGAAGAAAAATTGCTTAAGATTGATGATTTGGCTAGGAACGTTGATAGATTTTCTCATGAGATTGATTCTTTGAAAATTAGATCTATGCCACCAAAGCATGATATTAATGAGTCTTTAAAAGTTATGCAAGTTTCTATTAATGAATGCAAGGAAAGAACAGCTAGGTTGCGTGCTAAGAGAGAATTACTAGAAAAGACGTGTTCTTCTAGTTTATGCAATAATAGTGATGAAGATCTTAAGATGCTTGGTTTTAATCCTATTGAATCTTTTTTTGATAATATAAATCTCAAAAAGGAAGGGACTGGATATGAGTCAACTTTAGATAAAAGGCGTCCCGATAATTTGGAGAATAATGATCTTAGTGAAAAAAGTGATAAAAGTGGGACCGAAGAGGTCAAAACTTTAGTCAACAATGAACCCACTACTTTGGATTTCAAGGAATTTAATTATGATAGTTGCTCTTTGATAGATTGTATTTCCCTGTTGCAATCCATGCTAAACTCTCCTCATGCTTATAATCAAAATAAGGCTTTTACGAAACATATTGTTGATGCTATGATGACATCTTTTGAAGAAAAACTTGAGTTGGAAGTTTCAATCCTGTCGGGGATATACCTCACACTAGGACATCTGCCGTGACAATTCCACGACAGTTGGCGCCCACCGTGGGGCTAGCGCACGATGGTGTTGAGTTCTTGGAGGGATCTCTTCCAGGGATCGAGAAATTGATTTTACGATCCGTGAAGTTCAAGTTAAAGAATAGAAATTAGGGTTGCCTCTGTATGCACCGTCTCGTGCCACACGCGACATGGCGATCCATGATGGCCGGATCACTCTCGGCGAGTTGACGACGCCGCGTACAGAGTCACCGAGGCCGTCCAGTTTTCTGAAACTTTTCTCTGATTAGGCACGGTTTAAATTCCCGAAGGCATCAACTGGAACTATGACTGCTACTCCCCAGCACATCAACCTCACGACTAAGTCCTCACACTAGGACATCTGACGTGACAATTCCACGACAAATGCAAAACTTTATGATGATTGGGAACCTACTATTAAATTAAGATCAAATATTATGAGTGTAATGCTTTGTGTGATTTGGGTGCTAGTGTTTCCACGATTTCGAAAAATCTATGTGATTTGCTAGGGTTCCATAAACTTGATGATTATTCTTTAAATTTGCATCTAGCGGATTCCACTATTAAAAAACCTATGGGGCGGATTAATGATGTTCTTATTGTTGCAAAGAGTAATTATGTGCCCATAGATTTTATTGTTCTTGATACAGATTGCAATCCAACATGCCCTATTATTCTTGATATGAAAGAAGGAAACATTAGATTTAAATTCCCATTAAGGAAAGGCACAGAGCACTTTCCTAGAAAGAAAATAAGGTTACCATATGAATATATTATGAGGGTTACTTATGGTTTGAGTACCAAATATGACAATACCTAGATCGTTGCTTTATGCCTAGCTAAGGGCATTAAACAATATCGCTTGTTGGGAGGCAACCCAATTTCATTTTGGTTTTTACCCTTTTCTTGTTGTTCTTGAATAAATTTATCGTCTAGCCTCTGGTTAGATGTGTTTTCATGTTTTAGTTCATTGTTTGTGCCAAGTAAGACATTTGGGATGATTTGGAAGATAGTAGATTTGTTTTTTCTATAAAATAGAAACTTTTGCGTCTAGTATCAGAATTGTTTCTGCTTGCTGGAACGTGAAAAAATTATGTATTTTTTACACGTTTCTGATCTACAAATTGCACACGTTGTCCTAATGTTTCAGAATTTTAGATATGCAAAAGTTTCACATCATTTCACATCTTTACAGACTGTTCTGTTTTCTTTGTGTTTTCTTATTTTGATGCATGTATGGCTAGTACCGGGGGGGGGGG
>LR738710.1:217442617-217468140 GCA_902687465.1 Secale cereale | reverse complement strand
GGGGGGTATGAACCATGGAAAAGTTGGAGTACAATAGATATTACACCGATATAAAATAAGAATGAGTTCACAATAGTACCTACACGTAAAGATTGAATTTGTTTTACTAACGGATCTCACGAATTTTCTGTTGAGTTTTGTGTTGTGAAGTTTTGAAGTTTTGGGTAAAGATTGGATGTACTATGTAATAAGGAGTGACAAGAGCCTACGCTTGGGGATTCCCAAGGCACCCCAAGGTAATATTCAAGGACAACCAAGCACCTAAGCTTGGGGATGCCCTGGATGGCATCCCCTCTTCCGTCTTCAATCCCTTGGTAAATTTACTTAAGGCTATGTTTCTATTCACCACATGATATGTCTTTTGCTTGGAGCGTCTTGTATGATTTGAGTCTTTGCTTTTTTTAGTTTGCCACAATCATCCTTGCTGTACACACCTATTGAGAGGGACACGCATTAATCGTGAATTTATTAGAATACTCTTTGTGCCTCAGTTATATCTTTTGATCTAGATAGTTGCTCTAGTGCTTCACTTATATCTTTTTGAGTGCGGCGGTGATGTTTATTTTGAATAAATTGATGAAATCTCATGCTTCACTTATATTATTTTGAGAGTCCCTAACCAGCATGGTAATTTGCTTGGGTTATGATGAGAGTGATTATGATTATGATATGCCAAGCCACAAGCTTGGGGATGCTATGTTTGATGAGAATGACATGTTTGAGAATTTATTTGTTGCAATTAATGTTTGTCCCAAGCTTGGGGATGTTATGCTTAATGAGTATGATCTTTTTATCCCCCTACTTTGAATGATCAAATTTGCTATGATGATTGCATGCCTCATACCTATGATGAGAACAAAGTTGCTACTTATGATGATTATATAGATGATACTTATGTTATAAGAAGTAGTGATAATTATTGTCATAATTTTGAATATCCTTTTACTGAACATTGCTATTTTAATGTGGGAACAATTTATAGTATTCGAGTTTCATGTGTTGCTCCCACTACTATTCACTACTGCAGGATGCCGCTAACGCGACACTACGATCAGAGACCCTTCGACGAAACTGTGTGTGATGCCATAATCACAAACGGTGGTGTAAAAAACCCGTCAAAAAAGGTGCAAAACGTTTGCGATGGAGGATGCATCAAACACGGTTTAGATTTTAGTTGCGTGTGCGATTCCGGCCACACGGTTAACCCGTTCGAACTTTTTGCGATGAGGCAGAACAACAGAAACGGGCAGCCATATCAATGTGTGTGCGATGTATGGCATACAGTTCGCTCCGATGAACCGTTTGCTATTAGGGTGTACAACATAAACGGTTAGCCAGATCAAGGTGTGTGTGATATAGGACATACGGTTCACTCGGACGAACTGTTTTCGATTAGCGAACGCAATAGAAACGGTTCAACTCAACAAGATGTGTGTGATACGTGGCAAACAGCCGACTCCGATGAACTGTTTGTGATGAGAAATTACAACACAGACGGTTAATACAGTTAGTTCGTGTGCAATTCTGTGTGTACAAAAACTTTGAAAATTCAAACTAGTTGCTTGCGGTGGCTAGGAATATCGCACACGATGCGTCTGCGAGTACTCATGTGCGATGATTAATAAGTTACACATACGTTTCCTTATGTTAACACTTGTGTGATAAATAACACGTGGCACTAGATACAGTATTCGGGTTGTGTGTGTGCTCCACTTAGTCTTCCCGCGCTCCAACGAATGCTTCCCGAGCAACCACATGGTCAACCTTCTGCCATCAATAAATTTTGACCTTGTTTCTCGTCACATTGCTGATTACAACGCAATAAGTAATTGCAAATCTGTTCACACCTATCAAACTAATATGTGTTCACACTTAGCACCGTGCTATGAAAACTACCCACTCGAAAATTACTTCACAGTTCCTGGCTCTCCTCATCACCCACAAAACTGGTTTTCTCTGTCAAGTCATTCCGCCCTGACCGGTAGGAGGAGTTTAGGGTGGACATATAACAAGGCAGCAAAGACCAAGGCCTCAGAAGCACTAGAGAGGTCCCGCCGCGAAGCCGCAGCTGCAGCAGAGATATCTCGACGCACCGCGGAGCCCTCAAACGAGCTCTCGCGGGCACGCAAGCGCATTTGTGGCATCGGCCATCGCGACGAGCCGGCGTTCCTGAAGTCCTTCGCCGGCGACGACGACATTCTCGCTGGCGTCACTACATAGTAGGAGCTGGTCGACGACTTGATGAAGCTGGTCAAGATCAACGATGCCTTGGTTGACAAGGCGACCGGACTCGTTGAGCAACTCATGGATGACAATGTGAAGCTCCGCAATTAGGTCGCCGAGAAGGAGGAGGAGGCCGCCGGCTGGAAGATGCTGCATGAGGAGAGCAGTGCCTCGGAGATGACGCTAAAAGCGGTCGTCTAGGAACTGATGGGTGGCTTGAGGAAGCTCCTGATCGAGCGTGAGCAGGAGGTGGAGGAATCTGTGGCTGCTTTCAAGAAAAGTCATGAGGATATGAAGAAGGAGCTGGAGGATTTCGCCGCCCGGCGATCCATCGACGAGTAGAGACAGTAGCGACCCAGATCGTTGTGTGCAATTTCCTTCTTCTCTTGCCCCCGTGTCTTCCAGGCTTTGCCGCATGTGGCATTTTAAATTATCTGGAATATGTAAGACAATTATTACGTGCGCCATTGTAAATTTGTCGTCGTATTGTCCATTGCCATTTTATTTGTGGTAATATTATCCATTGCCCTATGTGGCAATTTAAATTAGGGCGGAATACTAGTTGAAAACACGAACAAAGCAAATGCTACCATGGGATCACAAGCAAACACCCTCCGTCCAGGTGCTTTAATTGACCCATTAATGGAGAAGTTGTGAGCGAGGCGGGCGGCAGCTGGTGCATGGAGGTCAAAGAGCTCGCTTCCTGGTGAGCATGGGCGGCCTTGCTGCTCGCACGTGTCCCGTCGAGCCCGCGAGGTGAACAGTATGCACGCGTCTCGTCGAGCCTGCGCGGCGGACTCCTCGCACGCATCCTGTCGTGGATTTAGCACGACAGATGTCCTAGCAAAAGGACTTAGTCGTGAGGCCATCGCTACGGGTTAGCTTAAAAGGGGTTAAAGCGGACGAAGGACACAAGGATTTTATACTAGTTCGGCCCCTTCGATGAAGGTAAAAGCCTATGTCTAGTTTGGGGTTGTATTGCTAGGGCTTTGATGACCAGGGAGCGAATCCGCTTTTCATGTGTCTCAAGCTGTTGTTGTCTGTCTTGAACCGTCGCCGGGTCATCCCTTTATATAGAGGCGACGCCCAGTCTGGTTTACAGAGTCATTTACAGAGTCCCGAGGCCGGCTCATAAATGTGTCCGCCTCGATCTCTGTTCTTTCTACCTTACATCCCAAGTTACATAATATGACGGTTTACAAATCATGGGCCCTAACACTTGGGCTCTAAACCTCTTGGGCTACAATCTTCTACTTCATACTCCGCTGGGCCTTTGATAATATAGTTTTGATAACGTAAACCGGACCCTCCTGGTTGGTTTATACCTGGTAGTAATATCCCTGACATTAGGCCCCAGATTGATTTGAACCTGTTCATGTCAATCTTCAAAGTCTTGTACAGATTTTTCCTTTCTGCAGCTTCAGTATGCTCTGTAAACCGTCCTGACGTCATCTCCTCAGGTCGCTTTAAACCGTCGTGACGCCATCCGCGCATTTAATACCTGCACTTGTTTTTTACCTTTACTTTTTAAAGCTCCGAAGATCGAGGCGATAGCACCATCCATATCTGATTTTTGGTCTCCTCGACTCCCGCTCCTACTGTTTTATCCCTTCGGCTTATAAATAGGGCCAAAGGGCATCTCTTTCTCCCCCTTGCTTCTTCTTCCTCTATCCTCCAGCGCTCAAGCTCCGCCCCGTCCATCGAGCTCGTCGTCTTCATCAAGCTCGACCGCTGCATCAACCTGAACACGTTCAGAGATCTGCCGTCATCCTTCCACTTCCGTTGCCTCAGGTATGTTTACTTATCTCCTTCTCGTAGATCTCAGTTTTAGGGTTTCATGTGAGCTCGTAGGCGAACCCCTGTTCTTCGCGGTTCTTCACCATAGGTGGTTCCTAGCCGTAGATCTCAAACTTTTAGCATGGCAGATGTACGCATGACTCCGCTCCGTCCTTGTCTTTCGCCCAACAATGCTAGCTTAGACTGAATCTGCAAAAAACCTTCGCTGTCTCCGTTGAGTATAACTTGAATTATCTTAAGTTTTACATATGTTGTAGATCCATATTTATCTGCTGCTCGTGTTAAAGTTGGTCTCCCATACTTTAGATCTGTATCTCATCTGCCAAGGTCGACGGTTTAACTTTTAGATCTGCGCCTTACCTGCCTTTGTTTGGCGGTTTAATTTCTTTCAAACTTCATAATCCGGTAGACGTCATGTTCATAGCTTGTCCCGGATCAGTAGATACCATTAGGCCCCTGATTAAACCGCCAATTAGATCAGTACCTTCATAGAATGTGCTGGTTAAATCTGTGTAGATCGTAAACCGGATCTTTATTGCATTTTCAGCCTTCCCTTTTGAAAAGGATGACTTCCGTGGCCAAGCAATTTGTTGCGTGCAACTGGGTCCCCTCCCGGATCACTGAGGATGACTTAGAAAAGATGGCCTCCATTGGCGCTTTAGGCCCAAACGATGTCCTTCATTGGAGGGCTCCTTGAAAAGAGTGTCCTCCAAAGCCTAAGGAGGGAGAGATTATTTTCTTTTTCGATCACCTGGCCCGGGGTTTTAGCCCTCCAGGGTCAAAGTTTTTCCGCGACGTGTTGGCAGATTTTCAGCTCCATCCCCAAGACATAGGCCCCAATTCTGTATCAAATATTTGCAACTTCCAAGTCGTCTCTGAAGCCTACCTGCAAGAGGAGCCGTCAGTGGAGCTGTTCCGGGACTTCTTCCACTTGAACCGTCAGACTGAGTTTCATGGCGGCCCAAATACTGAACTTGGCGGAATGAGCATTCAAAAGAGGAAGGATGTCAGCTTTCCTCATGCTACCATCCATAGCCACCCCAAGGAATGGAACCAAACTTGGTTTTACTGTGTTGACACTTCACTAGAAGGGGAGAATCCAATGCCGGGTCATCGTTCCCACCTTCTGTCAGCGGATCATCATTTCCCGCAGCGCTTGAGTGCCCAAGACCGAGCTCAATATGCCCCCCAGCTTTCAAAGCTCAGGGCTTTTGTAGCCAACGGATTAACTGGAGTTGATTCCGTCCGCTGCTCGCTCTCTTGGAGCATTCTCCCGTTAAGACGGCGCTCCGGTTTAATGTGCGAGGATACTGGTAACCCCAAGGACCCTCTGCATCACACGGAGATGGTGCTTCCAGATAATGAAGTTACCGAATCTGCCAAAAAGATGCTGAATATACCTCTGGAAGAGTGCAGTTGGACCGGATTAGCACCCTTCTGCGTGAATAACAAACCACCGTCGGTAAGAGATTCTTCTGTCCCTTCACTTTGTTTTAATCCGTCCATATTACTTGGCCTTAATATGCTTTTATTCTTTAAATAGGCTGACGACCCTTTCTGGAAGAGGAAGGCCCATGACAAACCGGCGAGGCCATCTCGTAAGAAGAGCCTGGCTGTGAAGAAACATAAGAAGAAGCCCGCCGCTGCGTCCGGTTCAAACGCGGAAAAAGATGATCCGGCCTCTGAGGTACCGCTTGGTTCTTATGACTTTTAATTTTTCCTTTGTCTGTATTTCTATTAACAATGACTTTTCCCAGGATCCGGCTGAAGGTAGTAAAGCGGGTGATGTTGAGGTAATATCTCTTTCTTCTGACTCAGAACCATTGCCACCCAAAGTTCGTCCGGTAGCCCAGACATATCCATTTTCTCATCCTTATGCTCAACTGGATCCCAATTTTCTTTTGAAGAAACAACAACATGAGGCTCGCCGTACTACTCGCCATAGTGGCCATGTGGTTGAATCCACCGGTCTGACTCACACTCCGGTTCGAAGGCGCCATTCAGAGGTTTTACTTACTCCAACTATTCTTCATCCCAAAGTGGGTCTTATTCACCAACCCCTTAAACCATCTGATCCAAATTATAAGGAAACTCCTTTGTCATCCTCTGGCGAGTCGACAGCCACACAAGTCCCTGCGCTCAAGACTGTTCACGGGTAAGTTGTCTTTCTTTCTGCCCGGTTTATCTTTCTATTTTTGACCTGTGATTTTCATTGTCCCTTTAATCTTTTCTCAGTATGCCCAAGCCTAGCAAAAAGGCAAAATTGAATAAACCGATAGTCGAAAACACCACTTCTGGACCGACAGATGATCCTGAAATTGCCAACCCCTTGGAAGAAAATGTTGAAGTTACATACGATGATCCTTCTCCTATGGATCGAGAGGACCTTGCTGCTCCAGAGGATAACCCCATGGAACATACCGCTGAACCGGCCAGCCCTGCCCGGGCTAGCCCTGCTCAAGTCACTCCTGTTGTCAATCCTTCCAAGCCAACTGCTGCTTCCAACGATGATGTTGAGATTACTGGGACCGGTTTTACCATCCGAGGAGCGCCTGTAATCTTGGCCAAACATACTGCCAAGGAAGAACTTCTCCAAAAAGACAAGGGTAAGTGTAGCACCGACTTGTCTAGCTATGCCCAGCTTAGTGCCCAGGAGCTTCACTCTGGGTACTTAAACCGGCTATTCACCAGCCGTGACCATGAGGCCGGCTTGGTGAACTTAATGAAAGAACGATATGAGGTAATTCCTTTTCCCTTGTATTTCTGCTTGAGCCCTGTAGCTATACCTTTATTCTATTGTAGCCCCCAAGTGCCGGTTTAGGCTTTTAAGGTAACCCAGGACTTCAGCAGATCAACTAAAATAATTTTGACTTTGCACGTGTAGCCCCCAAGGGCCGGTTTACTTTATTGAGGGTAAACCGGGACTTCTACTATGTTTAGAATGATGTCACATTAGCCCCTAAGTGCCAAGTATATAACTTGTTATGTGCTTGGGACTTGTCTGAAAAAAATTTGCCTTCTTTCACTACAAATGTACATTAGCCCCCAAGTGTCAAGTGCATAACTTGTTATGTGCTTGGGACTTTGATTGAATTGCTTTCTTTATGGATATCTGATATGTTTCATCCTTGGCAGACTGACTTGAACCGGAGGGCCTCTGAAATAACTGAGCTCCGTAATAGCCTAACTTTCCAAGAGACTGCCTCGACTAAAGCCAAGGAGGAACTTACCCTTGCTTTAGCTGGTATGTAGAAGCTAAAGAAGGATTTTGAAGCGGAGCGGTCCACTTGGGAGACGGAAAAGGCTGCTTTGGAGAAAAGAGCCAGTGATGCAGAGGCTGCTCTCCATCCGGTGACAGAAGAGCTATCCGGGTTGAGGCAGCAGATAAATGACATGACCTCTGCTATCTTCGGTAAGTTCTTTGACATAAGCGTATTCTTGCAACCATGTACTGCTCCGGTTTAACTCATAAGGCTCATGCAGGGAGGCGCATCACTCATCTTGGAGATGATGTGCAAAAGAAGCTGAAAGCTGCATATACCTTGGTGGAACAGCTTTATGCCGGCGCTCAGAGGGCCATCAGTGCTATTTCGCATAATAAACCGGTTCCCACCACAATCCAAGGTACTCTGGAGAAACTATCAATTTTGCCTGCTCGCATTGTTGAAGTAAAGAAATCATCCGCGAGAGCTGGGTCTCTGATGGCTTTAACCCGAGCCAAGGCGTGGGTTCCTGATTTTGATCCGGCTGAGGCAGTGAATGGCTATCCGAGAATGAAGGAGGACAGATCGGCTTTCTCCACTGATGATCTCCGTGCCTTAACCAAGGACATGCGGCCTCTTGCCAGTAAGCTTGCTGATGAAGCGGACTTATCAAGATACCACCCGGGTTATGATCTGGAGAACGAATGGGTGGAGTGTCCGTCCTATGACATTGAAAATCTTATTCCACCCGTCCGTAAGCACACCTTCGCTCCTGACATTGAACCGTCAGAACTTATAAATGACGAAGTTTATTTCCGAGCCCTTGCTAAGATTGACTGGAGCACCCCTGATTTCCAACAGCTGCGAGAAGCCGTCGAAGACCCGGAACAAGCTGACCCTCAGCCTTCACAGCGAGCTGAAGCAGAATCATAAACCGGCTCCGATTTACCTTTATGTGTTGAGTAATTATGAGAAAACTGATATTTTTTTGGGCCTGTCAATGCCTTGTAATAGAATAGTTGAGATACTGTCTTTGTCCTCCACTATGTTTCGTGATATTACTTTGATTGGCAGCTTCTGAAATATATCCTGCTTGCAATGTTTTGACGGTTTATATTACATGTTTTTGCATAAAACAATGCTCAAAATGTCCTCGCGGTCTATCGCCGGACGGGTTATATTGCCCAAACACATGATCTAAGTTAATAGCTTGAACTGTGTATAGAATATAAGCATGTACCATACCTGTGATTAAGTGTATCTTTAAACCTTAATCCGACAGGAACGATCCAAGGTGTAAGTGCTGATGACTCCCTTGGTTATTTGTCGGCTCACCATGAAGGCCGATTCGGGTTACAATGAACTCCGGTTTAGCTATAAACTAGTGCTGGTGTTTCTAACATAGACTATAACTCTGTAGATACAGATGTAGTGGCAACTTTGTAGTCATCTACTCTTGAATCAATGGACTTGGTTGAAAAACCAATGACCTTGAAATTAAATATTTGAGAAAACATAAAAAAATAAAAATAAAGTTTTTGGGCAAATAAGACCATGTAGTCAAGGCTTTTTACGAGCTGCCAGGCTCCAAATTCGAGGCTTTTTATGAGCTGCCATGCTACCGTCATTAACCATTTTAGCAAAGCCTGTTAAGATGATCCGCAATCCTTAACCAAACCATCAATGTCAAATGCTACCAATGTTCAAAATCTCATAAAGATTTGACTTGTGTAATCACTTGATGATCGCCAATTTAACGTTACCAAGTTCATGGTCCGGAAGGATTGACTTGTGCGTACGTTCGACGGGTCATACCAGGTTTATCTGGACGGCGTGATTTACTTGATGCAGGCAGGTTAATCCGGGGTTTTAGGTGTATACACCAAGCTTCCAAGCCATGTTCACTACAATAGTTTTCAACTCGCTGAAGAACTTGCATTAGGAGCCCCCAGGTAGCGTTTGAGCATTGCTCGTCGGGGCCTATGTTTGAGTTTGTGCTAGGCATCAAACTCTCTTTTGCCCCTCATCATCATGTGGAAATTGCCGAAGCAACCAGAGCTGTGCTCTTATGATGGTCTTGATATGGCCGCCGGTTTAAGAGGCCATAGGAAACTCCCTTGCCCACGGAAGCCCCCATGTGATACTCTTATGAACAGAAAAGACGGCTGATACCCCGATTTATCGAGGGCGCCGGTTTAAGAGGCCATAGGAACTCCTTGGCATGCAAAAGCCCCCATGTGATACTCTTATGAAAAAAGATGGCTGATACCCCGGTTTACCGGGGTCGCCGGTTTATTATATTGCTCATAATATATACATTGTACATAAAGCGGAGCCGATGGCTCAGGTATAATAAGGTCGAAGAAGAGCGATGTTCCACGGCCGCTTGGTCTCCTCCTCCGCCGTGCGTGAGTCCTTATGTTCTCGGACGTCGACGAGGTAGTATGATCCGTTGTGCAGGTTCTTGCTGACCACAAAGGGTCCTTCCCAACATGGAGATAGCTTGTGCATGTCAGTCTGGTCTTGGATAAGCCGGAGCACCAGATCTCCTTCTTGAAACGTCCTAGTCTTAACCCGGCGACTGTGGTACCGACGCAGGTCTTGCTGATAAATCGCCGATCGAGCTGTTGTCGTGTCCCGTTCCTCGTCCAGCCGGTCCAACGCGTCTTGTCTTGCTTGTTCATTATCCGCTTCAACGTAAGCCGCCACCCGCGGCGAGTCATGACGGATATCACTAGGGAGGACTGCTTCAGCACCATATACCATGAAGAGAGGCGTGTACCCTGTAGATCTGTTAGGCGTAGTGTTGATGCTCCATAGCACAGAAGGCAACTCCTCTACCCAACAACCCGGTGTTCTCTGCAGAGGAACCATAAGCCGGGGTTTGATGCCTCTCAAGATCTCTTGATTGGCTCTTTCAGCTTGGCCATTAGACTGAGGGTGAGCTACTGATGATACATCAAGACGGATGTGCTCTCGTTGACAGAACTCCTCCATAGCCCCCTTGGATAGAGTGGTGACATTATCAGTGATAATGTTGTGTGGAAAGCCAAACCGGAAAATCACCCTTTTGATGAACTGAACCGTTGTTGCTGCATCACATTTACTGACAGGCTCCACTTCAACCCATTTGGTAAACTTGTCAACTGCCACCAAAAGGTGGGTTTTCTTATCTTGGGATCCCTTGAAGGGTCCAACCATATCAAGCCCCCACGGTGGGCGCCAACTGTCGTGGATTTAGCACGACAGATGTCCTAGCAAAAGGACTTAGTCATGAGGCCATCGCTACGGGTTAGCTTAAAAGGGGTTAAAGCGGACGAAGTACACATGGATTTTATACTACTTCGGCCACTTCGATGAAGGTAAAAGCCTACGTCTAGTTTGGGGTTGTATTGCTAGGGCTTTGATGACCAGGGCGCGAATCCGCTTTTCCTGTGTCTCAAGCTGTTGTTGTCTGTCTTGAACCGTCACCGAGTCGTCCCTTTATATAGAGGCGACGCCCGGTCCGGTTTACAGAGTCCCGAGGCCGGCTCATAAACGTGTCCGCCTCGATCTTTGTTCTTTCTACCTTACATCCCAAGTTACATAATATGACGGTTTACAAATCATGGGCCCTAACACTTGGGCTCTAAACCTCTTGGGCTACAATCTTCTACTTCATACTCCGCTGGGCCTTTGATAATATAGTTTTGATAACGTAAACCGGACCCTCCTGGCCAGTTTATACCTGGTAGTATTATCCCTGACACATCCCGTCGAACCTGCACAGCGGACTTCTCGCGCTCGTCCCGTCTAATCAAACAGCTACACGCATGCCACCGAGTATGGTTAAATTTCGACACGGTAAATATAATACAACCGTTTGCGATATTAACGTGTCAGCTTTTTGTTTCAAAAAGGAATTCGTTGGCTACTAATGTGTGCGCCTCTTCTCAAACTGGACGTTTTTTTACCACATCATATATGTGCCATGTCATGAAACCATGCCAAGTTTCATGTTTTTTGGGTGACTTTTTTATTTATTGGGATCTAAAAACCGAGATTCTCATTGTTTCAGGACGATGACAAGTTTGTAATTCATTCTCATTCCTTAAACGAGACCTAAACATGCACCCAATGACACATGTACAATTTCCCACCCATTTTGCTTCATTGGAGCATGTGGTTGTAGTTCAAATTTGAATTATGGACTACATTAAATGCATAGAAAACTTAGTAATTAGTAATATATATACAATGGCCCAACGAACCCTGAACAGTTTCAAATTTCAGCCCGACACTCTTGTTATTCAATGTTTCCTGTAGAAAACAAAGTTCAAGGCGAGAAGAGGCATCGATTATCGTTTCGCCCACAAGAGGGGCATGTTTCCCTACCGGAACCACGGGGGTTGCGATAGGCTCCGGTTTGTAAAAGGCTTGTAATATAGCTTCGCCCAAATTGGACAATTATATATACCATGTAGTGACACCATGCCAAGTTTCATGATTTCATGGAGAGTTTTGGACTTACAAACATTTAAAAACTGAGATTCACAATGTTTGTGGCCAGTCCAGGACGGTGAGACGGTTGAATTCGTTCCCATTCGTTCCATGGGACCTAAACATGCACCCCAAGGAAACATGTACATTTTTCTAGCCATTTTGGTGCACTGGACCATGTATTTGTAGTTCGGATATGAATGATGGACATTAAATGCCTAGAAAACTCAATTAATGAATAAAAAAGTCAAACGAACCCTGAATAATTTCAAAGTTCAGCACAAATCTTCAGTTGTTCCGTGTCGCGTGTAGAAGGAAATACGAGGCTAGAAGTGGGAGTGATTATCGTTTGGCCCACAAGGGGACACATTTCCCTATTGAAACCACGAGGGTTCTGGCGACAGGCTTCGGTTTGTAATAAAGCTTGGCCCAAATTGGCAATGTTTTACCACGACATATATGTGCCATGACATGACACCTTGCCACCTTTGATGACTTTCTGGTGAGTTTAGGATTTATGGGGACTTGAAAACCGAGATTCGAAATGTTTGAGGAAGAGCTAGGACACCGGTACGGTTATAACTCGTTCCCGTTCCTGGCATGAGACCTAAACATTCACACAAGGGCACATGTATAATTTTTCTAGCCATTTTGGTGAGCTGGAGCATGTATTTGTAGTTCAGATTTGAATTATGGATATTAAATGCCTAGGAAACTCAATTAGTATATAAAAAGGCCAAACGAACCCTGAATAAGTTTAAATTTCAACATGGATATCATGTGGTTCCATGTTGCCCGTGGAAGAAAATACAAGGCGAAAAGAGGCAGTGATTACATTTTGCCCACAAGGGGAATGCGTTTCCCTATCAGAACCACGAGGCTTCTTTGATAGAAGCTCCAGTGTGACACCCTGAGACCGATGCGCCGGGTGTCTTCCAGTTATTCGCCGTCGTTGCCATGTCATCTGCTTGCGTGTTGCATATTGTCATGTCATCATGTGCATATCATTTGCATTCATGTGTGTCACTTGCATCCGGTCACTTTCTCCATCGCCCGTTTCGGATTCCGACACTCTCACACGCACCCGTTGCACCTCTTAGATCTTGTTTTGTGAGCGGGAGAAAAACGTTCTCAGAATGGGTTGAAACTTGGCGTGTGGTCCTATTATAGTGTAGGCAGATGATACGTCCAAAACGTATCTATAATTTCTGCTTGCTCCATGCCTCTTTTGGGTGATAATGCTATGTTATTTATACACTTCCATACACTTTTGATCATATTTGGACTAACCTATTAACTCAGTGCACCCCAGTGCCAGTTTCTGTTTTCTGCTGTTTTTGTATTTCAGGTTTTCCCGTCACGAAAACTGTCAGAAAAATCCCGGAAAAATTATATAAAAAATCAGCGTTCTGGAAGCTTCCACACGGCCGAAGTATGGCTGGAGGGGGGCCACCAGGGCTCCAGGCGCCCTGGTGGCGCGGCCCCCCTCCTGGCCGCGCCGGGGGGGGGGGGGAGGGGCGCCTGGGCCCCCCAGGCCTCCGCTGATGCCCCCTTTGGCATATATTTATATCGCGTCCCGAAACCCTCGAGGACGGAACCCTTTTTCGCGATCTCATCTCTGTTCCGCCGCCGCTGCACTTCCAAGATCGGGAGCACCAGGAGAACTCTTCCCGGCACCCTGCCGAAGGGGAGGATCACCACCGGGAGCCTCTCCACCACCATGGACGCCTCCCGGATGAGTTGTGAGTAGTCTCCCTCGGACCATGGGTCCATGACCAGTAGCTATGTGATGTTCTCCTCCCCTTCTTGTGCTTCACTAATTAGACCTCGTGAGCTGCCCTACATGATCGAGGCACATATGTAATCCTTGTGTTGTTGCTATGTTGAGTTTGCTGGGATCCGATGGATTGTGAGATTATGTTCAGATTGTGTTTGAGTAATATATTTGATTTACCTCTTTTACATTTATGTTCGTAAGTAATTCTTGCATGTTCTCCGTTGCTATTTATTGCTTTGGCCAAGTAGTAGGTAGTGACTCCAAGAGGGAACATTATGCTCGATTATGGGTTCATGCCCCTCGATGACTAGCTTGAGTGACAGAAACATGAGTCTAGGGGATGTGCTGTTGCCACAAGGGGGAAAACAACGGTGCTTGTGCCCGCGGGTGCAAGGATTGTTTACTTTACGCAAAGTTCTTTTAATGCAGTTGTCTGTTGCTTTGAGTTTACACTATGGGTGGGACTCGCAACTTAATACCAGTGAGATGTTCTGGATAGATATCTCAAGGTGGATGATTAGTAGTAGATGCAGATGGATTTCGGTCTACTTGCCTTGGCGTACCGCCCATACTTTGAACCTCTATCTTTCTTGCAACATAGTTAGCATTGGTTTGTGCACATAATTCTGTCAATTGCCCAGCTGTAATTCATTTACCTCACATAGCTGTTTTATCGTCTTTTGGGAGAGAGACATCACTAGTGAACATCATGGGACCCCAGTCCATATTACCATCATTGATCACATCCGCTATTTACTTTCTGCTTTTACTTACTATTTGCAGCAATACCTATCACTATTATCACTTGTGTTTGATCCTTTGTAAACGACAAGGCCGGAGGGATTGACAACCTCTCTGTACTCGTTGGGAGCAAAGTTATTTGTATATGTGTGCAGGTCCACGTTGATTGCTAATATCTGGCGCCGTTAGCAGTTGACACCTTCTTGTTGAACCTTGGAGTCTCAGGGGAAATCGATCCTTGGTATCTTTGCCAAGGGAAAACTTCCGCTACACTGCATCTCAAACCTTCCACTTGGGGTAACCAACGAGGGGCGAGAAGCCATCAAGCAAAGTTTTCTAGCGCCGTTGCCGGGGACTCCACTCTTCAAGATAGGGGAGTTGCACGCTATCTTTTACCTTTGCTTTTAGTCTTGTTAGTTTACCTTTTCGTTTTTGCTTTAGTGTCTTCTATCAAAAATTATAAAAAAAAATATTTGCTTTTCTGCTAGTAGTCCTTTCTGTTTAGTCAAGCATGTTAGGGTTTGGTGCTTTGAGGGAATCAGAAGTAGAGAAACCCAAACCCAATAAGAGAGATATTTTGGAAATAGACAATGATTGGGAGCCTTTGGTTAGGATTAGCATTTCTAATCAAGACTTCCTTGCTTATTGTGATATTGGATCTATGGTTTCTACTATGCCAAAAATTGTTCATGATTCTTTAAAATTTAACATGGACAGATTATCATCTTATCATGAACACACTAATGGAGATATTTCTGAAATCCAGGGAAGAATAAAAGACGTGCCAGTTAAATTCCTTAAGGGGATTACAATGGTTGATTTCTTCATCATGAAGCCAAACCAAGGAAATATAGTGCTTGGAAGGGACTTCCTCCGAGCAGTAAAAGGCTTCATCGATATAGGTAAGGGACAAATCCGCTTACGCGGGAAGGCAAAAGGTGTGTACCCCTTTCCTAGAAGGAACAAGAGTGAACTTGTTGAGGATCCATTTGAAGCAATTTATAACTCCGATTATTATGATGATTATTGATTCCTCTATGCATTATGCCTAGCTTAAAGGCATAAAAGAAAGCGCTTTTGGGAGGCAGCCCACATGAATAAAATTTTATTTTGCTTTTGTTGTGTCTTGATGTTGTTACTACAGTAGCATCATCATTGTGTCTTTACTTTTCAACTTTGTGCCAAGTGTAGCCTCTGATTGCAAGAAAGTTCAAAAGTTGTGACGTGCTGTCCAGGAAACAGATTCTGTCCTTGGATAGAAAAATTCGTATAAAATCACCAGATCATCTTTTTGGTCTGAATTTCTTCGACCGCGTGCTCTATACAATTGTCTTTCGTGCGTCTGTTCTGAGTTTTTTGATTAGAGTTGCAGAAGTGCCCCGAAAAAATCATTTACTACCTGCTGTTCAGTTTTTCAGAGATTCTGTCCTGTTTTGCCTCTCCTTCATTTTGCAAACCTTGAGCTTGCTTTTTCTTTGCAAAAACCTTTTGGCAATCTTGAGAAACAGTAGACCTTCAAGAATATCTTTATTTCCAGCAAGGAACAATTATTTTATTATGGGTACTAACCTCGCTAATCAGATTATGATGAGTTATGTATGAAGGGAGTTTTCAAGTGTGCGAGGGAACATGATAAAAAGATTCAGGAGTGTCAAACGCTCAAGCTTGGGGATGCCCCCATGCACCCCCAAGAAATATTCAAGAAGACTCAAGCGTCTAAGCTTGGGGATGCCCCCGTGCATCCCCTTCTCCATCAACATTATCAGTTCGTCTTTCGTTCCACTATATTTTTATCACTTCATGTGTTATGTGCTATGCTTGGAGCGTCTTGGTTTTAGTTTCCTTTTTAGTTTTCTTTAGCTTTTCATAACGAGTCGGAACTCAGCTTTCTTTGTGTGGGAGAGAGACACGCTCCACTTCAACCTAGAACACAACATAGAATTTTCATGTCTATCTTTGCTGTGTATGTTCTTGGTCTTTCAATAGCTACTATCATGTTTAGCTCTTAGTTTTCATGCTTATCTTTTTAAAGAGCTTTTGTTTAGTTGGTTGCTTGAACTCTCTTTAGTTATCATGCTTATCTTATTAAGAGAGTTTGCTTCTGTTGCATTGGTCGACATGTCTATGATAAAAATGCTACGTGCATAATGGTGCTTAGTAGTTCATGTTTTCTTATGGTTAGTCTCAAATAGCTGGGGGGTTCCCAATGTGTTATTGGAGTACCAACATGATTTGTTTGCCTATGATGTGGTATGGTTTAGTGATATCTTCCTTCAAGAATTTATTTTGATTGACTTGGCGTATGCTCACGCATATTTAAGACTGTAAAGAAAGTCTGTCAAGCCTTGATGATCTTTTGTTTCTGAGTAGCGATATAACTACCATGCCTGATTCAATGTTGCTTTGTCGCTCTACATGATTATGACCGTCATTGCTCTTTTAGTTTGTCGCTCCCAGTCTTTTGCTAACCTCCACCTGTACTAAGCGGACTGACTGCTTGTGCATCCAAATTCTATTAAACCAGTTATGCCATATGAGTCCACCATACCTTCCTATACATGGTATTTACCTGCCATTCCTAACAGAGACTTTCATGTACCATCTCGAAATTATTCAAAAAAAAAGCATTCCTATTTTGTGCCTCTATTTTAGTTCATGAGGAAGTAGTAGTTAATTCATGATCTTTTTAAGTTGGACAAGCTTCACCCCGGGATTGCATGTCTAATGTGCAAACCCATAATACGAGAAGGAACTGGCAAAGAGTGCGCCCGGCTCAAAATTAATATAACAAACAAACCCTCCTTCACGCTTTGTTCATGAGAAATCAGAAAACTTTGGCAGTGATAAACAAAGGAGATTAATAGGATGTGATCGTCCTCATTCGGGAGCCGTTCCTCGAAACTTGTCCATCTCAAGAAGTGATTGAGTTGTCTGCTAGCATTCGTTGACGGAACATGCATAATCTAAAAAATATAATTATTACCTCTGTTTTTAAAACCAAGAGCTCTGGTACATGTTTTGTCTTTGTTTCCGACTACGGGTTTTCAACTTTGCCAACAAAAGCCACGGTTCGAGAGTCTCCACCTTCTTTTAAAGCACCAACTATTAAGAGCATGATTGTCATTCTGAGTGTAATGTGCATTGTCCCAAAGTAGCATTGTCTTTTGCATGATTGTGATATCGTTTATTCTGAAATCATTGTATCTAGTCATCACTTAAACCTTGGAGGTGCCCCCGCATTTATGTTTTGCTTCACTCAAGGGGGCAAGCGAGATATCACTTTATCATATCTGCACACCATGCTCATTACAAATCTTTTTGATGTTTCAGTATCATATTGTAAAACTTTCAGTTCTTTGTGATTTTCTCATGAGGCAACTTAATTACTAAAGATTCATTGTCTCAGTAAGCTTTTGTCATATGACTATGAAAAATCCTTATATGGTTAATAGCATGTCACCACAGAAATTATTCTTGTTATCATTTACCTACTCGAGGACGAGCAGGAATTAAGCTTGGGGATGTTGATACGTCCAAAACGTATCTATAATTTCTGCTTGCTCCATGCCTCTTTCGGGTGATATTGCTATGTTATTTATACACTTCCATACACTTTTGATCATATTTGGACTAACCTATTAACTCAGTGCACCCCAGTGCCAGTTTCTGTTTTCTGCTGTTTTTGTATTTCAGGTTTTCCCGTCACGAAAACTGTCAGAAAAATCCCAGAAAAATTATATAAAAAATCAGCATTCCGGAAGCTTCCACACGGCCGAAGTAGGGCCGGAGGAGGGCCACCAGGGCTCCAGGCACCCTGGTGGCGCGGCCCCCCTCCTGGCCGCGCCGGGGGGGGGGGGCTGGGCCCCCCAGGCCTCCGCTGATGCCCCCCTTTGGCATATATTTATATCGCGTCCCGAAACCCTCAAGGACGGAACCCTTTTTCGTGATCTCATCTCTGTTCCGCCGCCGCCGCGCTTCCAAGATCGGGAGCACCAGGAGAACTCTTCCCGGCACCTTGCCGAAGGGGAGGATCACCATCGGGAGCCTCTCCACCACCATGGACGCCTCCCGGATGAGTTGTGAGTAGTCTCCCTTGGACCATGGGTCCATGACCAGTAGCTATGTGATGTTCTCCTCCCCTTCTTGTGCTTCACTAATTAGACCTCGTGAGCTGCCCTACATGATCGAGGCACATATGTAATCCTTATGCTGTTGCTATGTTGAGTTTGCTGGGATCCGATGGATTGTGAGATTATGTTCAGATTGTGTTTGAGTAATATATTTGATTTACCTCTTTTATATTTATGTTCGTAAGTAATTCTTGCATGTTCTCCGTTGCTATTTATTGCTTTGGCCAAGTAGTAGGTAGTGACTCCAAGAGGGAACGTTATGCTCGATTGTGGGTTCATGCCCCTCGATGACTAGCTTGAGTGACAGAAACATGAGTCTAGGGGATGTGCTGTTGCCACAAGGGGGAAAACAACGGTGCTTGTGCCCACGGGTGCAAGGATTGTTTACTTTACGCAAAGTTCTTTTAATGCAATTGTCTGTTGCTTTGAGTTTACACTATGGGTGGGACTCGCAACTTAATACCAGCGAGATGTTCTGGATAGATATCTCAAGGTGGATGATTAGTAGTAGATGCAGATGGATTTCGGTCTACTTGCCTTGGCGTACCGCCCATACTTTGAACCTCTACCTTTCTTGCAACATAGTTAGCATTGGTTTGCGCACATAATTCTGTCAATTGCCCAGCTGTAATTCATTTACCTCACGTAGCTGTTTTATCGTCTTTTGGGAGAGAGACATCACTAGTGAACATCATGGGACCCCGGTCCATATTACCATCATTGATCACATCCGCTATTTACTTTCTGCTTTTACTTACTATTTTCAGCAATACCTATCACTATTATCACTTGCGTTTGATCCTTTGTAAACGACAAGGCCGGAGGGATTGACAACCTCTCTGTACTCGTTGGGAGCAAAGTTATTTGTATCTGTGTGCAGGTCCATGTTGATTGCTAATATCTGGCGCCGTTAGCAGTTGACACCTTCTTGTTGAACCTTGGAGTCTCAGGGGAAATCGATCCTTGGTATCTTTGCCAAGGGAAAACTTCCGCTACACTGCATCTCAAACCTTCCACTTGGGGTAACCAACGAGGGGCGAGAAGCCATCAGCAGACCGCCTGTCAAATTTCGTCGCATTCGGAGCTCGTTTGATAGCCCACCGTTAAGTATAGCGCCATCGTTGCCGGTACTGACGTCGGACGTTTCGGTCCCCGAAACTGCCACCGGGCCTCTCTCCTCTCCTCTCATCTCATAGCCCACTAGGCCCAGCCTGCCACTCCCCTCTCGCCGGAGCCGTCCGATCGAGATCGAACGGCTCGGAACGGCCTAAAAACCCTTATCCTAGACCACGTACACTATATAACCAACCCCCCTTGCCAAAAATGGCCTCCTCCTTCCTCCTCCTCAATTTCCGTGCCGAACCGTTCCACCCCCGCCAATTGGCGCCAGCCCAGCCACCCAGCCACCGCATCCAACCACTCCTGTGCCGCCACGTTGCCAGCCCCACGCCCCACAACCACTCATCCGCCGCCATGTGTCCCTGCCACATCGCCCTGGCCTCAGGCTTCCCCCGTCGGCCCTGCCTGGCCTATCCGCGGCCCGTGCAGGGCCAAACTGGGCCCGAGGAGCCTCGCGCCTCCGGCTTCCCCGCCTCTGTCACAGCCCTGCTGCCGTTGACCATCCGCCGCCGCTCTGGAGCCGCCCCGCCGGCGACCTGCTCCTCCCCAGGTCATACCCACCTCGCCCGCTCGCCGCACTCCAGCACCCCGCCGCCTCCAGTGCGTGTTGCCGCCCCGCCCGGCTCCACGCCTCACCGCCGCCGCTGAGGTTTCCTCGCGCCCCACCTCGGATCCTGCCGCCGTCGCATTCCTTCGGCCAAATCCGGCCATGGGACGGTCGGATCCGCCAAATCCCTCGCCCCCGGCTACCTACTCCGCCGGAGCCCGACGCTGCTCGCCGGGGACCCGCGCTGCCGGTCTCGTTCCATCGGGTGGTCGACGAACCCCATCCCCGCTCTCCTCCACATGTGGGCCAGCCTGTACGCGTGGCCCAGCTCGGCACCAGCAGCCTCGTGGGCCCTACAAAGGCCCAGCAGCAGCTCATGCCCATCTGCTTCCCGGGCCTGCTTCCTCCTCCTCGATCTTGGCTTGGCCCATGGTGAGCACCTCCCTTTAACCCTTGCCTGGGCGCTGGATAGTAATTTTGCGCTCACTCTGTTGTCTGAAACGGCTAAGTCTTTTCTAAAATCAGCATTATGTGTGCATGTTTGACATGTGATAACTTTGTGCATGTAGATCCTAATTGAGCATATAATATGTCAAAATGTTCGTCTCTTGATGCTCTACACGATGGTTGCATTTGCATTCATGTTAGGGTGCATTTTGACATGCTTATCTCTATTGCAAAAGTGTATGTTGCTGTTAAGTGCTGAAAACTAATATAACTTGCTGATTTGTCTTTTTCATATCTTTATGTGTGATTTTTTGTTTGAGCATCATGTCAACATGTGTTAGGAGCACAATCATGTCATCTTTGTTGTGGTGCAATCCACTTTTCATGATATGCCTTGTGTTGGGTGTAACAAGCTTGTAAAGTGACCTACCCGCTATTTGCTGATTTCTGAGACTTGTTGAAAACTGCTAAGTCTGAAACTGTTATATTGTGATGCCATGTTTGCTTGATGCTATAGTCATATCCATGCACATTTGGAGATGCCCAATGACCATGTCTTGAAGTCCATGTTATTGTCTACCCATCCATGCCCTGGTTTGAAATTATAGGTTGATGTAGCTTGTCTCTTTCTTGCTCTCAAATTGCTATAAAATGTTTCTGTCAGCCTGTTATCAGTAAGTTCAGTTTTGCCATGTGAATAGCTAGTGTTCTATGCATCCTATGACCATGTTATTGACATGAGTAGCTGCACAAACATGTATTCTTGCTGTTGGTTATATTCACATGCCATGATATGCTTTGAGATGAGTTGCACAAGCTTGCAAACATGCCTACTGGTCATTGTTGCTGCCATGTTCAGTTTATTTCACTAAGTCTGTGAAACTATTATCATTTGCAATCTTACCATGATGTTTTGAGCATGTTCTAGTGGTGTTTGGTAGTAGCTCAGTGATCATGTTTGTAGTGATTGACATGTACATGCTTGCCATGCCCTTTGATGCCATGAAATGTTCCTGTAGCATGTTGTTTTGATGATTTCATAGTGCCTAGTTGCTGTTTTGGACAACTTGTTGTTATATCTTGTTTCGTGTGTATGTGTTGATCCGTTGCTCCGTTTTGAGCGTGCTCTATATGAAACTTGCTTGTTTTTGCATGTAGATGCATAATATCATGGTGTATGCATGTTTGGAGTGTGTTTGCTTGTTGTTTGAATGCATCTTGCATCTTTGCCATGCTTAACTTGTTTTGCTCATATCTTCTAGGCCGTAGCTCCGAATTAAATGAACTTTGTATGTAACTTGACTAGAATTTCGAGTAGATCATTATGGTGCACGTTAACTTGCTGTTTAACAACTTGAACTTAAGGTTTGTTCAGATCTGTACCAATTTCAAAATTTGCATATGAGGACTTACCGAAATTGTTATATGTTGTTTACGGCCTCATTTAAACTTGCTTTGTGTGATGTTATTGTTTGCATCATATCTTGCCATGATTAGCATCATGTAGCCTTGTCATGCCTCATACTTAGTTGAGCTTCATGTCTTGTCTGTGTGTTGGGTGTTTACCGTGTTGCTTGCTTCTTCTCGTTAGTGCTTGTTTCGTTGCGATCGTGAGGATTCGTTCGACTACGCTTGGTTCGTCTTCGTGAGTTCTTCTTCGTCTTCTTCATGGACTCGTTCTTCTTCCTAGCGAGATCTCAGATAAGATGACCGTCACCTTGGATCTCATTACTATCATTGCTATGCTAGTTGTCTCGATGCTATCGCTATATGTCGCGCTACCTATCTATTTGTTGTCAGCCTCTCATTGTTGCCATGAAACACCCTCTAACCTTTGCCACCATCCCAACAAACCGTTGTTTGGCTATGTTACCTCTTGCTCGGCCCCTCTTATAGCGTTGTTAGTTGCAGGTGAAGATGAAGATTGCTCCATGTTGGATCTTGCATTTTGGGATATCACAATATCTTTTAATTAAATTAATGCACATACATACTTGGCAATGGGTGGAAGGCTTGGCATTTTGCTCGGTGTTTTGTTCCACTCATGCCGCCTTAAGAACCGATAAACCGGTGTTATGTTCCTTGATTTTGCGTTCCTAACGCGGTTGGGTATATGGGGACCCCTTGACAGTTCGCTTTGAATAAAACTCTTCCAGCAAGGCCCAACTTTGGTTTTAATTTGCAACATAATAAAAACTTAATTAATTAATTAAATTGCATAGGGAGTTAGCGCTACCCAAGGATTCTTTTCCACATACAGGGGGGCCAGTGCTGATGGTGTTGGTCCCAAACTAGAGCCACTTGCGGTGCCACCCAGTTATCTGGGGTCTTCGGTTGCCGTACGTACTGCTCATCCGGACGTGGCCTGAGACGAGATACGTGCGGCTACTATCAGGGTGTTGGCACGCCGGGAGATATTGTTGGACCTGTTTTACCATTACCAAAATGTCTCATGCACCGGGATTCCGAGTCTGATCGGGTTGTCCCTAAGATAAGGGTTTTTTACCTCTGCTGATCGTGAGAGCTTGTGATGGGCTAAGTTGGGACACCCCTGCAGGGTATGATCTTTCGAAAGCCGTGCCCACGGTTATGTGGCAGATTGGAATTTGTTAATGTCCAGTTGTAGAAAACTTGACAGAGGATCTGAAATAAAATGCACCAACCGTGTGAGTAACCGTGACCGTCTCTTTTCATTTTGAGAAGAGAACACTGTGGGGTTATGTTTGACTCGTAGGTAGTTCAGGATCACTTAGCGATCATTACTAGTTTGCGACCGTTTGTGTATATGCTCATCTTATTCTTGTACTCATAAGTTAGCCACCATATTATGCTTAGCCGCTGCTGCAACCTCACTACTTATCCTTTCCATACCCATTAAGCTTTGCTAGTCTTGATACCCATGGTTATGGGATTGTTGAGTCCTCATAGCTCACAGATACTACAACAACAGTTGCAGGTGCAGGTTTCCGATGACTTGACGTGAGAGCGATGCTTACTAGTGTTGGAGTTCTTTCTTCTTCTTCGTCAGTCTTGGGATAGGTTCCTGGTCGGCAGCCTGTGATAGCAGGATGGATGTCGTTGTGCTTTTCATGTTTTTCATCCGTAGTCGGATGTCTTGTGTATGAATTGTTGTATTCATGTGGAATTGTATGACTTGTATGTATCCCCATCTATTTATGTAATGGTACGATGTAATGATATCCATCTGGCTAAGCGCCCGAAATGCGGTTGTGCCCCAATCACGAGTTCATCACGTGATCGGGATAGAATCGCATCTTGGGCGTGACATCCAGTTTTTGTAAGAGATTTGTAATAAAGCTTGGCCCAAATTGGACAATTTTTTTACCACGACATATATTTTCCACGACGTGACACCATGCCACCTTTGATGACTTTCTGGTGAGTTTAGGATTTATGGGGACTTAAAACCGAGATTCGAAATGTTTGAGTACGAGCCATGCCACCAATACGGTTGTAATTCGTTCCCATTCCTGGCATGGGACCTAAAAATGCACCCAAGGACAGATGTATAATTTTTCTAGCCATTTTGGTGAACTAGAGCATGTATTTGTAGTTCAGATTTGAATTGTAGACTTTAAATGCCTAGGAAACTCAATTAGTGTATAAAAAGGCCAAACAAACCCTGAATAAGTTTAAATTTCAGCACGAATATCCTGTCATTCCATGTTGCCCGTAGAAAAAAATACAAGGTGAAAAGAGGCAATGATTACGTTTCACCCACAAGGGGGACACGTTTCCCTATCGGAACCATGATGCTTCTTTGAGAGAAGCTCCGGTTTGTAAGAGGCTTGTAATAAAACTTGCGCCACAATGGACGAAAAAAATTCGTCGACATATAAGTGCGATGTCGTGACACCATGGCAGGTTTCACGATTTTCAGCTTAGTTTTGGATTTATGGGGATTTAAAAAACGAGATTTTTCTCACGAAATGTTTTCAAATAGCACACGGTTCACTCACGAAAGCCGATATTCAATGAAAACTTCGTGGAAACCATATTTTAAAGTTTCATAAAAATCTGAAAACAAATTGTGGGATTATTAAGAAGGTGATGTTTTATTGCAACATAAAATTTCAAGTTGAAAAATATTACGAGATGTGAGCTATGAAAAAGATAAATTCCGTCCTAAATAGTGACATTACTATTCGGCACTATTCAACACTGATTTTGTCTTTTTCATATCTCACATCTCTTAATGTGTTTCAACTTGAAATTTTGTGTGCCCATAAACATTATCCTCTTAACATCCCGCATTTTTTTGATCTTTTTTGAAACTTCAAAACATCTTTTTCTCGTGGTTTTCACCGGTTTCCACCGAATGTTGGTTTCCGTATGATATTCCCCACCCCCCCGCTGCGCGCGCGATCTGAGTCCTGCGTTCTTACTGGCCAGAACCCAAACCCCACGGATCATACGTGTGCACCGTTGGATGCTCCCAGATCGAACGACAACCCTGAGCCCTTTTGACAGCACATGCAGTACATGGGTAAGCACTGTGCGCATGTGTCGTGTAGCTCACGCTTCCTTCTCTACTAGGTTTTCATTCAAAACAGGATACCGTTTCTCGCCACTCCTCTCATCGATTTCCCGCCTCTTCTCCCAGATATGCATGATGTAGATGTTTGTTTAATTCTTATAGTTCATCTCATCCAAAATCAATTAGTTTTGTAAAAAAACTATTTTAAGATTCATGGAATTGTGCATTTTAAAGGTAAAAAAAGTGACAATTCATTTAGAATAAAAGGTTTGGGCAATTAAGATATGGAAGATTCTAGGGAACAAAGGAGAAGTGCTTGTGTTTTGAGGTTTGTGCATTATGCTCAAGTTCAACCATGGAGTCTTCTAGATTGTACATGTGGCAGAATCTGGTGGAATGTAGATGATATCCAACGGCCAATAGTGCTCAGATTTGCCATCTCTGTACCGTCGGATTGGCTTCATCCAGCGAGCAACTTTCATAGTTATTCGCACACTATATATATATACATATGTCTCCCATGCTAGACAAAATAAAGTTTGAGCGCATGCGTGGGACGACC
>LR738710.1:217288079-217427165 GCA_902687465.1 Secale cereale | reverse complement strand
GCGCCCCCCCGGGCCGCGCCGGGGGGGCGCCTGGGCCCCCCGAAGCTCCTCCGATGCCCCCTTTGGCATATATTTAAAGCGTCTCCCGAAACCCTCGAAACAGGAACTCTTCTCGCGATCCCATCTCTGTTCCGCCGCCGCCGCCGCTTCCAAGATCGGGAGCACCAGGAGAACTCTTCCCGGCACCCTGCCGGAGGGGAGGATCACCACCGGGAGCTTCTCCACCACCATGGACGCCTCCCGGATGAGTCGTGAGTAGTCTCCCTTGGACCATGAGTCCATGACCAGTAGCTATGTGATGTTCTCCTCCCGTTCTTGTGCTTCACTAATTAGTCCTCGTGAGCTGCCCTACATGATCGAGGCACATATGTAATCCTTATGATGTTTCTATGATGAGTTTGCTGGGATCCGATGGATTATGAGATTATGTTCAGATTGTGTTTGAGTAATATATTTGATTCACCTCTTTTATATTTATGTTCGTAAGTAATTCTTGCATGTTCTCCGTTGTTATTTATTGCTTTGGCCAAGTAATAGGTAGTGACTTCAAGAGGGAATGCTATGCTTGATTGTGGGTTCATGCCCCTCGATGACTAGTTTGAGTGACAGAAACATGAGTCTAGGGGATGTGCTGTTGCCACAAGGGGGAAAACAATGGTGCTTGTGCCCGCGGGTGCAAGGATTGTTTACTTTACGCAAAGTTCTTTTAATGCAGTTGTCTGTTGCATTGAGTTTACACTATGGGTGGGACTCGCAACTTAATACCAGTGAGATGTTCTGGATAGATATCTCAAGGTGGATGATTAGTAGTAGATATTGATGGATTTCGGTCTACTTAATTTGGCATACCGCCCATGCTTTGAACCTCAACCTTTCTTGCAATGTAGTCAGCATTGGTTTGCGCACATGGTCCTGTCAATTGCCCAGCTGTAATTCGTTTACCTCACATAGCTGTTTTATCGTCTTTTGGGAGAGAGACATCACTAGTGAACATCATGAGACTCCGGTCCATATTACCATCATTGATCACATCCGCTATTTACTTTTCGCTTTTATTTACTATTGCAATTATATCTATCACTACTATCACTTGCGTTTAATCCTTTGTGCACTACAAGGCCGGAGGGATTGACAACCTCTCTGTACTCGTTGGGAGCGAAGTTATTTGTATCTGTGTGCAGGTCCACGTTGATTGCTAATATCTGGCGCCGTAGCAGTTGACACCTTCTTGTTGAACCTAGGAGTCTCTGGGGATTCGATCCTTGGTATCTTTGCCAAGGGAAAAACTTCCGCAACACTACATCTCACACCTTCCACTTGGGGTAACCAACGAGGGGTGAGAAGCCTAGCAAGAGTTTTTCTGGCGCCATTGCCGGGGACTCCACTCTTCAAGATAGGGGAGTTGCACGCTATCTTTTACCTTTGCTTTTAGTCTTGTTAGTTTACCTTTCAGTTTTGCTTTAAGTATCTTTTATCGAAAATCACAAAAATAGTTATCTTGCTTGCTTGCTACTATGGGTTCCACCGAGAACACCAAGTTGTGTGACTTCACTAGTCACAACAACGATGACTTTATCAGCACACCTATCACTACACCTGCCACTTCAGCACCTTCATATGAAATTAAACCTGCTTTACTGAACTTAGTTATGAAAGATCAATTCTCCGGTGCTGGAGATGATGCTGCTTTACACTTGAACAACTTTGTTGAACTTTGTGATATGCAAAAGTACCAAGAAATAGATGGTAATATTGTTAAGCTTAAGATTTTTCCTTTCTCCTTGAGAGGAGGAGCTAAAATTTGGTTTCAGTCTTTGCCTAGAAACAGCATAGATTCATGGGACAAGTGCAAAGATGCTTTTATTGGAAAATACTATCCACCTGCTAAAATTATCCAACTGAGAAGTAACATAATGAATTTTAAACAATTGGATAATGAACACGTTGCCCAAGCTTGGGAACGTATGAAATATCTTATCAAGAACTGCCCTACTCATGGTTTGACTACTTGGATGGTTATCCAAACTTTTTATGCAGGCTTGAACTTTACCTCGCGGAACTTGTTAGATTCGGCCGCGGGAGGAACCTTTATGTCAACTATACTTGGTGCTACCACGAAGCTTCTCGATGAGATGATGACCAACTATTCCCAATGGCACACCGAACGCGCTCCAACAGGTAGGAAGGTAAACTCTGTCGAGGAGATTTCCTCCCTTAATGAAAAAGTTGACTTGATCATGTCTCTACTTTCAAAGCAATCCTCCGTTGATCCTCGTGATGTTCCTTTAAATTCTTTGATTGCTCAAGAACAAGTAGATGTGAACTTTATCTCTAGAAACAATTTCAATAACAATGCTTATAGGAGTAACCTTGGTAGCAATCCTAGACCGTTCCCCTCTAATTCTTATGGGAACAACAATGCTTATCCTAGCACCAAGAACTTCAATACTGAACTAGAGATTATGCTTAAAGATTTCATCACTACCCAAAAAGCCTTTAATAAGAGTGTAGAAGAAAAACTACATAAACTAGATGATCTCTCTTTGAAGGTAGACCATTTAGCCAATGAGATAGAATTGCTTAAAATTAAAACTTCTCCTCTTGAGGAGAGGAAGGTCACTCCTATTAATGCTACTCAAGTGCAAATTAATGAAAATATTAGGATGATGGCTAAACTTAAAGAAAGATGGGCTAGAGAAAGGGAGGAAGAGGATAGAATTAAGAGCCTTCCTACCCACCACACTGTAGCTACTATCCAAGTTATTGAGGATATCCAAACTCTTAGCACCCAATGTACTCCTGGTCCCATTGGACCTATTAATGGTGATGCTATGACTATAGAAACTACCAAACAAGTGAACCTAAAGGACACCACTACCACTTTACTTGATGCTAGTGACCTTGATTTTGATAATTCCACTCTTACCGAAGTTATTGATTTCCTTCACAAGATGTCTAGAGACCCCCGCACTAGCACGATTAACCTTGCCTTCACAGAGCATATCACTAATGCTCTCATCAAAGCTAGGGAGGAGAAACTTAGAGTAGAAGCCTCCATACCTAGAAAGCTAGAAGATGGTTGGGATCCTATGATAAAAATTAAATTGAATGACTTCTCTTGCTATGCATTATGTGATGTTGGAGCTAGTACCTTTGTTATGCCCAAAAGAATATATGATATGCTTAAATTGAAACCTTTTGATTCTTGTTCTTTTGGTGTTCGTCTCGTTGATTCTTCCATAAAGAAACCTTTGGGGAGGATCGACGATGTTCTTATCGTTATCAATGATAATTATGTTCCCGTTGATTTTACTATTATGGATATTGAATGTGATCCTTCTTGTCCAATTATTTTGGGACGTCCCTTTTTACTCACCGTTGGTGCTATCATTGACATGAAAGAGGGTAATATAAAATTTCAGTTTCCTCTCAAGAAAGGGATGGAACACTTAGTTACCTTTTGAGTCCGTTGTACGGGCTAGCTATTCTTTTACTCTTGATAAAACTTGATCTATATGCATTATGCCTAGCTTAAAGGCATAAAAGAAAACGCTTTTGGGAGGCAGCCCAATAAATAAATTTATTTTGCTTTTGTTGTGTCTTGATGTTGTTTACTACTGTAGCATCATCATTGTATCTTTGCTTTTCAATTTTGTGCCACGTGTAGCCTCTGATTGCTAGAAAGTTCAAAAGTTGTGAGGTGCTGTCCAGGAAACAGATTCTGTCCTTGGATAGAGAAATTCGTATAAAATCACCAGGTCATCTTTTTGGTCTGATTTTTTTTGACAGCGTTCTCTATATAATTGTCTTTCGTGCGTCTGTTCTGAGTTTTTTGATTAGAGTTGCAGAAGTGCCCCGAACAAATCAATTACTACCTGCTGTTCTGTTTTTCACAGATTCTGTCCTGTTTTGCTTTTCCTTCATTTTGCAAACCAAGAGCTTGCTTTTTCTTTGCAAAAACCTTTTGGCAATCTTGAGAAACAGTAGACCTTCAAGAATATCTTTATTTCCAGCAAGGTACAATTATTTTTTTATGGGTACTAACCTCGCTAATCAGATTATGATGAGTTATGTATGAAGGGAGTTTTCAAGTGTGCGAGGGAAGATGATAAAAAGATTCAGGAGTGTCAAGCGCTCAAGCTTGGGGATGCCCCCGTGCACCCCCAAGAAATATTCAAGGAGACTCAAGCGTCTAAGCTTGGGGATGCCCCCGTGCATCCCCTTCTCCATCAACATTATCAGTTCGTCTTTCGTTCCACTATATTTTAATCACTTCATGTGTTATGTGCTATGCTTGGAGCGTCTTGCTTTTAGTTTTTCATAACGAGTCGGAACTCAGCGTTCTTTATGTGGGAGAGAAACACGCTCCACTTCTACCTAGAACATAACATAGAATTTTTATTTCTATCTTTGATGTGTGTGTTCTTTGTCTTTTAATAGCCACTATCATGCTCTGCTCTTAGTATTCATGCTTATCTTTTTAAAGAGCTTTTGTTTAGTTGGTTGCTTGAACTCTCTTTAATTATCATGCTTATCTTATTAAGAGAGTTTGCTTTTGTTGCATTGGTTAATATGTCTATGATAAAGATGCTACGTGCATAATGGCGCTTAGTAGTTCAGGTTTTCTTATGGTTAGTCTCAAATAGCTGGGGGGTTCCCAATGTGTTATTGGAGTACCAACATGATTTGTTTGCCAATGATGTGGTATGGTTTAGTAATATCTTCCTTCAAGAATTTATTTTGATTGACTTGGCGTATGCTCACGCATATTTAATACTGAAAAGAAAGTCTGTCAAGCCTTGATGATCTTTTGTTTCTGAGTAGCGATATAACTTCCATGCCCGATTCAATGTTGCTTTGTCGCTCTGCATGATTATGACCGTCATTGCTCTCTTAGTTGGTCGCTCCCAGTCTTTTGCTAACCTCCACCTGTACTAAGCGGATTGACTGCTTGTGCATCCACATCCTTTAATCCAGTTGTTCCATATGAGTCCACCATACCTACCTATATGTGGTATTTCACCGCCACTCTAAGTAAATTTACATGTGCTACCTTTAAAACCTTCAGTTTTTGCAATATATAGCTCATGGGAAAGTAGCTTAAAAACTATTCTGGTAAAGAATATGTTGCTTATGTATCTTATTTTCTTATAAGTTGCTTGCTGAGCGGTAACCATGTTTCTGGGGACGCCATCAACTGTTACACTTTTGTTGAATATCATGTGAGTTGCTATGCATGTTCGTCTTGTCTAAAGTAAGGGTGATTTGCCATGAGTTGAATGGTTTGAGTATGCATATTGTTAGAGAAGAACCATGGGCCGCCAACCAAAGCCATGTATCATGGTGGAAGTTTTAGCTTGGACATTAATCCTCAATCTCTTATGAGAATATGCTTAAGCATTAAAGAGGAGTCCATTATCTACTTTCTATGTTGTCCCGGTATGGATGTCCTCAACTTGAGATCTATCAAAAACTCGAAATCAAATGCGATCTATCTCCTTGGACCTTTGTACAGGTGACATAGAGGTACCCCTTTGTGACACTTGGTTGAAACATATGTAATGCAATGATAATCCATGGAAATCCGAGCTAATTAGGACAAGGTGCGAGCACTATTGGTATTCGATGCATGAGGCTTGCAACTTATAGGATGTCTTATGCATAACACATATGAAGTACTACTACCGTTGACAAAATTGTTTCTATGTTTTCAAAATAAAAAGCTCTAGCACATGAGTAATCCCTGCTTCCCTCTGCGAAGGGCAATTCTTTTACTTTTATGTTGAGTCTCCACCTTCTTTTAAAAGCACTAACTACTGAGAGCATGATTGTCATTCTGAGTGTAATATGCATTGTCCCAAAGTAGCATTGTCTTTTGCATGATTGTGATATCGTTTATTCTGAAATCATTGTATCTAGTCATCACTTAAACCTTGGAGGTGCCCCTGCATTTATGTTTTGCTTCACTAAAGGGGGCAAGCTAGATATCACTTTATCATATTTGCACGTCATGTTCATTGCAAATCTATTTGATGCTTCAGTATCATATTGTAAAACTTTCAGTCCTTTGTGATTTTCTCATGAGGCAACTTAATTACTATAGATTCATTGTCTCAGTAAGCTTTTGTCATATGACTATGAAAAAGTCCTATATGGTTAATAGCATGTCACCACAGAAATTATTCTTGTTATCATTTACCTACTCGAGGACGAGCAGGAATTAAGCTTGGGGATGTTGATACGTCCAAAACGTATCTATAATTTATGCTTGCTCCATGCCTCTTTTGGGTGATATTGCTATGATATTTATACACTTCCATACACTTTTGATCATATTTGGACTAACCTATTAACTCAGTGCACCCCAGTGCCAGTTTCTGTTTTCGGCTGTTTTTGTATTTCAGGTTTTCACGTTACGAGAACTGCCAGGAAAAATCCAGAAAAATTATATAAAAAATCAGCGTTCCAGAACCTACCGTGCGCCCGAAGGAAAGCCGGGGGGGGGCACCAGGGCTCCAGGCGCCCTGGCGGCGCGCCCCCCTGGGCCGCGCTGGGGGGGGGCGCCTGGGCCCCCCGAGGCTCCTCCGATGCCCCCTTTGGCATATATTTAAAGCGTCTCCCGAAACCCTCGAAACATGAACTCTTTTCGCGATCCCATCTCTGTTCCGCCGCCGCCGCCGCTTCCAAGATCGGGAGCACCAGGAGAACTCTTTCCGGCACCCTGCCGGAGGGGAGGATCACCACCGGGAGCTTCTCCACCACCATGGACGCCTCCCGGATGAGTCGTGAGTAGTCTCCCTTGGACCATGAGTCCATGACCAGTAGCTATGTGATGTTCTCCTCCCGTTCTTGTGCTTCACTAATTAGTCCTCGTGAGCTGCCCTACATGATCGAGGCACATATGTAATCCTTATGCTGTTGCTATGATGAGTTTGCTGGGATCCGATGGATTATGAGATTATGTTCAGATTGTGTTTGAGTAATATATTTGATTCACCTCTTTTATATTTATGTTCGTAAGTAATTCTTGCATGTTCTCCGTTGTTATTTATTGCTTTGGCCAAGTAATAGGTAGTGACTCCAAGAGGGAATGTTATGCTTGATTGTGGGTTCATGCCCCTCGATGACTAGTTTGAGTGACAGAAACATGAGTCTAGGGGATGTGCTGTTGCCACAAGGGGGAAAACAACGGTGCTTGTGCCCGCGGTTGCAAGGATTGTTTACTGTACGCAAAGTTCTTTTAATGCAGTTGTCTGTTGCATTGAGTTTACACTATGGGTGGGACTCACAACTTAATACCAGCGAGATGTTCTGGATAGATATCTCAAGGTGGATGATTAGTAGTAGATACTGATGGATTTCGGTCTACTTAATTTGGCGTACCGCCCATGCTTTGAACCTCAACCTTTCTTGCAATGTAGTCAGCATTGGTTTGCGCACATGGTCCTGTCAATTGCCCAGCTGTAATTCCTTTACCTCACATAGCTGTTTTATCGTCTTTTGGGAGAGAGACATCACTAGTGAACATCATGAGACTCCGGTCCATATTACCATCATTGATCACATCCGCTATTTACTTTTCGCTTTTATTTACTATTGCAATTATATCTATCACTACTATCACTTGCGTTTAATCCTTTGTGAACTACAAGGCCGGAGGGATTGACAACCTCTCTGTACTCGTTGGGAGCGAAGTTATTTGTATCTGTGTGCAGGTCCACGTTGATTGCTAATATCTGGCGCCGTAGCAGTTGACACCTTCTTGTTGAACCTAGGAGTCTCTGGGGATTCGATCCTTGGTATCTTTGCCAAGGGAAAAACTTCCGCAACACTACATCTCACACCTTCCACTTGGGGTAACCAACGAGGGGCGAGAAGCCTAGCAGCGATGCAAGTGCGTTGTAAAACCACCACCTACGGAAGCTAAAGGCGGGTAAGTTTATTCGGAAATTAGGATGAACCATGTGCGATAGACCAGCTAGCTAGAAATATTTAAAACAAACTACCCGCCTTGAGCGTTGAAAAAATCGGCGGATCCACGCCACTTTTCCTTATTATCATACACGCATATTGTTATTGGACCGTGCGCGATCTTGGGCACTCCTGCCCCGCATCAATTCATTTACCCAAATTTTAGTAGCCGCCGTACTTCAACCGTCGCCCACACTCCTCCACCATCTCCATCCACCATTACTAAAAAAAAGTAGCTGTGGCGTATCCTCAAACACCACCACCCACCCCCTCCCCCTCCAAACCCTAGCTCGCGGCCGCCGCCGGCGCCGCCGCCAACCCTGCCGGTCTACCCATTCCTCCTAGCTTAGATAATAAAGTTCAGGTTATCCAGCGATTCCCATACCGTCACCCCACTCCCCTGAGTTTTTAGATGAGGCCCGCGGTGTCCCTCCCCGCCAGATCCACATCCCCTGCTCCAGAATGTCCCAGCCTAAGCTCGACCATGTATCCCGGGGAGCCCAACGAGCGTTCGGCCAAGAAGAGGTTTATCATGGCCTCTCCGGCGGACGTTGGCGAGGTGGCCGCCGTTCGCCCTGACCTGTCGATCCCGGAGCAACACGTTGCCGCGGAAGCTGGTGAAGACGTTGACTACGTTGCCATGTCGAAGGCTTCATGTGAGCGGGCTAGCGTATTACTGTATCTCGGGGAAGCTGGCTACGACATCAAGCTCGTCCACACCGACGGCTTCACGCGGTCTATGTCACAGGTTAAGTGGTCCATCCCCAACCCCTCTGGTTCAACCGCCGTCGATCTCTTCGACGGCCTTGCCGCCGATCTCCTCCACCAAGCAGTGAAGGATTTGTGAGCTTTATACGCCATCGAGCCCATTTTGTCACTTCTGAAGGACACGTTCTACATCGGCGGCTTGGGACCCTTAATTGCCAAGTCAGATCTCATCGACCACGACCACGACCACGAGAAGGGCACCCACGAAGGTTCTTCCAAGGTGAAACAGCCCATCTGTGACATCAGAGAGCGCACCATGGGTCTGTGCTCTTCCAACTGGAAGGATCCCGTCCATGAAATGTGAGGCAACATTCTATCATCAAATATTACCCTTTTTAGCTTGCCAACCCGTACCCTTTGTTGTAGTAGCATTTGTCGTGCGGTGCTTTAACTGTGTCGTGTTTAATTATTTCAGTTATGCAAAAATGTATTGTTCAATAGGTCTATGTGATGTTTAAGTATGAATTGTCCACTTTAGTTTCACGAATGGCTATATTTGGTTGTTTATAGTGAGTAGATGCCTTGTTTATCTGTATTTGGTTGTTAGGTTGGTTGGAGTGAGCATTTTTTCAGTTATCAAGCAGATGCCTTATTTATCTGTATTTGGTTCTTAGTTTCGTTGCAGTGAGTATTTGTCCAGTTATCAAGCATATCCCTTGTTTATCTGTATTTGGTTGTTAGGTTGCTTTTTTATAGCATTTGTCCCGTTATCAAGCAGATGCCTTGTTTATCTGTATTTGGTTGTTAGGTTGCTTTTTTAGCATTTCTCCAGTTATCAAGCAGATGCCTTGTTTATCTTTATCTACTTGTTAGGTTGGTTGCAGTGAGCATTTGTCCAGTTTTCAAGCATATGCCATGTTTATCTGTATTTGCTTGTTAGGTTGGTTGCAGTGAGACTCTGTCCAGTTTTCAATGGCTATATTTGGTTGCTATACTGATCATTTATGCCTTGTTTATTTCAGTCATTCACAATGTGTCGTCCATTATGTGCAAGTCAAAACTGTGCCGCTCGACTACATCAATACCAGTTTGAACGGTTATATTTGGTTCTAGTTATTCCTGGTGTAGTTAACACATGCCCTTTATTTCAGTTTTACACATTTATCCAGTGTGATGTTTAAGCATTACCTACGTTATTCATTTTCAACAATACCAGTTTGAATTGCAATATTTGATGGTTGTTAAGCCTGCCGTCGGTAACATTGCCTTCCATTTTATATCTGCCTTAACAGCATGCTGAAACCAACACATTCAAGCTATCATTTGGAGATGATGTTGTTTACCTTTGCTATATTTGTTTGATGTTAAGATTGTTGTACTTATCATGCCTTTCCACTACTTATGCAAGACAACAACGGGAGTGGCCACCATTTTCCGTTGAGGTTAGCTTCATCCCTCGGCTTGTACTCCCCCCGTCGTTCCATAATGTAGTGCATATAGATCCAGACATGGACACTAGTTAGCTTCTAATATTGACTTGTTGCTTGTAGGTACATATGCCCTTGGCAAGGATCCACGCATCGACCCTTTTTTGTGTATGGGGCAATGAGATATTGATGAACAAGCATCAAGTGAGGAAACGGATAAAGATTATTAGCAAAAAGATACGAATGGTGCCAAGCAAATTATTTGTTTATGCTCTATCGAACACAACAATGAGCTGTAGGATGGTAACTACAAACTCTGCAACCTTCTCTTTTTACTGCCCATAAATGAGTTGTTAGACAACAATGTCTGAATCTTTTTCGTTCATAGTGGTTCCCGAAGCAGTTCACTCAAGATTACCTCACAAAGTACATGATTGGTGGACACACAATGAAGGTTAAAGTATTTCATCCACACTACAATGACCATCGAGAAGTCCTAATGAAGACAGTGAAGGATGGACGGGCAGCCATCACAAGGGGTTGGCCTAGAGTCGTGCGCGCCTTACGCATGGAGGAGGGCACAATATGGGCATTCGACTTCACCTTCTCTAACAACCAGAATGTCTTTCGCCCCTCTCTTTATAGTCTATAGTACAATTGTGGTTCATCATTCTTTACTTGGTGCTTCTGTAGCTCTTCAGTATATGTACCTGTGCATTGAATTATGTATTCGTGGTTGAACCTATATTTGTAATAAACATGGTTGGATATGAAATAAGTGATTGCCTACTTTCAAATTCATAACATGTGATTTTTAAATTAGGGATTAATTGGATTAATTATGGATTAAATAGGGATTACACTTCACATGGTTTGCAAAAGAGAAATGTCTGCGAGATACATGGAGATCAGAAACATTTCTAGGATTCACTACGTGTGCGATCAATCTCCACTGCAGACATGACTTTCTCTTGAAAACTGTTTGCGTTAGGCCACCTTGGCGCAAACGTTTGTGACATAAAAAGTGTGTGTGATGGAAAGTCTTCACCACACTATTTATTTCTACGCATCGTGTGTGATGCATTCAATAACACAAACGATAAAATTATTAATATCTTGTGCAATGGCAACGCTATCACAAACGATTTAACGGGAAAAATTGTGTGTGATGTACCTATGAATGGAAATGTTTTCCTTGGAGCTACTGTGTGGGATGTACATACGAACGGAAATGTTTAGCAAGGACTGACTGTGTGGGATGTACTTGCGACGGGAAACAATTTTCGCTGTATAATTGTATTATTTAGCTCTACTGTACGTATTTCCGTATTTGAGCGCTCGCCGGTCGCACACGACCTCATTTTGCCGAACGTGTGTGCCAGGAGGGCATATCCCCGACGGTTTATGGGTCGTGTAGGAAGGACCCCCCTATCGCCCACACTCACTTGGCGACGGTTCCAGATGCCGTCGCGGAAAGGGGTTAAAAACCGTTTGCTTAGAACTGACGCGCACCAGTGATTCATGAGAATAAGTTTGCTTATGGGGAGAGTAATAACATTTCTATGCTTGTGGATCATGAAGTGAATGCTTTGTTCGATGGTTATATTGATGTATCCATTCATGATGCTACTGAAAATTATTATGAGAGAGGAATTTATGATTCATGATGCTCTTGTTATGTTTCAATTCTTTACTTCTATGTGAGCATCATTGAAATCATCATGCCTAGCTAAAAGGTATTAAAGAAAAGCGCTCGTTGGGAGACAACCCAACATTTGCCCCTACTTTTTTGTGTGTTCACATGGTTAAGCTACTGTAGTAATCATGTTTTACATGTTTTGTTTCAATAAAGTGCCAAGTAAAGCCTTTGGGATAGTGTGGATGGTAGTTGACTTGATTCTGTGCAAAAATAGAAACTTTTGCGTCTAGTGCTGGAATTTATGTGCTTCAATGGAATGTGTTAATTTTCTGAAATTTTTACACATGATTGATATACAAATTTGCTACGTTGTCCTAAATTTTCAGAATTTTTAGAGTTACAGAAGTATGATCATTGTCCAGATCATTACAGATTGTTCTGTTTTTGACAGATTCTGTTTTCAATGCATAGTTTGCTTGTTTTCTAGTTTCTATGGCTTATATGGGTCAATACAAATTGTAGTAATGGCGTGGTACAGCAGGCATTGTGTGAGAACAATTATGAATCTTGGCTTTGACAATACCCAAAGTTAATGATTTGTTTTATCTTACTAACCCATCTCATGAAGTTCTGTTAAGTTTTGTGTGATTGAAATTTTCAAGTTTTGGGTGAGATGCTGATATGAGGAGAATAAGGAGTGGCAATACCCTAAGCATGGGAATGCCCAAGGCACCCCAAGGTAATGTTCAAGAAACATCCAGGCAACTAAGCCTGGGGATGCCCCAGAAGGCATCCCCTCTTTCGTCTATATCATTATCGGTAACCTCACTTGAAGATATATTTTTAATCGTCACATGATATGAGTTTTGCTTGGAGCATCATTTTGTTTTGTTTTGATTTGCTGGCTGGTATTTAGAATAATGTTTTGCATATTTTATTTCAATAAAAGTGTCAAGGATAGCCTTACCATGCTTATTTTGCAAGACTATATGTAGTTGTTTGAAAACATAAAGTTTTCTATCATTGTCTGAATCTTATGGCTAGTAAGAATGTGATAAGATCTTGAAATTTTTACACAGTGATAATTAATAAGTTATCTGTAATGTGGTAATTTTTCAGAATTTTTTGAGATAGGGAAGTATGAGGAAAATTGCACTCTTTACAGACTGTCATGTTTAGACAGATTGTTGTTATGTTCACATTGTTTGCATATGTTTGCGTGTTTAATGATTCTATTTGAGGGTAGGAGTATTAAATATGCAGAGGCATTTAGTAATCAATGTTAAATTATAATTTTAGTGACGTTCTTCTGAAAGATCGTGGATGTCGCCTAGAGGGGGGGGGTGAATAGGCGCTTTAAACTAATTATGGTTTAGGCTTTAACTAATGCGGAATAAACCTAACGGTTAATTTGTCAAGCACAAAACCTATAACAACTAGGCTCACATATGTGCAGCAACAACTTATGCTAAGCAAGATAACAACTAGGTGATAGCAAGATAAATTGTAACGCCCGGATAATTTGGCTACAGTAAAACTTCGCTAATGATGCCACGTCACTTCGATTACTGTTGCTAATCTTGCATTAGTTCGAAACCGATTAAAATTAAAATTCAAAATGTGGCAAATAATAAAAGTTTTCAAAATATTAAATAAAAATGTTTGGTGTGTGAAAAATATTGCTATGGTAATTATAGTAAAGAAAACATAATTTTACAAAGTGCCTAAGTGCTTTAAACTAAATAAAACAGAAGATAGAAATAAATAAAAGAAAAGAAAAACAAACAAAACAAAAACAAAACAAAGAAAAAAAGAAACCCCCAAGGCCTACTGGGCCTCGGCCAGTCAGTGGCCTGCCAGGCAGGCCCACTCCCCTGGCCTATAACCCCCCCTAGGGGCCCCAAACCCCACGGATACCCCTACTCCCCCCGAAATATCTCCTCCTCTCCCCCGATTGGATCAGGATCGAGAGGAGGCCACCACCCGGATTGCCGTCGCCGTCCATCGCCTCGCCGGACTGCCTCGCCGGACTGCTTCCTCTCCGTCGACACCGTCGTCCCCGTCCCCCACCACGAGCACCGCTGCCAAGACCCCTACGGCCCCGGTGAGGCCTCGGCCTCCACTGCTCCCCTCCCCCTACTGCCTACAGCCTCACTACCGCGCTCACCACACGCACTTCACGCCCGTCGCGCCGTGTCTCCTCTCCGCGCCCGTCTCCCTCTACAGCGTGCCCCGCCTTCGTCGCCGCCTCGCTCCCGCGCCGAGGCCATCTCCGGCTCCTGCTGCCGCACCGCGCCGCCCCCCTGCACCCCGCTACGCGCGCTAGCCCATCTGACGGCGCCTCCCGCTGCAGCGCCCCTCGCCACCGGTGCCCGCCGCTCCCTCTGACCACGCTCGCGCTCGTGCGCCCCCCGGCACAGCCCCTGTCCGGTCTGCCTCACCTCTCGCCCCGCACCTCAGCGCGCCCTACCACCCCTCGCCGCAGGCCGCGCCTGAGCCAGCGCCGCCGTGGCCTACGCCATGCCCACGACGCTTGGACGCTCCCCACCGCCGGGCCTTGCCCCGCCACAGCCGCCTCTCCGCCTCCTCACTCTCAGCTGCGGCACTGGCCGCCTCCACGCACCCCGCCCGACGCGCCTCTGTCGTGCCCGGATGCTCCACCGTTGCTCCCAGCGGCCCCATCGAGCCACCCTCCCTGACGGTTGGACGAGCGCGGGGGGAGGAGAGTCATGCATGCATATTTTTTCCACACGGGGTGGAGTCACGGGACTGCCGGAGGGAGAAGGAGAGTCAAACAAGCAGATTGTTTTCACACATGGAGAGGAAAAGATTTGGAGACGAATGGGCATCCTGCAGGCATGGGGAACGATGCATAATAAGTAATCTTACATGTAATGAACTGAACATTGCATGCCAGGCTAAGTATAGTCTCAAGTCATTAAAACATATGGAGTAAAAAGGACCAGAGGGAGTATCATGCATGCGGAGTAGGCAAAAAAGGGCACGACCGCGCGAGGGAGGCGAAGGTCGTGGGAGGCGCGACGGTTGACTGAATTAAGTTAAGTTACATGTACACGCCGGCATGGCGTGCGAACATGCAGAAGCTATACCGTTAGGCCTACGACATGGGTCTAGTAGACATGACATCTAGTGGGTCCCGCATAGTACTCGAGAACTCTTTCGGGGCATGCAGCCGTTTATCCACCGGGCAAGCCACCACCCCACGCCGTTCGCACACCCTACTCGTCCCTGTATTCTACCTTACAACAGTTTGCTCCCAGTCGTCCCGTCCTTTCACATTACACCAGTTACACTTCTCCTAATCCGCCTCCAAAACCATGGCAACCCAAATCTCCATGATCGGCGGTGAGTACAAGGTTAGAACCATCACCGGTAATGAGTTCATCGTCATCTACACCCGTAGATCCGCGACGGTGGAAGCATGCCTTGGTCGTTTCCTACACATGTTTGAAAGTTCAAAGGATGAGTGGGTCGCTGGGCTAGATGTTGAGTACACCACAATCCTGGAAAGGGAGAAGCTTCTAAAGGTGGCAGAGATGAACAAGCCCACCATGATCCGGGTTTGCGTACATAATGTGTGCTTGTTCTACCACATATTCCATGCCGACGTTAGGTGCCAGGATTTTGAGTTCTTCCTCAAGGACAAAAGACTGAAATTCGTTATTGTAGACTTTACGAATGACAGGAGAGTCCTGGATCGGATAGGCCTCGTTGTAGGCCACCCCTTTGATCTCCAGCATGAAAGCCTGGTGTCCTCCTCTCGGCCTTCAGTGCTGACCCTGGCAGCAACCATGATTGATCCTTCGTATGCTCAACTAAGGAAACCTCACCCAGAGTTTCATCGTGCATGGGATTCAAAGACAATAGATGAAGATCACATCATGTACGCAGCAACGGATGCCTACCTTTGTTTAAACATCTACAAGAGTTGGATGAAGGAGCAGAGCCCAATGTTCGGTTCAAGCAAAGAAGTGTCGGCGAAGAGGAAGAGGAAGATGACGAGGACGAAGTCGAGGACGTGGACTCGGACTCTGAGTAAGGTGCCAGTGCCGTCGCTCATGCTGGTTCTACTGCAGTGTCAAGCGGACTACTAGTAGTTGCTTAGTTTTATTTTAGGGGTGTGTTGTGCTGAGCCCCCAGCAGAACTATGTGATGTTCTTTCTCGTTATTTGAACTCTTTAGTACGTACAATAGTACTAGCATGTCTTACTAATGTTCTTAGTTGGTACTACTACTCGTATCTTCGCGTTCCTATTGTACTTAATATGTACTAGTAGTATAATTTGGGTCAGTCGATTGGTGAAAGTTCGACAGAGCGAAGGAAGGAGATGGCTGAGAAGCTACCCCACTCTCTATATTAGGGTGGCAGGGTGCCCATGATCTATCTTATGAGTGTTGGGTGTGGAATGCAGTTCGTCGGGAAAAATGGATCATGCCCGGGGTTAAACGGATGGCAGGGTTGGGGGGCATGGCGGTGGCAGGTGGTTCAGCGGAGGGCGGGGCGGCGGAGGGCGGGGCGGCGGCGGGCGGTTAGGCATGTGGCGGGCTGGCGGTTCGATGCCTGAGAGAGAAGATGAACAATGCATCATTTTTGGAGGTTAAAGAAGCCCTTATGGTCGTCCATGTTGCATCAAACGGCTCACAAGTTGCAGGATCCACGTGGCATTCAAGGTCTCGAAGGTAAATTCCACGTCCGCACCCGGTTTGCGGGCTCGGCGCGGGCGCGACCGGCTTCCACCGCGACAGCCACCATGTGCGCCTCCTCTGCGTGGGCGGAGACGACAATGACACGCTAGCTCATCCTCGCCGGCGTGTCGGAACACGCGCTCGTCCTCCTCTTCGTACGCTACGGGCATAGATGCAGATCCACCTGCTCACGTGCTTGGCAGCGCGGTGGCATCGTGAGGAGGGACGGCAGACGACGTGAGCGGGCGAGCCTTCGGCTTGATGGCAGAGGGATGGTGGGGACACAACAGTGATGGGTGAGAAATGGTCGGCCAGAGAAGGCGGGTGCTGGCAGGCGCAATGGCGGCAGCGGCATATTGATGAGTACACATATGGGAGCTTAGTTTAGTTTTATATAGGGTTGGTCAAACTTAAAAGAACACCATACTAGTACACGTAAACATTAGACTGAGGCAGCGCTTATACTACCACATTAGTTAGCACAACATCGACACAAAATCTTGTACAAGCGCGTGCACCGTGGCCGCGGGTTCGATCGAACGGTGCGTCATCATGTCGCGCTCGAAGGACATCCACCCAACCTTGTTGTGTGTGTGAAAACAATCCTCGAATATTACTCTACTTTTTTTCCTGGAAAAGTTCTTCACGCTACAATATGTCCATTCATTTGAATTTAGCGTCAGTTCATGCTTATTTAGATTTGGATGTTTTAGGTGCCCCTTGATTTTTTTAATACTGATTATGTGTGTGTGACTGGGAGAGAACGCGTGTATGTGTCTATATGTGTGTTGTGGCGGAAGGGCAATGTGGAGACGGTGTGCATGTGAAAGAGACATAGAGATGTGTGAATGTGCAAATGATCAGGCATGAGTGAGACAAAGACATAGAGATATGTCGAGATATTGTGTATACATGATAGAATGGTTTTCTATTGGTACTTTTGTGTGTGCGGGAGAGAGAGGGGGGGGGGAGCATCCGTAACACAACACAACCATCTCTTTCGATTCATCCGTCCCTCGCACGGTCGCATGCAACACATGCATCAACCCACACATTTTGACACCCTCACCAGGTCGTTGCTCGCCTCAAGGCCCACACATCGAACTCTATCTTGCACACACAATCTCTTCGTGAAAATCATATTTAGCATGTAGCTTTCCGTCACATACACACAATTCTCTCTATAGGTTTGATTTCTCTCAATATTCGACACACACGCACACACACACACACACACACACTCCCCCTCCCAAGAGCACACAATCCACCCCCATAAAGGTTATATGGCGACCACTCTCGCTTGTGCTTCTCTGCACCCCAGCATGCACACCACCTAAATCTTCAAAGAGGGTATTGAGAAGATTGAAGACGGCGACCAGATTGCACTAGAGAATGCGGGGCCATTTGGAAGCAGGATGATGTGACGACTGCTGACTGACTTCTCCCCCCTCTCTCCCGCAGATAATTATCAATCCCTCAACCCATGAGATCCTTCCCCTCTCGTCCATGTTTTTTCAGCTCTCTCATCAAACCCGTTGTCTCTTCTCCTTCCACATGTATAAAATCCAGATGAACACGCATCTCACGTATATTACATGTCTCCATCTTTCTCACGGACCTAATTTCCTCTTACTCCTCTCCCTCTCTCTGTCATGAGGTTTGTCTCCCACTCTCTCGCCCACATACATACAATCTTTCCCGCCCTATTACATGTCTCCATCTTTCTTCACAAGCTCTCTCTACATGTTTTATTCACACATTGGGATGTGTTCAAAGGTGTTCAAAATGTTGCTTTAGAATGAATCATGTAGAGTTATGATTGGTTTTGTTGCATCCTACAACGTAATAACTATGAAATGCATTTACATTTTTCATTTATTGGGATTATGTGAGTCTGAGCATATTGTGAAGTACTAGAGACATGGTATACATCTTGGAATTCAACAATGATTCTAACTATTTAATTGTATAAACCATTACATTCGAAGTTAGTAGATTAATATATTTATTTCATGATTACAAGAAATGATTAATTCAACTACAAACGAAGAAAACAAATGTGTACTCCCTCCATTTTTATTTAAGTCCGCTTATTAGCATTGGTCAAAGTCAAGTTTTGTAAACTCTGACAAAGTTTATAAACAAAAAATATTAACATATACAATAACAGATAAATACCACTAGATTCATTATTGAATGTACTTTCACATCATACATATTTGTTATGGTTAAATATTTATATTTTTTCTATAAACCTGGTCAAACTTTAGGAAGTTTAACTTCGGTCAAACCTAATATGCAGAGTTAATAAAAACGGTGGGAGTGCTAGTACTACCTCGGTCCTGGACCCCGTTGTATTGCCTGCCAAATTTTGACTGTAAATTTAACTGTTACAATTTTTTCATGCATGTCAACAAAAAAATATCGTTGGATATGTATTTGAATGTAGTTTTTAATGATATTATTTTTGTGACATGCGTAAACATTGTTGTAGCATTTTTATAGTACTACTCGCTAGTTGCCTAGCTGAATCACCCAACACGCCAGACAGGGAGTATAGTGTTACAAAAGTTTCATGTCGGCGGGAAAATCTCCCGTGACACAGATTGAGAGCAGTGCGAAGTTACCATCATACCCTTTGAACAGGCCTACAGATACTGGTGGGTAGGGGGCTATTTTGGTAACTTCAGGTTCACCCTACCCAGCCAACCCCACCCCGACACCTAGAGTAGTACACCTGAATACTCCCCATTTTCAATCCCCAACGCGAAATATACTTCTCCACGGCACCGCACCCTTCGTGCTCCTCCCCTTCTTCACTGACGCACTCGTCCACCGCAGCGCATCTGCCTCATCAACGATGTCGTATGCCACACTGGAGCTGGTCCAGCATCGTCGTCATGCACGGAGCCTCTTCCCCGGCACCGTTCTTCCACGGGCTCGGATCTGTTTCCCGGAAGCCGACGCCAAGTGCAGAAACACCATCGTTGTGGACAATGAACTGACTCCCGTTGCCGACCATGATGCACAGACGCCGTCGCGGCCATCGTACTCCTCCTCGGTTGGTAATGTGTATACTGAATCTCTTAGCAGTACATGTGCAGTTCCAATTTTTGTTCATACCTACCCTTCAAATGTCCTGGTTGCTATTGTTCCGGTAAAAGTAATCGGTTATAGCTTGCATTATCCAATAGAATATCACCTTGTAATTGTGCGTCGCTCCTGTATTGCACTGTACTTGCGTAGGTTCTTCATCTGCAACCAGTAGTGTGGCAAATGTTGGAAATATTTTTAGAATAGCAGGGACATTGGGAAAGGATCGTGCGTGCGGGGGAAAATCGGCCGGGCGCTTGCTAGTTTTGACGTGCGGAGTCCGACGCGCGATATAAAATCCAACGCCCTCTCGCACCCTCCCACTGCTCTGTGCCTCGCGGCCGCTCTCCCCCCGCTGTTTCTCGCCTCGCCGCCACCATGTCGACGCGTCGTCGGGAAACTTGGGGCTACCGTGGCGTCCGCACGCGCCCCTCCGGCGCCTTCTCCGTCGAGATACGCTTCGACAAGATGCGCCTCCATCTCAGCTCTTTCGGCACTACATACGAGGCCACTCGCGCATACGACGCGGCGGCATGGATGAGGAAGCCATGGCGCTGATACGTCTCCAACGTATCTATAATTTTTGATTGTCCCATGCTGTTATATTATCATTCTTGGGTGTTTTACAATCATTTTATAGTCATTTTGTATCATTTTTCGGACTAACCTATTGACAAACTACCAACTGCCAGTTGATGTTTTTTGCATGTTTTTTACATCGCATGAAATCAATACCAAACAGAGTCCAAACACCGCGAAACTTTTTGGAGATTTTTATGGGCCAGAAGACACCCAATGGGTTGAAGCTGCACCTAGGGGGTGCCCCGAGGGGGGCACAACCCACCAGGGCGCACCAGGCCCCCTTGGCGCGCCCAGGTGGGTTGTTCCCACCTCTGTGGCCTCCCGCACCACCTCTTCACCCTATAAATTCATAAATATTCCGAAACCGTTCAGGGTAGACCTAGATCAGAAGTTCTGCCACTGCAGGCCTTTGTAGCCACCGAAAACCAATCTAGACCCTTTCCAGCACTCCGTCGGTGGGGGGAAATCATCACCGATGGCCATCTTCATCATCCCGGTGGCCACCATGATGAGGAGGGAGTAGTCCACCCTCGGGGCTGAGGGTATGTACCAGTAGCTATGTGTTTAATCTCTCTCTCTCTCTCTCTCATGTTCTTGATGGCACGATCTTGATGTATCGGGGGCTTTTTTAATATAGTTGGATCATATGGTGTTTTCCCCTCTCTATCTTCTTGTGATGAATTGAGTTTTCCCTTTGAGATTTCTTTGGATTGAATACTTTTATGGATTTGAGAACACTTGATATATGTCTTTGATGACCCACAAGTGTAGGGGATCTATCGTAGTCCTTTCGATAAGTAAGAGTGTCGAACCCAACTAGGAGCAAAAGGAAATGATATGCAATTTTCAGTAAGGTATTTTCTGCAAGCACTGAAATTATAGGTAACAAATAGTTTTGTGATAAGAATTGGTAGCAAGAGACAAAAGGTAAAAGTAAATAAGGTGCAGCAAGGTGGCTGTCGGGGGAAACTGTCCTCCCACGAGCACCTATGGGACCGGAGCCCCTCCTACGTTGCGGTAAGGGAGCGGAGGGAGCACGGAGAGCAGATCGAGGGGCACACGCGGGCAGTTTACCCAGGTTCGGGCCGCGATGACGCGTAAAACCCTACTCCTGCTTTGGTTGTATTTAGTTTTCGGAGCTCGGGAGCTTGAAGATCTACAGTATCAGCTACACCGAGCGTGGAGTGAGCAAGTTTATGGAATCGAACCCCCTCTACGTTGTGCATGGGCCTCCTTTTATAGCTCAAGGGGTCACCGACAAGTGCCAACGTAGAGGAGGGTAGAAGTGTAAATTTGGTGGTAGTTGTAACAGTGCATGAACAGTGTATGAACAGTGGTCTCCACCTAACCTTGACGGTGGGGGACAAGGGCATTTAATGCCCGTCGCCGTCGACCCCAAAAGCGTCTGTCCATGTGTCTCCGTTCGCCACGGCGATAGCCTCGTCACCGCGGCTCGCCAGCGTGTCCCTCAGGCTGCACAGCCATCTGCCACACGCCCCTGGAAGGGCCCCAGGGTGACGCGTGGCCGAGTGAGCTAGAGCGCAGGCACACAATGTGAACTTCCCCCGGCAAACTCCTTGCCGGGGCTACTATCTTGCCGGGCCCGGAAGCTTGCCGCTTCCCGGGTCCTGCTGGGGCGCACGATGCGCCGCGATGTATCTTTTGTGGTGTTATCTTTTGGCCTTCCTGGCGAGTACCTCTCGCCAGGGTCTTGTGCTGGAAAGATGTCCTTGAGCCTGGTGCGGCCTTCCCGGCAAGCTCCTTTTGCCGGGGTCTTGTCTTCTAACTTGAATACTTTGTTCTTGAATGGCTTGAAGGAGTCTGGAGCGGGCCTCGGCAAGCGTGTGGTAAGCCCTGCCGCGGGAAGCTGCTACTGCCCGTGCACAAGTTGGGGTACTAAGGCACCCCTACCTTAGTACACCGAAAGGAGCCCCCGGGCCTGGGCCACACACGATGCCGAGCGCTGTTGGGCCAGGCCCAAGACAGTGCACGGGCACACGCGGTCCACGGCAAGCCGTATCCCCCTCCGTATCCGCCGCATCCCTCCCTAACGGCACGCGTCGATTGCGGCGTCGTGGGAGAGATCGTGGCCTATTCTTTAATGGGAAATGCGGAACGTCCCCCACTTCCCCCTTAAAAGCAGAGGACGCAGGGGCAGTTCCCCTCCATCGTCTTCATTGCGCCTTGAGTTCTCAGAAAACCCCCGCCGCTTCTTGCCTCCGCCCTTCCTCCACCGTCTTCCCCACCCGCCGCGCCGCCGTTCTCCCTCGCCGCCCCCGCCATGGCCCCGAAGAGCGATCAGGCGAAGAGCGACAAGGCAAAGAAGGAGAAGTCTGAGCAGGCGGCGAAGCTGGCGGCCATGAGGAGGAAGAGTGTGGTCTTCCCGCCAAGGCTCGGCCCGAGGGAGCTACGGGACAAGTACTACTTGTTCTGGGCGAGGGAGACGAAGGATCATCCCCGCACCCAAGTCCTCCCCGCCGTGGCCGTCGACATGTTCCCGGGAGGTTACTACTTTTTCGCCGCATTCTTCTACTGTGGTCTTTGCCCTCCGTTCTCGGAGTTCTTCTGCGACGTGATGAACACGTACGGCTTCCGTCTGATAGATTTCACCCCCAACGCAGTCCTCACCCTTGCTGTTTTCGCACATCTGTGCGAAAACTGCGTAGGAGTCCACCCAAATGTAGCACTTTTCCGCCACTTCTTCACGCCTAGAGTAGAGTCCGGATCCCCTCTCTCCGGCGGCATCTCTTGGATCTTCAGACTGAACAAGAAGGAGGCGTACTTGAAGGGAGAGCTCCGCGGCAAGTGGGAGGAGTGGAGGGCGGATTGGTGTTGGATCCTGGAGAAAGATCCCGAGCAGTTTACCTTGCCGCAGCAGACTGCCATAGTGCGCGGCAAGGATTGGAGTGACCTGGCCCCGGAGGACGACAAGCTGCAGATCGCCTTGACTAGGATTCTTCGTCTCCGGGCTGCCAGCCTGACAGTGGGTGAAGTTGGAGCTGATTTCCTCCGCCGCCGCATCGCCCCTCTGCCGGAAAGGAAGAGGCCTGCTTGGGAGTTCGGCAATGCGACAAACCGCATGAGGCTGCGCCCCGGGTTGAACTACAACTTCACCGTCTTGGAGTTGAAGGGGATGGTCCGGGAACTGTTCAAACACGACCCCAAGCACCCGGAGTGGTTCAAACCATCGACCGGAGTGGTCCCTTTGTGCAATAACACTGCCCTCAGTGCCATCTGCGTGGCAATGCCAGAGTGTGACTCCCATGGGGTCGTCCCCACTTGGCTGGAGCCCTCAGCGGAGACCGTGCAAGCCTTCTTCGACAACTTGGTTGAAAATCCACGCAATGCTGATGAGAAGAAGGGGCTCACCCGGGAGACCACCGCGCGGGATATAGCGTACATTGCTTCCAGAATGGAGGAGGCCGCCGCGGCAGCAGCGACAGGTGAGTTTGGATACACCGTTGACGAAGGACGCGGTGAGCCAGGCCGAGGAGGAGGAAATCCTCAAGTTGCTGCAGATCACGCCCAAGGAGTTTGTCGGGGAGCCTACCGGGGAGCCTGCCGGGATTGGCGAGGCCGCCGGGCAGGGGACCGAGTCCAGCGGGCCTGCCGAGGAGGAGGAGGAGGGGGAGGCCGAGTCCGGTGATTCTGATGAGGACTCCGGCGGATCCCTGAATCTTGACGACGACGCCTCCTCGTCCTCGGAGAACTCTCCACCACCACCAAGCCCAAGTCCTCCGCCGCAATCGAAGAAACGTCTCCGCAAGGCCGTCGAGACGGCGAGGCCGCCGGCGCCCCAGCAACGACCGCAGCGCCGGGCGACGCGCGCCACCACGACGAGCAAGGTTGCCAAGGAGGCGCCCCGCGCCCGAGCGGCAAGCGGAGGGGGGTCTTCCCGGAGCGACTCCGGGGTACCTTCTGCTCCTCGGTCCTCGGCGACGACCGGTGCTGGGTCTTCACAGCCCGCAGCTCCGGAGCCCGCAAACCGCCCGAGGGAGCCCTCTCCTCTGGCTCCTCGCGCTGGAGCAGCCGAGGTGGGATTTGACTTCTCTGCCCTCAGCTCCGACGAAGAGGAGGAGGAAGAGTAAGTACTTGTAAATTTCATTTTCTTTGATTTTGTCTTGATTTCTCTTGCTTGGTTCTGATCTTGATCTTGTTTTGGCTTCCAGGACCTTGACCCAGTGGATGGCGAAGAGGGCCAAGGTCCCTGTGGTCGAGATCGAAGACGACGAGCCCGCCGCAGCGACAGGAGACGCGCCCGCGGCAGACTTGCCGGATCAGCCTGCTGCTCCGAGGAGCAGCCCCCAGCGCAGCCCCCAGCGTAAGTCTGGTATCCATTTTTCTGTTTGACGGGTGCGCTCGAGGTTATCGCTTGTACTGACGTTTTGTTGTTTCGTGCAGAGGTGGAGCCGCAGCCGCAGGAGCACCAGGAGGTTGCCCCCGACGAGCCACTTGCTCCACCCTCCCCGCCAAGGAGGAGCTCCCCGGCAAGGGACGGTGCTCCGCCAAGGATGGGTACTCCACCAAGGGCGAGTACCCCGCCAAGGGCGAGCACCCCGACAAGGGAGGGCGCAAGCGGCCCTCCGCCAGCAAGGTCTGCTACTCCGCCGCCAAGGGAGAATTCCCCGGCGAGGGACCCCATCGTCGAGGAAGTCCGCGAAGGTAAACCTTGTAGCTTCTTCTTCTCGAATTCTTCTTTTTGGATATTTGCTTGATGATCTTTCTTTTCTTTTTCTTCTACTAGATCCTCCCGCCCCGGAGCCGATGGAGACGGAGGCCACCACCGAGGAGGGTGTGCATGGCGACGGCGGCAACGCCACTACTGCTGAGGGAATGGCCGGAGCTGACGAGCCAGCCGTCGAGGAGACCGCCCCGACCGCCGATGCCGCGGCTGGGGAAGGGACCGGCGACCACACTGCTGGCCCGGAGGCTGTAGGAGCGTCGGGCGCTGCGCCGGCCGCCGACCCTTCCGCCTCCACGGAGCGGTCGGGTGTCTACCTGGAGGCCGCCAACGGGGTCTTCATTCAAGTCCCGTGGGCGTCCTCGTCTAGGGTACCCGCGGAGGGAGAGACCTTCGACGGGGAGGTTCTCGCCTCCGCCGGGCTGAAGGTTGTGGATGCGCCCGGCAGCAGCGACGAGCCCGAAGAAGAGCGGCTCCTTCGCCGGCTCCTGGCCTTGTACCAGGCCAGGCAGGCGAAGTTGGAGTCTCGGGAGGCTCTGGCTGCCAAGGCTGGTGCTGACCTGGAGAAGCACGCCGCGGAGCTCCGTGCCGCCAACCAGGCGGCCCTTCGGAACTTGGCGGAGGAGCGCGAGGAGCTTGCCGGGGCGTAACAAGCATTCGTCCTCGAAAAGGCCGAGGTCGAGGAGCAGCAGCGTCTGGCCGCCGAAGAGCTGTCTCGGCGGGAAGGGGCGCTCAACCAGCGGAAGGTCGACCTCGACAGCCACGAGGACGACCTCACCGCTCGGGAGCAGGCTATTGGCGGGGCTCTGCGGGAGGCGAGGGATGCTGCCGCTGCCGCAGAGACCGCCAAGAAGGAGCTGGAGGCCAGAGTAGCGCAGTTGGAGCTGTTCTTGAAGGCCAGTGAAGACAGGGTCACCGCGCTCAATGTGGAGCGGGAGAAGGATGCCCACACCAACTCGGAGTTGCAAATCCGCCTCTCCGATAAGGGTAAAGAGCTCACTGATGCCAAGGACTCCATTGCTGATCTAGAGCTGAAGGTCTCCACCCTTACTGATTCGCTTGACGCTGCCCGGGACCACGAGACCAAGCTGAAGGACGATCTCCGCGCTGAGAGGGCCCTGCTGGAAAGCACCGCCGTCTCGCAGACCCAATTCCAGCAGAATGTGGAGCGATGGACCGAGGACCTCGTCACCTCCGCCGCCAACATAGACATGGAGATGATGGCGCTGAGAGCGGAGCATCTCATGTACTCCCCCGACGAGAACCTCCCCCACAGCGCCAAACTGAGTCTGTTCTTTAGGGGAGTGGCGCCGGCGCTTGCGAGGCTGCGGGAGAAGATCCCCGAGCAGCTGGCCGACGAGGCGCGCCGGCTCTGCATGGGCACCATGGAACGGGTGCTGTCGAAGATTGTTTACCGCAACCCCGGCATCAACCTCGTCAACGTCCTCCGCACCTTGCCGCCCGAGGCTGACCATGAGGCGTTGAAGGCCCAAGTTGCCCACATTGTAGCCAAGGTGGGCAAGATCCAGAGGGTCGAGGGAGACCGTAGGACTTAGGCTTCTTGCTTCCTTTGCCGCTGCCAATTAAGTCATAGGCAGTAGTTGATTAGAACAACGTCAAGCTATCTTTGTAATATATACCTTTATTTTGGGTAATCAATGCCGTGCTATCTTCCTTGCTTCTGGTCCTTCACTTTGTATGCTTTTCACCCTACGCTTTTAGGGAAACTTGCCGGTAAGGGGCCCTCGCCGCGAGCACCAAGTGCGGGACTCTTAGCAGCCTGCTAGCAAAGACCTTGTCGGCAAGTAACCTTGCCGCAGCTAGTCGCAGCACACTTAAATTGCTGAGCGAACTCGAAAACGAAGTAAGGGCGCGACACTTGTCGCAGCTCACTTAAGCCGTTGAGCGTGCTCGAAACAAAGTAAGGGTGCGGCTAGCCACGGGTAGGTTCCTCCGCGCACAAGTTTTCCATACAAAGTGTGGTTGTTCAAGGAAGATAACTAAAATTAAAAAAATTGAATGCTCAGACTTCGGTAACTTAGCTTTCATCGGGTTGTTTACTTCCCGGCAAGACTTTTCTTTCTTGAACAGCACTTGGTCCATACTTCTATCTCCTTCCCCCCGGCAAACTTGTGCGCGAGGAACACTCCTTCTGTTTCAGAGAGAAAGGCAAAGGAGGAGAAAATACAAGTACGGAGCCTTGCGGCTTGTTATCGCTTACCGGGGATGTGTGCTGCACAAAATGTCAGATGATACATGCAAGTAAAAGGAAAAGCACGAAATGACAAATGGTACGAAGCACAAAAGTTTTACTGATGCACGGGGTCTGCACCCGGCTTTGTACAAAGGTTTACATGCAACAGCGGCAAGACTTGTACAAAAGGTGGTTGCCGGAGCGGATCACGGCAACCGCGCCTTATGGGTGAAACTTGCGAAGATCCTCTATGTTCCAGGAGTTGCTCACCGGTATGCCTTCTTCGGTCTCAAGGCGGACAGCGCCGGGCCTTGTGACTTGTCTCACCCGATAAGGGCCTTCCCACTTTGGCGTCAACTTGTTGGATTTCTTGGCGGACTGAACACGCCGAAGACCAAGGTCGCCTTGCTCGAGACTCCTGGCCTTGACCTTGCGGCTATGATAGCGACGCAAGGCTTGCTGGTATCGAGCAGCTCGTACAGCAGCCTGGAGATGGTCCTCCTCGAGGAGCAATGCATCATCTTGCCGAAGTTGCTCTTGCTCGGGCTCGTCGTAAGCGAGCACTCGAGGAGATCCGTATACGAGTTCTGTGGGGAGAACTGCTTCCGCTCCATAGACAAGAGCAAAGGGTGTCTGCCCGGTAGCTCGATTCGGTGTCGTCCTGATTGACCAAAGAGCCGCCGGCAACTCCTCTATCCAGTTTCTTCCACAGCTGTGCAGCCTGTCAAAGGTCCTTGTCTTTAGTCCGCGCAGCACTTCAACATTGGCCCTCTCTGCTTGACCGTTGCTCCTCGGGTGGGCAACAGAAGCAAAGTAGACCTTGGCGCCAAGGTCTTGGACGTACTGCATAAAGGTGCGGCTTGTGAACTGTGTGCCGTTGTCGGTGATAATCCTGTTAGGGATTCCGAAACGGCAAACTATTGATCTGAAGAACCTGACTGCTGACTGTGCTGTCACCTTTCTCACTGGTTCCACTTCTGGCCATTTTGTGAACTTGTCGATCGCGACGTACAAGTACTCAAAACCCTCGACGGCGCGGGGAAAGGGGCCGAGGATATCGAGCCCCCAGACCGAGAAGGGCCAGGATAAAGGAATTGTCTGGAGAGCTTGAGCTGGCTGGTGAATTTGCTTGGCGTGGAATTGGCACGCTTCACACTTGGTTACTTGTGCAGTTGCATCTTGGAGGCCTTCTGGCCAAAAGAAACCTTGCCGGAACGCCTTCCCGGCAAGTGCCCTTGCGCCTCTGTGGTGACCACATATACCTCCGTGTATCTCTGCCAACAGCTTCTGTCCATCTTCCCGGGAAATGCACTTCAACCTGACACCATTGAGTCTTCTTCTGTATAGTTCGTTGTCGACGAACTGGTACATACTTGACTGCCTAGTTATCTTCTCTATCTCTTATGGTTCATCGGGAAGTTCTCCAGTCTGAAGAAAACGGATGATTTGCTGCGCCCATGCTGGAGCTTGAGGCTCAACAGCAAGGACTAAAGGCATCAGGGCTGCTGCGGGAACCTCAGCTTCTACGGCAAGAACCCGCGGTTCTGCCGGAGCCGAGGGTTCCCCGGCAAGCCTGCCGGGGCAGGGCTTGTCGGGAACGCCTGCTTCAACTGTACAGACCCTTGGGTCAGCAGGAGCAGACTGTTCCTCAGCATCTTGGTTGTTGATCTTGGAGACCTTAGCGGCGGCTTCGGGAAGATCCGCCGGTAAGTAGTCGCCGGAGACCAACTTCCTCTTCTTGCTCTGCCCAGCTGATGGTGTAACAGATGGTTGAGTTAGCTTGAGTACGAAGATCCCTGGTTCCACAGGTAACTTCATTGCAGCACACTTTGAAAGGCCATCTGCGATATCATTCTGAGCTCTTGGAACGTGCTCCATTTGCAAGCCCTCAAAGTGTTCCTCAAGCTTTCTCACTTCATCTACATAAGCTTCCATCAGGGGGCTCTGGTAACTCTTGTTCACTTGCCGGACCACCAACTGTGAGTCTCCCCGCACAATCAACTTCTTGATCCCAAGTTCGGCCGCAATCCTGAGGCCGGCAAGCAGTCCTTCATACTCAGCAGTATTGTTTGTCGCTTGCTCCTTGGGAAAGTGCATTTGAACAACATACTTGAGGTGCTCTCCGGTGGGCGCTATGAGCAACACGCCGGCACCGGCGCCTTGCAGCGAGAAGGCACCATCAAAGTACATTATCCACTCCTTGCTTGCTTCTTGGACGGGGATGCTTGTCTCTGGAGCTTCTTCATCCGGTGTTGGGGTCCATTCCGCTATGAATTCTGCCAAAGCTCTTCTCTGTATGGTTGAAGTACTCTCAAACTTGAGACCAAAGCTTGACAGCTCCAGTGCCCACTCGACAATCCTGCCTGTTGCTTCTGGATTTTGCAATATCCTCTTCAATGGAAAGCGAGTGACCACCATTATCTCGTGTGCTTGAAAGTAATGGCGCAGCTTCCTCGAGGCCATGAGGAGGCCGAAAAGCAACTTCTGCACCCCAGAGTATCTTGATCTAGCCCCCTGCAAGAGGGAACTTACAAAATAAACTGGGCGCTGCACCATCTTCTTTCGCACTTTTTCTTGTTCCTGTGCAGACTTGTCCTTGTCGGGGCCAGAGCTTGTCGGGGAAGCCCCCTGCTTGTCGCTGGGCGCGCTTGCCGGGGATGTGGGTTCCTCATCTGCCTCCCTCTCCACTACTAACGCAACACTAACCACTTGATTGGTCGCCGCTAAGTATAGCAGCAACTTCTCTTGTGGTTTAGGTGCGACAAGTATTGTAGTGGAGGATAGGTATCCTTTCAAGTCTTGCAGTGCAACCTCTGCTTCCGGAGTCCATTTCATAGGACCTGCCTTTTTCAAGATTTTGAAGAAAGGCAAGGCGCGTTCTACAGACTTCGAAATGAACCTACTGAGGGCAGCCACACAACCAGCAAGTCTCCTTACGTCCTTGACGCGCTTCGGGGCTTCAATCTGCTCGATGGCTTTAATCTTGTCGGGATTAGCTTCAATCCCCCTCTGGGACACGAAGAACCCGAGAAGCTTGCCGGAGGGGACTCCGAAGACGCACTTCTCGGGGTTCAGCTTGAGCTGTATCTTGCGCAGATTCTCAAAGGTTTCTTCCAAGTCTTGGATCAGGGTATCCTTGCTCTTGCTCTTGACCACTATGTCATCCATGTAGGCTTCTACATTTCTGTGTATCTGTGGCTCAAAAGCAGTGTGCACCACCCTTGCAAATGTCGAGCCTGCATTCTTCAATCCAAAGGGCATGCGTATGAAGCAGTATGTGCCGCATGGAGTAATGAATGCAGTATTTTCTTCATCTTCCTTAGCCATGAATATCTGGTGGTAACCTGAGTATGCATCAAGGAATGAAAGCAACTCACATCCGGCTGTGGAGTCAACAATCTGGTCAATACGCGGCAAGGGAAATGGATCCTTGGGACACGCTTTATTCACATCAGTGAAGTCTATACAAAGTCTCCACTTCCCATTGGCCTTGCGCACGACAACTGGATTGGCTAACCACGTAGGATGGATTACGCCTCTAACCAGGCCTGCTGCTTCCAACTTCTTTATCTCTTCGGTAATGAACTCTTGGCGCTCCACAGCTTGCTTCCTGACCTTCTGCTTGACGGGCCGCGCGTGAGGACAAACAGCAAGCTTGTGCTGAATTACCTTCCTGGGAACGCCGGGGATGTCAGACGGTTGCCATGCGAACACGTCGACATTCGCCCGCAGGAAGGCAACGAGCGCACTTTCCTATTTAGGGTCGAGCGTAGCACTGATGGTGAAGGTACCACCGGTGCCGTCCTCCTTGGCGGACACCTTCTTGGTTGCCGGTGGAGCTGCCATTCCTTTCTTACACTTGCCGGTGGAGCTCGATGGTGCGTCCTCGACGGCAGCGCAGCACTCCGCAGAGGTGCGTTTGCCGGAGTGGGCCCCAGAGCTCTTGCCGGACTTGGTCTTGGTCTTCCCCCCGGGAGCTTCATCGGCAAGTGTTTTGCTGTCTGCCGCAGCTGCTGCATCCCGGTAGATCTTGTCGGCGCAAATAAGCGCATCTTTCTTGTCGCCGGGGACAGAGATGACGCTTATCGGCCCTGGCATCTTGAGCATATTGTACGCGTAGTGGGAAGCTGCCATGAACTTGGCGAGGGCAGGACGACCAAGTATCCCATTATATGGTAAAGGGATATCGGTGACGTCGAACGTGATCCTCTCCGTCCTGAAGTTGAGCTCTCCACCAAAGGTCACTGGCAGTGTAACCTTCCCCTTCGGCTTGCTCCTTCCCGGGTTGATTCCTTGGAACGTCCCGGTTTCTTCGAGCTCGCTGTTGGGGATCTGCAGTTTCTTGATCACAGCGGAGGAGATCAAGTTGAGGCCGGCCCCGCCGTCAACCAACATCTTGGTGACCTTGAGGTTGCGGATAGTTGGTGAAACTGTAGGATCGAAGAAGTAGGTCTAGAGGGGGGGTGATTAGACTACTTGACAAGATAAAATTTCTGTCTTTTATCAAGGACAGATTTTGGCAATTTTGCAAAGAAGATCAAGTCAAGTAGCACACTACACATGCAATTTTAGAGTATGAGCAGCGGAAAGTAAATTGCATATATAGTAAATGGAAGTGGAGAAGATCAAACGCAGTTTGGTGACACGGAGATTTTTGTCGTGGTTCCGATAGGTGGTGCTATCGTACATCCACGTTGATGGAGACTTCAACCCACGGAGGGTAACGGCTGCGCGAGTCCACGGAGGGCTCCACCCACGAAGGGTCCACGAAGAAGCAACCTTGTCTATTCCATCACGGCCTACGCCCACGGAGGACTAGCCTTACTCGGGGTAGATCTTCACGAAGTAGGCGATCTCCTTGCCCTTACAAACATCTTGGTTCAACTCCACATCATCAAGACGGAGGCTCCCAAGCGACACCTAACCAATCTAGGAGGCACCACCCCCCAAAAGGTAATAGACGGTGTTGGTGGTGATGAACTCCTTGCTCTTGTGCTTCAAGTGATAAACTCCCCAACACTCAACTCTCCTCACTGATATGGCTGTGGTGGAAGAAAGATTTGAGTGGAAAGCAACTTGGGAAGGCTAGAGATCAAGTTTCATATGGTAGGAATGGAATGGCTTGATCTCAACACAAGGGTAGGTGGTTCACTTCTCAGAAAGTGTATGGTAGAAGTGGTGGTACTTTCTGATGGCTCTCCTCACGAATGAGGAGGGGGTGGAGGGGTATATATAGCCTCCACACAAAATCCAACCGTTACACACACATTTGACCAATCTCGGTGAGACCGAAGTGAAAACTCGGTCAGACCGAAAGTTCAAATATAGTGAACGTTGGGATTTTCGGTGGGACCGAAAATACCATCTCGGTGGGACCGAAAGTGTATCTGATATGAACGTTGGAGATTTCGGTGAGACCGAGAAAGAAAACTCGGTTGGACCGATTTGAGAAAGAGTAGGAACATGCCAGAATCGGTTTGACCGAAAATGAATTATCGGTGCGACCGATTTGAGTCAAGGCAGAACCTTGCCCACTTCGGTGAGACCGATAATGCAAACTCGGAAATTCCGATATGATGTGAAGTGGTTACAGAAGGTTGGCAGTCAGTTTCGGTGTGACCGATCTCAAACTCGGTAAGACCGATTTTTCTAGGGTTTGGAAAAATGGCAGAAGTGGTTCATCTCGGTGGGACTGATTTGAAAGAATCGGTGTGACCGAGATGTTAGGGTTTGTAGAGATAACTTCATCTCGGTGAGACAGAGTTGGTTTGACCGAGATTACTTATGGGTGTGTGTTAAGTAGTGAATAGTGCTGATAGTTGAGGGAGTTAGATCACCAAGCACTTGAGCAACAAGAACATTAACACAACCTCATCCCCTTTTAATAGTATTGGCTTTTCCTATGGACTCAATGTGATCTTTGATCACTAAACCAAAAATGGAGTCTTGAGCTTTTGCCAATGCTTGCCTTAGCATTTGAGGGGTCCACTTCTCCAGTCATCTTGCCATACCAATGTGATTGAATTTCCTGAAACATACTTGATAAAAGTATTAGTCCAACCACAAAGTATGTTGTCATTAATTACCAAAACCACCCAGGGAGCAAATGTGCTTTCAATCTCCCCCTTTTTGGTAATTGATGGCAACACACTGAGATTATACTAAACAAGACATCAAAGCTTATTGAAAGAAAGACAGAATTATCATGAAAGCTTTGACAAGCATGTAGTACACAGATTCCCCCTACAAGTGTGCAAGATTTTCATAGATTATGGTTTTGGACTACCACAAGCACACAAGAGAGATAAGCAAGATGTGCTACATGCAGCTTGGCTATATGCATCAGAGCAGAAGAAAAGGAATTGAGTGATAATGCATATGTGCATGGTGATTTCTTGCAAACAAGTATTTACAAGCAAGTCCACCATCATGCACATTCTGCAAGATGCATATACTTACCTTGAGGTTCCTTGGCATTTGTACCTGAAGGGATAAACTTGAGAAAACAAGGTTAGATAACACAAGAGTATTCCTTCAACCAACTGCAAGAACATCAAGAGTACCAAGCCAGGGAGGACATGTATAAAGAGTGTCCCATATTGAGCACAGGCTTGAATCAGCAAACATGTCTCCGAAGCTAAAAGATTTTCAAAGAACTCTGAGAGATTTTGCTTTTCATAGGATATCAATTGTGATGATTCCTCTAAGTCTTCTCCCCTTAAGCTAAAAGATTCCATGAGATACCAATTGTGAGTAAGATACCAATTGTGATAACGAGGGGTGTGATGGAAAAAGCAAAATCAAAAGAAAGATGCCAATTGTAAATGAGAATGATGTCCAAAGTAAAACATGACAAAGCTTTGATGTGATTCTCTCCCCCTTAAGATAAGATTGCTTTTCTTTTTCCTTTAAGTCTTCTCCTCTCCCTCTACTCCCCCTAAGTCCTCTCCCCCTAAGTTCTCTCCCCCTTTGACATCAAGTGCCGAAAAGGGCAGCAAACTAGGTAGGGCAGGAAGGATGGAAAGAAAGAAAGAAAGAAAGAAGTGGGATCCTGAAGAATCACAACAGGGCAAACAAGAACATTCATAGAGAAACAATTTGAGTCCAAATTTGAGTCCTCTCCCTCTTTAGGATTTAAGTCTGAGTGGAGCTGCAGAAGGTGATGTCCTGGAAGATAAATCCAAGGAAACACAGAAATAATCCAGCTCACTCTGCGAGGGATGTTTCAAAGGATTTGCAATGAATTTGTAAAAGATTTTCAAGGAATTGATCAGAGTCAGAAAAAGATTTCCAGAAAGATATTCACAAAGAAACATAAGAAAAGAAATAAAAAGAAATTCTAGATGAAGTCTTTTTTTTTTTTTTTAAGAAAACTCAATGAGAGAACATAACAGAAAAACTCCAAAAGCATATGTACTTCATCTAGATAAAGGTCGGCGACAAAGTCACCTATGTTTGAGTATATTGACTTAGGAGTCAAATGAAGACATTTGATCATAGGTCATACTCATCGTTTAAGCTCAAAATGGGGTTGCCATTTTTCGATTAAGCATTTGATGTGATCACATCTTATGAAGCTGCTTGTACTCATGACTTTGAGCCAAGCTCCTCGAAGATGTGAAGAACATACCTTGGGCTTGTTGTTGCTTTGCTCATGTAGGTGAACTCGATGTAGGTGCTCATTGAATGTGAAGTTGGAGCGCCATTTCTACTCGTGTAGAACATCTTCCTACATGGGTTAGGCAAGCAAGGAAATACTCAAGAATATCCAAGATGACAAGAGTGAAATACTAGATGTATAAGGTGTCAAAAAGGATATGTGGAATTTTGTTCCTTGAACTCAACATCCCAAAGGGCTAGATACTTGGTCAATGACAAGATTACTCATGGTTTGAGTGTGTGGTAATCTTGTGGAATGTAGATCATCCAAGTACCTGCAAAGAGTTAGATGCAATACAAGGAGGCAAATGTGTCCAAGACATATGATTATCATCATAAGAGAAATATCAAGGATTAGTCAAGAGGCTCATGCCTTGCATGCATCAATGGAGTTATCACTCCAAGTTTGAAGCATCAATGATGTTCAACTCACTCCTTAAGCGACAAAACACTTTCTCATCAAGAGGTTTTGTAAAGATATCTGCAAGTTGTTTGTCAGTACGAACATGCTTAAGATTGATATCACCCTTGGCAATATGATCACGAATAAAATGGTGACGAACTTCAATATGCTTTGTTCGAGAGTGTTGCACAGGATTGTGTCCAATCTTGATTGCACTCTCATTGTCACAAAGCAAGGGAACACGTCTCACATGTATCCCATAATCTTTAAGCGTTTGTGTCATCCATAGCAATTGAGCACAACACGAACCAGCAGCAATATATTCTGCTTCGGCAGTGGATAAAGATACCGAATTTTGTTTCTTGGAGGACCAAGATACAAGGGATCGACCAAGGAATTGACATGTACCCGAAGTTGACTTTCTATCAACCTTGTCACCGGCATAGTCCGAGTCGGAATAGCCAACAAGATCGAAAGAGGCTCTCTTAGGATACCAAATGCCAAAGTTTGGTGTGTGTATCAAGTATCTCACTATCCTTTTAACAGCTTTAAGATGACATTCTTTAGGAGCTGCTTGATATCGCGCACACATGCAAACACTCAACATTATGTCAGGACGAGAAGCACAAAGATATAGTAGAGAACCAATCATAGAACGGTAAACCCTTTGATCAACGGGTTCTCCATCTTTAGTCAAGTCATTATGTCCACTAGTAGGCATGGGGGTACTCATACCTTTGCTTTCTTGCATGTTGAACTTCTTGAAGAGATCCTTGGTGTACTTTGTTTGTGAGACAAAAGTACCCTCCTTAGATTGCTTGATTTGCAACCCAAGGAAGAATTTGAGTTCACACATCATGGACATTTCATACTTCTCCGACATGAGCTGTCCAAACTTCTTGCTAAAATGGGGGTTAGTTGAACCAAAGATAATATCATCAACATATATTTGGCACACAAATAGTTCACCATTAACCCTTTTTGTGAACAGCGTTGAGTCTATCTTTCCAATCTCAAAGCCTTTTTCAAGAAGAAAACTAGTTAAGCATTTGTACCAAGCTCTAGGGGCTTGTTTAAGACCATAAAGAGCTTTATGCAACTTGTAAACATGATTAGGCTTTTTGGGATTCACAATACCGGGAGGTTGTTTAACAAATACTTCCTCCTCAATTTCACCATTTAGGAAAGCACTTTTGATGTCCATTTGATAGAGAGTAATATCATGATGATTGGCATAAGCAAGAAGAATGCGAATGGACTCAAGTCTAGCAACGGGGGCATAGGTCTCACCATAGTCCATACCTTCGACTTGTGTGTAACCTTGAGCTACGAGACGAGCCTTGTTGCGGATGACTTGTCCATCTTCATCTTGCTTGTTGCGAAACACCCATTTGGTTCCAATGATGTTTTGATCATCGTTGGGCTTCTCTACCAAAGTCCACACCTTGTTCCTCTCGAAGTTGTGTAGTTCTTCGTGCATAGCGTTCACCCAATCCGGGTCTTTAAGTGCTTCATCTACCTTCATAGGTTCAATACTAGAGATAAATGAGTAATGCTCACAAAAGTTAGCTAAGCGAGTTTTAGAGCGAGTAATTCTCCCGGAGTTGATGTCGTTCATCATTTGTTCCACGGGATGATTCTTCTTGACTCTTGCTCGAACTCGGGATAGCTTTTGTTGATGTTGTGGCTCAGCTTCCTCATCATCTTCATCTTCTTCTTCTTCTTCTTCATTGTTGTTGGTGTTGTCTTGAGGTGGTGGAGAAGGAGGTTGTGGTGGATCTTCTTGTTGCATTTCCTCATCTTGGTGAGTTCCACTTGTGGAGGCCTCCATGTTGCCTTGAGGTTCATCTCTCTGTGAGGTAGGTGGCTCCACATATGTAGATGAGGTACTCTCCTTCACTTCCATGGGACGAATCTTTCCAATAGATAAATCTTGGATAGCTTCCGATGGGTCCTTGTCTCCTACATCAATAGGCATTTGCTCTACTTGCGAGCCATTAGATTCATCAAACTTCACATCTACCGTCTCTTTAACCTTTCGGGTGAAATTATTGTAGACACGGTAGGTGTGGGAGTTTGATCCATAACCAAGAAGAAAGCCTTCATGAGATTTAGGAGCAAATTTAGACCGACGATGCTTATCAAGGATATAGCATTTTGAACCAAAGACACGAAAGTATCCCACTTGGGGTTTGTTACCGGTGAGAAGCTCGTATGATGTCTTGCCAAGGAGCTTATGAAGATAAAGCCTGTTGATGGCATGACAAGCTGTCTCGACGGCTTCTCCCCAAAAGTGCTTCGGTGTCTTGTATTCATCAAGCATCGTTCTTGCCATCTCTATGAGCGTTCGGTTCTTCCTCTCAACAACTCCATTTTGTTGAGGCGTGTACGTAGCCGAGAACTCATGTAGAATTCCTTCCTCATCGAGAAAAGACTCTACATTGGCGTTCTTGAACTCCGTTCCGTTGTCACTCCGAACTTTCTTGATCTTCACCTCAAATTGATTTTGGGCCTTTTTGGCAAAGGTCTTGAAGATCCTCTGAACCTGCGATTTATCATCAAGGAAAAATACCCACGTAAATCTGGAATAATCATCAACTATAACTAGACCAAAGGAGTTACCACCAAGGCTTTTGTAAGCATTGGGACCGAAAAGATCCATATGAAGAAGCTCAAGTGGTCTCCTAGTGGTCATGATGTTTTTCACGGGATGACTTCCACCAACTTGTTTTCCTGCTTGACAAGCACTACAAAGTCTGTCTTTGTCAAAGAAAACATCTTTAACACCAAGAATATGATCACCTTTGATCAGCTTGTCTAGATTACGCATACCAACATGTCCTAGCCTTCTATGCCATAACCAACCTTTAGAGGATTTAGCAATGAAACAAGCTCTAGGTTGGGCTTTCTTAGTGAAATCAACAATATATAGATCACCTCTACGAATACCAGTAAAAGCCATGTTTTGATTATCACGACGAAAGACTTGGCAATCTACTTTGGTGAATAGCACGTTGAATCCAAAGTCAGCTAATCTAGACACGGAAAGTAAATTGTATCCAAGAGATTCTACAAGCATGACATTTTGAATAGAGCTATCATGAGATATGGCCACCTTACCAAGGCCAAGTACCTTACCCTTGGAGTTGTCTCCAAAAGTCACATACTTGCGTGGACCATCGTTCTTTGCAAGCTCTCGAAACATGTCTTTGTCTCCGGTCATGTGATCGGTGCATCCACTATCAAGAATCCACTCTTTTCCGCCGGATATGTAGTCTCTCATATTTGCCATGAGATTAAGACTCTTCATGACCTTGTCTAGCTCGGTGTCCGAATCGGAGTAATCATCATCATGCTCATGCTCATCATCATATTGACCCATAGATTGTTCATCATCAACACCTAGGTCAATTTGATAAGTATTTGCATTAGTTTGGTCAATGGAATAATAATCTTCGGAATGCAATGCAAGAGCATTTCTAACTCTAATATTGATAAGACCGGGATCACCCTTCTTTTTCATAAGATCACGAAGCTCAAAGAAGCATTTATCAAAGTTAGGATCATTGGGGTGCAACCTATCAAATTCAATAGTCTTGTGTAGAATTTCATCAAGACCTCTCATAGAGTAGTCCGGATAAAGTTCTTCCAAGAATTTCCACATAGCATAGGCACACTCAAAATTTGTAACAAGATTAAGCAAGTCATCAGGTAACCCTCTAATGATAAGATTCACAGTTCTAAGGTTACGAAGCAAATCAAGCTCTTCATCCATGGTAGGGTGCAAGGGATCAACAGGAGGCACATAGGGGGTCTTAACATATTTGCACAAATTGTACATTTTAAAGATACTAAGCATTTCAGACCTCCAAGAGTTATAAAGCCTTCCATCAAGAACAGGCACTCTATGGCTAACACTCCCATCCGTAGACACGTCCATCTTCCTCCAATGGTGTGTAAACCAAAGCAATGGAGACCAAAGCTCTGATACCAATTGTAGGATCGAAGAAGTAGGTCTAGAGGGGGGGTGATTAGACTACTTGACAAGATAAAATTTCTGTCTTTTATCAAGGACAGATTTTGGCAATTTTGCAAAGAAGATCAAGTCAAGTAGCACACTACACATGCAATTTTAGAGTATGAGCAGCGGAAAGTAAATTGCATATATAGTAAATGGAAGTGGAGAAGATCAAACGCAGTTTGGTGACATGGAGATTTTTGTCGTGGTTCCGATAGGTGGTGCTATCGTACATCCACGTTGATGGAGACTTCAACCCACGGAGGGTAACGGCTGCGCGAGTCCACGGAGGGCTCCACCCACGAAGGGTCCACGAAGAAGCAACCTTGTCTATTCCATCACGGCCTACGCCCACGGAGGACTAGCCTTACTCGGGGTAGATCTTCACGAAGTAGGCGATCTCCTTGCCCTTACAAACATCTTGGTTCAACTCCACATCATCAAGACGGAGGCTCCCAAGCGACACCTAACCAATCTAGGAGGCACCACCCCCCAAAAGGTAATAGACGGTGTTGGTGGTGATGAACTCCTTGCTCTTGTGCTTCAAGTGATAAACTCCCCAACACTCAACTCTCCTCACTGATATGGCTGTGGTGGAAGAAAGATTTGAGTGGAAAGCAACTTGGGAAGGCTAGAGATCAAGTTTCATATGGTAGGAATGGAATGGCTTGATCTCAACACAAGGGTAGGTGGTTCACTTCTCAGAAAGTGTATGGTAGAAGTGGTGGTACTTTCTGATGGCTCTCCTCACGAATGAGGAGGGGGTGGAGGGGTATATATAGCCTCCACACAAAATCCAACCGTTACACACACATTTGACCAATCTCGGTGAGACCGAAGTGAAAACTCGGTCAGACCGAAAGTTCAAATATAGTGAACGTTGGGATTTTCGGTGGGACCGAAAATACCATCTCGGTGGGACCGAAAGTGTATCTGATATGAACGTTGGAGATTTCGGTGAGACCGAGAAAGAAAACTCGGTTGGACCGATTTGAGAAAGAGTAGGAACATGCCAGAATCGGTTTGACCGAAAATGAATTATCGGTGCGACCGATTTGAGTCAAGGCAGAACCTTGCCCACTTCGGTGAGACCGATAATGCAAACTCGGAAATTCCGATATGATGTGAAGTGGTTACAGAAGGTTGGCAGTCAGTTTCGGTGTGACCGATCTCAAACTCGGTAAGACCGATTTTTCTAGGGTTTGAAAAAATGGCAGAAGTGGTTCATCTCGGTGGGACTGATTTGAAAGAATCGGTGTGACCGAGATGTTAGGGTTTGTAGAGATAACTTCATCTCGGTGAGACAGAGTTGGTTTGACCGAGATTACTTATGGGTGTGTGTTAAGTAGTGAATAGTGCTGATAGTTGAGGGAGTTAGATCACCAAGCACTTGAGCAACAAGAACATTAACACAACCTCATCCCCTTTTAATAGTATTGGCTTTTCCTATGGACTCAATGTGATCTTTGATCACTAAACCAAAAATGGAGTCTTGAGCTTTTGCCAATGCTTGCCTTAGCATTTGAGGGGTCCACTTCTCCAGTCATCTTGCCATACCAATGTGATTGAATTTCCTGAAACATACTTGATAAAAGTATTAGTCCAACCACAAAGTATGTTGTCATTAATTACCAAAACCACCCAGGGAGCAAATGTGCTTTCAGAAACCAACATCGGCAAGCACCCGACCGCGGTTGTGCGGTCAGGGTGATCCTCAAGGTCGAAGATGATGGGCGTGCCGAACCATTTCAGGAGCCTGCGCGACTCGACGGGTGGCTCAGCTGCATTCACTTCCCGCACCCATTGCTTGAGTTGGCGGTGGGAAGTGTGCAGAAAGGCACCTCCATCGACGCACAGGACTTCTGTGGCCTTCTGGAACTCCTGCTCGATGTTGTCTCCTTCGTCCATATCCTCATCATCGTCCTCGTCTTCATCCTTGTCGCGGCCCCGGGGAGGTCTGTCTCCTTGCGCTGCTTGGCCTTGCCGCGGCGTCCTCCCCGGCCATTGAACGGCCGCTTCTTGCTGGGCTCTCCTCCGCCTCCTTGGGCCTTCTCCTTGTCGCGACGCTCGTATTCAGCTTTCTGCTGCTCTACGAGGTACTCTACCCTTTTGCAGTTTTGGAGGTCGTGGCCCTTGGTGCGGTGGATCTTGCAGTACTGCTTGTCGGAGCCGTCCTGCTTGTCGGCTGCCGCTACAGGGGCGGGCTCCTTGCCGGAGCCACCAGCCTATGTCTTCTTGGCGGGAGCCTCCTTGCCGGACTGCTCGACAGCCAGCACTTCCTTGCTTTTCTTCTTCCTGTTGTTCCGCCGCCGGCCTTTCCTTGCCGGGGCGGCATCCTCACTGTCGCTCCCTCCTGCGCCAGTATCCTCTCCGGGGAGCCTCCTCCCCTCTTCAGCACGTGCACATTTGTCAGCCAGAGCATAAAGCTCGCTGACGTCCCGGATCTTGGTCATGGCCATCTCCTCCCTCATCCGGCGGTTACGCACGTTCTGGTGGAACGCGCTGATAACCGCGACAGGGTGGACATCGGGAATGTTGTGTTGCACACGGCTGAACCTTTGGATGTATTTGCGCAGGGACTCTCCCTCCTTCTGAGATAAGATGTGGAGATCGCTCTCCTGGCCGTGGGGTTTGTGGCCGCCTGTGAAGGCGCCGACAAACTGGTGGCACAGATCCGCCCACGAAGAGATGGAGTTCTCCGGCAAGTGCATAAGCCAAGACCTGACGTTTGACTTAAGCATGAGCGGGAAGTAGTTGGCTAGGATCTTCTCGTCGCGTCCCCCGGCAGCCTGCACGGCAATGGTGTAGATGCTGAGGAACTCCGAGGGGTGTGTCTTGCCGTCGTACTTCTCGGGTACGTCGGGCTTGAAATTCTTCATGCTGGGCCACTAGACTTGCCGCAGCTCTCGGGTGAACGCAGGGCAGCCTGCCGCGTACGGCAAGTCGCCTGGTTCACCGGGCGCGGGCATGTCAACAGCGGTCCCAACTCGCTGATCGGACTGTCTTCTGGCTTCTCGTCGACGCTCGATGCGGGTTCGAGCGTCCTCTTGTCGCCTGTCGTCGAGGACTTGGCGCTGATCGCGGCGAGCCCGCGGATCCGACGACGCCGTGGATTCGTCGTCGACGTTGATCCGGCGGGGCGGCGTTTTCTGCTTCCGCGGCGGGGAGTGCACGGTAGTCGCACCCCCGGCGGTCTTATCGCCATCGGCCTTCGCTTGGTCGACTTGCCGCGGCCGTGAGGTTGCCGGCTGCTGCGGCGCATCGTTGTTGGCGAAGGCGATGAGGCTCTGGATCGTTGCCCTCCAGTCTTCGGCCTTGTCCGCCGCTGGAGGGAAGTCGAGGAGCAGCTGGGCCCTGGCTAGGGATTCTGCTAGAGAGAAGGGAAACGGTGGCGAACAGTGCGAGGAGCGGGACACGCTCGGACTTCTAACCGCGTTAGAAGGAGCATGTTCCCGTCCCGGCGACCGCGCCTTGCTCGTGTCGGGGCGTTGGCCTTGGGCGTCCCGTGATTCGCCGGCTTGGCCACGTCCCAGCAAGCGTATGGCACCTCCGGTACCACGCCGCTGCTGGTCTGGCACCTCCTGAGAGGGACGTGGTGCGTGCACGGACACCGAGGCCTTGGAGTTCGCCCGGTCGTCCGTCTTGTCCTTGGACTTGGTGGCGCCGTGAGTGTCCCCACCGGCGTCCACCCTTCCGCCGGCGCCTCCCCCACCAATCGTCGGCTCTGGTGGTGGTGGGATTGACGCAGACGGGCCTCCAACCTCCGAAACCTTCTTCTTCGGAGGCATGTTGATGTAGCCGATGAAGTTGGAGAAGTTGATGAAGAATGCGCCCGCGTGAGCGCCGGATCAGGTTCGCACAACCTCGACGCCCCCTACCTGGCGCGCCAAAGATGTCGGGGGAAACTGTCCTCCCACGAGCACCTATGGTACCGGAGCCCCTTCTACGTTGCGGTAAGAGAGCGGAGGGAGCACGGAGAGCAGATCGAGGGGCACACGCGGGCAGTTTACCCAGGTTCGGGCCGCGATGACGCGTAAAACCCTACTCCTGCTTTGGTTGTATTTAGTTTTCGGAGCTCGGGAGCTTGAAGATCTACAGTATCAGCTACACCGAGCGTGGAGTGAGCAAGTTTCTGGAATCGAACCCCCTTTACGTTGTGCATGGGCCTCCTTTTATAGCTCAAGGGGTCACCGACAAGTGCCAACGTAGAGGAGGGTAGAAGTGTAAATTTGGTGGTAGTTGTAACAGTGCATGAACATTGTATGAACAGTGGTCTCCACCTAACCTTGACGGTGGGGGACAAGGGCATTTAATGCCCGTCGCCGTTGACCCCAAAAGCATCTGTCCATGCGTCTCCGTTCGCCACGGCGGTAGCCTCGTCACCGCGGCTCGCCAGCGTGTCCCTCAGGCTGCACAGCCATCTGCCACGCGCCCCTGGAAGGGCCCCAGGGTGACGCGTGGCCGAGTGAGCTGGTGCGCAGGCACACAGTGTGAACTTCCCCCGGCAAACACCTTGCCGGGGCTGCTATCTTGCCGGGCCCGGAAGCTTGCCGCTTCCCGGGTCCTGCTGGGGCGCACGATGCGCCGCGATGTATCTTTTGTGGTGTTATCTTTTGGCCTTCGAGGCGAGTACCTCTCGCCAGGGTCTTGTGCTGGAAAGATGTCCTTGAGCCTGGTGCGGCCTTCCCGGCAAGCTCCTCTTGCCGGGGTCTTGTCTTCTAACTTGAATACTTTGTTCTTGAATGGCTTGAAGGAGTCTGGAGCGGGCCTCGGCAAGCGTGTGGTAAGCCCTGCCGCGGGAAGCTGCTACTGCCCGTGCACAAGTTGGGGTACTAAGGCACCCATACCTTAGTACACCGACAGTGGCCCAATCCTTTTTGTAGCGAAGGACAAGCCTGTACAAACTCTTATATAAAGGAAAGCGCTCCCGAGGACACATGGGAATTATCGTCAAGCTAGTTTTCATCACGATCGTCTGATTCGCGTCCGGTACTTTGATAATTTGGTATGTGGGTGGACCGGTGCTTGTGTGCTGTCCTTACTTGGACAAGCCTCCCACTTATGATTAACCTCTAATGCAAGCATCCGCAACTACAAAAGAAGTATTAAGGTAAACCTAACCATAGCCTGAAACATATGGATCCAAATCAGCCCCTTACGAAGCAACGCATAAACTAGGGTTTAAGCTTCTGTCACTCTAGCAACCCATCATCTACTTATTACTTCCCAATGCCTTCCTCTAGGCCCAAATAATGGTGAAGTGTCATGTAGTCGGCGTTCACAGGACACCACTAGAGGAGCGACAACATACATCTCATGAAAATATCAAACGAAGACCAAATTCACATGACTACTAATAGCAAGACTTCTCCCATGTCCTTAGGAACAAAAGTAACTACTCACAAGTCACAAGACATAATATTGTTCATGATCAGAGGGATATTATTATGCATAATGGATCTGAACATATGATCTCTCACCAAATAAACCAACTAGCATCAACTACAAGGAGTAATGAACACTACTAGCAACCCACAAGTACTAATATGAGGTTTGGGTGGAAAGATTGGATACAAGAGATGAACTAGGGTTTGAGAGGAGATGGTGCTGGTGAAGATGTTGATGAAGATAGCCCTCCCTAAGATGCGAGAGTTGTTGGTGATGACGGCAGCAACGATTTCCCCCTCCCGGAGGGAAGTATCCCCGGCAGAATAGCTCTGCCGGAGCCCTAGGTTGGGTTCTGCCTCGAGACGGTGGCGTCTGGTCCCGAAAGTCTCCTTCTGATTTTTTCCAGGTCAAAACACCTCATATATAAGAAGATGGGCATCGGGGGCCTTCCGGCTGGCCACCCTCGTGGACAGCCGGTGGCCCCCCTCGTGGACTTCTTTCGCTAGATATTTTTTATATTTTCTGAAACGGAGTTCTGTTGAGTTTCGGGGCTTTTGGAGTTGTGCAGAATAGGTTTCCAGAGTTTGCTCCTTTTCCAGCCCAGAATTCCAGTTGCCGGCATTCTCCCTCTTCTTGTAAACCTTGTAAAATAAGAGAGAAAAGGCATAAGTATTGTGACAAAACATGTAACAACATCCCGTAATGCAATAAATATCAACATATAAGCATGATGTAAAATGGACGTATCAGTCTTGCAATTGAATACTCGTGGTGAAAATGGGGTATCATATTGATCCACTTGATATATGTTTTGGCACTCAACTTGCGGATTCCCGCGATGATATTGGGGTAATCTATGCATAGGGGTTGATGCACATTCTTGTCTTTGTTTCTCTGGTAGAAATCTTGGGGCACTCTTCGAGGTTCTTTGTGTTGGATTGAGTATTACAAATCTGAATATGTTTTGGTGTTATCTTAGTACGAACTCTTGATAGATCAATCGGGAAGGATAAACTTTGTGTTATCTTAGTACGAACTCTTGAAAGATCGATCGGAAAAGATAATCTTGTGTTATTCTAGTACGAACTCTTGGATAGATCAATCGGAAAGGATAACTTTATGTTGTTTTAGTACGAACTCTTGATAGATTGAACAGAAAGAATAACTTTGAGGTGGTTTCGTACCCCACCAACAATTTCTTCTTATGTTCTCCGCTAGATAGGAACTTTGGAGTGATTCTTCATCGCATGTTGAGGGGTGGTTATATGATCCAAATACATTAGCACTGTTGAGAGATTGCACTAGCAAAAGTACGAACCCTAGGCCTTGTTTTCAAGCATTGCAATACCATTTGTCACTACTGCAGGATGGTGCTAACGCGACACTACGATCAGAGACCCTTCGATGAAACTGTGTGCGATGCCATAATCACAAACGGGGGTGTAAAAACCCCGTCAAAAAAGGTGCAAAACATTTGCGATGACGGATGCATCAAACACGATTCAGATTTTTGTTGCGTGTGCGATGAAGGGCATACGGCTCAGTTCAAATAACTGTTTGCGATGAGGAGGAACAAAAGAAACGGGCAACCAGACGAAGGTGTGTCCGATATACAACATACGGTTCACTAGGATGAACTGTGTGTGATTAGGCAACACAATGGAAATGGTTCAACTGAACAAGATGTGTGTGATACGCGGCAAACATGTCCATAATCAGAAATGTGTGCGAAGAGCAGTAATAACACAGACAATTGCTGCTAATAAGCCGTGTGAATTGCTCTGTCTACAGTAGAATAAGATGTGTATATATATAACTGAAATAAACATCCAATTACATAAGTGACTATACAGATCATTCGCACACACCTCAATAACCAATTGCATGCATTCTAAAGTAGGAGAAACGATCGTCTAGTCATCTACTTCTTGTGACGCTCCCGCCACTGGTATGTGGCTCGATCCCTCGTCTGGGTCAAGAAGAAGACAGTTCCTCATGTCAACGATCCTCCGCTACTTCTCGAGCTTGCGTTGTAGTCCCTCGAAGAGGAAAGGGTGATGCAGCACAATATTTCCCTCCGTTTTTGAGAACCAAGGTATCAATCCAGTAGGAGACCACGCGCGAGTCCCTCGCACCTACACAAACAAATAAGAACCTCGCAGCCAACGCGATAAAAGGGGTTGTCAATCCCTTCTCGGTCACTTACGAGAGTGAGATCTGATAGATATGATAAGATAATATTTTTTGTATAGAGATTGAAAGTAAATAAAGCAAAGTAAAGTAAATAGTTCATGGAAGATAATATGATGAGAATAGCCCCGGGGGCCATAGGTATCACTAGTGGCTTCTCTCATGATAGCATAATTCTATAGTGGGTGAACAAATTACTGTCGAGCAATTGATAGAAAGGCGCATAGTTATGAGAATATCTTGGCATGATCATTGTATATAGGCATCACGTCCGTGACAAGTAGACCAAAACGATTCTGCACCTACTACTATTACTCCACACATCGACCGCTATCCAGCATACATCTAGAGTATTAAGTTCATAAGAACAGAGTAACGCCTTAAGCAAGATGACATGATGTAGAGGGATAAACTCAAGCAATATGATATAAACCCCATCTTTTTATCCTCGATGGCAACAATACTATACGTGCCTTGCTGCCCCTACTGTCACCGGGAAAGGACCGCAAGATTGAACCCAAAGCCAAGCACTTCTCCCGTTGCAAGAACTATAGATCTAGTAGGCCAAACCAAACCAATAATTCGAAGAGAATTGCAAGGATATTATAATCACACATAAAGATTTCAGAAAAGAATCCAATATTGTTCAAAGATAATCTTGATCATAAACCCACAATTCATCGGACTTCGACAAACACACCGCAAAAATATTACATCGAATAGATCTCCTCGAAGATCGAGCAGAACTTTGTATCGAGATCCAAAGAAATAGAAGAAGCCATCTAGCTAATAACTATGGACCCGAAGGTCTATGGTAAACTACTCACAACTTATCGGAGAGGCTATGGTGTTGATGTAGAAGCCCTCCGTGGTTGATGCCCCCTCCGGCGGAGCTCCGGAACAGGCCCCAAGATGGGATCTCATGGGAACAGAAGGTTGCGGCGGTGGAATTAGGGTTTCGTCTGTTGCTTCGAAGTTATCAGGGTATGAGAGTATATATAGGCTGATAAGGCGCATCGGGGGATCAACAGGTGGCCCACGAGGGTGGGGGGGGGGGGTGCCTACCCCCCTGGGCGCGCCCCTGCCCTCGTGGCCACCTCCTTCGTTTCTTGGCGAGTACTCCAAGTCTTTCGTGTTGATATTGTTTAAAAAATAACTCTCCCGAAGGTTTCATTCCATTTGGACTCCATTTGATATTCCTTTTCTGCGAAACACAGAAATAGGCAAAAAACAACAATTTGCACTAGGCCTTGGGTTAGTAGGTTAGTCCCAAAAATAATATAAAAGTCTATAATAAAGCCCATTAAACATCCAAAACAGAATATATTATAGCATGGAACAGTAAAAAATTATAGATACGTTGGAGACGTATCAAGAATCCGCAAGCTTAATTCCTGCTCGTCCTCGAGTAGGTAAATGATAAAAATAGAATTTTTGATGTGAAATGCTAACCAACATAATTCTCAATGTAATTTTCTTTATTGTGGCATGAATGTTCAGATCCGAAAGATTCAAGACAAAAGTCTATATGGACATAAGAATAATAATACTTCAAGCATACTATCAAAGCAATCATGTCTTCTCAAAATAACATGGCCAAAGAAAGTTCATCCCTCCAAAATCATATAGTTTGGCTATGCTCCATCTTCGTCACACAAAATACTCAAATCATGCACAACCCCGGTTTCAGCCAAGCAATTGTTTCATACTTAATTTTTTTCAAACTTTTTCAACTTCCACGCAATACATGAGCGTGAGCCATGGACATTGCACTATAGGTGGAATAGAGTGGTGGTTGTGGAGAAGATAAAACAGGCAGATGGTCTCACATCAACTAGGTGTATCAATGGGCTATGGAGATGCCCATCAATAGATATCAATGTGAGTGAGTAGGGATTGCCATGCAACAGATGCACTAGAGCTAAAAATGTATGAAAGCTCAACAAAAGAAACTAAGTGGGTGTGCATCCAACTTGCTTGCTCACGAAGACCTAGGGCATTTGAAGAATCCCATTGTTGGAATATACAAGCTAGCTTATATAATTAAAATTTCCACTAGTATATGAAAGTGACAAAACAAGAGACTCTCTAGCATGAAGATCATGGTGCTACTTTGAAGCACAAGTGTGGAAAAAGATAGTAGCATTGTCCCTTTTTTCTTTCTTCTTTTTTTTTCTTTTTTTTCCTGCCCTTTTTTTTGGGCCTTTCTTTTTTTCTTTTTTCTTTTTTTTCTTTGGGACAATGCTCTAATAATGATGATCATCACACTGTTATTTATTTACAACTCGATATTACAACTTGATACTAGAACAAAGTATGACTCTATATGAATGCCTCCGACGGTGTACCGGGATGTGCAATGAATTAAGAGTGACATGTATGAAAAATTATGCATGGTGGCCTAGCCACGAATACGATGTCAACTACAAGATCATGCATGGCAATATGACAATGATGAAGTGTGTCATATGAACGGAACAGTGGAAAGTTGCATGGCAATATATCTCGGAATATCTATGGAAATGCCATGATAGGTAGGTATGGTGGCTGCTTTGAGGAAGGTATATGGTGGGTGCGTGGTACTGGCGAAAGTTGCGTGGTACAAGAGAGGCTAGCAATGGTGGAAAGGTGAGAGTGCGTATAATCCATGGACTCAGGATTAGTCATAAAGAACTCACATACTTATTGCAAAAATCTACAAGTCATCAAATAAAAGTACTACACGCATGCTCCTAGGGGAAGGGTTGGTAGGAGTTAACCATCGCGTGATCCCGACCTCCACACAAAGGATGGCACTCAATGAAATACCTCATGCTTCAAATTTGTCACACAACGGTTACCATACGTGCATGCTACGGGACATGCAAACCTTAACACAAGTATTTATCAAATTCACAACTACTCTAGTAGCATGACTCTAATATCACCATCCTCATATTTCAAAACAATCATCAAGCATCAAACTTCTCATAATATTCAATGCACTTTATATGAAAGTTTTTATTATACCCATCTTGGATGCCTATCATATTAGGACTAGTTTTATAAACAAAGCACATTACCATGCTGTTCTAAGAGACTCTCAAAATAATATAAGTGAAGCATGAGAGTAATAATTTCGACAAAATATAACCACCACCGTGCTCTAAAAGATATAAGTGAAGCACTAGAGCAAAACTATCTAGCTCAAAAGATATAAGTGAAGCACATGGAGTATTCTAATATATTCCAATTTATTTGTATCTCTCTCTAAAGGTGTGTCCAGCAAGGATGATTGTGGTAAACTAAAAAGCAAAGACTCAAATCAGACATGACGCTCCAAGCAAAACACATATCATGTGGTGAATAAAAACATAGTCTCAAGTAAAGTTACCGATAGATGAAGACGAAAGAGGGGATGCGTTCCCGGGGCAACCCCAAGCTTAGGCTTTTGGTTGTCCTTGAATTTTACCTTGGGGTGCCTTGGGAATACCCAAGCTTAGGTTCTTTCCACTCTTTGTTCCATAGTCCATCAAATCCTTACTCAAAACTTGAAAACTTCACAACACAAAACTTAGCCAAAAATCTCGTGAGCTCCATTCGTATAAGAAAACAAACCACCACTCAAAGGTACTGTAATTAACTCATTATTTGTTTATATTGGTGTTAAACCTACTGTATTCCAACTTCTCTATGATTCATACCCCCCGATACTACTCATAGATTCATCAAAATAAGCAAACAACACACGAAAAACAGAATCTATCAAAAACAGAACAGTCTGTAGAAATATGTAACTTTCGAATACCTCTTTAACTCTAAAAAATTGAAATAAATTGTTGGACGTGAGGAATTTTTCTATTAATCATATGCAAAAAAAATCAACTAAAAAACACTCTCCAGTAAAAAATGGTAGCTAATCTCGTGAGCACTAAAGTTTTTGTTTTTTACAGCATGATCGCATAAACTTTACACAAGTCTTCCCAAAGGTTCTACTTAGCTCAAACACTAATTAAGACACAAAACCACATCTAAACAGAAGCTAGATGCAATATTTATTCCTAAACAGAAACAAAAGCAAAGAAAATAAAATTGGGTTGCCTCCCAACAAGCGCTATCGTTTAACTCCCCTAGCTAGGCATGATACAAGAATAGATCTAGGTATTGCTATCTTTGGTTTTTATCCTTTTAGCGGTATCAAGCTCGAATCTGGGAGGTTCTTTACGTTTCCCTTCATATTCGGAAATCTTTAGATCTAACGAATCCAACCGCTTATTGCAAAGGGTGATCAACATATTCATGCGGTGGAGATTTCCACTAACACTCTTTAGAGGTTCAAGAGACTTTTGTAATATTTTCGTTATTTCACAAATTTTCTCAAAAACTTGTGTCTCTTCCTGGGCCTGATGTAACCCTTTTTGTTGAGGTAGTGTTCCCACTATTCCCTCTATAATTTCATGCGCAATACTAGGATCAGTTTCTATAAAATTCCCTTTGGCAACGCAATCCAAGGGTTCTATGGGACATATTTAATCCAACATAAAAATTGCGAAGTAAAATTCTAAAATTCACCTCTAAGGTGCAGTTACGATAAGATTCCATCATCCTATACCAAGCATCTTTTAAGTTTTCTCCTTGCTTTTGTTTGAAGTGAAGAACTTCAAACTCGGGAGACAAAGGAGCAGATAAGGAACTAGCCATGATGGCAAGGCCAACGATAAAACACAAGGAAAAAGAAGGGCAAATATAACGACAAGGGTGAAGTGGGGGAGAGGAAAACGAGAGGCAAATAAATGTAATGCGAGGGATAAGGGTTTGTGATAGGTACTTGGTATATGACTTTTGCGAAGATCTTCCAGACAAGGGGACATATATTCTTTTTGCTACTTCTCGAGCTTGTGTTGTATTCCCTTGAAGAGGAAAGGGTGATGCAGCACAATAGCGTAAGTATTTCCCTCGGTTTTTGAGAACCAATGTATCAATCCAGTAGAAGACCACGCGCGAGTCCCTCTCACAAGCACAAACAAATAAGTACATCACAGCCATCGCGATAAAAGGGGTTGTCAATCCCTGCTCGGTCACTTACGAGAGTGAGATCTGATAAATATGATAAGATAATTTTTTGGTATTTTTGGTATAGAGATTGAAAGTAAATAAAGCAAAGTAAAGTAAATAGTTGATGGAAGATAATTTGATGAGAATAGACCCAGGGGCCATAGGCTTCACTAGTGGCTTCTCTCATGATAGCAGAATTCTACGATGGGTGAACAAATTATTGTCGAGCAATTGATAGAAAAGCGCATAGTTATGAGAATATCTAGGCATGATCATTGTATATAGGCATCACATCTGTGACAAGTAGACCGAAACCATTCTGCATCTACTACTATTTCTCCACACATCGACCGTTATCCAGCATGCATCTAGAGTATTAAGTTCATAAGAACAGAGTAACGCCATAAGCAAGATGACATGATGTAGAGGGATAAACTCAAGCAATATGATATAAACCCCATCTTTTTATCCTCTATGGCAACAATACTATACATGCCTTGCTGCCCCTGCTGTCACTGGGAAAGGACACCGCAAGATTGAACCCAAAGCCAAGCACTTCTCCCATTGCAAGAATTATAGATCTAGTAGGCCAAACAAAACCAATAATTCGAAGAGACTTGCAAGGATAAAAAAATCCAATATTGTTCAAAGATTATCTTGATCATAAACCACAATTCGTCGGATCTCGACAAACACACCACAAAAAGATTGCATCGAATAGATCTCCTCGAAGATCGAGGAGAACTTTGTATTGAGATCCAAAGAAAGAGAAGAAGCCATCTAGCTAATAACTATGGACCCGGAGGTCTGTGGTAAACTACTCACAACTCATCGATGAGACTATGGTGTTGAGGTAGAAGCCTTCCGTGATCGATGCCCCCTCCGGCGGAGCTCCAGAACAGGCCCCAAGATGGGATCTCGCGGGAATAGAAGGTTGCGGCGGTGAAATTAGGGTTTTGTCTGTTGCTTTGATGTTTTCAGGGTATGGGAGTATATATAGGTTGAAGAGGCACGTTGGGGGATCAATAGGTGGCCCACGAGGGTGGGGGGCGTGCCTACCCCCCTGGGCGCGCCCCTGCCCTCGTGGCCACCTCCTTCGCTTCCTGGCGTGTACTCCAAGTCTTTCGTGTTAATATTGTTTCAAAAATTACTCTCCCGAAGGTTTCATTCCATTTGGACTTCGTTTGATATTCCTTTTCTGCGAAACACTGAAATAGGCAAAAAACAGCAATTTGCATTGGACCTTCCGTTAGTAGGTTAGTCCAAAAAATAATATAAAAGTGTATAATAAAGCCCATTAAACATCCAAAACAAAATATATAATAGCATGGAACAATCAAACATTATAGATACGTTGGAGACGTATCATCCACCTGTACATCTCGTAGATTGTGTACGCGTCCATGGCCGTGTACTTGACTTGTTGTTCATCTAGTCTCTCATGCCACACACTGTGCCAGGCGTTCTTGTCGTTATTGCTTTCTTCCTTCATCTTCGCGTAGTAGGGGTCGATGATGACCGTGGCGAGGTCAACCAGGGTGTTCAGTTTGTTTTTGTCGCTACCCCAGACGTTGTAGTGGTGCTGGATGTTGACAAGATTCGGGCATTTCAAGTGTGAAACCTTGAGCGCTTTTAGATCTTTGGTGGTGTCCACCGTAGCGAAAGTGTAGTCGGAGCTATTGATAAACCTGGAGAAATGCTCGCAAGGCCTTGTGGCAAGGTGGTAGTGGTAGACGAGGACGTCATGTCGCACGCACTACTGGGCGACGGTAACCTTCTGATCTTGCCCGGCACGACCCATGGTATACTCGAGGTCGAAGCCGACCACTTGGTACTTGTCCTCGGCAAGGAACTGCTCCATAGTTTGGATGGAGCTCTCCACCGAGATAGGAGTGTTCGTGTATACCACCGAGAGGGCCTTCCCCCTCACATGGGTATCCACTACGTGATGCGTGGTGAACTACCCGCCGTTGTCGTCGTCGGCCGCTGGGAGCGCCATTGGAGGCACGGGGAGCGCCATTGGAGCCGCCGGATATCCTCTCTGTATGTGTCCTCGTGGGTGTACTTATTGTGTCGGGTGAGATGAGAGATGAAGGTAAATGGCCGCAGGAATAAAAGGGGGCCGGGCGGCGTGGATTCTCGGCGCGTCCGCATGGCAGATTTTGTAGCGGGTAACTGCATCGTCGCACCGCACTCGGCGCAACCGCTTGCACACGAACGTGTGTGATCGTGCGCCGACCCCAAACACTGGCAGCGCGCGTGGAGGGACGAGGGCAGAGCACCCGGAGGGACGTGAGAGCAGAACGCGCATGGCATAACGCGAGCAAAGCGCGCCGTGGCCGCCTGAACCGCAAGCAACCACACACATAGAGCAGTTGAACAGGCAGGAAATGGTCGCCTACAAGCCGGCCGACAGTTGCGTCGCTGCGTAGAGAGCGGCCCTGTGCTACCACCTCCGTCTAGTCTATATATATTCTCCTTTATATTCTGTGCCATACTTTGCCCTCAAATTTAACCAAAAAAATGTTAATGCATGTTTTAAAAATTATATAATTGGAAACTATGTTCAAATACAAATCCAACTATATATTCTTTGGCGACATGCATTCGTATTTTATTAGTGAAATCATACATATAAAGTAGGATGGTGGTAAAGTAGGTAATTAAATCGCAAACATTTTTTTATTAACCGTATGTGTACGTGGCCTTTCATCCTCCTCTCGCATGTCTTGTCACCCCACTGCCACAGACGGCTTACAGCGCAAGCTTGCGCGGCGCGCGGGGGCGTTCTTTTGGCCGAACGGTGGCACCAATAAATCGTCGGTAAGCCCGTTCCCGGGCAACCTCGCAGGTTCCCGCGCAAGATTCCCGCCCAACTCGGTGAAATCCCCCAAAATCCCAATGCTTACCGGCCTGCTATAAAAACCCTCACGGCCGGCGAGTCCTGCGTTGCATTTCCCCCTCCCTCCCTGTAGCTTATCTCGTCTGCTTCTCCGACAATCGCCAATGGCACCGGTCCGTCGTCGTCGCTCAGCCACTCCGTCGTCATCAGAGGACAACTCCAACTGGGAGGCTACACCGCGGCGGTGGCACAGTCCTCGGCGTAGTGTAGTGCGCGTGGCGTCCCTGTTGGGTGTGCGCGGAACACCACCACACGCTCCGCCGCCGCTGCCCGTCGGCTGCTGTTGCCTGCCACCGTTGCCGCCACACCACCGTCAAAAGCCAAGGCCATCACCCGCTCCTCCGTTGTGGCCTGAAGGCGGGAGGTGGCCGTCGTGGCTGCAACCCCAATGCCGACCACTGTGGCCATCACCCGCTCCGCCACCGCGGCTCGAAGGCGAGAGGTGGTGGTCGTGGCCGCCACCCCGTCGTCGGCCGCAGTGGCCGCCAGCCCACCGTCGACCGCCGGGGTCATCACCCGCTCCGCCACCGCCACTCCAAGGCGGGAGGCGGAGGTGGATGCCCGCACGTGCGTCAGCGACCTTGCGCGCTACATCGAGTTCCTGCAGGAGGAGGAGGAGCGCCTCGTCGAGCACGCAAAAAGCCTTACCGTCGCCTCAGAGGCGAGGAATCAAGAGATCTACAAGGAGAACCACCACTTCGAGAGGGGTCGTCTGGAGCAGCAGAGGGCGTTCGAGGTGAGCGTCGTTGAAGGTGCAACAACGGCGGGAACCGTATTGCGGTTGCCTAGCTCGACGGTAGGCTCCTCCTCCTCCGCCTCTTACCGAGCGTGCTCGGCAGAGGAGAGGCAGCCGGAACTAGTACAAAGCCCCTCCGAAGTAGTAGTAGTAGTAGTAGTAGTAGTAGTATTTAGGGGCAATTTTGTTCAGTTCATCTGCCTATAGATGTGGTGGAACTGTACAACGTACTTAAAATTAGCTAGTATATATAGTTGAACTAGCTATTTTAGTGTGTGGTTGGCAACAATTGGGGAAAAGTTTGGTCGGTTCAGCTATCGAGTTGAACTGTTTGTATAAATTAAGAATGACTGCTTAATCTATGAATGAAATCTATGCTTAATTACTGAATTTTAGTTGCAAAAATTAGATACTGCTAGTGATTTTTAGCTTCATATTTTGACAAATCGCAGTGTTACAAGGATTGACAAATCTTACCAAATTGTTTGTACGTGGTTGCACACTGGTCATCCAAACAACCGTTCGCCTTGAATGGATGCACAAATCCCGCGCTGCTCTCGCTTTGCATACGGGTGTTCTATCTAAAACGTCTGCGATCAAGAGCTGCAGAAATCCTACTCGACACATTTTGTCTTGGCTTCCTCGGAAAGCTGTCGATTTGCATATGGGTGTTCTAACTAAAACGTTTGCGGTGAGTGTTTTATATTTAAAAACCGAATTAAACTACGGCTTGGGTGCCATTAATGGAGAGGATGCCAGCAAGGCGGGCGGCCATGGAAGTCAAAGGGCTCGCTTCCCAGTGAGCCTGCACAGCATACAGATCACACGCTTCCCGGTGAGCCTGCGCATTCGAGGACAGCTTGCACACCTCTCGGTCAGCCTATGCACCGGATGACGCTTGCACGCCTCCCGTTCAGTTAAGGTCAAGCAACTGTCCGCACGGCACCTCCTACTGCCATTAAAACCAAGACACGTGGCATCACGTGAATGGTTAACAGAATGCACACAGTTTGAATTATACAAATGTTTGAGATATAAAAGTGGCAGATTAGATATAAAAGTGGCAGATTAGATTTGATTTATATGCACTGGAGCATGTGCGTGTAGTTCAAATTTGAATTTTGCACATAAATGCATTGAAAACTCAGTTAATGCATAAAAATGTCCAAACGAACCCCGAAAAATCACAAAGATTGACACAACACTCCTGTTGTTCTATGTTGACACGAGAAAAAAATTGAAAGCAATAAGAGGCAATGGATATCGTTTCGTCCCCAAAGGTGGGACGTTCCCTACAGAAACCATCATGCTTGTTGTGAAAAGCTCTGGTTTGTGAGAAGCATATACCCAAACTTGCCCCAAATGGGACACATTTTTACCAAGCCACGTTGATGTCGCTCCATGATAGCATGCCAAGTTTCATGAACTTCAGACGAGTTTTGGATTTACTAGAATTTAAAAACCAGGCATAAATATTTTGCCAGCAATCAACGGTGCCCTGGTGTTTGAAATTCATTCCCATTTCTTGCATGGGACCTAAGCATGCACCCAAGGACACAGTTATGATTTTCAACCAATTTATATGCACTGGAGCATGTGCATGTAGTTCAAATTTGAATTGTGCACATAAATGCATTGAAAACTCAGTTAATGCATAAAAATGTCCAAACGAACCCCGAAAAATCAGAAAGATTGACACAACACTCCTGTTGTTCTATGTTGACACGAGAAATAATTGGAAAGCAATAAGAGGCAATGTATATCATTTCGTCCCCAAAGGTGGGATGTTCCCTACCGAAACCATCATGCTTGTTGTGAGAAGCTCTGGTTTGTGAGAAGCATATACCCAAACCTGCCCCAAATGGACAAAACTTTTACCACGTCATGGTGATGCCGCTCCATGATAGCATGCCAAGTTTCAAGAATTTCAGACGAGTTTTGGATTTACTAGAATTTAAAAACCAAGCATCTCAATGTTTTGCCGGTAATCAACGATGCCTTGGTGTTTGAAATTCATACCCATTTCTTGCTTGGGACCTAAGCATGCACCCAAGGACACAATTTTCATTTTAACCAGTTTATATGCACTGGAGCATGTGCATGTAGTTCAAATTTGAATTATGCACATAAATGCATTGAAAACTCAGTTAATGAATAAAAATGTCCAAACGAACCCCGAAAAATCACAAAGATTGCCACAACACTCCTGTTGTTCTATGTTGAAACGAGAATTTTTTTGGAAGCCATAAGAGGCAATGGATATCGTTTCATCCCCAAAGGTGGGACGTTCCCTACCGAAACCACCATGCTTGTTGTGACAAGCTTTGGTGTGTGAGAAGCATATACCAAAACCTGCCCCAAATGGGACAAAAAATTTACCGCGGCATGTTGATGCCGCACCATGATAGCATGCCAAGTTTCATGAATTTTAGACGAGTTTTGGATTTACTAGAATTTAAAAACTAGGCATCTCAATGTTTTGCCGGCAATCAACAGTGCCCTGGTGTTTGAAATTCATTCCCATTTCTTGCATGGGACCTAAGCATGCACCCAAGGACACAATTTTGTTTTTTCAACCAATTTATATGCATTGGAGCATGTGCATGTAGGTCACATTTGAATTATGCATATAAATGCATTGAAAACTCAGTTAATGCATAAAAATGTCCAAACGAACCCCGAAAAATCACAAAATTGACACAACACTCCTGTTGTTCTATGTTGAAACGAGAATTTTTTTGGAAGCAATAAGATGCAATGGATATCGTTTCGTCCCCAAAGGTGGGACGTTCCCTACCGAAACCACCATGCTTGTTGTGAGAAGCTCTGGTTTGTGAGGAGCATATACCCAAACCTGCCCCAAATGGGACAAATTTTTTACCATGGCATGTTGATGCCGCTCCATGATAGCATGCCAAATTTCATGAATTTAAGACGAGCTTTGAGTTTACTAGAATTAAAAAACCAGGCATCTCAATGTTTTGCCGGTAATCAACAGTGCCCTGGTGTTTGAAATTCATTCCCTTTCTTGCATGGGACCTAAGCATGCACCCAAGGACACAATTTTGATTTTTCAACCAATTTATATGCATTGGAGCATGTGCATGTAGTTCAAATTTGAATTATGCACATAAATGCATTGAAAACTCAATTAATCCATAAAAATGTCCAAACAAACCTCGAAAAATCACAAAAATTGACACAACACTCCTGTTGTTCTATGTTGAAACGAGAATTTTTTTGGAAGCAATAAGAGGCAATGGATATCGTTTCGTCCCCAAAGGTGGGACGTTCCCTACCGAAACCGCCATGCTTGTTGTGAGAAGCTCTGGTTTGTGAGAAGCATATACCCAAACCTGCCCCAAATGGGACAAAAATTTTACCACAGCATGTTGATGCCGCTCCATGATAGCATGCCAAGTTTCATGAATTTCAGACAAGTTTTGGATTTACTAGAATTTAAAAACTAGGTATCTCAATGTTTGCGGCCGAGTGACAGTGGCAGGGTGTTTGACATTCATTCCCATTTCTTGCATGGGACCTAAGAAGGAAACCAAGGACACAAATTTGGAATTTCAACTAATTTATATGCATTAGAGCATGTGCATGTAGTTCAAATTTGAATTATGCAGATGAATGCATAGTAAACTCAGTTAATGTAAAAAAATGTCCAAGCGGACCCCAAAAAATCCAAAAAATTGACACAACACTCTTGTTGTTCTATGTTGACACTAGGAAAAAAAATTGAAATCGAGAAGAGGCAACGGATATCGTTTCGTCCAGAAAGGTGAAACGTTCCCTACTCAAACCATCACACTTGTTGTGAGAAGCTCTGGTTTATGAGAAGCCTATACCCAAACCTGCCCCAAATGGGACATAATTTTTACCACGACATGTTGATGCCGCTCCATGTTAGCGTGCCAAGTTTCATGATTTTCGGACGGATTTTGGATTTACTAGAATTACAAAAGCAAGTACGTCGACATTTGCCGGAGAGCCACGGTGCCGTGGTTTTCGAATTTCATCCACATTTCTTGCATGGGAGATAAGCATAAACCCATGGACACATATATGATTTTACAACCCATGTTCGTGCACCGGAGCATGCGCATGTAGTTTAATTTTGAATTGTGCACCTGAAATGGCTAGAAAACCAATTTAATGTATAAAATGTTCAAACGAACCCTGCATAATTCCAATTCTTTTACGACACACATATAGTTGCATGTTCACTCCAGATAAAAGGTCAACAATTCAAACACCGTCTATTGCCACTGTGACCCCATTATGTAATTCAAATCAAGATGAAAAATCAAGTAGATCACACGCAGTTTATTTTCACCAACCGTGTGAGATGCAGCACAAAATATCCTGGAGCACCGTCGGTGTATAGTATGCCTATGGCTTACGCGAGAAGGTGCGTCGGCTACAGTCCACAGTCGGCGTCTCAAGCACACCAGCTCGCTCCCCAAATATCATTTCACTATTCAACCGTCGCCAGTGAAAGATGGGCATGTGGACCCGCATCGTGAGGGCAACTTCGGTGGCCCACCCCGGCGAGAGCGCGGCCGCAGCCGCCATGCGCGTGCTGACAAGGTTTATGAGCACGACCGCAATCTGGGACCGGGTGACAAAGGCAGCCCAAACGGCTACTATTGCTTCTCTAGTGGCGGCAGCAACATCTGCCTCGGAGATAGCAACTGGCGAGAGCGGCACCACAGTTGTCCGTTCCGCAGCGGCGGCCTTAGAACTGATGGAGGCCGCCCACGACCATGTCGAGGCCGCCCACGCCCAGCTCCTGGCGGTCACCGCACAAATCGAACGAAGCTTCTCCGACAATGGTCGGCAACCCACGGCCGAAGAGCTAGCAATCGCCGAGAGCGTTCGAGAAGCCGTCCGTTCCTCCGCCGCATACCATGCGACGATGGAGCCCATCCAAGCCGAAATTGTGTCCGCCCACGCCCAGCTCGTGGTGGACTTTTCCAAAGAGATGGCGGACGCGGATGGCGAGATGCTTGCCGAGTATGGTGTGATGGATGCCATGGAGCCCCTTCCCCAGGAGACTGCCGGGCACGAGCTGGACATGGAAGCGCGGCGGAGATCGACGAGCACCAGCCATAGTAGTACTCTTTGTTTTGTTTAATTAAGAGCGCCGGACTTTAATTTGTTAGAGTAATGTTTAGGTCAGCTAGCTTTGTTTAATTGCTGAACTTGCTCGATTAAGAAGTGTTGGTGTGCTATAGTCTCCTTTGTGTACCCAAATTATGCAATGATGTGGATGACCATTGTAACCATGGAAATTCGAACCAAAACTTTTGATGTTCAAACTCATCACACACGGGTGAAGCTATATGAATTGTTTGTGATGTTCACATATCGTACACAGTTCTGAATAAGGTACCGTGTTTTATGACACTTTGCGTGCCTGTTTTTTGGCTGAAGCGATTCCAAGTTTCCAGCTTCCGCGGAAATATCTACCTCCCCGCCCCTTCCCACTTACCAAAAGCCACATTTCCCCTATTTTCGCCTTCCTTTCCAAGTTGAAACCTTCACTCCTTGCTTGTAGCGCCGCCTCCTCGTCGGCGACCCTTCTTCACGCTGCTCGGCCTCGTCTATCTAGGCAGGTAATCCACACCCGCCCCCATCCTCCTCCTTCCACATCCCACATGCCTCGACCACCGGCGCGAGCGCAACACCTTCCACCCAAATCACCGACCCCTCCACCAAATAAGTGCCGCTCTAAGCCATGGTGCACGCAGTATAGCCAGGATCTCAAGGAGCATTTGGCAACGGAGAACCAAATCACGGCCGCACACGCGGAGGAGCTCGCGATGACTGCCATTCGTGCCGACCCCGAGATCTTGGAGGTGCACCTTGCCATTTGCTAGCTACGCCGGTTAAGCATGCTCGGCTTACCCGTTGCATGTGCTGCTCCTGCCTTTCCTTCACAAATCCTAGTGAATTGTGCTATCTAATCTTACTACGCAATCTGTTGCTCTAGTGTATATGTTCTATATGTCATGTAGTGTGGTGCTCACTTATTAACTGCTTTGTTAATTAGTTGTCATCTTCAGTTAACTGTTTGGTTCAATTATGCAAATATGATGTTCAATTCTTCAGGCTGCAATTTTGTATTGTCTTCCATGTGAGAAATAAATCAAATTTATCTTTACAAAATACATGAGAAACGAATACAATTGCTATATTTCGAAGTTGTCAAGCAATCTTGGTTCGGTTATACATTGTGCAATGTGGTGCTCAGTTAACGTTTGGTTCATTTGTGTCATGGTGTTTAGTTAACTGTTTGGTTCAATTCTACAATGCGATGTTCAATAGTTGTGGGTGCATTCTGTTATTGTATACCATGTGAGGAATAAATTGAATTTGGCTGTAGTAAATACATGACAAACAAATACAATTGCTACAATTGGCTGTAGTTAACTGTTTGGTTAACTGTCTGATCTTCTATTTGGAGTATGTTATATTGTGCAATGTGGTGCTTAGTTAATGTTTGGTTCATTTGTTGTGGTGTTTAGTTAACTGCTTGGTTCAGTTCTGCAATGCGATGTCCAATTGTCGTGGGTAGAATTTTGTATTGTTGTGCATGTGAGGAATAAATCGAATTTGGCTGCACTTAATACATGAGAAACATATACAAGTGCTATATTTCCTAGTTCTTAATTATGCTTGGTTTGGATAAATGGGTTTTTTCGTGTGACTTAAATTAATCTGATGAATCTGCAATGTGCTTATTTTTCATCAACATATTTTACTGATAGCATGCGAACCCTTACTTAACCTGATGACTAACTACCTTATATGTGTTGCAGGGAAACAATGGGAAGCACCGTGGTTTACAATCGAGGTTAGCACGTGCATGGTCCGTTCTCTAATATTTTGGCTTGGAACCATTCTAATATTTTGGTTTTTAACAATTTGGTCTTGCACATGCAAGTCCTGCTGTCAGAGGTTTTGACCCACTGTTCGACCCTTTTTGCATATGGGGAAATGAGTTGTCCATGAATATCAATCAAATCAAGAAATTCAGAAAGATTGTTAGGATAAAGAAATTAGCGACAAAAAACAACAAGATCTTTATCTGCGCAATGAAGAAGACATCAGTTCACTACAAGATGGTACAAACTATTATACCTTGCCTTTTTTATTCCTTTGCCCCATTTCCAATATAGAGACGATATTTATGCACATCCTTGTTTTCAGGCCTTTCCAAAGTAGTTCACTGATGATTACCTCTCAAACCACCTCTATGGTCAGGAGTCGAGGAAGGTTTTCATACAACACCCACGATTCAATATTGAAGTGTTCCTGAAGAGGACGAAGGACGGACGGTCAATCATCCATAGGCACTGGCCTAAAGTTGCAAAGAGCTTCAACATGAATGAAGGCTCAATATTCGCCTTCCGCTTTAGCATTTCTCTAGATGAGATGCATCTGTCTATATACCGTCTATGATGCTAATTTTGAAAGGTTCTACATGTTGCATGTGGAACCTGGTGCTGGTGCAGTTGTGTAATGGGGTAGCTGAGTGCTGAAGCTATATCATGTTGTACTCTGATGTATTTCAATTATGAAATTATGCTTCCTTAATATGGAAATGAAATATATTGTGTGCTTAATATGAATGTCAATTAGATTAATAAATGGATTATTAATAATATGGCAATTACCCTGCTAATTGGGTTTCGATATTGCAAACGGAAATTGAAAAAATACCGTGGGCGATGACCTCAGACAACGCACACAGTTTCTAGGAATAAACCATGTTGGATCAATAAACAATCACACACGACTTTCTCTCGAAAACTATTTGCGTTAGGCCACCGTGCGTAAATGTTTACCACATAAAAACTGTGTGTGATGAACAGCCGTTGCCACACAGTTTCTTCTATGGACCGTGTGTGATATATTCAATAACGCAAATGATTTAGCGGGAAAAATTGTGTGTGATGTACCTGTGAATGGAAATGTTTTCCTTGGAGCGACTGTGTGGGATGTACATACGAACGGAAACATTTAGCGGGGACTGACTATATGGGATGTACTTGTGACTGGAAACAATTTCGCCGTATAATTGTATTTTTTATCTCTACTGTACGCATTTCCGTATTTGAGCGCTCGCTGGCCGAACACGACCTCATTTTGTCGAGCGTGTGTGCCAGGAGGGCATATCCCCGACGGTTTCTGGGTCGTGCGGGAAGGACCCCCCCTATCGCCCACACTCACTTGGCGACGGTTCCAAATGCCTTCGCGAAAAGGTGTTAAAAACTGTTTGTATAGCACCAACGCGTACCAGTGTGTGCACACTTTTGTTACTTGCTACCTTGCTGTTTTTTATTGTGCACACTACAAAAACTCATATCTACTATCCATATGACACTTGTATCACCATCTCTTCGCCGAACTAGTGCACCTATACAATTTCCCATTGTATTTGGTGTGTTGGGGACACAAGAGACTTTTTATTATATGATTGCAGGGCTGTTTGAGAGAGACCATCTTCATCCTACACTTCCTATGGACTAATAAACCTTAAGTCATCCACTTGAGGGAAAATTGCTACTGTCCTATAAAACTCTGCGCTTGGAGGACCAACACGTGTCTATAATAATAAAGTTGCATAGTAGACATCAAGCTCTTTTCCGGCGCCGTTGCCGGGGAGGTGAGTGCTTGAAGGTATATCTTTAGATCTTGCAATCGAATCTATTAGTTTCTTGTTTTATCACTAGTTTGGTTTTTAAAAGAAAAATAAAATGGAATTGAGGTTACATCATATTATTGATCATCTTTATAATACCTTTCTTGAAAATGATGGATCGGAAAATTGTGCTCAATTGTTATAAGAAGAAGTCAATAAAATGTTTGGCACAAAATATTTGAATGATGAGCATGATTGCAATGTTGTTAGTATGAATTCTTTGAATATCCATGATGCTAATGATATGCTAAGCCATAAGCTTGGGGGTGCTATATTTGATAAATATGATATTTTTAGTCCACCAAGTTTTGATGAGAAAATTTATTATGATGATTGCATGCCTCCTATTTATGATGATTATATTGATAAAGGTGGATTTGGAGAGGTGATGACTTTATTTAGTGATGAATCCACTACTTTGGAGGATGTTTCAATTGACTATGATAACAAAGTTGCTATCTATGATGATTATGGTGATGACATGTATGCTATATTGAATAATGATAACCATGAAACTTGTCATCATGACTTTAATTTTCAATCTCATGATAGTTGTTTTGTTCAGTTTGCTCCCACCACTATTCATGAGAATAAATTTTCTTATGTGGAGAGTAGCAAAATTTCTATGCTTTTGCATCATGAAAATAATGATTTATGTGAGGGATATATTGTCGAATTCATTCATGATGCTACTTAAAATTACTATGAGAGAGGAACATATGCTTGTAGGTATCTCAATAATATCAAATTTCCCCCCTATGTGTTGAAAGTCTTGAAGTTTTGCTTGTTTTGCCTTCCTATGCTATTTGATTCTTGCTCCCAATAGTTTTTTGCTCACAAAATCCCTACGCACAGGAAGTGGGTTGGACTTAAATGAGCTAGTCATATTCTTCATGATGCTCTCTTTGTGTTTCAATCTTTACCTTGTATGTGAGCATCATTGGAATCATCATGCCTAGCTAAAAGGCATTAAAGAAAAGCGCTTGTTGGGAGACAACCCAACACTTATACCTACTGTTTTAGTCGTAGTTATTTTTCTTCCGTAAAACAGCTTAGGCCCTAATTTTTTAAATAGCCATAACTTTTTACTCGTTCATCCAAATTAGATGAAACCAACGCCTAGATTTTCTTCTTGATCTCACCTATCCAGTGAATCTATAAAATAAACTTTTTTCAACTTTCAAATTTCGAAATCTGTTCAAATTCATATTCAAACTTCTTTTGATCATATCTTTTTAACCGTAACTCCGTTTCCGATAAATCCAATTGCGTCGGATTCGTATTGAGGTAATCTTTCCGTTCGCACAATTAGTGTCATCTTTCCAGCATATAATTTTGATCTTTTCAAATTTGAACTCGAAGCTTCACTTGACCATATCTTGTAAACTATAGCGCCTTTTCAATTGATTCTTTTTTTTTCAAATTGAATCCCTAGGCGTAATCTAACATCTTGAGCCATCATGAAATTTTTTCCCGCCGAAATTAGGATTTGATCTTGCAAAATAATTTGATTTGGTTCTTTTGGAGTTTTCACAATCTTCCTTTGCATTTTCTTTTGGGTCTTTGAGTGATTGCTTATGTGTGGATAAAATTGTTTGCTTACAATAGATTGATCGGAGTGTGACGAGTAGAACTATCAGGAATTATGAGTGCGAAGAATCTTCATCAACAATACAAGGCAAGTTCACACTTTGATCATACTTTCCAATACCCAGTTTTTATTCCATTAGTTCTATCCTCAAAGATTGCATGAGTAGGACTTGATCACATATGGTATTGCTTAGTAGTTCATGAGGTAAGAACCCAATGACTTGAGATCAACCCAATGGAATATAGGCTTTGCTACTTATTGCTTAGCCATGCTCGTAGACGTGGATTGGTATGTGAGATTCATGAAAGTTATGAGTGTAATAATAATTAAGGGAAAGTTTAAGGTGGCAACATTAACACACATCTGGGTGGAATGGTTGGGGCATCCTGGAGCACCCAGTGGTTTCACCGGGCACCTGGAGGGTCCAGTGTTGTCCTAGCGGATCCCGGAGGACCCGTGTGATCACCCTATTGGAATGCCACCCAGGATCAAAGGGATCATATGATATTTTCATGCCTAGAAATTTCCATGTGCAGCCACAAGCCATTATAGGATCTGGCATAGTTGAGTATGTTGTGTGAGCTCTTTCAGTGGTGGACTAGCAGATGTAGGGGGGATGTAGGTGTGCGGGTCCATCCGGGGTAAAGAGTAAATGCTTCTGAAAGAATGTGTCTCGGTCATCCGTTTCTCAAACACCATGCAATGCGAGAAATTAAACAGAGGCGATTGAGTCTTGTGGGGAAAGTGCACAAACCTCTGCAGAGTGTACAAACTGATCATGATTAGACGTGTCCACGGTTATGGACAACTATGAGTATCTAGAAATGGATTATTTTATGGATCTCAAGACTCTATTTAATTAACTTGTTGGGATTATTAATGGATGTGGTAAACTTTGGGAATTAAGATGGAGGACCCATTCTCAACTTTGCTTAACTCAACTTAGTAGTAAATAGAAATTTATTCCTTTATTGTAGGGAAAAAACAACTTTATGCAAAATTAACCTTACAGCCTGCACCGGCCAAATATGCATGTAGTGATAGATATTGTTCATCATTATTCCATGGTGTGGATTTGCTAGTACATTCAATGTTTTGACCTACATGGCTGCAACGTCTCATGTTGCAGGAATTATCCGACGAGTAAGTGATACGTTAGGGTTGCGATTGTCTACACTCAACTTTGTCGTTGGTATTGATGGCACTCCGCAACCTTGCTGTTACTTCCGTGTAACATCCCAAATTTTCAATTTGGAATGTTTTACAAAATTAGCTAAGCATCTATGCATTTTGTTTGAATTGAGTGACATTTGGAAAATTCAGAGACAACAGAGTTTTAATTGAATTTGAATTCAAATTGGCATTTGAAATCTCTTTCAAAAATCCCTAACAAATACTTGTGCAAAAGTATGAGAGGAGCTAACATGACACTCCAAAAATGTCAGAAAAAACAATGCCAAAAATTTTGAGTTCAAATTTGAGTTTTATTTGGAATTTTCAAAAATACGTTTTTATTAAAGTTTGGATTTTGCCTCTAAAAAATAGTCCACTATTTAGAATTTATTTTTCCGAGAATTTTAATATATAATCCTCCTATATTTCCTTTTCATTTACTTTCTAAAATAACTTCTTCGCGGGTTATAAAATAAAGGAAATGAAAATTGTTTTTGGGCCAGATCCGGCCCGATCGCCCGGATCATCTCCTTCCTCACGAACGTGATTTCCTTCCCGAGCACAGCCGCACCGGCCATCATCGGAGATCGCGGGATTCGCGAAATCCCTTACCCTCTCCTCCAAACCGACCTCTCCCTCCTATAAATAGCCACCTTCGGCATCCATCCCTGCCACTAGAGCCGCCTCTCCTCGCCCCACGCTACCGCGCCACCTAGACGGAGTTCATCGGACCACCGCCGCCACCTCTGGCCATCCCCGCCACCCACCTACTCCACCACTCACTCCGCATCACTCCGTCGCCCCTGATCGTCCCTTCCCCGACGCCGGAGGGCCACCGGAGGACGTCGCCGGAGTTCCACCAGAACCCCATCAGCGAACTGCTACAGTAAATCCCCACCTACTGTTCATTTTTTCCGTCTTCGTTCTGTTTTTAAAACAGAATAGTTTCAATCTTCTAAAATTCATAGTTAATTATGTACGAGGTATTTTTGAGTGATTCCAACTGCGTTGGATCGCAAATTTTATGAAGTTTCTGTTAGTCCAATTAGAATTCATATTTGAGTAGTTTAAATCTGACTTTGTTTGAATTTACTCAAATCACTAGATTTAAGATATTTTGATTTAGGAATATTATTTTCGACCGATTCTTTTTGCTACTGGTTACTTATTAGACTAGCTACCCAGTAGTGTTTAGTTTGCCTGTTAGTGATTTATTTAAATTAGCTTTTTATTGTAAACAATACTATTTAGTCTATTTTTAGTCCTATTTGTAATTTAATTATTATTATTAGTTTCTTTTGTTAGTTTTCGCAAGGGTAACATATATTCTGTTGTTTAATAGTAGTTATTTTTTGGATTTATTAGACTTAGTATTCTTGAGGTTCTAGGTGTTGTAAGATGCATGATTTATTTGCTAGCAATAGAAAAAATCTGTAACGACCACGATCCGAATGGATCGGAGTCTCTGTGTTCTGTGTCATCCCAGGATCGGTAATGCTGACACACACAATAATTGAAGGATTTATAATAGAGTGGCAATCACACACTTATTACATCGAATGTCTCCAATGAGAACTTATTACAAAAATCTATGGCTTAAGGCCATCTAACAAAATAACAGCGGAAGGCTTGGAAGATAAGTGAGTCCATCAACTCCAACGGCATAGCTGAGTGCATGACAAACGACCTAGCACGTCTTATTCCTCGTCTGAAAAGTCTGCAACGTAATATGTTGCCGCCCGAAAACGGGTCAGCACATGGAATATGCTGGCAAGATAACACAGAGGATGCAAGTAACATAATAAAGGCTATACTATATGCATATTCGGCTGGTGGAGGTTCTAAGGTTAAAGTTTTTGCGTAAAGCCATTTTTTTCCTACAAGAAAGGAATAAATTTTATTTTTAACTATCATGGTAGTTGAAACATCATTGAGAAGGTACCTCCAACTCAATCCCAAATTAAATTTATCATTAACCCAACAAATTAAATTATAGAGTGATGAGATCAACCAATAATTCAAGTACCAGATACTCAAGATGTCCATAACCGGGGACACGACTAATCATGATCAGTTTGTACACTCTGCAGAGGTTTGTGCACTTTTCCCACAAGACTCGATTGCCTCCGTTTGGTTTCTTGCACTGCATGGTGTTTGAGAAACGGATGACCGAGACACAGTCTTTCCGAAGAGGTCCCCTTAACCAGATAGATAGGCCGGTACACCTACAATCCCTCTACATCTGCTAGCCCATCATGGAAAGGTTTCCCACAACTTACTCAACTATGCCAGAGCCCATATTGGGATGTGGCTGCACACGGAAGTTTCTAGCATGAATAGTTTTATGATCCCTTTGAGCCTGGGTGGCATTCCATAGGAAAAATCACACGGAACCCCGGGATTTCCTAGGACAACACTGGATTCTCCAGGTGCCCTGCAACCAATCCACCCAGGTGTGTATTCAGGTAGCCACCTTAAGTTGAACCCTTAGTTAACAACTCACATTTGTCATGGATTTCACTCAAACCCAAACCACGTCTACGAGCATAGCATAGCAACCAAAGAAAATGTAGAAGTAACTCCCAAGGGTTTGAAAATAATGCAGGTTATAGGTTCTACCACAATCTATTTCCCAGTCCCACAAGTTAAGAGATCCTACTCATGCAATGTGTGAGGGTTTGATCTAATGCATAAAAACTAGGTAATAAAAGGTATGATCAAAGTGTTACTTGCCTTGCTAGCCATTGCTAGGCTTCTCGCCCCTCGTTGGTTACCCCAAGTGGAAGGTGTGAGATGTAGTGTTGCGGAAGTTTTTCCCTTGGCAAAGATACCAAGGATCGAATCCCTAGAGACTCCTAGGTTCAACAAGAAGGTGTCAACTGCTACGGCGCCATATATTAGCAATCAACGTGGACCTGCACACAGATACAAATAACTTTGCTCCCAACGAGTACAGAGAGGTTGTCAATCCCTCCGGCCTTGTAGTTCACAAAGGATTAAACACAAGTGATAGTAGTGATAGATATAATTGCAATAGTAAATAAAAGCGAAAAGTAAATAGCGGATGTGATCAATGATGGTAATATGGACCGGAGTCTCATGATGTTCACTAGTGATGTCTCTCTCCCAAAAGACGATAAAACAGCTATGTGAGGTAAACGAATTACAGCTGGGCAATTGACAGGACCATGTGCGCAAACCAATGCTGACTACATTGCAAGAAAGGTTGAGGTTCAAAGCATGGGCGGTACGCCAAAGTAAGTAGACCGAAATCCATCAATATCTACTACTAATCATCCACCTTGAGATATCTATCCAGAACATCTCGCTGGTATTAAGTTACGAGCCCCACCCATAGTGTAAACTCAAAGCAACAGACAACTGCATTAAAAGAACTTTGCGTAAAGTAAACAATCCTTGCACCCGCGGGCACAAGCACCGTTGTTTTCCCCCTTGTGGCAACAGCACATCCCCTAGACTCATGTTTCTGTCACTCAAGCTAGTCATCGAGGGGCATGAACCCACAATCAAGCATAACGTTCCCTCTTGGAGGCACTACCTACTACTTGGCCAAAGCAATAAATAACAACGGAGAACATGCAAGAATTACTTACGAACATAAATATAAAAGAGGTGAATCAAATATATTACTCAAACACAATCTGAACATAATCTCATAATCCATCGGATCCCAGCAAACTCATCATAGCAACAGCATAAGGATTACATATGTGCCTCGATCATGTAGGGCAGCTCACGAGGACTAATTAGTGAAGCACAAGAACGGGAGGAGAACATCACATAGCTACTGATCATGGACCCATGGTCCAAGGGAGACTACTCACAACTCATCCGGGAGGCGTCCATGGTGGTGGAGAAGCTCCCGGTGGTGATCCTCCCCTCCGGCAGGGTGCCGGGAAGAGTTCTCCTGGTGCTCCCGATCTTGGAAGCGGCGGCGGCGGCGGAACAGAGATGAGATCGCGAAAAAGAGTTCCCGTCTCGAGGGTTTCGGGAGACGCTTTAAATATATGCCAAAGGGGGGCGTCAGACGAGGCTCGGGGGGCCCAGGCGCCCCCCCCCCCCCGGCGCGGCCCAGGGGGGGGCGCGCCACCAGGGCGCCTGGGGCCCTGGTGGTCCCCCTCTGGCTGTGCTTCGGGTGCCTGGTAGTGATGGGCCTCGAACCCCTCGTTGGTTACCCCAAGTGGAAGGTGTAAGATGCAGTAAGTAGAAGTGTTTTCCCCTAGCAAAGATGCCAAGGATTGAATCCCCAGAGACTCCTAGGTTCAACAGGTAGGTGTCAACTGCTAACGGCGCAATTAGCAATCAACGTGGACCTGCACACAGATACAAATAACTTTGCTCCCAACGAGTACAGAGAGGTTGTCAATCTCTCCGGCCTTGTAGTTCACAAAGGGTTAAAAGCAATATGATAGTAGTGATAGATAGTGTTTTGCAATAGTAAGTAAATAGCGGAAAAGTAAATAGTGTATGTGATCAATGATGGTAATATGGACCGGAGTCTCATGATGTTCACTAGTGATGTCTCTCTCCCAAAAGACGATAAAACAGCTATGTGAGGTAAACAAATTACAGCTGGGCAATTGACAGGACCACGAACGCAAACCAATGCTGACTACATTGCAAGAAAGGTTGAGGTTCAAAGCATGGGCGGTACACCAAAGTAAGTAGACCAAAATCCATCAATATCTACTACTAATCATCCACCTTGAGATATCTATCCAGAACATCTCGCTGGTATTAAGTTGCGAGTCCCACCCATAGTGTAAACTCAATGCAACAGACAACTGCATTAAAAGAACTTTGCGTAAAGTAAACAATCCTTGCACCCGCGGGCACAAGCACCGTTGTTTTCCCCCTTGTGGCAACAGCACATCCCCTAGACTCATGTTTCTGTCACTCAAACTAGTCATCGAGGGGCATGAACCCACAATCAAGCATAACGTTCCCTCTTGGAGTCACTACCTATTACTTGGCCAAAGCAATAAATAACAACGGAGAACATGCAAGAATTACTTACAAACATAAATATAAAAGAGGTAGATCAAATATATTACTCAAGCACAATCTGAACATAATCTCATAATCCATCGGATCCCAGCAAACTCATCATAGCAACATCATAAGGATTACATATGTGCCTCGATCATGTAGGGCAGCTCACGAGGGCTAATTAGTGAAGCACAAGAACGGGAGGAGAACATCACATAGCTACTGGTCATGGACTCATGGTCCAAGGGAGACTACTCACAACTCATCCGGGAGGCGTCCATGGTGGTGGAGAGGCTCCCGGTGGTGATCCTCCCCTCCGGCAGGGTGCCGGGAAGAGTTCTCCTGGTGCTCCCGATCTTGGAAGCGGCGGCGGTGGCGGAACAGAGATGAGATCGCGAAAAGAGTTCCTCCCTCGAGGGTTTCGGGAGATGCTTTAAATATATGCCAAAGGGGGGCATCGGAGGAGCCTCGGGGGGCCCAGGCGCTCCCCCGGCGCGGCCCAGGGGGGGGCACCGCCAGGGCGCCTGGAGCCCTGGTGCCCCCCCCGGCTGTCCTTCGGGTGCACGGTAGTTTCTGGAACGCTGATTTTTTATATATTTTTTCTGGAGTTTTCCTAGCAGTTCTCGTAATGTGAAAACCTGAAATACAAAAACAGCCGAAAACAGAAACTGGCACTGGGGTGCACTGAGTTAATAGGTTAGTCCAAATATGATCAAAAGTGTATGGAAGTGTATAAATATCATAGCAATATCACCCAAAAGAGGCATTGAGCAAGCAGAAATTATAGATACGTTTTGGACGTATCAACATCCCCAAGCTTAATTCCTGCTCGTCCTTGAGTAGGTAAATGATAACAAGAATAATTTCTGTGGTGACATGCTATTAACCATATAGGACTTTTTCATAGTCATATGACAAAAGCTTACTGAGACAATGGATCTATAGTAATTAAGTTGCCTCATGAGAAAATCACAAAGGACTGAAAGTTTTACAATATGATACTGAAACATCAAATAGATTTGCAATGAACATGATGTGCAAATATGATAAAGTGATATCTAGCTTGCCCCCTTTAGTGAAGCAAAACATAAATGCAGGGGCACCTCCAAGGTTTAAGTGATGACTAGATACAATGATTTCAGAATAAACGATATCACAATCATGCAAAAGACAATGCTACTTTGGGACAATGCACATTACACTCAGAATGACAATCATGCTCTCAGTAGTTGGTGCTTTTAAAAGAAGGTGGAGACTCTCGAACCGTGGCTTTTGTTGGCAAGGTTGAAAACCCGTAGTCGGAAACAAAGACAAAACATGTACCAGAGCTCTTGGCTTTAAAACAGAGGTAATAATTTATTTTAGATCATGCATGTTTCGTCAACGAATGCTAGCAGACAACTCAATCACTTTTCGAGATGGACAAGTTTCGAGGAACGGCTCCCGAATGAGGACGATCACATACTCTTAATCTTCTTTGTTTATCACTGCCAAAGTTTTCTGATTTCTCATGAACAAAGCGTGAAGGAGGGATTGTTTGTTATATTATCTTTTTGAGCCGGGCGCACTCAATGCCAGTTCCTTCTCGTATTATGGGTTTGCACATTATACATGCAATCCCGGGGTGAAGCTTGTCCAACTTAAAAAAGTCATGAATTAACCACTACTTCCTCATGAACTTACAACAGAGGCACAAAATAAGAATGCTTTTACTTTGAATAATTTCGAGATGGCACATGCAAGTCTCCGTTAGGAATGGCAGGTAAATACCATGTAGGAAGGTATGGTGGACTCATATGGCATAACTAGATTAAAGGATGTGGATGCACAAGCAGTCAGTCCGCTTAGTACAGGCGAAGGTTAGCAAAAGACTGGGAGCGACCAACTAAGAGAGCAATGACGGTCATAATCATGCAGAGCGACAAAGCAACATTGAATCAGGCATGGTAGTTATATCGCTACTCAGAAACAAAAGATCATCAAGGCTTGACAGACTTTCTTTACAGTCTTAAATATGCGTGAGCATACGCCAAGTCAATCAAAATAAATTCTCGAAGGAAGATATTACTAAACCATACCACATCATAGGCAAACAAATCATGTTGGTATTCCAATAACACATTGGGAACCCTCCAGCTATTTGAGACTAACCATAAGAAAACATGAACTACTAAGCGCCATCATGCTCGTAGCATCTTTATCATAGACATATCAACCAATGCAACGGAAGCAAACTCTCTTAATAAGGTGAGCATGGTAATTAAAGAGAGTTCAAGCAACCAACTAAACAAAAGCTCTTGAAAAGATAAGCATGAAAGCTAAGAGCTGAACATGATAGTAGCTATTAAAAGACAAAGAACACACACAGCAAGGATAGACATGAAAATTCTATGTTATGTTCTAGGTAGAAGTGGAGCGTGTTTCTCTCCCACATAAAGAAAGCTGAGTTCCGACTCGTTATGAAAAACTAAAGAAAACTAAAAGCAAGACGCTCCAAGCATAGCACATAACACATGAAGTGATTAAAATATAGTGGAACGAAAGACGAACTGATAATGTTGATGGAGAAGGGGATGCACGGGGGCATCCCCAAACTTAGACGCTTGAGTCTCCTTGAATATTTCTTGGGGGTGCATGGGGGCATCCCCAAGCTTGAGCGCTTGACACTCCTGAATCTTTTTATCATCTTCCCTCGCACACTTGAAAACTCCCTTCATACATAACTCATCATAATCTGATTAGCGAGGTTAGTACCCATAATAAAATAATTGTACCTTTCTGGAAATAAAGATATTCTTGAAGGTCTACTGTTTCTCAAGATTTCCAAAAGGTTTTTGCAAAGAAAAATCAAGCTCTTGGTTTGCAAAATGAAGGAAAAGCAAAACAGGACAGAATCTGTGAGAAACAGAACAACAGGTAGTAATTGATTTGTTCGGGGAACTTCTGCAACTCTAATAAAAAAACTCAGAACATATGCACGAAAGAAAATTATATAGAGCACGCTGTCGAAAAAATTCAGACCAAAAAGATGATCTGGTGATTTTATACGTATTTTTCTATCCAAGGACATAATATGTTTCCTGGACAACACCTCACAACTTTTGAACTTTCTAGCAATCAGAGGCTACACTTGGCACAAAATTGAAAAGCAAAGATACAATGATGATGCTACTGTAGTAACAACATCAAGACACAACAAAAGCAAAATAAATTTATTCATGTGGGCTGCCTCCCAAAAGCGCTTTCTTTTATGCCTTTAAGCTAGGCATAATGCATATAGATCAAGTTTTATCAAGAGTAAAAGAATAGCTAGCCCGTACAACGGACTCAAAAGGTAACTTGATCTTCTTTCGAGGGAAGTGTTCCATCCCTTTCTTGAGAGGAAACTGAAATTTTATATTCCCCTCTTTCATGTCAATGATAGCACCAACGGTGCGTAAAAAGGGACGTCCCAAAATAATTGGACAAGAAGGATCACATTCAATATCCATAATAGTAAAATCAACGGGAACATAATTATCATTGACAACGATAAGAACATCGTCGATCCTCCCCAAAGGTTTCTTTATGGAAGAATCAACGAGACAAACACCAAAAGAACAAGAATCATAAGGTTTCAATTTAAGCATATCATATATTCTTTTGGGCATAACAGAGGTATTAGCTCCAACATCACATAATGCATAGCAAGAGAAGTCATTCAATTTAATTTTTATCATAGGATCCCAACCATCTTCTAGCTTTCTAGGTATGGAGGCTTCTACTCTAAGTTTCTCCTCCCTAGCTTTGATGAGAGCATTAGTGATATGCTCTGTGAAGGCAAGGTTAAGCGTGCTAGTGCGGGAGTCCGTAGACATATTGTGAAGGAAATCAATAACTTCGGTAAGAGTGCAATTATCAAAATCAAGGTCACTAGCATCAAGTAAAGTGGTAGTGGTGTCCTTTAGGTTCACATGTTTGGTAGTTTCTATAGTCATAGCATCACCATCAATAGGTCCAATGGGACCAGGAGTACATTGGGTGCTAAGAGTTTGGATATCCTCAACAACTTGGATAGTAGCAACAGTGTGGTGGGTAGGAAGGCTCTTAATTCTATCCTCTTCCTCCCTTTCTCTAGCCCATCTTTCTTTAAGTTTAGCCATCATCCTAATATTTTCATTAATTTGCACTTGAGTAGCATTAATAGGAGTGACCTTCCTCTCCTCAAGAGGAGAAGTTTTAATTTTAAGCAATTCTATCTCATTGGCTAAATGGTCTACCTTCAAAGAGAGATCATCTAGTTTATGTAGTTTTTCTTCTACACTCTTATTAAAGGCTTTTTGGGTAGTGATGAAATCTTTAAGCATAGTCTCTAGTTCGGTAGTGGAGTTCTTGGTACTAGGATAAGCATTGTTGTTCCCATAAGAATTAGAGGGGGACGGTCTAGGATTGCTACCAAAATTACTCCTATAAGCATTGTTATTAAAATTGTTTCTAGAGATAAAGTTCACATCTACTTGTTCTTGAGCAATCAAAGAATTTAAAGGAACATCACGAGGATCAACAGAGGATTGCTTCGAAAGTAGAGACATGATCAAGTCAACTTTTTCATTAAGGGAGGAAATTTCCTCGACAGAGTTTACCTTCCTACCTGTTGGAGCGCGTTCGGTGTGCCATTGGGAATAGTTGGTCATCATCTCATCGAGAAGCTTCGTGGCAGCACCAAGTGTAGTTGACATAAAGGTTCCTCCCGCGGCCGAATCTAACAAGTTCCGCGAGGTAAAGTTCATGCCCGCATAAAAAGTTTGGATAACCATCCAAGTAGTCAAACCATGAGTAGGGCAGTTCTTGATAAGAGATTTCATACGTTCCCAAGCTTGGGCAACGTGTTCATTATCCAATTGTTTAAAATTCATTATGTTACTTCTCAGTTGGATAATTTTAGCAGGTGGATAGTATTTTCCAATAAAAGCATCTTTGCACTTGTCCCATGAATCTATGCTATTTCTAGGCAAAGACTGAAACCAAATTTTAGCTCCTCCTCTCAAGGAGAAAGGAAAAAGCTTAAGCTTAACAATATTACCATCTATTTCTCGGTACTTTTGCATATCACAAAGTTCAACAAAGTTGTTCAAGTGTAAAGCAGCATCATCTCCAGCACCGGAGAATTTATCTTTCATAACTAGATTCAGTAAAGCAGGTTTAATTTCATATGAAGGTGCTGAAGTGGCAGGTGTAGTGATAGGTGTGCTGATAAAGTCATCGTTGTTGTGACTAGTGAAGTCACACAACTTGGTGTTCTCGGTGGAACCCATAGTAGCAAGCAAGCAAGATAACTATTTTTGTGATTTTCAATAAAAGATACTAAAGCAGAAACTGAAAGGTAAACTAACAAGACTAAAAGCAAAGGTAAAAGATAGCATGCAACTCCTCTATCTTGAAGAGTGGAGTCCCCGGCAACGGCGCCAGAAAAACTCTTGCTAGGCTTCTCGCCCCTCGTTGGTTACCCCAAGTGGAAGGTGTGAGATGTAGTGTTGCAGAAGTATCTCCCTTGGCAAAGATACCAAGGATCGAATCCCCAGAGACTCCTAGGTTCAACAAGAAGGTGTCAACTGCTACGGCGCCATATATTAGCAATCAACGTGGACCTGCACACAGATACAAATAACTTTGCTCCCAACGAGTACAGAGAGGTTGTCAATCCCTCCGGCCTTGTAGTTCACAAAGGATTAAACGCAAGTGATAGTAGTGATAGATATAATTGCAATAGTAAATAAAAGCGAAAAGTAAATAGCGGATGTGATCAATGATGGTAATATGGACCGGAGTCTCATGATGTTCACTAGTGATGTCTCTCTCCCCAAAGACGATAAAACAGCTATGTGAGGTAAACAAATTACAGCTGGGCAATTGACAGGACCATGTGCGCAAACCAATGCTGACTACATTGCAAGAAAGGTTGAGGTTCAAAGCATGGGCAGTACGCCAAAGTAAGTAGACCGAAATCCATCAATATCTACTACTAATCATCCACCTTGAGATATCTATCCAGAACATCTCGCTGGTATTAAGTTGCGAGTCCCACCCATAGTGTAAACTCAATGCAACAGACAACTGCATTAAAAGAACTTTGTGTAAAGTAAACAATCCTTGCACCCGCGGGCACAAGCACCGTTGTTTACCCCCTTGTGGCAACAGCACATCCCCTAGACTCATGTTTCTGTCACTCAAACTAGTCATCGAGGGGCATGAACCCATAATCAAGCATAACGTTCCCTCTTGGAGTCACTACCTATTACTTGGCCAAAGCAATAAATAACAACGGAGAACATGCAAGAATTAATTACGAACATAAATATAAAAGAGGTAGATCAAATATATTACTCAAGCACAATCTGAACATAATCTCATAATCCATCGGATCCCAGCAAACTCATCATAGCAACAGCATAAGGATTACATATGTGCCTCGATCATGTAGGGCAGCTCACGAGGGCTAATTAGTGAAGCACAAGAACGGGAGGAGAACATCACATAGCTACTGGTCATGGACTCATAGTCCAAGGGAGACTACTCACAACTCATCCGGGAGGCGTCCATGGTGGTGGAGAGGCTCCCGGTGGTGATCCTCCCCTCCGGCAGGGTGCCGGGACGAGTTCTCCTGGTGCTCCCGATCTTGGAAGCGGCGGCGGCGGCGGAACAGAGATGAGATCGCGAAAAGAGTTCCTCCCTCGAGGGTTTCGGGAGACGCTTTAAATATATGCCAAAGGGGGGCATCGGAGGAGCCTCGAGGGGCCCAGGCGCCCCCCCGGCGCGGCCCAGGGGGGGCGCGCCGCCAGGGCGCCTGGAGCCCTGGTGCCCCCCCCCCGGCTGTCCTTCGGGCGCACGGTAGTTTCTGGAACGCTGATTTTTATATAATTTTTCTGGATTTTTCCTGGCAGTTCTCGTAATGTGAAAACCTGAAATACAAAAACAGCCGAAAATAGAAACTGGCACTAGGGTGCACTGAGTTAATAGGTTAGTCCAAATATGATCAAAAGTGTATGGAAGTGTATAAATATCATAGCAATATCACCCAAAAGAGGCATGTAGCAAGCAGAAATTATAGATACGTTTTGGACGTATCAGCGATTCGCAAAACCTAGAGACTCGTAGTAGCACGCTTCACAGTCTGGGTATTCTATCGCAAGCAAACAATAGCATACATAAGAAAACAAGCAAATATGCACACACAAAACTCCAAAAGATAAGATCTAACTAGAAGGTTCAACTTAAGAACTCCGGTTTGCAAAAAGAATCAAATCGAAAGAAGCAACGAAACTCAAACTACGAAAGAAACGAGCTCCGGTTACTAATTGATCTAAAGCCAAATTTTATAGTAGCCAAAACTTTGTTCAAGTTGGTTAATCGGAAAGAGGGCGTCGAGGCGAAGATCTGGGATTTTGAATCACCTGATTCCGACTCTCGAGCGAAAAGAAAAAACAAAAAACAAGATCAAGGCAGAAATCGCGATCGAAATAATCGCGGATAAAAACCCCGAAAAAGAAAAACTGACGGACAGGCTAACGAACGAACGTTCGCTGTCTGTGGCTAACGGACGAACAACGTTCATTAAAACGAACGTACGGACGAACGTACGGAGAAAAATCGATCTAAATCTAAAAAAACGGATCTAGGGTTTTTCTAGAAAAAACCGATCAGTTCTTTAGGAAAAACCAACGGCGGCAGCGGCATCTACCTCGGAGGAGACGAACTCCGGCGGGCGGCGGCGGCGGCGTGTGGCGGCGGCAGTGTGCGGCGGCGGCGCGGCGGCGAGGGGTTTCGGGGCGGCGGGCCGGGGGTGCTAGGGTTTCGGCAGCGGCGGGCTGGCGACTAGCGGGCCGGGGGCGCTGCTTATAAAGGCCAGAGTCCTGGCCACTTACGGCCCGGAGTTGGTTCGTCCTCTTTTTTTTGAAAAGTCCTGACGTAGCAAAACTAACGAAAGAAATACTAAACGGACTCCAAAAATCCCGAAATTAATTTTTACCGTCCTCTAATAATATTTAGGACAAAGTGAACATTTTTTCCGGACCTAAATGCCATTTTGAAAACGCGCATTTTTCCTATGCAAATAAAATTGCAAATAAATCCAGAAAAAAATACCAAAAGTGATTTTAACCTTTTTCCTCCAATATTTCTGTTATTTTGGAGAAGTCATATTATCTCCGCTCACATATTGTATTTAGAAATATTTTTAGGAGAGAAAAATAATTAAAACCAACTCTGTCCTCATACCGGTATTCGAGTGAACTCAAATACAAAACCGGTAAAATTCCCAACTCTCTCCGTAGGTCCTTGAGTTGCTTAGAATTTCGAGGATCGCCACAAAAAAAAAATGAAAATAAACATGCAATGCAATATGATCTATGTATAACATTCTAAATTGAAAATTTGGGATGTTACAAAGTCGTAATTTATCGTTTAGCTAGAATTTTATTTTAGGAAAAATACTTTCTGTTATTTAGTGAATATTTATTATTACTCTCTGTTAACTTATTGTTTTAGGTGTTTTACTTGATGTTAGTAGAGTTGATTGTGATGTAGGTTAGTGTTATGCTTTGTCTTGTGTGATTCAGAGTTTCTATTGGATTTTACCGTTGATTTCATCGTGAGTGCCTTGATTTTTTTGAAATATAACCTTGCTGTTATGTTAAGTTTGTGAATGTGTTTCTTATGTTGCGCAAATTGTTTGCTTCGAATAGAATTCCCGGAGTGCGAAGCTTGTTACTACGAGTCGCTAGCTTTCGAAGATCGTCAGCAAACCAAGTCTTAATCATGAATTTTAATACCCATGTTTTTATTGCATTTAGTAGTATTCCTCCCCACCATGCATGAAGTAGGAAAATTTGAAGTTATGTTCTTGAGTAGTATCATGTGGTAGGATGAACCCTTTCCCCTATGTTACCATTGCCAGGGACGTTGTAGTTTATTATGCTATGCTCGTAGACGGGGTTGGTTGAGTGATACATATGAGAGATGTTAGAGTCAAGATGATGACAACCCCATGACTTCAAATTGCTCAAGATGGACATCAAATTCACTACTGGGTGGAGGACGGTTGACGGACACCCTGGAGGAACCATCGGATGGCCGAGATGCATGGAGAAGCGCCATGACATCTTGCGGAAAGCTTCACCCAGCCATGAAGAGACGGATGGACACCCCTTGACCGGAAGCTTACCTGTGCAGACGCAAGCAAATATGGGCTCTGGCTGGGTTGACCCTAGGCGTGACTCTGGACGGACGGTGCTACGAGATGTAGAAGAACGGTATGATTGGTTGGGCACCGACAGTGGACCAGAGGAACTCTATGGAAGACCATGTTTCGTTCTGTCCATCTTCAAACACCAGGAAGTGCGAGGACATAAAAGGAGGGAATGATTCTTGCGGGTAAAGTGCACAAGACTCTGGAGAGTGAAATCTAATCAATTAGCCGTGTGCCCGGTTACGGACAATTTCAGCCTGTGGAATTGGAGTTATTCGAAAATCTCAACATCGAACATAATTAATTAATTATTGGGTTATTAGTAATTTTGGGATTTGAGACACTGGTTGGCGAAACTATCTCATTAACATCCAATATTTTATAGTAATTACATTTCAAGTCCTTTTGTTGTAGGAAAAAATGGCTTTTTCGCAAAAACTTAAACATAGAGCCCCAAAGCCGAATTGCATATAGTGTTAGTAATTATTTGTTGTTCTCTCATGATGACTTGCCGGCATATTCAAAATGCTGACCTACACGACTGCAACGTCTTATATTGCAGAGGAGTTTTCCGACCAGGAGTGAGGCTACGATCTACGCTCGGTGATTGCCCTATGGAGTCGGATGGACTCGCTTATCATCTATGCTTCCGCAACATTTAGTTTATTCTCTCATGAGTTGGCATTCGGTCGAATTTATTATGATGTAATAAAGACTCGGTATGAGAACCATGTAATAAATTCAGGTGTGATTGAACTTTGAAATTTCCATCAATGTACTGTGTGTGCCAGCATGATCTTGGGATGGTATTGATACACAGAGGCTTGACCGATATTAGGACAGGTCGTTACAGAGATGGTATCAGAGCACACGCTGGCCGTAGGATGTAACCCCTAGGATTGGAAAGCCATAGTAAGAAAATTACTTTATCATTATACATTATTTTCCGTAATTCTCCCATGTTCATCTTCTGACTTCTCCCGATTTCAACATTTTAGATGGCCGTCGCATTCACCCCAGTTCTGCTCCCGGAGTTTTGCCAGCCAGATGAGACGATGCCGTTCGGCAAGAAGCTAGTTCACATTGTGAAGAAGCTGAAGATTGCTCTACCCTCCATCACCGGGAAGCCCACCAATGCACTTCCGATGGATACCCGCTACAGGATTGAGGTGCACATTCCAGGGAGGAATTTTGGAGGATATTCAGAGCCCATCGACTTTGAGTTTACCGCTTTCACTTGGATCCTTGGAAGAAACATGGCGATTCATCATGCACTTGGACATCTCCGAGAGGAGTACAGGGCCGAGCTCGACCCATCAGATCTCGCCATGATTTCTCGCAGAGCTACAAATGGATATATCATCCGTACCGTCGAGGACGACTCCCTTCTTTCATATGCCCATGACTTGGAGACTCACATCAGGAACCTGGAAATTCAGACGCGCCGAAGCACCAAGGTATTGAGGAGGCTGTTGTTCCGTGAACTAGAACTGGAGGAGAAAGCACGCGAGGACTTCGACGAGCATGAAGAGGAAGTCAAGGACTTCATGGAGAGAATCAAGAACCTGGAGAAATATGTTGCTACATTGGAGGAAAAGATGGACCAGGGAGAAGACCTCTTCCCGAGTGGAGATGATGGACCCCTCGTGAGCAATGACCAGGATTATGAAGAGAGCTCCACTAAAGGATGCATCAAGAGGAGGTGCCACTCCATAGGACGTCGCACCAGAAGACGCTGCACCGGTGGACACAAGGATAATTGATGAAGACATTTAGTCGACCGCCATGTTATTTTAGTTTATTTTTCGTCGATCGATTAGGCCATTTTTTCTTTTTCGGTTAGTCGCGAGATTTTGTAATCCGAGATTGAACCTTGTTTGAGATGAATGAATAAATGATTGGTGTGAAAATGTTTGTGCATTCATATGGGTAGTGCTATTTCTCTTTAGACCCTTGTTCTATTCTAACATCTCATCCACTCCAAAACACCATATGCCACCGAGACGTGACCTCGGATCCAACTTCCCACCGGAGCTCACCTAGCTGATCCAACAGCAGAACACCTTGATGCAGATACTTATTCAGAACCAAGGCAACAACAACAACCCACCGCCACCACCCCCTGTTGATCACCTCACCCGTTTCTTGAGGCTGAATCCGCCGGTGTTCTCTAGCAGCACCGAGCCGATTGTTGCTGATGATTGGCTCCGCAATATCGGGAGGGATCTAGAAACTGCTGGAAGCATGAATGCGGAGAAGGTGCACTTTGCCGCACATCAGCTTGAAGGACCCACGGCCGCTTGGTGGGAAAATTACACCACCACTTACCCCATTGCCATAGTCACGTGGGATCAATTTCAGCGACCTTTTCACACTGCTCATGTCTCGACCGGAGCAATGAGTCTGAAGAAGCGTGAGTTCCGCAACTTATGCCAGGGGAATCATATTGTGGGGCAGTGCATGGATGAGTTCATCATATTAGGTCGCTATGCCCGGGGTGATGTGGACACAGATGCCGCAAAGCAGGAGAAATTCCTTGAAGGACTCAATGATGAACTGAGTATGCAACTGATGGTGGCAACCTTCAACAACTACCAGGAGTTGGTAGACAAGGCCATTGTTATTGAAGGCAAGCAGCAGCATATAGAGAGCCGCAAGCGGAAGTATGGCCAGGGGAAGTACAAATCTGGAGCTCAGTAGAAGCCCCGCTACACCTCATACTCGGGAGGGCACACCCACCACACCCATGGAGGACATAATCATGGAGGACACAACCATGGAGGGAATGGGAACAACCGCCAAAGCAACAACAATGTCAAGTCGGGAAATGGAGGCAATGGCAACCAACACCATCCTGCTCCGACTCAGAAGGATCTAAGTCATATCACCTGCTTCAAGTACTAGAAGACATGACACTATGCCACTGAATGTCCCAAGGCCAAGCGGGGAAACAGAAACGGAAACGGCAACGACAACAAAGCAACCAAGAATCCCAATCCTTTTCCCCGTGCTCATGTGAACCACATTAACGAGGATGAGATTTATATTCAGCCAGAGACTGTGGTTGGTAAGTTTTTATTAAATTCACATCCAATATTGGTACTTTTGATTCTGGTGCAACACATTCATTTATATCAAGGGTAGTTGTGGAAAAGTACGGGTTGCTGCTACTTCTCAACCTTGCGTTGTATTCCCTCGAAAAGGAAAGGGAGATGCAACACAGTAGCATAAGTATTTCCCTCAGTTTTTGAGAACCAAGGTATCAATCCAGTAGGAGACCACGCGCGAGTCCCTCGCACCTGCACAAACAAATAAGAACTTCGCAGCCAACACGATAAGGGGTTGTCTGTAGCGACCAGACCTCAAACAGTCTGATCTCCGTGCATCAGTGTCATCCCTGGATCAGTAATGCTGACACGCACGGTACTTGAAGGATTTATAACAGAGTCGCAATCACACACTTATTACATCGATAGTCCAATGATGAATTTATTACAAATAATATGGCTGAAGGCCATCAAACACGATAACAGCGGAGGGCTTGGAAGATAAGTGAGTCCATCAACTCCAGCGGCATCACTGAGTATAGAACCACGACCTAAAAGGTCATCTTACTCGTCGTTTGAAAAGTCTGCAACATGAAAAGTTGCAGCCCGAAAACGGGTAAGCACATGGAATATGCTCGCAAGGTAACACAAGAGATGCAATGAAAGTAAGGCTATACTATATGCAATATGGCTGGTGGAAAGCTCTATGGTTAAGTTTTTGCGTAAAGCCAAATTTTCCCTACTTCAAAGGAATGTATTTTAATTAACTATCATGGTAGTTGAAACATCGTTGAGAAGATAGACATCCTCTCAACCCCAATTAAAGTAATCATTAAACCCTACAAAATTAAATTAAAGTAACATGTTGAGATGCATATGATAATCCAAGTACTAGATACTCAAGACGTCCATAACCGGGGACACGGCTAATCATGATTAGTTTGTACACTCTGCAAAGGTTTGTGCACTTTCCCCACAAGACTCGATCGCCTCCGTTTGGTTCCTCGCACTGCATGGTGTTTGAGAAACGGATGACCGAGACATAGTCTTTCCAATGAGGTCCCCTTAACCAGATAGATAGGCCGGTACACCTACAAAACCCAACTACATCTGCTAGCCCATCATGGAAAGGTTTCCCACAACTTACTCAACTGTGCCAGAGCCCATATTGGCATGTGGCTGCACACGGAAGTTTCTAGTATGAAAAATCTCATGATCCCTTTGAGCCTGGGTGGCGGTCCAAAAGAAAAATAGGCAATCCTGGAATACCCAGATGCCTCAATCCACCCAGATGTGTATTAATGTTGCCACCTTAAGTTGAACCATTAATTAAACAATCTCACATCTGTCATGGATTTCAGTCACCCAATCCACGTCTACGAGCATAGCATGTCCTAACATCAAACATAGAAGTAACTCCCAAAGGTTTCGAATGTAATGCAGGTAATAGGTACTACCTCAATCTACTTCCCAATCCCACAAATTAATTAATCCTACTCATGCAATGTGTGAGGGTTTGACTAATGCAGTGAAAACTGGGTAATTGGAAAGTATGATCAAAGTGTTACTTGCCTTGCTGATGATCCGCAAAACCTAGAGACTCAAAGTAGCAAGCGGCGCACTCCGGGTACTCTATCGCAATCACACAAACAAGCATACAATAAGTACTTAACTAATGCACGGGTAAAACTCAAATAATAGATCTAACCAGCTAGTTCAACTTAAGAACTCCAGTTTGCAAAAAGAATCAACTCGAAAGAAGCAACGAAACTCAAACTGCAAAAGAAACGAGCTCTGAATTACTAGTTGGCCTAAAGTCAAATTTTACAGTAGCCAAAACTTTGTTCAAGTTGATCTAATGTAAAGAGGGCTTCGAGACGAAGATCTGGGATTTTCAATCACCTGATTCCGACTCTCGAGCGAAAAGAAAAACGAAAAACAAGATCAGGGCAGAAATCGCGATCGGAAAAATCACGGATAAATACCCCGAAAAAGAAAAACGACGAACAGGCTAACGAACGAACGTTCGCTGTCTATGGTTAACTAACGAAAACCGTTTGTTAAAACGAACGTACGGACGAACGTCCGCTAAATAACTAAACCGACAAAAACCGATCTAAACCTAGAAAACAAATCTAGGGTTTTCCTAAAAAAACCGATCGGGTCTTTCTAAAAAAAACCGATGGCGGCGTATACCTCGGCGGCTCTGGTGGGGCGGTGGCTCCGGCGAGGTCCGGCGGCGGGGCGGCGGGGTCCGGCGGCGCGGGCGGCGGCTCCGGCGATGCGGGGGGCGGCGCGGGCGGCGACGGCTGGCGGCGCGGGCGGCGGCAGCGGCGGCGGCGGCTGGCGGCGGAGTCTAGGGGCGGCTAGGGTTAGGGTTTGGGGCGCGGCGCGACGGGCTGGGGCGAAACGGGCCGGCGGCTGCAGCTTATAAAGGCCAGTCTCCCGGTCCGCTACGAGACTAGGTCGGTTCCTTTTTTTTCTAAAAGAGTCCCGGCGCAGAAAAACTAACGAAAGAAATACCAAACGGACTCAAAAAATCCCGAAATAAATTTTCACCGTCCTCTAATAATATTTAGGACAAATTGAACATTTTTCCCGGACCTAAATGCAATTTTGAAAAATGCGTACTTTCCCTATGCAAATAAATCCGCAAATAAATCCAGAAAAATACCAAAAGTGATTTTAATATTTGTCCTCCAATATTTCTGTTATTTTGGAGAAGTCATATTATCTCTACTCATATATTTTATTTAGAAATATTTTTAGGAGAGAAAAATAATTAGAATCACACTTTCCTCGTACCGGTATTCGAGCGAACTCAAATACGAAAATGGTAAAATTCCCAACTCTCTCCGTAGGTCCTTGAGTTGCTTAGAATTTCGAGGAATGTCACGAACAAAAATGCAAAAACATAAAATGAAATTATGATCTATGTATAATATTCCAAATTGAAAATTTGGGATGTTACAAACCTACCCCCCTTAGAATGAATCTCGCCCTCGAGATTCGACTTGGCTAGAGAACAGGTGTGGGTGGTCCGTGCGTAGATCATCTTCTCGCTCCCACGTGGCTTCTTCCTCGGTGTGGTGACTCCACTGAACTTTGCAAAACTTGATAACCTTGCTGCGAGTAACTCTGCTCGAAAATTCGAGAATTTTAACAGGCTTCTCCTCGTAGGTCAGATCACTGTCCAACTGAATTGCTTCCAGGGGTACTGTGTCTCTAAGCGGTATATCGTCCATCTCCGTGTGGCACTTCTTCAGCTGCGAAACGTGAAACACGTCGTGCACTCCTGACAATCCTTCTGGCAATTCCAACTTATAGGCAACCTCTCCCATGCGTTCCAAAACACGGTAAGGTCCCACAAATCTCGGGGCTAACTTCCCTTTAACTCCGAAACGCTTAACTCCTCGCAGAGGCGATACTCTCAGGTACGCTCTATCTCCGATCTCATAGGTTATCTCCTTACGCTTCGAGTCGGCATAACTCTTCTGCCTGGACTGAGCTACCTTCAGTCTATCTCGGATTAACTTCACTTTCTCCTCAGACTCTTTGATTAAGTCTGGTCCAAACAACTGTCGGTCTCCAACTTCATCCCACGACAACGGTGTTCGGCATCTTCTTCCATACAATGCCTCGAACGGTGCCATCTTCAAACTAGCCTGATAACTGTTGTTGTATGAGAACTCTGCATAAGGCAAGTTGTCATCCCAACTAGATCCATAATCTAATGCACAAGCTCTTAGCATATCTTCCAGAATCTGATTGACTCTTTCAGTCTGTCCATCTGTCTGCGGATGAAATGTTGTGCTAAACTCTAGCCTCGTTCCCAAAGTTTCATGTAACTGACTCCAGAATTTTGAGGTAAACTGGGTTCCTCTATATGATACGATGCTCCTCGGAACTCCATGCAGACATACAATTCTGGTCATGTATATCTTAGCCAACTTGGCACTGGTATAAGTGGTTTTCACAGGAATAAAGTGGGCTACCTTCGTCAATCGGTCTACTACTACCCAGATTGAATCATATCCTGCTTTGGTCCTAGGCAATCTGGTGATAAAATCCATGCCAAGCTTCTCCCACTTCCATTCGGGTATTGGCATAGGTTGTAACAATCCTGCTGGCTTCTGATGTTCTGCCTTCACTCTCTGGCATACATCACAAACTGCTACATACTCCGCGATATCCTTCTTCATACCGGTCCACCAGAAAATATCCTTCAAATCCAGATACATCTTAGTATTTCCTGGGTGAATCAAGTATGGCGAATCATGGGCCTCCTGTAAAATCAACTTCCTGATCTCCGTGTCATTGGGCACATAGATTCGATCCTCAAACCATAGGGTGTCGTGCTCATCCTCACGAAATCCTTTAGCTTTTCCTTTGCTCATCCTCTCCTTTATAGCGACAACCTCCTTGTCCGCTTTCTGAGCTTCTCTGATTTTATCCATCAGGGTAGACTTGATTTCTAATGTTGCTACATAGCCTCTCGGAACTATCTCCATACGTAGTTCTCGTACGTCGTCGACTAACTCCTTTGGAAACTCCTCCATCAATAGGGTATTGACATGGCTCTTACGGCTTAGCGCATCAGCTACTACGTTAGCCTTTCCGGGGTGATAATGTAATCTCATGTCATAATCCTTAATGAGTTCTAGCCATCTCCTTTGCCTAAGATTCAACTCCTTCTGAGTGAATATATACTTCAAACTCTTAAGATCCGTATATACTTCACAATGGCTGCTAACTCTAAATCGTGGGTGGCATAGTTCATCTCATGAGGTTTTAGTTGTCGTGAAGCATACGAAACAACACTCCCTTCCTGCATAAGAACATCTTCAAGTCCTCGACGTGAAGCGTCGCAGTACACCTCATAATCCTTATGTTGATCTGGCAGAATCAACACAGGGGATGATACCAACCTTTTCTTCAACTCCTGGAAACTAGTCTCACATTCTTCTGTCCAACTGAACTTGGTGTCCTTCTTCAACAACTCCGTCATTGGCTTTGCAATCTTCGAGAAATTCTCGATAAATCTCCGGTAGTATCCTGCGAGTCCAAGAAAACTCCGGATCTCTCCAACTGTCGTCGGGGCTTCCCAATTGGTCACAGTCTCCACCTTGGCGGGATCTACTGCTATTCCTTCTCCGGATATAACATGTCCGAGGAATCCGACTTCCTTCAACCAAAACTCACATTTGCTAAACTTGGCATATAACTGATGTTCTCTGAGCTTCTCCAATACCAAACGCAAATGCTCTTCATGCTCCTCTTCATCGTTCGAGAAGATCAATATATCGTCTATGAACACTACGACGAACTTATCCAAATACTCCATAAACACTTTGTTCATCAGGTTCATAAAGTATGCCGGTGCGTTTGTCAGACCAAACGACATAACGGTATACTCATACAACCCATACCTAGTGGAAAAGGCCGTCTTAGGTATATCTTGTTCTCGGATCTTCAATTGATGGTACCCTGATCGCAGATCGATCTTGGAAAATACCTTAGCTCCTTGCAATCTATCGAACAGATCGTTGATCATTGGCAAAGGGTACTTGTTCTTGATCGTTACTTCATTCAATCCACGGTAATCAACAACCATTCTTAACGATCCATCCTTCTTCTCCACTAGAGGTACTGGCGAACCCGAAGGCGAAGAACTTGGGCGTATGAATCCTTTATCCAGTAACTCCTTAATCTACTTCTTAATTTCCTCCAAATCCTTTGCGGGCATCCTATATGGTCTCTTAGAAATTGGCACGGTGCCTGGCAAAAGCTCAATCAAAAACTCTATATCTCTATCCGGTGGCATGCCAGGTAACTCCTCTGGAAACACATCTGGATAATCCTTCACTACTGGCACTTCCTCCTGAACAACTCTCGTGAGAGAATGTACTTGAGTCCTTGTAGGCGAATGCCTAGATACATACTTAATCCCTTTTCCCTCCGGGGTGGTGAGCAAAATAGACTTACTGGCACAGTCAATGTTACCTCCATACTTTGATAGCCAATCCATACCTAATATCACATCCAATCCTTGTGACTCCAGGACTATTAGGTCAGAGGGGAAAGTGTGGCGTCCTATGATCAATGGCGTCTGAAAACATCCTTGATGTGCCATATAGTCTGCTTCAGGTGAACTTACCAACATGGGGGTCTTAAGAACTCGGGTGGACATCCTATGTCTATTTACGAATGCCCTTGAAATATATGAATGCGATGCACCAGTATCGAAAAGAACTATTGCGGTAAATGTCTTAACCAAAAACTTACCGACAACAGCATCTGGTTGCTCTTCTACCTCCTCCACGGTCACGTGGTTCACTTGTCCTTTGTTGAACGGGTTGGGCTTCTTCCCGGCGCTTCCATTGCCGTTCCCATTCTTAACTTCTGGGCATTCATTGGCATAATGTCCAGTCTTCCCGCACTTGTAACAAGTGACGTGGCTAAAATCCCTCTTGATGGGTGTGGATGGTGCAGGGCGGTTCTGGTTTCCATTGGCTCCATTCCCATTCCCATTACCATTGCCATTCTTGGTGCCATTGTGGTTGTGTGAGCTACTTCCTCCATGGGTATGCTGAAACTGTCCTATTGCTTTAGGGGTAAAGCGAGGCTTCTGCTGAGCTCCAGAATTATACTTTCCTTGCCCATACTTCCTCTTGCGGCTCTCAATCTACTGATGCTTCCTTTCAATCATTAGGGCACGGTCAACCAACTCCTGGTAGTTATTGAAAGTTGCCACCATCAACTGTATGCTCATCTCATCATTCAGTCCTTCCATGAATCTCTCCTGCTTCTTGGCATCTGTGGCCACATCATCTGGGGCATAACGAGATAAGGTACTAAACTCATCCACGTACTGGGCCACAGTACGATTTCCTTGGCGCAGATTGCGAAACTCCTGCTTCTTCATACTCATTGCTCCAGTCGAGACATGGGCAGTATGAAAAGCTTGCTAAAACTGATCCCAAGTGACATTGGCTACGGGGTAAGTGGCTGTGTAATTCTCCCACCATGTTGCGGCTGGTCCAGACAACTGGTGTGCGGCAAATCGCACCTTCTCAGCATCCGAGCAATTGGCGGTGATCAAATCCCTTCCAATCTTGCGTAGCCAGTCATCAGCCACAATTGGTTCGATGCTGCTAGCAAACACGGGTGGTTGCAACCTTAAGAAACGTGTCAGGTTGTCCACAGGTGGTGGTGGAGGGTTGTTTTTGTTGTTGTCGTTGTTCTGAGTGTTCTGGACAAGAAGTTGCATCAGGGTGTTCTGCTGCTGGATCAACTGGGTGAGCTCAGGGGGAAACTCGAATTCATGTCTTGGAGGCATCTGATGGGTGTAGAGGGAAGAGATTAGAATAGAAAAGAGGTCTAAGGGAAAATCACTACCCATATGCACATGAGACAAACGATCATATCACACCAATCAATTCCAAACAAGGTCTTACAAATCTAACGATCGTTACAAAAGGTGTTCTAAATCTAATATATGGAGGTAACTACTAGTCACAGGGTGGTCATCTAAAAATATTGATCGGCAAAGGGTTCCATAATATCTGCTCCAGCTTCATCTTCATTGTCTTCATCCTTGCTATCCTCAACTTCTGAATCCGTGTCATCTATGATGATATAGTCCTCCGGTGGTATCTCCTTGGGTTCTTCCTCCTCGTCTTCTTCTCCCATGAGTATCCCTAACTTCCGGGTCAAATCATCATTCTTCTCCACAAGTATCTTCATCTCCTCCTCATATCCATCGCGTGTAGACTTGAGTTCTTCCTCTAGCTCCAAATTCCTATTTAGGGCCTTCTTCAAATCTATCATCCCAGCACACATCTGGTGCTCCTGGCGACGAATGTGGTGGTTCAACTCCTGGATGAATGCTGTAATGGATATACCCTTCTTAGTGCTGATCAAATCCCAATGCTCATCTCGGCGTCCACAAATCTGGTAGATAGTGTCCTTTAGCTCCTCCTGGTAAACTTCTCCAATCCTTCCCATAGCAATGTGGGCTGCCATGCTCCTTCCTAGGCTCCATGTAGGCGCATTAAAGGAAAATGCTATGAGTGAGGTGATGGGTGCGAATGTCCTTCCTGGAACTTGAGCTTGAATCAACCAATGCTCCTCCTCAGTTAGAGTGGCATTGTAGGTTCCGGTGAAACTTGGTAATCCAATGTTGAGATATTTGGTGACTTCCTTCAGGTGTCGTCCAAATGGCGTGTCATCATCCGGTTGCATGAACTTGTGCTTTGCTTCCACCATCCTAAAGAGTAGAAAAGATGAGGAGTCAGAAAAGAGAAGAGTGAGTTGTGTTCTAGGGCTTGTCTTAGTGGTCGTGTCCTACAGTCGGCGTGTGCTCTGATACCATCTTGTAGCGACCAGACCTCAAACAGTCTGATCTCAGTGCATCAGTGTCATCCCTGGATCAGTAATACTGACACACACGGTACTTGAAGGATTTATAACAAAGTAGAAATCACACACTTATTACATCGATAGTCCAATGATGAATTTATTACAAATAATATGGCTGAAGGCCATCAAACACGATAACAACGGAAGGCTTGGAAGATAAGTGAGTCCATCAACTCCAGCGGCATCACTGAGTATAGAACCACGACCTAAAAGGGCATCTTACTCGTCGTCTGAAAAGTCTGCAACATGAAACGTTGCAGCCCGAAAACGGGTCAACACATGGAATATGCTGGCAAGGTAACACAAGAGATGCAATGAAAGTAAGGCTATACTATATGCAATATGGCTGGTGGAAAGCTCTATGGTTAAGTTTTTGTGTAAAGCCATTTTTTCCCTACTTCAAAGGAATGTATTTTAATTAACTATCATGGTAGTTGAAACATCGTTGAGAAGATAGACATCCTCTCAACCCCAATTAAAGTAATCATTAAACCAAACAAAATTAAATTAAAGTAACATGTTGAGATGCACATGATAATCCAAGTACTAGATACTCAAGACGTCCATAACCGGGGACACGGCTAATCATGATTAGTTTGTACACTCTGCAGAGGTTTGTGCACTTTCCCCACAAGACTCGATCGCCTCCGTTTGGTTCCTCGCACTGCATGGTGTTTGAGAAACGGATGATCGAGACATAGACTTTCCGAAGAGGTCCCTTAACCAGATAGATAGGCCGGTACACCTACAAAACCCAACTACATCTGCTAGCCCATCATGGAAAGGTTTCCCACAACTTACTCAACTGTGCCAGAGCCCATATTGGCATGTGGCTGCACACGGAAGTTTCTAGTATGAAAAATCTCATGATCCCTTTGAGCCTGGGTGGCGGTCCAAAAGAAAAATAGGCAATCTCGGAATACCCAGATGACTCAGTCCACCCAGATGTGTATTAATGTTGCCACCTTAATTTGAACCATTAATTAAACAATCTCACATCTGTCATGGATTTCACTCACCCAATCCACGTCTACGAGCATAGCATGTCCTAACAGCAAACGTAGAAGTAACTCCCAAAGGTTTTGAATGTAATGCAGGTAATAGGTACTACCTCAATCTACTTCCCAATCCCACAAATTAATTAATCCTACTCATGCAATGAAAACTGGGTAATTGGAAAGTATGATCAAAGTGTTACTTGCCTTGCTGATGATCCGCAAAACCTAGAGACTCAAAGTAGCAAGCAGCGCACTCCGGGTACTCTATCGCAATCAAACAAACAAGCATACAATAAGTACTTAACTAATGCATGGGTAAAACTCAAATAAGAGATCTAACCAGATAGTTCAACTTAAGAACTCCGGTTTGCAAAAAGAATCAACTCGAAAGAAGCAACGAAACTCAAACTGCAAAAGAAACGAGCTCCAAATTACTAGTTGGCCTAAAGTCAAATTTTACAGTAGCCAAAACTTTGTTCAAGTTGATCTAACGTAAAGAGGGCTTCGAGACGAAGATCTGGGATTTTGAATCTTCCGACTCTCGAGCGAAAAGAAAAACGAAAAACAAGATAAGGGCAGAAATCATGATCGGAAAAATCGCGGATAAATACCACGAAAAAGAAAAACGACGAACAGGCTAACGAACGAACGTTCGCTGTCTGCGGTTAACTAACGAAAACCGTTCGTCAAAACGAACGTACGGACGAACGTCCGCTAAATAACTAAACCGACGAAAACCGATCTAAACCTAAAAAACCAGATCTAGGGTTTTCCTAAAAAAAAACCGATCGGGTCTTTCTAAAAAAACCGATGGCTGCGTATACCTCGGCGGCTCCGGCGAGATCGGCGGCTCCGACGGGGCGGCGGGGTCCGGCGGCGCGGGCGGCGGCGGCTAGCGGCGCGGGCGGTGGGGTCCGGCGGCGGCTAGGGTTACGGTTTGGGGCGCAGCGCGACGGGCTGGGGCGAAACGGGCCGGCGGCTGCGGCTTATAAAGCCCAGTCTCCCGGTCCGATACGAGACTAGGTCGGTTCCTTTTTTTTTCTAAAAGAGTCCCTACGCAGAAAAATTAACGAAAGAAATACCAAACGGACTCCAAAAATCCCGAAATAAATTTTCACCATCCTCTAATAATATTTAGGACAAAGTGAACATTTTTCCCGGACCTAAATGAAATTTTGAAAAACGCGTATTTTTCCTATGCAAATAAATCCAGAAAAATACCAAAAGTGATTTTAATATTTTTCCTCCAATATTTCTGTTATTTTGGAGAAGTCATATTATCTCCGCTCATATATTTTATTTAGAAATATTTTTAGGAGAGAAAAATAATTAGAATCACACTTTCCTCGTACCGGTATTCGAGCGAACTCAAATACGAAAACGGTAAAATTCCCAACTCTCTCCGTAGGTCCTTGAGTTGCTTAGAATTTTGAGGAATGCCACGAAAAAAATGCAAAAACATAAAATGAAATTATGATCTATGTATAACATTCCAAATTAAAAATTTGGGATGTTACATTGTCAATCCCTTTACGGTCACTTACAAAAGTGAGATCTGCTAGAGATGATAGTTTATATTTTTGGTATTTTTGTTTATAAGAACAAAAAGTAAAAGCAGAATAAGTAATATAGATGTAGATTGATATGTTGAGAATAGAACCGGGGCCATAGTGTTCTCTAGTGGCTTCTCTCATGATAGCGATATTCTACGTCGGGTAAACAAATTATTGTCGAGCAATTGATAGAAAAGCGAATAATTATGAGACTATCTAGGCATGATCATTGTATATAGGCATCACGTCCGAGACAAGTAGACCGACTCCTACATGCATATACTACTATTACTCCACACATCGATCGCTATCCAGCATGCATCTAGTGTATTGAGTTCATAATAACAGAGTAACGCCTTAAGCAAGATGACATGATGTAGAGGGATAAACTCAAGCAATATGATATAAACCCCATCTTTTTATCCTCGATGGCAACAATACAATACGTGCCTTGCTGCCCCTACTGTCACTGGGAAAGGACACCGCAAGACTGAATCCAAAGCCAATCACTTCTCCCATTGCAAGAACTATATATCTAGTAGGCCAAACCAAACCAATAATTCGAAGAGACTTGCAAGGATATTATGAGCACACATAAAGAGTTCAGAAAAGAACCAAATATTTCTCATAGATAATCTTGATCATAAACTCACAATTCATCGGATCGCGACAAACACACCGCAAAAAGAGATTACATCGAATAGATCTCCTCGAAGACCAAGGAGAACTTTGTATTGAGATCCAGAGAGAGAGAAGAAGCCATCTAGATACTAGCTATGGACCGAACGTCTGTGGTAAACTACTCACAACTCATGGTGAGGGCGATGGTGATAATGTAGAAGCACTCCGTGATGGATGCCCCCTCCGGCGGAGCTCTAGAATAGGCTCCAAGATGGGATCTCACGGGAACAGAAGGTTACGGCGGTGGAATTAGGGTTTTCTCTCTGTTGCTGATGGTTTCGGGGTACGTAGGCTTATATAGGAATAAGGAGGACACCGGGGGACTCACGAGGGACCCACGAGGCAGGGGGCGCGCCCCCCACCCTCGGGGCACCTCGTGGCCCCTACTTCATGGTTCTCAAGTCTCCCGTTCGTGATTTTCTTCAAAAATATCTCTCCCGAAGGTTTCAACCCTGAAACAGGCAAAAAACAGCAATCTAGACTGGGACATTGGGTTAGTAGGTTCGTCCCAAAAATGATATAAAATTGTATGACAAATCCCATTAAACATCCAAGACATCATAAATAATAGCATGGAACAATCAGAAATTATAGATACATTGGAGACGTATTAGTTGCCCACTAGAACCCTTAGAAGTCCCATTCAGATCATTTCCCCCGGAGGTGAGATGACAGCAGGCTTAGGTTGTCACTCGAACCTTAGCATCAGAAATCATGACTTTCCTGTAGACCTCATTGTACTGGAGTCCCTGGGATTGGATGTAACCCTCGGCATGGATTGGCTGGACAAGTTTGAAGGAAACATCGATTGTGCCCACAAGTCGATTTTACTCACCACCCCAAAGAAAAAGAGGATCAAGTATGTTTCCAAGCACACACCAAGGAAGACTCAGGTGACTTCCCTTACGGGAGTTGTTCAAGAGGAAGTACCGGTAGTACAGGACTTTCCCGATGTATTCCCGGAGGAAATACCAGGAATGCCACCAGACAGAAAAATTGAATTTTTGATTGAGTTATTCCCCGGCACATCACTAATATCCAAGAGACCCTATCGGATGCCCCCGAATGATTTGGAAGAGATCAAAAAGCACATTAATGAGTTAATGGAGAAGGGATATATTCGTCCGAGCTCGTCACCTTGGGGAGCCCCAGATCTTTTGGTAGAAAAGAAGGATGGAACTCTGAGAATGGTTGTAGATTATCGCTCGTTGAACGAAGTTAGGATCAAGAACAAGTACCCTCTGCCGATGATTAATGACTTGTTTGATCAACTAGTTTGAGCCAAGGTATTCCCCAAGAACGATCTTCAATCAGGGTATCATCAGTTGAAGATCTGTGAACATGATATACCCAAAACTACTTTCATGACAAGGTATGGTTTATATGAGTATATAGTCATGTCATTTGGATTGACTAATTGTCGGAGATATTGACCACAGGTGTCTTCATCGGCCACCCATGGCGTTTCAAGACAAACAAGGGCCGCCTATCATCCTCCGCCCGCGTGCGCATCAGGCCGCCTCCTAGGGACGCAATGCCTAGGAGCCGGCTCCCAGTAGGTGGCGGAACCCTAACAGGCGGCAGCCTAGCGGCCAGCATCTGGAAGATGGCCCCATACCTCCCCTCGGAGTATGCGCTGGAGATCCGCGACGAGACTAAGGCATGGCTACAGTTAAAGTATGTCCCTAAAGAATCCACAGAAGCGTGGCTACAATGTGAGTGTACCCTGCGGACACCCCCTAATCGGCGCATCACTGTAGCCATGTTATCGATGACCTAGCTTTGTTCAGAGGAAGCCATGATCCCACTACCCATAGGCGGAGTGGCCAGCAGGCGGCAGTCCCCACCCACCAGTGAGTCACCCAGAAGCGACCGACCTTTGGCAGGCGGCTAACCGTCCCCTAGGAATCTTGAGCCCATCAAGATGAAAGGACGGGACGTGGCGGCAGTTTACGACCGAGAGGCGGCGGCACTGTAGCACTTCCCACCTGACGATGCCTTCGTCAGCAGAAGGACGCCAACAGTGAAATACAATCACGCGGGCCCATAGCCGGCTGGGCCCAGCAGCCGGCGGAGAAGCTGGCGCCCAGAGACACTCACGGCTGGGGCCCACCCTGCCCAGATTACCATTGTATCCCTAGGGGGTAGGCCTATATAAACGCCCCAGGGTCCTCCATGCAGAGGGGTGAGACCTTGAGAGAGACACAAAGAGAGAGATACCAATAGGGAGAAACCCTAGTGACGACTCACATTCCCTAGAGGGAAGGTAGAGAGCTAGCCTTGCCCTTCTTCCTCCTCTAGACGACACAACTCAAGGAGCAACCTTGTAGCTACCATATTGACATTAGTCATGATGCAGAGTCCCCGCATAGCAGGACTAGAGGTGTTATCTCCATGGAGAGCCCCAAACCTGGGTAAGATCTGTAGGCGTCCTAAGTATCGCCTTATCCCGCTTCCAGGGCCCGGCGACGTACTCTTGTCCCCATGCATGATAAGCCATCCATTGGCATCTGTCGCACCAAAACCCCGACATTTGGCGCCTACCGTGGGGCAAGGTGCACCGTCGTCCGAAGACATGTTCTGAACGGGAACTTTGTTCCTCCCTGGCGAGCGCAGCCAGCCCGACACGCCCAATGGCGTGGATGCCGGGATGCTTTGCGGCGCTGAGGCCGCATGCGCCGTGAGCAAGCTCGCCGATCTTCTCGACGAGGTCCACCTCCACGACAAGCCCTCTCCGGTCGCAGAAACAGTCGACTCGGAGAGCTTCCTCGTCGAGCTCCTCGACAAGCTACACCTCGTCAACGAGCGCGCCTCCGACCTGGAGTCCATCGGCTCCTCTGATCCGCCCGCGGACATGATCGTCGACCTCGACACGGCATCCGCCGATTCCTTCCCCGACCATGTGGTGGTCATCGACGACCCCCTCCCCCCTGCGACCTGCGACACAAGTATCAGCATCGTCACGGAGGTGCTCGCCGCCAGCCACGACGAGCCCTCCAACGGGTCTGGCCAGGACCCGCTGCAGGCGGCAATGCGGAGTCTTTCCGCTCCCATTGCCGCGAGAGCAGACGGCACGACGCTGGAAGCGCTCCGCGTCTCGCTCCTAGACAAGGCCAACAAGCTAGTTGCCTCCCGGCACCTCAACGAAGCATACCGCCACGTGATCGACTGTGCCATAGGCGGCACGCCGGCTGCTGGCGAGCCCAGCCGAGCTGGCACTGTTCGTGGTCGAGGCGGAGTCCTTTCCAGCATGCTGGGGGCCCCGCGACCAGTATACGCCACCTCGTTGGAGAAACTAAGGGCTGCCCAGGCGGTAGTTGACAAGCTGAACCATTTGGAGGGAGATGAGCTTCGCTGCAGGACACAGCGCGTCCAACAGCTCCTCGACACGGCTGTCGAACAGTAGGAGGCCCGCCGCCGGGCTCTGGAGGCCAACGCGCAAGCAGACAACCGTCCTCCTCGGCAGGAGCAAGGGGCTACGTCCCGTTCACCGATAGTCGGCGCTCGCAGTCGGCGTGACTCAGAGCCGGCTGCTAGCCGCAGTTGGCAGACTCGCATCACCATCGAGCGCAATCAATACGGTCGCCCAAGGGCTGTAGAGCGGCGAAGCGAGCGCTCGCCTCCCCCCCGCCGGGAGAGACGTGTATCCCCGCCGCCTATCGAGCATCCGTCCCTCGGAGGCCGCTTGGGCCGCCGCGAGGGAGTTGGGGAGAATGATGACCGCCACCGCCTTGGCCGACTGGCCCGGTCCCAGGCGGTCGAGGAAGAAGACGCACTCGGCCCGGCTTGTTTCGGCCCCTGCATCCGTGATGAGCCTTTCCCCAAAGGTTTCTCACTTCCCCGTGACACTCCCAAGTACAATGGATCCATGAAGCCGGAGGACTGGCTGGTGGATTATTCCACGGCCGTCAACATAGAAACCGGCAACAAGCGCGTCACAGTGAAGTATGTACCACTCATGCTCCAGGGCACGGCTCGGATGTGGTTAAACAACCTCAATCCCAACAGCATCAACAGCTGGCTGGACTTCACCGACGTCCTCACTCGCAACTTCACCAGCACCTACAAGCGGCCGCCCAAGCCATGGCAGCTCTCCCTATGCATCCAAGGACCGAACGAGTCCGCTCGTGACTACCTGGCGTGTTGGGCCGAGTTGCGCAATTCCTGTGAAGGGGTGCATGAGGTACAAGCCATCGAGTACTTCACGGCCGGGTGCAGAGAAGGCACCTTACTCCAGCACAAGCTCCTCTGCGATGAGCCCACCACGTTGGACGAGTTGTTGAGCATAGCAGACATGTAGGCCACAGCAGACTCTTCCATGAAGTCCGAGCTGCACGTAGATGCTTCCGGAAAGATGGCTCCACCGGCTCCTCTAACGCCGGCTGGAGAATCCAATCAGCGCCAGCAGCAGACAGACAACAAGCGCAAAGCCCCTAGCCGGCTTCCAACAGCCGGCTGGTGGCATCAGTTGAAGGCCAGCAACCAGAAGCTCAAACCGGTCCCAAGCGCCAGAAGGGCGGCAAGCCGGTCTGGCAGCCCGCCTTCTCCTTTGAGAAAGCCCTGGACTCCCCTTGCAAGTTTCACAGCGGTGCGAAGCCATCCAACCATGTCACACGAAAGTGCCACTGGCTCACTTAGATTGCCAGAGGCGAGGCTCTACCCCCGCCGCCTGCTGGGCAGGCGGCTCCACCTCCAAAACCGCCGGCAGCTCGTCCAGGCGGCCAGGTCCAGGATGAATTCCCAGGAGAGAACGGAGCCTATGTCGTCTTCACGAGCTAGGCGGACGACATGCACAGCCGGCGTCAGCAGCATAGGGAAGTCCATGCCGTTGCCTCAGAAGCCCCATAATTCATGCATTGGTCCGAGAGGCCCATCAGCTGGAGCCGTGAAGATCATCTGGCCATCATGCCCTCACCAGGAGCCTATGTTGTGGTTCTGGACGCAACATTCTCCATCGACAGGCGGGCCTGCCGGTTCTCCCGGGTGCAGATACACGGCGGCAGAAGCATCAACATCATGTACCGAGACACCATGGAGAAGCTGGGCATCAAAGAGAAACAGCGCCAACCTACCCGGCCTCTCTTTGTCACATCCCTAGTTTAGCACTTGCATTAGGGCTAGCTAGAGTGTGCATCATGTTTACTTATCAAAGAAACTTGAAATGGGAATGACAGAAACCCCAGCACCCCTCTTCTAACAACTAGGGTTTGATAAAATCTTTTCCAATGTACCCAAAATGCCCTTCAAAATTTTTCATCATTTATGCCTTGGTCCTAAACCTCTGCCAAAATGGTGCACAATTTTCTAGGACATCCAAGGTCTCTGGATTAAATCATATGTTATTTGAATTTGGGCATTTAAATGCTATAAAATATTTTAAATGCTCAAATAATCATAAACTATAATGTTCCATGCCGTTCATATTATATACAGTGGGCATGACAAGTTTCATGAGTTATAAAAATGTTCTGGCATTTTTATTAATTAAACAAAGTTGCAAAAGAAATGAAACAGAAAAGAAATAGGAAAAAGAAAAGAGAGAGAAAGCACTTACCTTGGGCCCAGCACTGTTGCAGGCCGGCCCAGCCCACCAGCCCCGTTCTGTCGCCTTCCTCCTCGTGCCAGAAGGCAGCGCGCGTGGCCACCGCGCGCCGGCACGCGCCCGGCCACCTCCACCCTGCCTGCCTGCCTCCCCGACGGCCTGGAAGCCTCCTTGTATCGCCACGCAGCTGCCCCGACCTCTCGCTCACTTTCCCCTCGTCCCCGTCGCCCTCCCCTGGCACTCTCCCTCTCACCACCGAGCCGCCCGTCGCCGCCGCTCGCCGTTGCCGCACCTAGAGCCTCCCCCTCGACCCGTGACCGTGTCCAGAAGATTCCCCGCAACGCCCTCTACCTCCTCGCTGAGCCACGGATCGCCGGGAGCCCTGCAACGCCCTCATGCCGTCGTCCCCAACCTCGGATCGCTGGAGCACCTCGCCGTCGATTAAGAAGCTGCAGAGCATCCCCGACCCCTCCGTCGAGCTCGCTAGCACCGCTGTGAGCTCCTACGCCGAATCCCTCTCTCCTCCGCTTTATTTGCGCCGTGTAGCTGCCGCCCCGTTGATCACCGAAACCCACCGCCTCCGTGCTTGCCGCCGACGATGCTCCGATGACCATTTGGTCACGGGCACATGTCCATCTCGCTCGCCGCAGCACGTAGACGAGCTAGGTACCACGCACGCATCGCCTAGGCCACCGTAGCTGCGTCCCCACACACGCCCGAACGCCGGCCGCCGCTGTCGAGCTCGTTGCCGTCGTCTCCAGCCACCACAGGTCCGGCGACCACCATCATTCGACGCGCCTCGGCAAGGGCTCTCCAACGCGCTCAATCGCGGCTCGAACCGAGCCCTGTGGACGTTTTCCGAAGCACGCTGCCGTGTCTGGCCTCGCCGGCGTCACTTCGCCGGCGAGTTTGACTCGTTTGACCGGGGGGTTGACCACCCCTGGGTCGCTGACGCGTGGGCCACCCCTCCCCTAATTAGCTAGTTTAATTACGTTAATGTTAATTAAATTAGTTAGTTAGTTAAGTCACTGACCCGTGCGCCCAGACCCCACTGACAGCTAATTAGTTCACTAATTAATCTTGTTAGTTAGCTATGACACTGACATGCCGGGCCCACATGTCATGTTTGACTTGGACTAGCTCCTGTTGACTGACTGACGTCAGCATGATGTCATGCTGACGCAGTAAAGGATTTTCTGGGATTTTTAGATTTAAAAATAATTCAGGAAATTCCAGAAAATACCCAAAACTTCTAAAAATCATATAAATTCAACAGTAGCTCAGATGGAAAAGATTTATATATGAAAAATGATCAGAAAAATCCAATCTTTCCAATGGCACTGGTTTCATGCATGTTTGAGCAAGTTAACCTTGCTGTATACATTAAAACATGATAATGCACTTATTTAAATAATAGTTAAAATGCCAATTTGAATCTTTGATTCAAATAGGCTCAAACCCTTCTGGTTATAGTTGCATTAGCCCAACACACATGCATCTTGCCATGTCATGAGCATGCATCATATTGTTGCATTTGTTTGTTTAATGATTGTATCGCCGATATTCTCTGTGTTAGGTCCTGCTCCCGAGGATACTGCTGCGTATCCAGTTGAAGAGCAGTACCCGACAACCACTTTGTCAGGCAAGCAATCATTGATCATTCCGATACAAACCCAATCTCCTCGCTCCTGCTCTCTTTTACTGCATTAAGGCAACAGCGTGTGAACTGCTACTTGCTGCGGTAGTTGAACCCTATTCCCTTGCATGACCTGTCATTGCCACAGTAAATAGTTGAAACCCACTAGCATGTGTGGGAGTTGATTGAGCCATGTGATGTGTGACCCACCATGCTATTTGTTTATGTTGCCTGCTAGGCTTAGAGTTGTGTCAGGTCTGGTTCATCTGGGTGATGGATCAGAGTGAAATGATCATACCAATAAAGAGAAGGAGGTGTGGAATACGCTTGGTAAAGGTATCGATGAAAGGCCATGTAGGAGTACATGGTGGGTTGTTTCATTGGAATCGTCCATAGGACCCGAGATCTGTGTGTGTGATTCAAGTTACAGTTACTACCACACATTGGGCCCTGAAATATGACCCCGCTCGACTTATCGACTGCCATGTTCTCTGTCCAGGAGTTGCAACTAGTTTCTGGTGTTTATAGATTACTGGAGGTCGTGCACAGCGCTGACCCTCGGGGTGGGCTGTGATGCGACAGGTACGTGGCACGGTGTACCGGTTGCCCGTTTGGTGACTCGGGAACCCTGTACACATCGTTTGGGGCCGTGAGCGACACCCCGGCCGGATCTCCCCACGGATGGAACCCAAATAGGCGATAAACCTGGACGAGAGACTTGAGTGGTTGGTTAGGTCGTGGTCTACACCCACGTCGGCTTTCGCTTGAAGTCTGCCGAGCACACGTCATGTGCAGACGCTAAGTGGTGAAAACATGTGTGAAGAAGTACACCCCTGCAGGGTTATCAATCTATTCGAATAGCCGTTGTTCGCGGTACGGACTACTTGGTTACTCTTACAGTTCATAGACAAGTTGATGGATTCTACTAAAAGCCTCAAGATAAGTGTGAGTGTCGTGGATGGCCCTTCCGTAGGATGACGGAAGAGGATCCTTGGTGGTGTATTGTTGTGTTGAGTAGAGGACTCGTGTTCGTAATAACATCTTGCAATCTGTTGAGAGTTGTAGTATAGGTTAGCCAAGAGTCAAAGCTGGCTTTCTGCTATGAACTCCACTACCCCCTTTGATAATGTTGCATGTATGATAGGTTCTGTGGTAAGACTTGCTGAGTACCTTTGTACTCATGTTTGCTTAATAACTGTTGCAGAGGAGAACCCTGCCCCTGCTGATGGGTTCTACATAGACGTTGACGTCGACGAGTAGCTTGACACCCAGACGGAGATCTGGAACTTGTGAAGGGCCTTGTAGATAGTCAGGCTACACCAAGCCTGGTTTATTTTGTAAGTTGTCTGTACTCAGACATGTAGCTTCCGCTTGTGCTTGTATGACTGTATGACTTGAGTGTTGGGTCATGTGACCCCTACCTGTATGGATATGTTATGTATGGCTCTTGGAGCCTCTTAAATAAAGTACTTTGACTCATAGAGTTCTGTTGTGATGCAATGTTGTATTTGCACATATTGAGCATATTGTGCGTATGGTTGAAATGCTTGGTATGTGTGGGATCCGACACCTAGTTGTTTTCCTTTGGTAGCCTACCTTACAGGGAAATGCCTCCTAGTGATTCCAATGAGCCTTGGTAGCTTGCTACTGCTCGGAACACGTAGGCTGGCCGGCATGTGTCCTTCTCCGTTCCTGTGTCTGTCCCTTAGGGGAAATGTCACGCGTGGTTCCTTAAGTCCATGTTTGTTACGACTTGGGTTCATACGTTGATGACCGACACGTTCGTTGCTGGGTCATGGATGCATGTCTCTGTAATTTAGTGCCACTTTTGGTTTATAACTAGCCATGTCGGCCTGGGTTCTCTGTCATATGGATGCTAGCGACACTGTCATATACGTGTGCCAAAATGCGCAAACGGTCCCGGGCCAGGTAAGGTGGCACCTGTGGGGTTACCGTGCGTGAGGCCGCAAAGTGATATGACGTGTTACAGCTAGATCGGTGTGACTTAGGATCGGGGTCCTGACAGCGTTGGCATCAGAGCTGGACTGCCTGTAGGTTTCTCAAGCCAAACTGGTCGATGTTGAGTCTAGAAAAATTCTTAGTTATATGTAGGGGAATCGATTGTGGAAGGGAATGTAAGGCTCTTGTTACTCCTTTACCTTATGCCCTTCTGATCTGAGTCAGTCTATTCTTTCTACGTGGATTTAGGACTAGGCCTCTTATCCTTACTAGGTTCACGTGTTACTAATCCGTAGACTCTTAGGATTGTTGTTTTCAAGCCTCAGTTCAGTTTCTATCCTTCTAGTATGATGATTATTGGACCCGGAACCTTGATATGGAATTGTTGAGTGGTTTTGCTATCATTTGTATGATGTCTCAAATCTTTGTTTGAGCATTCACAGTTGTTATGCTGCCCGATTTCTTCCAGAAACACTAATGCCTTTGCATTACTTCGTGTTTCAGATGTCTGGCCGCATCCCTCACCAAGTGGTTCGTTTGACTCGGTGCATTAATGTGCCCGGTCACACGGCCATGCTAGTCCGTGTGCTGACTGAGACCGGTTATCGCTGGTATCCTGAGTACACCGTGGAGGAACAGTACCGGGATTTCAATCAGAGTCATTATTTCTGCACAGTCCGGATACCCCTCATATCCTGGAGCTAACAACCCCATCTATTGGTCTTATGGACTCGGGGTTACCATCGAGATGGCAGTGCAAGATGCCTCCTATTCGATGATGACCATTCTCCGGGCTATGCATGCCCTGTTGCTGAACACTGAGTTCTGTTACATGCCAGCCTCACTTCCCGCAGAGGAAGGCTACTACACTGGTCTGTATACTGATGCTGCTCATGAAGAGCCACTGCTTCAGATTACTCTTCAGATGTTGGAGGATAGGGACCGTGAGGTCCGTGCCCTCCGAATGGAGCTGTATAACACTCGAGCCGCCCACTGGACTACCTTGACACGGCTTGCACCTGTTGTGCACGCCGGTTATCTGGACATGCCGGATTTGTACCCCGTGCGGACTCGTCTGCCTGATCGCATGGATTGGCGTGACGTTGGGGGTATTACACCTCCACGTGGGCGTCGGTTACCACCAGCATCAGGACCGAGGCCACATCCATGTCCCTATGGTCCACAGCCTTCGAGCGCTCGCGAGTTTCAAGATTCGTCTGTTCCACTTCCAGGCTACGGTGGTAATCCTTACGAAGATTACTACGGGAATGTCTGAGTTAGACTGTGGTAGTAGTAGTATTGTAGTAGTTGTATTCCCACAGTCCTGCGCATCTTGTGGAATATGACTTAGTGTGTACTGAGTTCCGGAGGTGTAGTTAAATAATGTATAGGAGCTTGGAATGCCTCTGATGGGATGTATCGTCTTTCACCGCAGTTGTACTTTAGCCTTGGCTTGTACTAAACTATGTATGGTGTGTATGACCACTGGTGTATATATAGTAGTTTCTATATTACCATGTCGTACGGATGAACATCTTTGCATTCCGTGTCATCCATTACATTCTGCACTTCTATGTCAAATTTTTGCCATCCTTGTCTAAACCGTTGTTTTGTTTTCCTAGGATGGTCAACACTCGCAACACTCCTGCTGCTCAGGAGCAGGGTGAGGCTAGTGGGGTTAGAGATGGGAATCTGCCCCAGCCACCCTCCTTGGCGGAAATTATGCACGAGGCAGAACGGAACAAGAGAGAGACCAACCGTCTGCTGGAACGCATAGAGCAGAACACTGGGTTCCGTCAGAGGAATGACGTGGTGTCAATCAATGACTTTATCAAGATGTGCCCACCGAAGTTCCATCACTCCACTGAACCTCTGGATGCGGATGACTGGCTACGTGGTATCACCCATAAGCTACACTCTGCCCGTGTGGCCGAAGCTGACAAGGTTACCTACGCCGCCTACCATCTTGAGGGCCCTGCCAGTCTTTGGTGGGAAAACTTTGAAGCTATGCGTCCTGCTGGCCAAATCACTACTTGGGTTGAGTTCAGTGAGGCATTCCATGAACATCACATTCCGGAAGGTCTCATGGATCGCAAGCGGGAGGAATTCTGCAATTTCACCCAGGGCCGGTTAACTGTAGATGGCTATAGTCGCGAGTTTGGCAACTTGGCACGCTATGCACCTGAGGAAGTATCCACCGATGCCAAGAAGCAGGCGAGGTTCCGCAAGGGACTCAGCCCTGAACTCCGCCGAGATCTACGTCTGCACGAGTGCACTTCCTTCCAAAAGTTGGTAAACAAGGCTATCAGTGCTGAAACGGGCCAAACCGACTTCGAGGCCACACGCAAGCATACTCGAGACTTTGGTTCCTCATCCGGCTTTGGCTCTCACAAGCGCCGTGTGTGGGTTCCCAACACTGCTCTGCCACCCAAGTACACACCGAGGCCATCCTATGAGGCGCCTCGCCCAACTCAACAGTATGCACCTGCTAAGACCTATGGAGGACCACCTTCCAACTTTGCTCCACGCACTAACACTGTGACCTGCTTCAAGTGTGGAGAACCGGGGCACTACATGCGTGAGTGTCCTCAGAACGAACCAGGAAAACCCGTTGGCCGTGGTAAGCCAACCGGCAAGGTGAATTATGTCAAGCCAATCCCCACTGCACGTGGTCATGTCAACTATGTCTCTATCGAGGAAGCTTATGAGGATCCTAACGTCGTCCTTGGTACGCTTCTCGTTAACTGCCATCCGGCATCTGTTCTTTTCGATATTGGAGCATCCCATTCGTTTATATCTGAGAGCTATGCTCGATTGCACAACATGACTTTTTGTGACATGCCTACTTCCATGGTTATTCAAACTCCTGGTTCAAAGTGGCAAACCTCTAGGGTAAGCCATGGAAATGAAATCCTTGTCGATAGACTTGTTTTCCTAGCATCTCTAATCGCTCTCAAGTCCTCGGACATAAACATCATTTTGGGTATGGATTGGATGACAACTCATTACGCCAAGATTGATTGCTATACTAGGACCGTTCAACTTACACACCCATCCGGCAAGATAGTCAATGTCTTGACCCGAATGGCTGAGCGTCAGCTCTACTCTCTTAATGCCAGCCCTCTACCAGAACTCGAAGATATCCCGGTAGTCCGTGACTTTCCGGATGTTTTTCCAGAAGAACTGCCAGGAATTCCACCTGACAGAGATGTCGAGTTCGTGATAGACCTTATCCCTAGAATTGTCCCAATCTCTAGGAGACCTTATAAGATGGCACCCCTAGAATTAGCTGAGCTAAAGAAACAACTCGATGAGTCCTTGCAAAAGGGTTTCATCCGTCCTAGTTCTTCCCCTTGGGCTTGCCCCGTCCTCTTCGTCAAGAAGAAGGATGGAACAGAGCGGATGGTTGTAGATTACCGACCTGTCAATCTGGTCACCATAAAGAACAAGTATCCGCTTCCCAGGATCAACGACCTGTATGATCAGCTCGCTGGATCCTCAGTCTTCTCTAAGATGGATTTGAGGTTGGGTTAGCATGAAATCAAAATCAAGAACGGGGACATTCCTAAAACGGCTTTTGTTACTCGTTATGGCCAATATGAGTACACCGTCATGTCCTTCGGATTAACCAATGCCCCAGCTACCTTTTCTCGGTTAATGAATTCTATATTCATGGAGTACTTGGATAAATTCGTCGTGGTATACCTCGATGATATACTCATTTACTCCAAGAACAAGAAAGATCATGCCGAGCATTTAAGGCTGGTATTGACGAAACTTCGAGAGCACCGCCTTTATGCCAAGTTCTCTAAATGTGAATTTTGGTTGCCGGAAGTAACCTATCTAGGTCATGTGATCTCTGGCAAGGGTATTGGTGTCAATCCCGAGCGAGTTCAAGCCGTCCTTGATTGGACTCCCCCTGAATCGGTCAAGCAAGTTAGGAGTTTTCTTGGCTTAGCGAGCTATTACCGACGCTTCGTTGAGAATTTCTCCAAGGTTGCTAAACCTCTAAATGAACTCCTCAAGAAAGATAAAAAGTTTGAGTGGACCCCACAGTGCGAGTCCAGTTTTTAGGAACTGAAAAGACGCCTGACATCTGCACCTGTACTGGTACCACCAGACTTTTCCAAGGATTTTATAATCTATTGCGACGCCTCGCGACAAGGACTAGGTTGCATACTCATGCAAGATCGTCAAGTGATTGCATACGCATCTCGACAGTTGCGTCCACATGAGGATAACTATCCTACTCATGATCTGAGCTTGCAGCTGTAGTCCATGCACTCAAAACATGGCGACATTACCTCCTTGGTAATCGATGTGAAATTTTCATTGATCATCAAAGTTTGAAGTACATCTTCACCCAACCGGATCTAAATCTCAGGCAAAGACGTTGGGTTGAGTTTCTCACAGATTACGACTTAGGAATCACTTATACCCCTGGAAAGGCCAATGTCATGGCTGATGCGCTAAGTCGTAAGTCTTATTGTAACAACTTAATGTTACAACAAGGGCAACCACTTCTCCACGAGGAATTTCGTAAGCTTAACCTTCACATTGTTCCTCGAGGATTCCTTTCCACCTTGGTGGCGAAACCTACCCTTATGGATCAAGTTATAGCTGCCCAGAAGCGTGATAAAGGCGTATCCCGACTCCAAGAGAGCATTGCCAGCGGACTCGCTAAAAGTTCCTCTATGGATGATCGAGGTGTTGTCTTCTTTGAGAACCGTGTAGTGGTTCCCAAGAACCACCATCTATGGCAGTTAATCCTTAAGGAGGCTCATGAATCTCCTCTCACAATTCATCCCGGTAGTACCAAAATGTATCAGGACCTACGTCAGAGATTCTGGTGGACTAGGATGAAGAGAGAAATCGCTCAATTCATTGCTAACTGCGACGTTTGTCGTCGAGTCAAGGCAGAGCATCAACGGCCTGCTGGCACGCTTCAACCTTTAGCTATTCCTGAATGGAAATGGGACAAAGTCGGTATGGACTTCATTACCGGGTTTCCCAGGACCAGGAAAGGGAATAATGCTATCTTCGTCGTTATCGACCGCCTCTCTAAAGTATCTCATTTCCTGCCTGTTCGGGAGAGTATTACCGCTAGCCAGCTAGCAGACTTGTATATCTCTCGGATAGTATCACTTCATGGTGTGCCGTTGGAGATTACCTCAGACCGTGGAAGTCTTTTCACTTCATGATTTTGGGAAAGTTTCCAGAATGCTATGGGAACTCATCTTTCCTTCAGTACTGCCTTCCATCCCCAGTCAAGTGGTCAAGTGGAACGAGTCATTCAAATTCTGGAAGACATGCTTCGAGCCTCTGTCATTTCTTTCGGTATGGAATGGGAAAAGTGTCTTCCATTTGCCGAATTCGCTTATAACAATAGTTATCAAGCCAGCCTGGGTAAAGCTCCCTTCGAAGTTCTATATGGACGAAGGTGTCGAACACCTCTTAACTGGTCAGAAACCCGGGAAAGACAATTCTTTGGCCCGGATATGATCCAGGAAGCAGAAGAGCAAGTTCGCATCGTTCGTGAGAGATTGAAAACATCCTTGTCTCGCCAGAAGAGCCAATATGATAGTCATCATAAGGTTGTGACTTTTGAAGTCGGCGATAAGGCTTACCTTCGGGTTACTCTTCTTAAGGGAACCCATCGCTTCAGAATCAAAGGCAAATTGGCCCCTCGTTACATCGGTCCTTTTCGCATTCTTGCCAAACGAGGAGAAGTTGCCTACCAATTGGAACTACCTCCGCACCTATCCAGAGTTCATGACGTGTTCCACGTTTCTCAACTCAGGCGTTGCTTCTCGGATCCTTTCCGCGGAGTGGACCACGAAACGCTTGATCTCCAGGACAATCTCACATATCGAGAATACCCCGTTCGTATTCTTGATCAAACCGAGCGCACCACTCGACGCCACAATATCAAGTTTCTCAAGGTTCAATGGTCACATCATTCTGAGAGTGAAGCTACTTGGGAAAGGGAGGATCGTCTTCGACTTGAGTACCCCACCCTCTTTCCGGAGGAACCCGAATCTCGGGACGCGATTCTTTTAAGTGGGGGTGAGTTGTCACATCCCTAGTTTAGCACTTGCATTAGGGCTAGCTAGAGTGTGCATCATGTTTACTTATCAAAGAAACTTGAAATGGGAATGACAGAAACCCCAGCACCCCTCTTCTAACAACTAGGGTTTGATAAAATCTTTTCCAATGTACCCAAAATGCCCTTCAAAAATGTTCATCATTTCTGCCTTGGTCCTAAACCTCTGCCAAAAATGGTGCACAATTTTATAGGACATCCAAGGTCTCTGGATTAAATCATATGTTATTTTAATTTGGGCATTTAAATGCTATAAAATATTTTAAATGCTCAAATAATCATAAACTATAATGTTCCATGTTGTTCATATTATATACAGTGGGCATGACAAGTTTCATGAGTTATAAAAATGTTCTGGCATTTTTATTAATTAAACAAAGTTGCAAAAGAAATGAAACAGAAAAGAAATAGGAAAAAGAAAAGAGAGAGAAAGCACTTACCTTGGGCCCAGCACTGTTGCAGGCCGGCCCAGCCCACCAGCCCCGTTCTGTCGCCTTCCTCCTCGCACCAGAAGGCAGCGCGCATGGCCACCGCGCGCCGGCACGCGCCCGACCACCTCCACCCTGCCTGCCTGCCTCCCCGACGGCCTGGAAGCCTCCTTGTATCGCCACGCAGCTGCCCCGACCTCTCTCTCACTTTCCCCTCGTCCCCGTCGCCCTCCCCTGGCTCTCTCCCTCTCACCAACGAGCCGCCCGTTGCCGCTGCTCGCCATTGCCGCACCTAGAGCCTCCCCCTCGACCCGTGACCGTGTCCAGAAGATTCGTCGTGACGCCCTCTACCTCCTCGCTGAGCCACGGATCGCCGGGAGCCCTGCAACGCCCTCACGCCGTCGTCCCCAACCTCGGATCACCGGAGCACCTCGCCGTCGATTAAGAAGCTGCAGAGCATCCCCGACCCCTCCGTCGAGCTCGCTAGCACCGCTGTGAGCTCCTACGCCGAATCCCTCTCTCCTCCGCTTTATTTGCGCCGTGTAGCTGCCGCCCCGTTGATCACCGAAACCCACCGCCGCCGTGCTTTCCGCCGGCGATGCTCCGATGACCATTTGGTCACGGGCACATGTCCATCTCGCTCGCCGCAGCACGTAAACGAGCTAGGTACCACGCACGCATCGCCTAGGCCATCGTAGCTACGTCCCCACACACGCCCGAACGCCGGCCGCCGCTGTCGAGCTCGTTGCCGTCGTCTCTGGCCACCACAGGTCCGGCGACCACCACCGTTCGATGCGCCTCGGCAACGGCTCTCCAACGCGCTCAATCGCGGCTCGAACCGAGCCCTGTGGACGTTTTTCGAAGCACGCCGCCGTGTCTGGCCTCGCTGGCGTCACTTCGCCGGCGAGTTTGACTCGTTTGATCGGGGGGTTGACCACCCCTGGGTCGCTGACGCGTGGGCCACCCCTCCCCTAATTAGCTAGTTTAATTAAGTTAATGTTAATTAAATTAGTTAGTTAGTTAAGTCACTGACCCGTGGGCCCAGACCCCACTGACAGCTAATTAGTTCACTAATTAATCTTGTTAGTTAGCTATGACACTGACATGCCGGGCCCACATGTCATGTTTGACTTGGACTAGCTCCTGTTGACTGACTGACGTCAGCATGATGTCATGCTGACGCAGTAAAGGATTTTCTAGGATTTTTAGATTTAAAAATAATTCAGGAAATTCCAGAAAATACCCAAAACTTCTAAAAATCATATAAATTCAACAGTAGCTCAGATGGAAAAGATTTATATATGAAAAATGATCAGAAAAATCCAATCTTTCCAATGGCACTGGTTTCATGCATGTTTGAGCAAGTTAACCTTGCTGTATACATTAAAACATGATAATGCACTTATTTAAATAATAGTTAAAATGCCAATTTGAATCTTTGATTCAAATAGGCTCAAACCCTTCTGGTTATAGTTGCATTAGCCCAACACACATGCATCTTGGCATGTCATGAGCATGCATCATATTGTTGCACTTGTTTGTTTAATGATTGTATCGCCGGTATTCTCTGTGTTAGGTCCTGCTCCCGAGGATACTGCTGCGTATCCAGTTGAAGAGCAGTACCCGACAACCACTTTGTCAGGCAAGCAATCATTGATCATTCCGATACAAACCCAATCTCCTCGCTCCTGCTCTCTTTTACTGCATTAAGGCAACAGCGTGTGAACTGCTACTTGCTGCGGTAGTTGAACCCTATTCCCATGCATGACCTGTCATTGCCACAGTAAATAGTTGAAGCCCACTAGCATGTGTAGGAGTTGATTGAGCTATGTGATGTGTGATCCACCATGCTATTTGTTTATGTTGCCTGCTATGCTTAGAGTTGTGTCAGGTCTGGTTCATCTGGGTGATGGATCAGAGTGAAATGATCATACCAATAAAGAGAAGGAGGTGTGGAATACGCTTGGTAAAGGTATCGATGAAAGGCCATGTAGGAGTACATGGCGGGTTGTTTCATTGGAATCGTCCATAGGACCCGAGATCTGTGTGTGTGATTCAAGTTACAGTTACTACCACACATTGGGCCCTGAAATATGACCCCGCTCGACTTATCGACTGCCATGTTCTCTGTCCAGGAGTTGCAACTAGTTTCTGGTGTTTATAGATTACTGGAGGTCGTGCACAGCGCTGACCCTCGGGGTGGGCTGTGGTGCGACAGGTACGTGGCACGGTGTACCGGTTGCCCGTTTGGTGACTCGGGAACCCTGTACACATCGTTTGGGGCCGTGAGCGACACCCCGGCCGGATCTCCCCACGGATGGAACCCAAATAGGCGATAAACCTGGACGAGAGACTTGAGTGGTTGGTTAGGTCATGGTCTACACCCACGTCGGCTTTCGCTTGAAGTCTGCCGAGCACATGTCGTGTGCAGACGCTAATTGGTGAAAACATGTGTGAAGAAGTACACCCCTGCAGGGTTATCAATCTATTCGAATAGCCGTTGTTCGCGGTACGGACTACTTGGTTACTCTTACAGTTCATAGACAAGTTGATGGATTCTACTAAAAGCCTCAAGATAAGTGTGAGTTCCGTGGATGGCCCTTCCGTAGGATGACGGAAGAGGATCCTCGGTGGTGTATTGTTGTGGTGAGTAGAGGATTCGTGTTCGTAATAACATCTTGCAATCTGTTGAGAGTTGTAGTATAGGTTAGCCAAGAGTCAAAGCTGGCTTTCTGCTATGAACTCCACTACGCCCTTTGATAATGTTGCATGTATGATAGGTTCTGTGGTAAGACTTGCTGAGTACCTTTGTACTCATGTTTGCTTAATAACTGTTGCAGAGGAGAACCCTGCCCCTGCTGATGGGTTCTACATAGACGTTGACGTCGACGAGTAGCTTGATGATGTCTACACACGCTTCTACTCTTGTAGACTATGTTGGGCCTCCAAGCGCAGAGGTTTGTAGGACAGCAGCAATTTCCCTCAAGTGAATGACCTAAGGTTTATCGAACTCAGGGAAGTAGAGGTTGAACATGGTCTCTCTCAAGCAACCCTGCAACTAAGATACAAGAAGTCTCTTGTGTCCCCAACACAGCTAATACAACTAGGAGTTGTATAGGTGCACTAGTTCGGCGAAGAGATGGTAAAATATGGATGATAGGAGTGGCAAAGCAAAGTAATATAAATCTGTAATAAAAAGTGCAGCAAGCAAACAATTGGTAAACGTGAGCACAAATGGTATTGCAATGGTGGAAACAAGGCCTAGGGATCATACTTTCACTAGTGGCAACTCCCAACAACATTAACATAATCGAATCACATGATATTTCCTAGAAAACATGCAATGGAGACGCACCAGGAGGTCATTCCTTCGTGGTCAAGAGAGGACGAGAATTATTTAGGGCTACAAAAGCACACCTCAAAGTTCGTAGTTCTCAATCTAAGGATTTCCCAATGTTACCGCGGCCATCCAAAGAGAGTCCCACAATCACCACAACATATCTAAAGGATAGTCAAAGACAAGCACCGAGAGACTCTCAATCTTCAATCAACACACAAGAGAGAAAATCACTCATGAAAATATTTTTCTAATCCATGTCCAATAGACCGCTGTCACCTTGGTCTCGGGGATTATACTAGATAAAGACAAGTGAGTACATCAATCCAATACATAGAGGAAGGGGAAATATCATGGGATCACCCTAGATTAACATAGCCTATGATCACAACGAAGATCACATCATGGGAGAGAGAGATAACCACATAGCTACACGTACGAGCCCTCGGCCCCGGAGAAGACTACTCACCCATGGACATGGTGAGGAGGAGGTTGATGATGGTGTTGATGGAGAGGTGCAGCCCCGCGAGGAGACGGCCGGCGGCAGCCACGGAGGCGGCGGCGGCGGCCCTTGGGGGCGCGGCGGCGGCGGCGGCCCTAGGGGGCAGCGGCTCCTTGGCCCCCCTTCTTCCTTGTGGATGGTGCTGCAATGGTGCTGGTCCTCCCCTCCAAGACGGCGGCTCGGGAGGAGAAAAATTCGTGGCCCTTGGTGAACTAGGTTTCCTCTCTTTATATAGACTCTCGTATTCCCGTCATCAGATTTTGTGCCTCAGTAAAATGGGCTTTACTCGGCCGTCCGGACTTCGATTTGGACGATTTTATATCCAGAAGCATCGCCTCGAAATTCCCCATAATTTTCGCAACTAGCCTTTTTCCGTTTGACGTCGTTTTCGGGCCGGAACGTGACCATCTTTAAAAAACATTCTCAGACAGATTTCAGGAAAGTCAGAGTCCTACTCCAATACGACTCCTTTTGCGTTTTTGTCAATTTCCAAGTAATTCCTACACAATAAAGTGTAAAACAAGAACATTGTGCACTTTTGCAACCATTAGTAGGTTAGTACAAATATGATCAAAAGTGTATGGAAGTGCATAAATATCATAGCAATATCACACAAAAAAGGCATGGAGCAAGCAGAAATTATAGATATGTTTTGGACGTATCAACATCCCCAAGCTTAATTCCTGCTCGTCCTCGAGTAGGTAAATGATAACAAGCATAATTTCTGTGGTGACATGCTATTAACCATATAAGGACTTTTTACAGTCTCATGACAAGTGCTTACTGAGTTAATGAATCTTTAGTAATTAAGTTGCCTCATGAGAAAATCACAAAGAACTGAAAGTTTTACAATATGATACTGAAACTTCAAATAGATTTGTAGTGAGCATGGTGTGCAAATATGACAAAGTGATATCTCGCTTGCCCCCTTTAGTGAAGCAAAACATAAATGCAGGGGCACCTCCAAGGTTTAAGTGACGACTAGATACAATGATTTCAGAATAAACGATATCATAATCATGCAAAAGACAATGGTACTTTGGGACAATGCACATTACACTCAGAATGACAATCATGCTCTAAATAGTTGGTGCTTTAAAGAAGGTGGAGACTCTCGAACCATGGCTTTTGTTGGCAAGGTTGAAAACCCGTGGTCGGATACAAAGACAAAACATGTACCAGAGCTCTTGGTTTTAAAAACAGAGGTAATAAATTTTTTTTTTTGGAATATGCATATTTCGTCAACGAATGCTAGCAGATAACTCAATTACTTCTCGAGCTGGACAAGTTTCGAGGAACGGCTCCCGAATGAGGACGATCACATCCTCTTAATCTCCTTTGTTTATCACTGCCAAAGTTTTCTGATTTCTCATGAACAAAGCGTGAAGGAGGGTTTGTTTGTTTGTATATTTTTTTAATGAGCCGGGCGCACTCTATGCCAGTTCCTTCTCGTATTATGGGTTTGCACATTAGACATGCAATCCCGGGGTGAAGCTTGTCCAACTTAAAAAGATCATGAATTAACTACTACTTCCTCATGAGCTAAAACAGAGGCACAAAAGAGAAATGCTTTTTTGAATAATTTCGAGATGGTACATGAAAGTCTTCGTTAGGAATGGCAGGTAAATACCATGTATAGGAAGGTATGGTGGACTCATATGGCATAACTGGTTTAAAGGATTTTTGATGCACAAGCAGTCAGTCCGCTTAGTACAGGCGAAGGTTAGCAATAGACTAGGAGCGACCAACTAAAAGAGCAATGACGGTCATAATCATGCAGAGCGACAAAGCAACATTGACTCGGGCATGGAAGTTATATCGCTACTCAGAAATTAAAGATCATCAAGGCTTGATAGACTTTCTTTACAGTCTTAAATATGCGTGAGCATATGCCAAGTCAATCAAAATAAATTCTTGGAGGAAGATATCACTAAACCATACCACATCATATGCAAACAAATCATGTTGGTACTTAAATAACACATTAAGAACCCCCAGCTATTTGAGACTAACCATAAGAAAACATGAACTACTAAGCACCATTATGCACATAGCATTTTTATCATGGACATATCGACCAGTGCAACAGAAGCCAACTCTCTTAACAAGATAAGCATGGAAAGTAAGAGCTAAGCATGATAGTAGCTATTGAAAGACAAAGAACACACACAGCAAGGATAAACATGAAAATTATATGTTATGTTCTAGGTTGAAGTGGAGCGGGTCTCTCTCCCACACAAAGAAAGTTGAGTTCCAACTCGTTATGAAAAGCAAGCAAAGCTAAAGAAAACTAAAAAGGGAAACTAAAAGCAAGACGCTCCAAGCATAGCACATAACACATGAAGTGATAAAAATATAGTGGAACGAAAGACGAACTGATAATTGTTGATGGAGAAGGGAATGCACGGAGGCATCCCGAAGCTTAGACTCTTGAGTCTTCTTGAATATTTCTTGGGGGTGCATGGGGGCATCCCCAAGCTTGAGCGTTTGACACTCCTGAATCTTTTTATCATCTTCCCTCGCACACTTGAAAACTCCCTTCATACATAACTCATCATAATCTGATTAGCGAGGTTAGTACCCTTAATAAAATAATTGTTCCTTGCTGGAAATAAGGATGTTCTTGAAGGTCTACTGTTTCTCAAGATTGCCAAAAGGTTTTTGCAAAGAAAAAGCAAGCTCAAGGTTTGCAAAATGAAGGAAAGGCAAAACAGGACAGAATCTGTGAAAAACAGACCAGCAGGTAGTAAATGATTTTTTTGGGGCACTTCTGCAACTCTAATAAAAAAACTCAGAACAGACGCCCGAAAGACAATTGTATAGAGCACTCTGTCGAAAAAATTCAGACCAAAAAGATGATCTGGTGATTTTATACGAATATTTCTGTCCAAGGACAGAATCTGTTTCCTGGACAGCACGTCACAACTTTTGAACTTTCTTGCAATCAGAGGCTAGACTTGGCACAAAGCTGAAAAGTAAAGATACAATGATGATGCTACTGTAGTAACAACATCAAGACACAACAAAAGCAAAATAAAATTTTATTCATTGTGGGCTGCCTCCCAAAAGCGCTTTCTTTTATGCCTTTAAGCTAGGCATAAGACTTTAATGATGCTCTCGTGGGAATAATAGATGAAGAACAAAAGAGAGCATCAAGAAGCAAATACCAAACACATTTAAGCCTAACATGCTTCCTACGCATAGTAATATTGCAATAGAATAATTCATTGAAGCACAAAGCAATAAGCATAGGAAGGCAAAACAAGCATAACTTCAAAATATTCACCATAAAAAGAGGAAACTTCTTATTATTAAGATATTTAGAACCATGTCTCCCTCTCTCATTATAAATTTCAGTGGCATCATGGATGAACTCAACAATATAACTATCACATAAGGCATTATTTCCATGATCCAAAAGCATAAAAGTGTCATTACTCTTCATATAAGCAAAATCTTTCTTATTAGGAATAGTGAGAGTAAGACTATCATAACCATCATGGTAATCATCGTATTTAGGAGGCATATCATAATCATAATAAATTTTATCCTCAATAGTAGGTGGACTGAAAATATCATATTCATCATTGTAATCATCATATATAGGAGGCATAGTATCATCAAAGTAAATTTTCTCCTCAAAAGTTGGGGGACTAAAAATATCATGTTCATCAAACGTGTCATCCCCAAGCTTAGAGCTTTCCATGTCATTAGCAATATTGATATTAAATAAAAACATACTAATAACATCACCATCATCATGATTTTTATGCAAATAATAAAGTTCCAAAGGTTTTTAATTTTCTCTTCGAACACATCATGTCCAAGTTCAAGGTAGAGCTTATAAAGCTCTCTCATATTTTTGTTGTTTTCCATTAAGCAAAACTAGTGAAAATAAAAACAAGAAACAAAAAGATTTAATTGCAAGATCTAAAGATATACATTCAAGCACTCACTTCCCCGGCAACAGCGCCAGAAATAGATTGATGTCTACACACGCTTCTACTCTTGTAGACTATGTTGGGCCTCCAAGCGCAGAGGTTTGTAGGACAGCAGCAATTTCCCTCAAGTGGATGACCTAAGGTTTCTCGAACTCAGGGAAGTAGAGGTTGAACATGGTCTCTCTCAAGCAACCCTGCAACTAAGATACAAGAAGTCTCTTGTGTCCCCAACACACCTAATACAACTAGGAGTTGTATAGGTGCACTAGTTCGGCGAAGAGATGGTAAAATATGGATGATAGGAGTGGCAAAGCAAAGTAATATAAATCTGTAATAAAAAGTGCAGCAAGCAAACAAGTGGTAAACGTGAGCACAAATGGTATTGCAATGGTGGAAACAAGGCCTAGGGATCATACTTTCACTAGTGGCAACTCCCAACAACATTAACATAATCGAATCACATGATATTTCCCATAAAACATGCAATGGAGACGCACCCGGAGGTCATTCCTTCGTGGTCAAGAGAGGACGAGAATTATGTAGGGCTACAAAAGCACACCTCAAAGTTCGTAGTTCTCAATCTAAGGATTTCCCAATGTCACCGCGGCCATCCAAAGAGAGTCCCACAATCACCACAACATATCTAAAGGATAGTCAAAGACAAGCACCAAGAGACTCTCAATCTTCAATCAACATACAAGAGAGGAAATCACTCATGAAAATATTTTTCTAATCCATGTCCAATAGACCGCTGTCACCTTGGTCTCGGGGATTATACTAGATAAAGATAAGTGAGTACATCAATCCAATACATAGAGGAAGGGGAAATATCATGGGATCACCCTAGATTAACATAGCCTATGATCACAACAAACATCACATCATGGGAGAGAGAGATAACCACATAGCTACACGTACGAGCCCTCGGCCCCGGAGAAGACTACTCACACATGGACATGGTGAGGAGGAGGTTGATGATGGTGTTGATGGAGAGGTGAAACCCCGCGAGGAGACAGCCGGCGGCAGCCACGGAGGCGGCGGCGGCGGCCCTTGGGGGCGCGGCGGCGGCGGCGGCCCTAGGGGGCGGCGGCGGCCCTAGGGGGCAGCGGCTCCTTGGCCCCCCTTCTTCCTTGTGGATGATGCTGCAATGGTGCTGGTCCTCCCCTCCAAGACAGCGGCTCGGGAGGAGGAAAATTCGTGGCCCTTGGTGACCTAGGTTTCCTCTCTTTATATAGACTCTCGGATTCCCGTCATCAGATTTTGGGCCTCGGTAAAACGGGCTTTACTCGGCCGTCCCGACTTCGATTTGGACGAATTTTATATCCAGAAGCTTCGCCTCGAAATTCCCCACAACTTTCGCAACTAGCCTTTTTCCGTTTGACGTCGTCTTCGGGCCGGAACGTGACCATCTTTAAAAAACGTTCTCAGACAAATTTCAGGAAAGTCAGAGTCCTACTCCAATACGACTCCTTTTGCGTTTTTGTCAATTTCCAAGTAATTCCTACACAATAAAGTGTAAAACAAGAACATTGTGCACTTTTGCAACCATTAGTAGGTTAGTCCAAATATGATCAAAAATGTATGGAAGTGCATAAATATCATAGCAATATCACACAAAAAAGGCATGGAGCAAGCAGAAATTATAGATACGTTTTGGACGTTTCACTTGACACCCAGACGAAGATCTGGAACTTGTGAAGGGCCTTGTAGATAGTCAGGCTACACCAAGCCTGGTTTATTTTCTAAGTTGTCTGTAGTCAGACATGTAGCTTCCGATTGTGCTTGTATGACTATATGACTTGAGTGTTGGGTCATGTGAACCCTACCTGTATGGATATGTTATGTATGGCTCTTGGAGCCTCTTAAATAAAGTACTTTGAGTCATAGAGTTCTGTTGTGATGCAATGTTGTATTTGCACATATTGAGCATATTGTGTGTATGGTTGAAATGCTTGGTATGTGTGGGATCCGACACCTAGTTGTTTTCCTTTGGTAGCCTACCTTACAGGGAAATGCCTCCTAGTGATTCCAATGAGCCTTGGTAGCTTGCTACTGCTCGGAACACATAGGCTGGCCGGCATGTGTCCTTCTTTGTTCCTGTGTCTGTCCCTTAGGGGAAATGTCACGCGTGGTTCCTTAAGTCCATGTAGCTTGCTACGACTTGGGTTCATACGTTGATGACCGACACGTTCGTTGCTGGGTCATGGATGCCTGTCTCTGTAATTTAGTGCCACTTTTGGTTTATAACTAGCCATTTCGGCCTGGGTTCTCTGTCATATGGATGCTAGCGACACTGTCATATACGTGTGCCAAAATGCGCAAACGGTCCCGGGCCAGGTAAGGTGGCACCCGTGGGGTTACCGTGCGTGAGGCCGCAAAGTGATATGACGTGTTATAGCTAGATCGGTGTGACTTAGGATCGGGGTCCTGACACTCTTGCTCACCAATCGGCAAGGTAAAGATTGATGTCATGTTTGGTGACAAGAAGCATTTCCAACGGGAGCCGGTCTGGTTTGAGGTGGTGAATCTGGAAAGCCCTTATCATGTGATATTGGGCCGGCTAGCCCTCGCCAAATTCATGGCGATACCCCATTATGCCTACCTCAAGATGAAGATGCCGGGCCCCAAAGGAATAATCACCATAGTCCGAGACTATGAAAAGTCCATCGCATGTGCCACTGCCAGCAGCCGACTGGCCGAGTCCCTTGTCATAGTTGAAGAGAAGCGCTGCCTGGATCGGTTGGCGGCAATGGCTGGTGAGCAGCCGGCCATACCATCCGATCCCAAGGAGGCAGAACCCCAAGGCTCATTCCAGTCGGCCAAAGAAACCAAGAAGATTGCTTTGGACCCGTCACACCCGGAGCGATTTCCTGTCGTAGGGTCGAACCTAGACAGCAAATAGGAAAGCGAGCTCGTCGATTTCCTCCGTGAGAATCGTGACATCTTTGCTGGTCCCCCAAGGACATGCCGGGTGTCCCGACGGATTTCGCCGAGCACAAGCTACATATAAGGGAAGATGCAAAGCCTATCAGGCAGCCACTCCGCCGCCTGTCTGAAGAAACAAGAAGACTTGTCGGAGAAGAAGTCACCCGCCTGCTAGCAGCCGGCTTCATTATGGAGGTGTTCTACCCAGAGTGGCTCTCCAACCCTATCCTGGTGCTGAAGAAGAACAACAAGTGGCGCATGTGCATTGACTACACTAGCCTCAACAAAGCTTGCCCTAAAGATCTGTTTGCTCTACCGTGAATAGATCAAGTGATTGACTCCACAGCCGGATGCGAGCTGCTATCATTCCTTGATGCTTATTCCGGATACCATCAGATCAAACTGGATCCGACCGATCGCCTGAAGACCACCTTCCTCACGCCATCTGGAGCCTTCTACTACCTGACTATGACGTTCGGCTTGAGAAATGCTAGCGCCACCTTTCAGCATTGCATGCAGAAGTGTCTCCTCAAGCAACTTGGCAAAAACGCCCACGTCTACATGGACGATATCATGGTGAAGACGGAGAAGCGGGGAACTCTCCTAGAGAACCTCCAAGAGACCTTCGAGGACCTGCACCGCTTTCAGATCAAGCTAAACCCGGAGAAATGCATCTTCGGGGTACCAGCAGGCCAGCTCCTTGGCTCCTGGTGTCTAAACGCGGCATCGAGTTCAACCCAGCAAAGATCAAGGCCATCGAGAGGATGGAGAGGCCAACTCGCATACGAGATGTCCAGAAGTTTACTGGGTGCTTGGCATCGCTCAGCCGATTCATCAGCCGTGTGGGCGAGAAGGCACTCCCTTTGTACCAGTTGATGAAGAAGACCACCTGCTTTGAGTGGAATGACAAGGCAGACGAAGCTTTCCACCAGCTCAAGAAAGTGATGTCCACGCCGCCTGTCCTGGCGGCACCAACGGACAAGGAACCCATGTTCCTTTACATAGCCTCCACCAGCCGGGTGGTCAGTACTGTGGTCGTAGTCGAGGGCCCAGAGGACAACGGAGCCTTACCTGTCCAAAGGCCGGTCTATTACTTGAGCGAGGAGTTGTCAGCTTCCAAGCAAAATTATCCCCATTACCAGAAGATTTGCTACGGTGTGTACTTTGCCGCCAAGAAGCTCAAGCAGTACTTCCAATAGCATCCGACCATGGTCGTATGCACGGCCCGTTTGCTGAGATTATGGGCAACAGTGATGCTTCAGGCCGAGTGGCGAAGTGGGCCATTGAGCTGGCCCCTTTCGCCATCTTCTACTAGCCCCGCACCACCATTAAGTCACAAGCGCTGGCCGACTTCCTCGTCGACTGGGCCGAGACCCAGTACCTGCCGCCTGCTCCAGATTCAACCCATTGACGGATGCACTTTGATGGGTCAAAGATGCGCACTGGCTTGGGAGCCGGCGTCGTCCTTACCTCCCCCAAAGGCGGCAAGCTCAAGTACACATTGCAAATCCACTTTGCCGCCTCCAACAACCTGGCCGAGTACGAGGCACACATTCACGGGCTCCGGATGGCCAAAGAGATTGGCATCCGCCGAGTGTTGTGCTATGGTGACTCGGACTTGGTGGTCCAGCAGTCGTTTGGTGATTGGGACGCCAAAGATGCAAACATGGCAAGTTACCGCTTCCTGGTCCAGCAGATCAGTGGGCTTTTTGACGGCTGCGAGTTCCTCCACGTACCACGAGCTGACAACGATCAAGCCAACGCCTTAGCACGAATTGGATCAACTCGGCAATCAATACCGGCCGGCGTGTCCCTCCAATGATTGCGCAAGCCATCTATCCAGCCGTCACCAGAGTCAGAATCAATCTTCATACCAGCTGACCCTGGAGTTGAGAGCCCAAAGACCTCAGCAGGCGGCCAGGAGACTGCTGCACCAGCACCCGGCCCGAGGACTTCAGAACCCAGCTCGGGGACTGGTGTGGCCAGCTCAGGAACCTCAGCATGCGGCCAAGGGACTGCAGCCCCACCATGCGGCCAAGGGACTCCAGCGTCAACAGGCGGCCAAGCGACTGCAGCGCCAACAGGCGGCCAGGGGATTGCTGCACTGGCACCCAGCCTGGGGACTGCTGTAGTCGACCCAGGGACTTCAAGAGCACAGCAAGCGGCGGCTAACTCTAGCCCTCCACCTCCCGGCCCAACCACCCTGGTTTCAATGGCAGAAGTAACATGTGTCACAACACCATCATGGGCGCAGTCTATCCTCAAATTTCTGCTCAGAAGAGAGTTGCCAGCAGATGAGACCTTGGCACGGCAAGTTCAGCGCAGAGCTTCAGCATACACAATAGTAAACAAAGAGCTTGCCAGATGCAGCGCAATCGGCGTCTTCCAGTGCTGCGTAGAAGCAGAAAAGGGTCTGGCCATTTTGAGAGATATTCATCAAGGCGAATGCAGCCAGCATGCGGCTTCCATATCCCTCATCGCCAAAGCTTTCTGCCATGGTTTCTTCTGGCCGACTGCTTTGGAAGACGCCAAAGACCTAGTCAAGAAATGCAATGGTTGTCATCGCTTCAGCTCCAAGCAACATCTGCTGGCTTCTGCACTCAAGACCATTCCGATCACATGGCCATTCACAGTTTGGGGACTGGACATGGTGGTCCCTTTCAAGATGGCACATGGCGGCATGACTCACTTGCTCGTTGCTGTGGACAAGTTCACCAAATGGATCGAGGCGAAGCCAATCAAGAAGCTCAACGGCCCGACTGTCGTGACCTTCATCGCTGACATCATAGTCTGATATGGCATACCACACAACTTCATCACCGACAACGGCACAAACTTTGTCAAAGGAGCATTGGCCCGTTTATGCGCAACACAAGGCATTCGACTAGACTTAGCGTCCGTTGCTCACCCGCAGTCAAACGACCAAGTTGAGCGTGCAACCGACCTCATCTTGTCCGGCATCAAGCCCCGGCTGGTCGATCCATTGGAACGGACGGCCGACTACTAGAACGGACGGCATCATAGCCGGCGAGTCAGGCCGCGATCTTTTCGCGAGGGGGACCTTGTGCTCCAGCTAATCCAGCGAACGGCCGACCAGCACAAGCTCTCAGCCCCTTGGGAAGGGCCCTTCATCATCAGCAAGGTACTAGGCAACGATGCCTACTACCTTATCGACCCGCAGAAGCCAAGAGCACGCAAAAGAGATGACTCAGGCAAGGAATCAGAGCGCCCATGGAACGCAAATGTCCTTCACCGTTTTTACAACTAAAGGCAGTATGTATCGTACCATCTACTGTATTTTGAGAAACAATGGGATCCCCGAGGAGCACTCGGGGACTACCCCTCCCTTTATCTATATGATAAGTTTATGCCTGTGAATGTGTTATTTTCATTCCTTCGCCCGGCACCGGGACCGAACAGACGGCCCAGCGGCTTGCCACCTGGCCCTATGTTTAATTTTTTCCCAATAGTCGGACAAGTAATGTGCCGGCATCGAAGCCCTCTCCCACCTAAAGGTCACAGACTCGCAGAATGCGGCTGTCTGACTGGCGGGAGTCAAAGGCAGGAAGTGATGCCCACATGAAAAATGGCTAAAGAAAAAATAAGCATAGGGCAAGATGGCCCTTCAGACAAGTTGGTCGGCTGCCGAGCAGCCGGCCAGCCGGGTTCTAGCTTAGCCAAACCACGTTCCAAAGGGCGGGATACTTGCTTATCCAGAAAACAACTAAGTCCCTGACCCAGCCACAGACCATAGAGGGGCTGCCTGGCTGGCAGGGCGGCGGTTAAAGGAGATGGCAAAGGAAAAACGCCTGAAGGAACGAAGGGTGGTGCTAACTCTAGAACCCGACAAATAACATCAACATATGTAGGATTAAAAGAATATTTACATAACAAAAGGCCTCCATGGCCGCCTTCCAACAAATGTTTTGGATACACCCAGTGGGTGGAATTGTGCAAGACGAACTCTACCAAGTCATAAAGGAAACATGAAATAAAAAGATAGCATGGGCGCCTAGGCCAGAGGTGCAGTAGGCGGATCGGATGGCACCATGGGGTCTGCTGGGCCGGCTGCTGAGGGGGCCGCCTGGTGGGTCTCGGCCTGGTCGCCTTCTGTGGCAGACGGCGCGCTCCCACAGGGCTCGCTTGTCGAGGCCTGGTCGGGTTGATGACGAGCAGATGGCTCCTCCTCCAGAAAGCCGCCTTCCTCGTCGTTATCCTCCTCATCCTCAGCCTCGTCGCTTGAGGCGAACTCCTCATCCAGCTCGTCCGGCGCCACCAGGTCCAGCCCAAAGTGGTCAGGCGGCACCACATGGCCGTTTTCATCCAACTCCGGCATGAAGACGGTAGTGTCGGGGTAGTCAGCAATCGCGGCGGCACGCTTGATGAGATCTCCTCTTGCTGCTGCCAGCTCGGGCTCAGCTTCCAGGTGGAAGGTCGCTAGCTGAGCGAGATCCAGATCAGGGTACCAGCCTTTGGCAAATTCCAAGGCGGCCCGCGTGCGGGTTCTCGCTGCAGCACCCTTTCAAGCCTCAAAGCGGCCGACGGCCGCCTCCAGCCATTCGGCAGCCCGGCTAGGAGTGCGCGGTGTCGGGACGTCTGGCCAAAGGGAAGCAGCACCTGGGACCCGGCACGTTGAAGGCGTCGGATAAAACGGTGGGCCGGTTGGAGGCACGCTCTCACGGCGAGGAGTTGCTCATTGGGAGTCCGGGGCGCGTTGGGTGCGATCACCCGACCCGCCCGATGCCTCTCATCGCGTTGGGCCTCAATGGCCTGGCTGGCGGCAACAGAATGGCCCGGAAAGTACTCTGCGCCAAGGAGAAGACAGAGAATCAGGAAAAAGGAACTGGCTTCTGCGGCAGACGGCAAGCATGTGAAAGCAAAGAAAAAGCAGCTCACCATCAACCATGTCCTCAATGGCTGCATAGCCGTCCTGCAGGGCCATCTCCGTTTCGGCCCAGTTTGAGCGTTCAGTCTCGAACTCGGCCCGAAGAAGCCCCTCAGCATCCGCCAGCTTCTTGAGCTCCGCCTTGTGCACCTCCGCCTGGTCAGCCAACTCCTTGGCCAGGCGGTCGTGCTCTTGGGCGGCCAGACTACGCTCCTGCTCCTTGACGGCGAGCTCGACCTGGACCCTGCCTAGCTGACTGCGGAGGTCGGTTACGGTTGCTGGCAAGAGAGGAGGAGGAGGCGTCAGCATCAGTTAGAAGACAAAGTAACCTTGGATTTCCAAGCCGCCTACTCAGCAGCCGGCCCGGAACTCAAGGACTACACCCAGCGGTTGCGCTGACGCGCCCCCGCAAGGAGAAAAATGAGACACTTACTCCGGCTCTCCGCCAGGGCGGCCCTCAGCTGAACCAGCTCCTAATGCAGGGAGTTGTAGGTGGCCACCCGAAGATTGTGATAATCCTGCAACAAGGGAGGCGAGAAACAAGTCAGCTTACAAAGGAGCACCTTGGAGTTCCAAGCCGCCTGCTCAGCAGCCGGCTCGGAACTCAGGGAGTACACCCAGTGGGTGTGCTGATGCGCCCCCATTAGAGAAACTGAAGGAATAAAAATCAAAGGAGAAATTAACATACCCGGACGGCAGTCTGCGCGGCCAAGAACTCCCGCAAGGCCCTCTGCAGTGTCTCGCCTTGGGTGTTGAACCGGTCGAGGACGTCCCGGGAAGTGACGTTCAGGACGCCGCCGCTACCGGACGTCCAGCCCGGCGGCGCTGCGCTGGTGGCCTCGTTGTCCGGCAAAGAGGAGATGGCAGCGCCAGCCTCTACCTCTGCGGGGCTGAGGACGCCCTCGACAGACGCGGACGAGCTGGAACCTGGGTGGTGGCAGCGGGCCCACCACCAGCACACCTTCCGCCGCCGGCACATCCGCCCCCCGAGCCGGCTGTCCTGTGCCTGAGCAGACGGCACGGGAGGAGTTGCCTCCGCCTCCTTGATGGCATGGTTGTCCCCCTCCTTTTCAAGAGCCGACTGGTCACCGCCAGTCGGCACTTGAACTGACGGCTCCGGAGGAGCCACATGCTAGGGATCGGCGCGAATCACCGACTGCTAGAGTGATGCCTCCTGCTCCTGGGCCCGGACGGTGGCGTCCTCCTGCGCCTTGGTGGCCTCCTCGGCTTCGGCCTTGGTTGCGGCGTCGGCCTCCGCCTGCGCCGCCTGGGATAGCTCCACTTCCCGGCGGGCCGCGGCCTCCCGCTCCTCCCACGCCTCTCGTGCATTCCTTCCTGTCGCCTCTCGGAGGGCGGCGGTAGGGTCCACGCAGCATGGAGCAGAAGTGGCGTTCGTGCCTCCGACCACCGAGCCAACAGGAGCTCGCGAGAGGGAAAGCGGGGCTCTGTTCAAGTGATCCCAAGAAGACAGTAAAATCAGCCATGAAAAGGGCAAAGGACCAAAGCAAACACAAAGGGAAAGGAAGAGCGCGACACTTATGCTGATACGGTCGGACTGGGCTTAGGGACCCTAAGAAGGGCCGCCTTGGCGGCCGCCTCCTGGCGTTTGGTGGTGGCGACCGAGGCCTTCGGCTTCTTGGGCCGGCTGCCAGGCAGCCCAGCGGTGGCCCGGCGTTTTGATCCGCCGGCTACGGTTGGCGGCGCCATCGAGGAGCTACTTCCCCCAATCCGGTCCACCTCTCGGACGTGAGGCGACACTTCATCCTCCTCGTCATCATCAGGCTAGTCCCCGATGCCGCCTCCAGATGATCCGCCTGCTGGCTGGCCTCCGCCGCATGTGACCTCCTCCTCATCCATGGTGGCCGCCCCTAGATCAGGGTCGCTTGTGTTGCTCTGGGAGCGGTCCGGCATCAACGGCAGGCCGACTACCCTGAGCCCAGCTCCGGCTGGCTGGGGAAGAGCTGTAGAGCGGCACAAAGGTCAGGCGGCGGGAGCAGGCAGAAGAAGGAAAAAAGAAAAGAGAAGGGGGCTCACCACAGGCGGCGGGTTGCTGCGGCTATACAGTGGCTTGCCGAACGCCCAGCCCGAATCGGACATCTTGCAATTAGAGATGGAGTTCACCAGATGGGCCACCTCCGCGTACGGCATCCGCTTGATGCAGGTCCGGCTTGGGTCCTGGGGCCAGCTCATGTCGCAGATCATATGCGGGCGGGACTGTAGCGGCAGCACTCGGCGCTATGCAAAGGTGGGCAGAAAGTCTGAGAACACCAGGCCCTCCATTTCCTTCATTGTCAAAGATGGCTCACAGCGATGGAGGCGCCAAGCGTGAGGGATACATGCTGGAACTTCCAGGAGGCGCGGGGCTCAACAGGCGGGCCGGTGGCGTAGTCCGACAGGTTGATGTAGTCTTGCTCCGGCTGGACGTCGGAGACGTAGAAGTACGTCTTCTGACACTACTTCGCCGAATGCACGAGAGCGAGCTTCCAGAAGTAGTTCCTGGCCCTGGTGCGCCGCACGGCGGCACACCCGCCGCACTGGGCAGCTTCGCCCCAGAGGGCAGTGCCGAGCTTCAAGTAGAAGAGCTTGCTCCACAGCTTGAGCGTGGGGAGCACCCCAAGGTATCCCTCGCAGAGGACGACGAAGGCGGAGAGCGTCACCACTGTGTTCGGCATGAGATGGTGGGGCTGCACGCCGTAGAAATCAAGGAAGGAGCCGAAGAACTCGCACGTGGGAAGCCCGAATCCGTGGAGGAAATGCGAACGGAAGACGACACGCTCGCCCAGCCACGACGCCAGCCTAAGCTTGGTCGACAGCGCGAGGCGCACGGCGACCTTCTCGGCGGGGGGCAACCGCCGCGACCGATGGAGAAAGTGCACATACTCCTCAAGGATGTCGCTGCTGTCCCATTCGCCGGAGCGGTGGATCTGCGCTTCCGCGGCTATGGCTCCGGACGAGTACGAACTCCGACCGGGCGGTGCGAGCGACGGTGGAGAGAGCACGAGGAGAACGCGAGAAAGAAGGAGATGGAGTGGGGGTGTGCGCGTGCGCTGCGCTGACCCCCTCCCGTGCCTACTTATAAGCCTGGGACGACGAAGCCGAGGGGGCGGGGGCCTGGGATTAACTGCGCCACGTCCCGGACGACCCACACATTTTCACAGCTAATCCGCGCGCATTTACTATGCGTGGGAAGGGCAATTGGTTGCCTCTGCCACAACGGATCCACGCGCGCGCCGAGGCCCTGTAGCGGTGGGCCCCGACATGCCGCTACGTCCCATCGCGCGCGTGGGCTGACAGGCCGGCTCGGCGTGGTGATGACACGTGGTGTACTGCCTACGGGCGGCAAAACCGCGCCGCGGCCCGCCATTCACGTGATGCCTTCTCCTCGAAGATTCAACGATGAATAGCTGGCTGCTAGCAGCCGGCTTTTCCAAAAGACGGGTCAGATAAACTACTAATCCTCACTTAGAGAGGGAAGCTGCTGGAACCCTGTAGTCCCGCTCGTGACCGCAGAGCTCCACCAGCTTTGGGGACTACTGTTGGAGATATTGACCACGTGTGTCTTCATCGACCACCCATGGCGTTTCAAGACAAACAAGGGCCGCCTGTCATCCTCCGGCCGCCTGCGCATCAGGCCGCCTCCTAGGGACGTAATGCCTAGGAGCCGGCTGCCAGCAGGCGGCGGAACCCTAACAAGCGGCAGCCCAGCGGCCAACATCTGGAAGACGGCCCCATACCTCCCCCTCGGAGTATGCGCTGGAGATCCGGGACGAGACTAAGGCATGGCTACAGTTAAAGCATGTCCTTAAAGAATCCACAGAAGCGTGGCTACAGTGTGAGTGTACCCTGCGGACACCCCCTGATCGGTGCATCACTGTAGCCATGTTATCGATGACCTAGCTTTGGTTAGAGGAAGCCATGATCCCACAACCCGTAGGCGGAGTGGCCAGCAGGCGGCAGGCCCCACCCACTAGTGAGTCACCCAGAAGCGACCGACCTTTGGCAGGCGGCCTGGGGGACGAGCCGCCCTGTAGCAGGCGGCTAACCGTCCCCTGGGAATCCGGACCTCATCAAGATGGCAAGACAGGAAGTGACGGCAGTGTATGACCGAGAGGCGGCGGCACTGTAGCCACTTCCACCCTAACGATGCCTCCGTGAGCAGAAGGACGCCAATAGTGAAATACAATCACGCGGGCCCACAAACAGCGGGGCCCAGCAGCCGGCGGAGAAGCCGGCGCCCAGAGACACTAACGGCCGAGGCCCACCCCGCCCAGATTACCATTGTATCCCTGGGGGGTAGGCCTATATAAACCCCCCAGGGTCCTCCATGCAGAGGGTCGAGACCTTGAGAGAGACACAAAGAGAGAGACACCGATAGGGAGAAACCCTAGCGGCGACTCACATTCCCTAGAGGGAAGGTAGAGAGCTAGCCTTGCCCTTCTTCCTCCTCTAGACGACACAGCTCAAGGAGCAACCTTGTAGCTACCATATTGACATTAGTCATGACTCGGAGTCCCCGCAGAGTAGGACTAGGGGTGTTATCTCCACGGAGAGCCCCAAACCTGGGTAAGATCCGTAGGCGTCCTAAGTATCGCCTTATCCCGCTTCCAAGGCCCAGCGACGTACTCTTGTCCCCTTGCATGATAAGCAATCCTTTGGCATATGTCGCACTAAAACCCCGACACTAATGCCCCTGCATATTTTATGAGCATGATGAACAAGATTTTCATGGAATTTCTGGACAAGTTTGTTGTGGTGTTCATCGATGACATATTGGTTTTCTCCAAGAGCGAGGACGAGCACAAGGAACATGTGCGTCTAGTTCTGGAGAAACTCCGAGAGCACCTATTGTATGCCAAGTTCAGTAAGTGTGAATTTTGGTTGAAGGAACTCGGATTCCTCAGACATGTTATTTCAGGGGAAGGAATAGCAGTCGATCCCGCCAAGGTTGATGCCGTCACAGAATGGAATTCACCCACCTCAGTCAAGGAGATCCGCAGTTTTCTCTGACTTGCAGGTTATTATCGGAGATTTATTGAGAATTTCTCCAAGATTGCTAAGCCCATGACTGAGCTGTTGAAGAAGGAAACTAAGTACATTTGGACCGAGGATTGTGAAGCCGGTTTTCAGGAGCTGAAGAAACATTTGGTTACATCCCCAGTACTAATTTTGTCGAATGTTCACAAGGATTAACATGTATATTGTGATGCTTCCCGTCAAGGACTCGGAGGAGTTCTCATGCTACACAGGAAGGTTGTAGCTTATACCTCCAGACATCTAAGACATCATGAGGTGAATTATGCAACACACGATTTGGAGTTAGCAGCCGCTGTGCACGGACTCAAGACCTGGAGATATTTCCTTGTTGGAAACAAATGTGATGTTTACACAGATCATAAGAGTTTGAAATACATTTTCATGCAGAAGGAGTTGAACCTCAGGCAGAAGAGATGGCTAGAGTTGATCAAGGACTACGACATGAGATTGCATTACTACCCAGGAAAGGCTAATGTTGTAGCAGATGCCTTGAGCCGTAAGAGTTACGTGAATACCCTTACAGTGGGAGGATTACCCGAGTAGTTAGCCGATGACCTCAGAGATCTTCGATTGGAGATAGTTCCGAGAGGATATGTTGCAGCACTGGAAATTCAGTCCACTTTGGCCAGAAGAATTCGTGAATCCCAGAAGTCCGACAAGGAAATTGTTGAGATTAAGAAAAGGATGAATGAAGGTAAAGCTAAAGGCTTCTGTGAGGATGATTACGGAGCTATATGGTTTGAGGATCGTATCTATGTACTCATTGGTCCTGATCTCAGGAAGCTAATTCTTCATGAGGCCCACGATTCACCGTAGTCGATTCACCCAGGCAACACCAAGATGTATCTGGACTTGAAGGAAAGTTTCTGGTGGACAGGTATGAAGAAGGATATTGTCGAGTATTTAGCAGTATGTGATGTTTGTCAGCGAGTAAAGGCAGAACATCAGAAACTAGCAGGGTTACTCCAACCTTTGCCAATACCCGAGTGGAAATGGGAAAAACTCGAAATGCATTTTATCACAGGATTACCGAGGACACGTTCAGGTTATGATTCTATCTGGGTAGTGGTTGATCGCTTGACCAAGGTAGCTCATTTCATTCCCGTGAAGACCACATATACCAGCGCTAAGTTAGCCAAGATATAGATGACCAGGATCGTGTGTCTGCATGGAGTTCCGAGGAGTATCGTGTCAGATAGAGGAATAAAATTTACCTCAAAGTTTTGGAATCAGTTGCATGAAACTTTGGGTACGAGGCTGGAGTTCAATACAGCTTTTCATCCACAGACAGATGGACAAACTGAGAGGGTCAATCAGATTCTGGAGGACATGTGAGAGCTTGTGCGCTAGACTATGGATCTAGCTGGGATGATAATTTGCCATACGCAGAGTTTTCATACAACAATAGCTATAAAAACCAGTCTGAAAATGGCCCCTTTCGAAGCTCTATACGGAAGGAGGTGCAGAACACCACTGTTGTGGGATGGTGTTGGAGACCGAAAACTTTTTCGTCCAGATCTTATCAGGGACTCTGAAGAGAAGGTCAAGCTGATTCGTGACAGACTTAAGATAGCTCAGTCGAGACAGAAGAGTTATGCCGACAGTAAACGCAAGGAGGTAACATACCAAGCGGAGACCGAGCATATCTTCTTGTGTCTCCACTTCGAGTAATCAAGTGGTTCGGTGTTGAAGGAAAGTTAGCACCCAGATTCATAGGCCCCTACAATATCCTCGAACGACGAGGAGAAGTTGCATACAAGCTGGAATTGCCGGAAGGATTGTCAGGAGTTCAGGATGTCTTTCATGTTTCCCAGCTGAAGAAATGCAATGATGAGATGGCTGATATTCCATTGAGAGATACAGTGCCCCTAGAGGCCATACAACTTGATAGTGATCTGACATATGAAGAGAAGCCCTTCAGGATTCTCGAGACTGTGAACAGAGTCACCCACAACAAGATCATCAAGTTCTGCAAGGTTTTGTGGAGCCACCACTCCGAGGAGGAAGCCACCTGGGAGCGAGAAGAAGATCTCCTTCGAGACCACCCGCACCTATTTGCTAGCCAACCCGAATCTCGAGGGCGAGATTCATCTTAAGGTGGGTTAGTTTGTAACATCCCAAATTTTTAGTTTCGAATGTTTTACAATATTAGCTAAGCATCTATGCATTTTGTTTGAATTGAGTGACATTTGGAAAATTCAGAGGCAACTGAGTTTTAATTGAATTTGAATTCAAATTGGCATTTAAAATCTATTTCAAAAATCCCTGACAAATACTTGTGCAAAAGTATGAGAGGAGCTAGCATGACACTCCAAAAATGTCAGAAGAAAACAATGGCAAAAATTTTGAGTTCAAATTTGAGTTTTATTTGGAATTTTCAAAAATATGTTTTTATTAAAGATTGGATTTTGCCTCTGGAAAATAGTCCACTATTTAGGATTTATTTTTCTTAGAATTTTGATGTATAATACTCATATATTTCGTTTTCATTTATTTTCTAAAATAATTTTCCTTCGCGGGTTATAGAAAAAGGAAAGGTAATTTTTTTTCGGCCAAATCCGGCCCGATCGCCCGGATCATCTCCTTCCTCACGAACAGTATTTCCTTCCCGAGAACAGCCGCGCCGGCCATCGCCGGAGATCGCGGGATTCACGAAATCCCTTGCCCCCTCCACCAAACTGACCTCCCCCTCCTATAAATAGCCACCTCCGGCATCCATCCCCGCCACTAGAGGCGCCTCTCCTTGCCCCACGCTATCACGCCACCTCACCGGAGTTCGTCAGACCACCATCGCCAATGCTGCCCACCCCGCCACCACCGGCCATCCCCGCCACCCATCGACCCCACCACTCACTCCACGTCACTCCGCCGCCCCCGACCGTCCCTTCCCCGACGTCGGAGGGCCACCGTAGGACGTCGTCGGAGCTCCACCAGAACCCCATCAGCGAACTGCTACAGTAAATCCCTACCTACTGTTCGTTTTTTCCATCTTCGTTCAGTTTTTAAAACAGAATAGTTTCAATCTTGTAAAATTCATAGTTAATTATCTATGAGGTATTTTTGAGTGATTCCAACTGCGTTGGATCACAAATTTTATGAAGTTTCTGTTAGTGCAATTAGAATTCATATTTGAGTAGTTTAAATCTGAGTTTGTTTGAATTTACTCAAATCACTAGATTTAAGATATTTTGAGTTAGGAATATTAATTTTGAGCGATTCTTTTTGCTACTTGTTACTTATTAGACTAGCTATCCAGTAGTGTTTAGTTTGCATGTTAGTGATTTATTTAAATTAGCTTTTTATTGCAAACGGTACTGTTTACTCTGTTTTTAGTCCTATTTGTAATTTAATTATTATTAATTAATTTTAATTAGTTTCTTTTGTTAGTTTTCGCAAGGGTAACATATATTCCGTTGTTTAACAGTAGGTATTTTTTTGGATTTATTAGACTTAGTATTACTAAGGTTCTAGGTGTTGTAAGATGCATGATTAGTTTGCTAGCAATAGAAAAGTCATAATTTATCGTTTAGCTAGAATTTTATTTTAGGAAAAATACTTTCTGTTATTGAGTGAATATTTATTTTGACTCTCTGTTTAGTTATTGTTTTAGGTGTCTTACTTGATGTTAGTAGAGTTGATTGTGATGTAGGTTAATGTTATGCTTTGTCTTGTGTGATTCGGAGTTTCCATTGGATTTTACCGTTGATTTCATCGTGAGTGCCTTGATTGTTTTGAAATATTACCTTACTGTTATGTTAAGTTTGTGAATGTGTTTCTTATGTTGTGCAACTTGTTTGGTTCGAATAGAATTCCCGGAGTGCGAAGCTTGTTACTACGAGTCGCTAGCTTTCGAAGATCATCAGCAAGGCAAGTCTTGATCATGAATTTCAATACCCATGTTTTATTGCATTTAGTAGTATTCCTTCCCACCATGCATGCAGTAGGAAAATTTCAATTTATGTTCTTGAGTTGTATCATGTGGTAGGATGAACCCTTTCCCCTATGTTACCATTGCCCGGGACGTTGTAGTTTATTATGCTATGCTCGTAGGCGGGGTTGGTTGAGTGATACATATGGGAGATGTGAGAGTCAATATGATGACAACCCCATGACTTCAAATTGATCAAGATGGACTTCAAATTGACTACTGGGCGGAGGACGGTTGACGGGCACCCTGGAGGAACCAGCGGATGGTCGGGATGCATGGAGAAGCGCCATGACATCTTGCAGAAAGCTTCACCCAGCCACGAAGAGACGGATTTATACCCCTTGAACGGAAGCTTACTTGTGCAGCCGCAAGCCATTATGGGCTCTGGATGGGTTGACCCTAGGCGTGACTCTGGAAAAATGGTGCTACGAGATGTAGAAGAACAGTAGGATTGGATGGGCACCGACAGTGGACCAGAGGAACTCTACGGAAGACCATGTTTCATTCATGTCGGCTTCAAACACCAGGAAGTGCGAGGACATAAAAGGCGGGAATGATTCTTGCAGGTAAAGTGCACAAGACTCTGTAGAGTGAAATATAATCGATTAGCCATGTCCACAGTTGCGAACAATTTGAGCCTCTGGAATTGGAGCTATTCGGAAATCTCAACACCGAACATAATTAATTAATTATTGGGTTATTAGTAATTTTGGGATTTGAGACACTGGTTGGCCGAACCATCTCATTAACAACCAATATTTTGTAGTAATTGCATTTCAAGTCCTTTTGTTGTAGGGAAAAATTGACTTTTTCGCAAAAAATTAAACATAGAGCCCCACATCCAAATTGCATATAGTGTTAGTAATTATTTGTTGTTCTCTTACCATGACTTGCCGGCATATTCAAAATGCTGACCTACACGGCTGCAACGTCTTATGTTGCAGAGGAGTTTTTCGACCAGGAGTGAGGTTACGATCTACGCTCGGTGATTGCCCTATGGAGTCGGATGGACTCGCTTATCATCTACGCTCTGCATCATTTAGTTTATTTTCTCATGAGTTGGCCTTTGGCCGAATTTATTACGATGTAATAAAGACTCGACATGAGAACCGTGTAATAAATTCAGGTGTGATTGAACTTTGAAATTTTCATCAGTGTACTGTGTGTGCCAGCATAATCTTGGGATGGTACTGATACACAGAGACTTGACCGATATTGGGACAGGTCGTTACATTCCGCTATGTTGATTGAGGTAATAGTATTTACGTTACTTTATACATGTGATTTACCTCTATTATAAATCCTTGAGTACTCTGTGTGTCAGCATACCGATCCAGGGATGACACTTAAGCACACAGACTTCGACCCATTCGGGTCGGGTCGCTACAATAGTTTGCTTGTTTTCTAGTTTCTATGACTTATATTAATCAATATAAATTATAGAAATGATATGCTACAATAAGCATTGTGTGAGAACAATTATGAATCTAGTATTTGACAGTACCCAAAGTGAATGATTTGTTTTATCATACTAACCCATCTCACAAAGTTTTGTTAAGTTTTATGTGATTGAAGTTTTCAAGTTTTGGGTGATATATCGATATGAGGAAAATAAGGAGTGACAAGACCCTAAGATTGGGGATGCCCTAGGCACCCCAAGGTAATATTCAAGGACGATGATCCAAGCAACTAAGCTTGGGGATGCCCCGGAAGGCATCCCCTCTTTCGTCACGAACATTATCGGTAACCTCACTTGGAGCTATGTTTTCATTTGTCACATGATATGTGTTTTTCTTGGAGTGTAAATTTATTTTGTTAGATTTTTCTCGCTGGTATTTAGAATAATGTTTTGCATCTTTTATTTCAATAAAAGTGTCAAGGATGGCCTTTACCATGCTTATTTTGCAAGTCTACATGTTGCTGTTTGAAAACTGAAAGTTTTCCATCATTGTCTGAATTCTTCTGGATAGTCAGAACGTGATAAAATATTGAAATTTTTACAAAGTTAGCACGAATAATTTCTCTATTAATTTTTCAGGTTTTTTAGAGCTAGGGAAGTATGAGAACAATTCCACTGTTTACAGACTGTACTGTTTTGACAGATTGTTGTTATGTTTGCATATGTTTGCGTGTTTAATGATTCTATTTGAGGATAGGAGTATTAAATATGCAAAGGCATTTAGTATACAATGTTGAATAATAGTTTTAGTGATTTTCTACAGTAGAGTAAGATAAGGTTTTGCATTGGTTTATACTAACTTATCTCACGAGTTCTTGTTGAGTTTTGTGTCGATGAAGCTTTTGAGATTTAGGAAAACCGTGATATGAGAAGAATTAAGGAGGTACAAAATCTCAAGCTTGGGGATGCCCAAGGCACCCCAAGATAATATTTCAATAAGTCTCAAGCATCTAAGTTTGGGGATGCCCCGATAGGCATCCCACATTTCTTCATCAACAATTATTGGTTAGTATCGGTTGATCCTATGTGTTTGCTTCTTCACATGAGATGTGCTATTCTTTAAATGTCATTCTATTTTGTTTACTTGTTGTTTTAATAAAATAATTAGATCTGAAAGTCTTTTAAAAAAACAGAGCCCCCAAATAATTGTCGGAAAAGCTAGATAAGCGCCATTCACATCTCATCAAAGAAGCTCTTTTCTAGCACTGTTGCTCTAGTGCTTCACTTATATCTTTTTGAGCATGGTGTGCTTTAATATTTTTGAAGAAATTCTCTCTTGCTTCACTTAATTAATTTGAGAGAAAGAAATATTATGCTCATGTTCTTCAGTTATATTTGTTTGAGCTTACCAAAAGGAACACATGAAAATTAGTCCCAAAGTGATAGATATCCAAGTAGGATATAATAAAAACTTTCATGAAGATCATTGGACAAAATAAACTTGATTCCTTGTAATAGTTTTGAGACATGATCATGTGATATGTGAGTCATGTTCATGAGTAATTGTGCTTTAGTAAGATATTGGTGTTAAGGTTTGTGATTCCCGAAACATGCACGTATAGTCTCTCGTTATGCCGGGAAGTTGGAGCACAATTTATCCATGATTGTCCTATCTTTGTGTGAAGGTCGGGGGCGCGCGATGGTTAAATCGTACCAACCCCC
>LR738710.1:217161384-217288008 GCA_902687465.1 Secale cereale | reverse complement strand
CCTAGGAGCATGTGTAGTATTACTTTGCTTTGAGGGCTAATAAACTTTTGGAATAAGTATGTGAGTTCTTTATGACTAATGTGAGTCCATGGATTATACGCACTCTCACCATTTCATAATTGCTAGCCTCTCTCGTGTCGTGCAACTTTCGCTGGTGCATAAACTTTATTATACCTTCCTCAAAACAGCCACCATACCTACCTATTATGGCATTTCCATAGCCATTCCGAGTTATATTTCCATGCACTTCCATCATATAGTTGACTTGAACATTCATTTTTATCATATAGAGTCATACTATGTTATAGGTATCGAGTTGTAATTTTTATTTCTTTTGAGTTATAAGTAAATTGAAGTGTGATGATCATCATTATCCATTATTAGAGCATGTCCCAATGATGATAGGATGATGGGGACCATGATTTCCCCACAAGTCGGGATGAGACACCGGACTAAGAGAAAAAAAAGAATAAAAATGATGAATGAAAAAAAGGGGCATGCTAGTTCCACACTTGTGCTTCAAAGTAGCACCATGTTTTTCATATGGAGAGTCTCCTATGTTGTCACTTTCATATACTAGTGGGAACTTCCATTATAGGGCTGGATGCATACCCACTTAGTTTCATATTGAGTTTTCATACACTTATAGCTCTTAGTGCATCCGTTGCATGGCAATCTCTACTCCTCACATTGATATCGATTGATGGACATATCCATAGTCCATTAGTTTGCCTAGTTGATGTGAGACTTTCTACCCTTCTTTTGTCTACTACCACAACATTCTATTCCACCTATATTGCTATATCCATGGCTTGCACTCATGTATTGCGTGAGAGTTGAAAATGCTGAAACGCGTTAAAAAGTATGAACCAATTGCTTGGCTGACATCGGGGTAGTACATGATTTATACTTTGAGCTGGGAAGACGGAGGATGACTAGACTATATGATTTTGTAGGGATAACGTTCTTTAGCATTTGATATTTTGAAATACATGATTGCTTATTGACATGTTTGAGTATTGAAATCTCATGTCAAAACTAGACTATTCATTTAAACCATATAAAAGTCCAAATGTCCATGCTATAAAGAAAAGAATATGATATGACATGATAGGCAGCATTACACATCAAAAATTCTGTTTTTATCATTTACCTACTCGAGGACGAGCAGGAATTAAGCTTGGGATGCCGATACGTCTCCAACGTATCTATAATTTTTGATTTTTCCATGCTGTTACATTATCATTCTTGGATGTTTTACAATAATTTTATAGTCATTTTGTATCATTTTTTGGGACTAACCTATTGACAAAGTGCCAAGTGCCAGTTGTTGTTTTCTGCATGCTTTTTACATCGCAGGAAATCAATATCAAATGGAGTCCAAACACCGCGAAACTTTTCGGAGGTTTTTTATGGGCCAGAAGACACCCGATGGGCTGAAGCTGCACCTCGGGGTGCCACGAGGGGGGCACAACCCACCAGGGCGCGCCAGGCCCCCTGGCGCACCCAGGTGGGTTGTGCCAACCTCGGTGACCTCCCGCACCACCTCTTTACCCTATAAATTCACAAATATTCCAAAACCCTTCAGGGTAGACCTAGATCAGAAGTTCCGCCGCCGCATGCCTCTATAGCCACCAAAAACCAATCTAGACCCTTTCCGGCACTCCGCCGGCGGGGGAAATCATCACCGGTGGCCATCTTCATCATCCCGACGTCCACCATGATGAGGAGGGAGTAGTCCACCCTCGGGGCTGAGGGTATGTACCAGTAGCTATGTGTTTAATCTGTCTCTCTCTCTCTCTCATGTTCTTGATGGCACGATCTTGATGTATCGGGGGCTTTGTTAATATTGTTGGATCATATGGTCTTTTCCCTCTCTATCTTCTTGTGATGAATTGAGTTTTCCCTTTCCGATTTCTTTCGATTGAATACTTCTATGGATTTGAGAACACTTGATATATGTTTTGCAATTGAATACTCGTGGTGACAATGGGGTATAATATTGAGCCACTTGATATATGTTTTGGCACTCAACTTGCGGATTCCCGCAGTGATATTGGGGTAATCTATGCATAGTGTTGATGCACATTCTTGTCTTTGTTTCTCTGGTAGAAATCTCGGGGCACTCTTCGAGGTTCTTTGTGTTGGATTGAGTATTACAAATCTGAATATGTTTCGGTGTTATCTTAGTACGAACTCTTGATAGATCGACCGGGAAGGATAACTTTGTCTTATCTTAGTATGAACTCTTGAAAGATCGATCGGAAAAGATAACCTTGTGTTATTCTAGTACGAACTCTTGGATAGATCGATCGGAAAGGATAAATTTATGTTGTTTTAGTACGAACTCTTGATAGATTGAACGGAAAGAATAATTTTGAGGTGGTTTTGTACCCCACCAACAATTTCTTCTTATGTTCACCGCTAGATAGGAACTTTGGAGTGATTCTTCATCGCACGTTGAGGGGTGGTTATATGATCCAATTATATTAGCGTTGTTGAGAGATTGCACCATCGAAAGTACGAACCCTAGGCCTTATTTTCAATCATTGCAATACCGTTTGTGCTCACTTTTGGTACTTGCTACCTTGCTGTTTTTTATTGTTCGCACTACAAAAACTCATATCTACTATCCATATTACACTTGTATCACCATCTCTTCGCCGAACTAGTGCACCTATACAATTTCCCATTGTATTTGGTGTGTTGGGGACACAAGAGACTTTTTATTATATGGTTGCAGGGTTGTTTGAGAGAGACCATCTTCATCCTACACCTCCTACGGATTGATAAATCTTAGGTCATCCACTTGAGGGAAAATTGCTACTGTCCTACAAAACTCTACGCTTGGAGGCCCAACACGTGTCTACAAGAATAAAGTTGCGTAGTCGACATCAAGCTCTTTTCTGGCACCGTTTCCGGGGAGGTGAGTGCTAGAATCTTTAGATCTTGTAATCGAATATTTTAGTTTCTTGTTTTAACACTAGTTTGGTTTTGTAAAAGAAAAAAATGGAATTGAGGTTACATCATATTATTGATCATCTTTATAATATCTTTCTTGAAAATGATGGATCGTAAAATTGTGCTCACTTGTTAGAAGAAGTCAATAAATGTTTGACATAAAATATTTGAATGATGAGCATGACTGCAATGTTGTTAGTATGAATTCTTTGAATATCGATGCTGCTAATGATATGCAAAGCCATAAGCTTGGGGATGCTATATTTGATGAATATGATATTTTTAGTCCCCCAAGTTTTGATGAGAAAAATTATTCTGATGATTGCATGCCTCCTATTTATGATGATTATATTGATAAAAGTGGATTAAGAGAGGTCATGACTTTATTTAGTAAAGAATCCACTACTTTGGAGGATGTTTCAATTGACTATGATAACAAAGTTGCTATCTATGATGATTATGGTGATGACATGTATGCTATATTGAATAATAATAACCATGAAACTTTTCATGATGACTTTAATTTTCAATCTCATGATAGTTGTTTTGCTGAGTTTGCTCCCACCACTATTCATGAGAATAAATTTGCTTATGTGAAGAGTAGCAAAATTTCTATACTTTTGCATCATGAAAATAATGATTTATGTGATGGATATATTGTTGAATTCATTCGTGATGATACTGAAAATTACTATGAGAGAGGAACATATGCTTGTAGGTATCTCAATAAAATCAAATTTCCTCTATATGTGTTGAAAGTCTTGAAGTTTTGCTTGTTTTGCCTTCCTATGCTAGTTTATTATTGCTCCCAAAAGTTGTTTGCTCACAAAATCCCTATGCATAGGAAGTGGGTTAGACTTAAATGTGATAGTCATATTCTTCATGATACTCTCTTTGTGTTTCAATCTTTACCTTTTATGTGAGGATCATTGAAATCATCATGCCTAGCTAAAAGACATTAAAGAAAAGCGCTTGCTGGGAGACAACCCAACACTTATACCTACTGTTTTTGTGTGTTAAAATGATTATGCTACTGTAGTAATCATGTTTTATAGATTTTGTTTCAATAAAGTGTCAAGCAAAGCCATAGGATCATGTTGGTGATAGTAGATTTGATCTTGCTGAAAAAACAAAAACTTTTACGCTTACGAGAAAAATTCCCATTTTTAAAAGAAGAGTGATTTTAAGTTGATTCTTTTTGCAGAAGTTTAATATACAAATTTCTTACGTGGTCATATTTTTTTCAAGATTTTTAAAGTTGCAGAAGTATGGTGAATGTTCAGATCATTACAGAATGTTTTGTTTTTGACAGATTTTGTTTTCAATGCATAGTTTGCTTGTTTTCTAGTTTCAATGGCTTATATTAATCAATATAAATTACAAAAATTATATGCTACAGTAAGCATTGTGTGAGAACAATTATGAATCTTGTCTTTGACAGTAACCTGATAACCCACAAGTGTAGGGTATCAGTTGTAGCCTCTTTCGATAAGTAAGAGTGTCGAACCCAACGAGGAGCTAAAGGCAGAACAAATATTTCCTCAAGTTCTATCGACCACCGGTTCAACTCTACGCACGCTTGGCATTTACTTTACCTAGAACAAGTATGAAACTAGAAGTACTTTGTAGTTTTTGTGGGATAGGTTCGCAAGAATATAAAGAGCACGTAAATATAAACTAGGGGCTGTTAAGAATAAAGACACAACTAAAGTTAATATAGCGAGTGTGGAAAAGTGGTGGTAGGAGTTGCGAAATTGCCCCTAAGCAATTGACTATGTTACTAGACCGATAGCAAGTTTTATGTGGGAGAGGCCACTGCTAGCATGTCATCCCTTACTTGGAATTCTATGCACTTATGATTGGAACTATTAGCAAGCATCCGCAACTACTAACTTTCATTAAGGTAAAGCCCAACCATAGCATTACGATATATTGGTCCCCCTTCAATCCCGTATGCATCAATTTCTATGCTAGGTTGAAGTTTCTGTCACTCTTGCCCTCCAATACGTAGTCCTATCAACATACAACTAACCCTATGGTGTGATCCACGCGCGCGCTCATATGATGGGCACCAAAGGACAGCAACATAACCACAAGCAATTTAAATCAATCATAGCAATTCACCAATCACCAATAGGACAACGATAATCTACTCAAACATCATAGGATGGCAACACATCATTGGATAATAATATGAAGCATAAAGCACCATGTTCAAGTAGAGGGTACAGCGGGTTGCTGGAGAGTGGACCGCTATAAATAGATGGGGGAAGGTGATGGAGATGTTGGTGAAGATGACGGGGGTGATGGTGTAGATCGCCGTCACACGATGATGGCCCCGGTGGCACTCAGGTGCCACCGGAAGCGAGGGGGAGAGAGCCCCCCTCCTTCTTCTTCTTCCTTGACCTTCTCCCTAGGTGGGAGAAGGGTTTCCCCTGTGGTCCATGGCCTCCGTGGCAGCGGAGGGGTGAGAGCCCCTCCGAGATTGGATCTGTCTCTCTGTCTCTCGTTGTTTCTGCGTTCCCAGATTATGTCCCTTCACCGTTTCTTATATTCCCGGAGATTCGTAACTCCGATTGGGCTGATTTTTTGACACGATTTTTATCTGGATATTAGCTTTCTTGCGGTGAAAGAAGGGCATCAACCGCCTTACGGTGTGGCCACGAGGGCCGCGCCCCCCTGCCCAAGGCGCGCTCCCCTGCCTCGTGGCCAATCCGGCATCGTATCGTGTTGGTTCCGCTTCCCAAAATTCACATATATTCCAAAAAATCTCCGTCCGTTTTTATTCCGTTTGGACCCTGTTTGATATGGATATTCTGCGAAACAAAAAACATGCAACAAACAGGAACTGGCACTGGGTACTGGATCAATATGTTAGTCCCAAAAAATAGTATAAAAAGTTGCGAAAAGTATATGAAAGTTGCAGAATATTGGCATGGAACAATCAAAATTTATAGATACGATGGAGACGTATTAGCATCCCCAAGCTTAATTCCTGCTCGTCCTCGAGTAGGTAAATGATAAAAAGATAATTTTTGATGTGGAATGCTACCTAGCATAATCTTGATCATGTAATCTAAGCATGGCATGAATCATGAATATTAAGACACGAGTGATTCAAAGCAATAGTCTATCATTTGACATTAGGACAATAATACTTCAAGCATACCAATAAAGCTATTATGTCGCTTCAAAATAACATGGCCAAAGAAAGTTATCCCTACAAAATCATATGGTCTAGCTGTGCTCCATCTTCACCACACAAAGTATTTAAATCATGCACAACCCCGATTTTAGCCAAGCAATTGTTTCATACTTTAGTATTCTCAAACCTTTTCAACTTTCACGCAATACATGAGCGTGAGCCATGGACATAGCACTATGGGTGGAATAGAAGGTGGTGATAGACAAAAGGTGGGAGAAAGTCTCACATCAACTAGGCGAATCAATGGACTATGGAGATGTCCATCAATCGATATCAATGTGAGTGAGTAGGATTGCCATGTAACGGATGCACTAGAGCTATAAGTGTATGAAAGCTCAAAAAGAAAACTAGTGGGTGTGCATCAATTTTCTTGCTCATGAAGACCTAGGGCATTTGAGGAAGCCCGTTGTTGGAATATACAAGCCAAGTTCTATAATGAAAATTCCCACTAGTATATAGAAGTGACAAAACAAGAGACTCTCTATTATGAAGATCATGGTGCTACTTTGAAGCACAAGTGTGGGAAAGGATAGTAGCATTGTCCCTTCTCTCTTTTCTCTCATTTTTTAGGCGCTTTCTCTCTTTTTTTTGCCCCTCTCTATTTTTTTACGCCATCTTTTTTTATTTGGCCCTTCCTCACATGGGACAATGCTCTAATAATGAAGATCATCACACTTTTACTTACTTACAACTCAAAGATTACAACTCGAAGCTAGAACAAAATATGACTCTATGTTAATGCCTCCGGCGGTGTAACAGGATGTGCAATGATCTAGCATAGCAATGACATCAAAAAATGGACAAGCCATGGAAACATCATGCTAGCTATCTTACAATCATGCAAGGCAATAAGACAATGGTGGTGCCTGTCATAATAAACAGAACGGTGGAGTTACATGGCATTATATCTCGGAATGTCTATGGAAATGCCATAATAGGTAGGTATGGTGGCTGTTTTGAGGAAGGTATATGGTGGGTGTATGGTACCGGAGAAAGTTGCGCAGTACAAGAGAGGCTAGCAATGGTGGAAGGGTGAGAGTGCGTATAATCCATGGACTCAACATTAGTCATAAATAACTCACATGCTTATTGCGAAAAATCTATTAGCCCTCGAAGCAAAAATACTACGACGCATGCTCCTAGGGGGGAGGTTGGTAGGAGTTAACCATCGTGCGCCCCCGACCTCGACACAAAAGAAGACACTCAATAAATAAATCATGCTCCAACTTCATCACATAATGGTTCACCATACGTGCATGTTTCGGGAATCACAAACCTCAACACAAGTATTTCTACAATCCACAACTACCCACTAGCATGACCCTAATATCACCATCATTATATCGCAAAACTATTGCAAGGAATCAAACATATCATATTCAGCGATCTACAAGTTTATGTAGGATTTTATGACTAACCATGTGAATGACCAATTCCTATCAACTCTCTAAATAGATATAAGTGAACCAAGAGAGTTTTAATTCTTTCTACAAAACTTATGCCCACGCTCTAACAATTATAAGTGAAGCAAAAGAGCATTCTACAAATGGTGGTTTTCTATGTGAAGAGAAACAGGCAATCCAAACTTCAAATGATGTAAGTGAAGCACAAGAAGTATTCTATAAAGCCATACTCAAAAGATATAAGTGAAGTGCAAAGAGAATTCTATAAATCAACCAAGGACCATCTCATACCAGCATGGTGCATTTACTAAAAGAAAAAAGAAAAAGCACACGACGCTGCAAGATTTGCACATATCACATGAATGAAACGAATCCGAAAACATACCGATACTTGTTGAAGAAAGAGGGGATGCCTTCCGGGGCATCCCCAAGCTTAGACGCTTGAGTCTCCTTGAGTATTTACTTGGGGTGCCTTGGGCATCCCCAAGCTTGAGCTCTTGCATCTCCTTCTTCTCCTCACATCGAGACCTCCTCGATCTTCAAACACTTCGTCCACACAAAACTTCAACAGAAAACTCGGTAAGATCCGTTAGTATAATAAAGCAAATCACTTATCTAAGTACTATTGCAAACCAATTCATATTTAGTTTTTTCATTGTAGCTACTATAATATAACTTTTCCATGGCTTAATCCACTAATAGAAATTGATAGTTTCATCAAAACAAGAAAACTATGCATCAAAAACAGAATCTGTCTAAAACAGAACAGTCTGTAATAATATGAAGATTCACCATACTTCTGATACTTGAAAAATTCTGCCAAAATTCTGGAAAATAAAAAAATTGTATGGACAGACAGTGCAAAAAGTTTAAGAACCATTTGACGTTCCAGCAAAAAAAAGTAAAATCGCGCACTACAGCCAAAGTTTCTGTCCTGCACCGCACAAACCAACAAGCATTCTAAACATCCTAAAGGCAAACCTTGGCACATTATTTTTATAATACAATGGAATTGTACAAGGGGATAATTATTTTTGTTGAAAAATTTATGTAATTAAGATTCACGAAGTTTCCATGGGCATGAAAAAAGTTCAAGGACGTCCTCCACTTTCACAATGCTTGTCTATCTCACTTTCACTTTTCTTTTTGAAAAGTTTTGGGTTCCCCTCTCTATTTTTTTTGTTTTAAAACTTTATAAAAGCACACAACAGAAATAAATGACTCTCTATAACTTCCGGGTTGTCTCCTGATACGTCTCCGTCGTATCTACAATTTTTTATTGTTCCATGCCAATATTCTACAACTTTCATATACATTTGGCAACTTTTTATACTATTTTTTTGGACTAACATATTGATCCAGTGCCCAGTGCCAGTTCCTGTTTATTGCATGTTTTTGGTTTCGCAGAATAACCATATCAAACGGTGTCCAAACAAAATAAAAACGGACGGAGATTTTTTTGGAATATATGTGAATTTTGGGAAGCGAAACCAACTTGAGACGATGCCCGAGTGGGCCACGAGGCAGGGGCGCGCTGTCGGGGGAAACTGTCCGCCACGAACACCTATGGGACCGGAGCCCCTTCGTTTGTGCGCTAGGAGGGCGGAGGGAGCACGAAGAGCAGATCGTAACGAGCACGCGGGCAGTTTACCCAGGTTCGGGCCGCGATGGTCGCGTAAAACCCTACTCCTGCTTGGTTGTGTATTGAGTTGGAGAGCTCGGGAGCTTGAAGAACCAGCTACACCGAGCGTATGAGCGATCTAGGTTCCGAACCCCCTCCACGTTGTGCATGGGCCTCCTTTTATAGTGCAAGGGGTCACCGACAGGTGTCAACGTAGGAGAAAGGGGTAAAAATGTAAAAGAGGTGGTAGTTATAACAGTGCGGGAATAGTGGAGCTACAGTGCGTGAACAGTGGTCGCTACCTACTTTGTCAGTGGGGGACAAGGGCATTTAATGCCCGTCGCCGTCGACCCCAAAAGCTCCCGCCCTTGCGTCTCTGTTCGCCACGGTGATGGCTTCACCACCGTGGAGTGCCACCGTGTCCCCCAGGCTGCACAGCCATCCGCCACGCGTCCCTGGAATGGCCCCAGGGCGACGCGTGGGCCGATGAGCTGGAGCGTGGGCACACAGCGCAACTCTCCCGGCAAGCACCTTGCCGGGGTCTTGACCTTGCCGGGCCCGGGAGCTTGCCGGGCTCTGAAGCTTGTCGCTCCCCGGGCCCTCGCCGGGACGCATATAGCGCCAAGGCGTGTCTTCTATGATGTAATCCTCTAGTCTTCCTGGCAAGCTCCTCTTGCCAGGGCCTTGCGTGAGTGAGGTAACCTTGAGCCTGGAACGGCCTTCCCGGCAAGCTCCGCTTGCCGGGGTCTCGATCTTCTGTCTTGTATACTTTGTTTTTGAATGGTTTGACATGGAGCAGGAAGGTCTCCGGCGAGCACGTGGTAAACCCTGCCGCGGGAAGCTGCAACTGCCCGTGCACAAGTTGGGGTACTGAGGTACCCCTACCTTAGTACACCGACAGGAGCCCCCGGGCCTGGGCCACACACGGTGCCGAGCGCTGTTGGGCCAGGCCCAAAACAGTGCACGGGCACACGCGGCCCACGGCGCGCCGAATCCACTTCCGCATCGGCCGCATCCCCCCGTAACGGCACGCGTCGATTGCGGCGTCGTGGGATGGGACGTGCCCACGTTCTTTTAATGGAAAGGGCGAAACGCCCCCCACTTCCCCATAAAAGCAGAGGAAGCAGGAGCGGTTCCCCTCCTTACGCTTTCATTGCATCCTCTTCCTCCTCCAGAGATCCCCTTTGCGCTCCGCCTCCACACCTCCGCCGCCGCCGTCTGCATCTCCGGCGCCGCCGGGCTCTTCGTCCCCCCCTCCTCCGCCGCCTCCGCCATGGCCCCGAAGACCGAGAAGGCGAAGGCGGAGAAGGCCAAGAAGGAGAAGTCGGAGCAAGCGGCGAGGCTTACCGCGTATCGGAAGCGGAACCTCGTCTTCCCGCCGAGGCTCAGCGCGCGGGAGCTCTGGAACAAGTATTACTTGTTCTGGTCCAAGGGAACCAAGGCGCACCCCCGCACTCGAGCTTATCCGGCCGCCGCCAAGGACAACTACCCCGGCGGGTACTATTTCTTCGCAGCCTTCTTCCACTGCGGTCTTTGCCCTCCTTTTTCTGAGTTCTTTTGCGACATCATGCACACCTACGGCCTCCACCTTCTTGACTTCACCCCCAACGCCATCCTCACAATGGCGGTTTTCGCACACATGTGCGAAAACTATATAGGAATACACCCAAACGTAGCGCTGTTTAGGCATTTCTTCACCCCTAGAGCAGAGGCCGGCGCCCCCCCTCTCCGGAGGAATATCTTGGGTTTTTCGTCTGAACAAGAAGGAGTCCTACTTGCCGGGGGAGCTCCGCGGCAAGTGGGAGGAATGGCGTGCGGAATGGTGTTGGATCGTCGAGGACCAGCCGCAATCCTTCACCGCGCCGCGCACAACGCCCATCGTGCGCGGCAGGGACTGGAGCGAGCTGGATTCGGACGACGGCAAGCTCGACGTCGCCCTCATCAGGATTCTGCGTCTCCGGACAGCTAGGCTGTCCGTCGCAGAAGTAGGCACAGACTTCCTCCGCCGCCGCATTGCCCCTCTCCAAGACAGGAAAAGGCCGGCCTGGGAGTACGGCAACTCGGCGGATATCATGAGGCTGCGCCCCGGGCTCAACTTTAACTTCACGTCGCTGGAGCTGAAGGGGATGGTCCGGGAGCTGTTTAAGCACGACCCGGCCCACCCGGAATGGTTCAGGGGGCCCCGGGGAGTGGTGCCCCTTTGCAACAGCACGGCTTGTGATCCTCTTCGCGCCATGATGCCCGCGTGTGATTCGCACGGCGTGGACCGCACATGGATTCCGCCCAAGCCATCAGACATTCTCAGCTTCTTCGACAACCTTGTGGAGGTGGCGAAGAACAAGAACGAGACTCGGGAGCTGACGCGGGACACCACCGACCAGGAGATAGCGTACATCGCTTCTCGGGTTGAAGAGGCCGCTGCAGCCGCAGCGGCAGGAGAGTTTGGCTACACGCCCGACAAGGCAGATGCTGCGGAGGCGTCCTGCCAAGCCGAGGAGGCGGAGATCCGCAGGCTACTGAAGCTGCCTCCCGACGAGCTCGCCGGAGTCCCATCCTTGAGGCACTCCGGGATCATTGGGATCCAGACGGAGGCCGCGGCGAGAGGCAACGCCCCCGGAGGGAACAGGGGCGCCGCAGGGAGCGGAGGCGCCGGAAGGAGCGGAGGCGCCGGAGGGAAGGAGGCCGCGGCGCAGGGCGCCGAGCCCAGCAAGCCTGCCGGGGAGGAGGAGGAGGAGGACGCCGAGGCCGCCGAGGACTCCGGCGGGTCCACGGAGCTCTACGCCGACGACATCTCCTCGTCGTCGGAGACCTCCCCGCCCCGGGCAAGCCCTAGGCGGTCTCCACTGAAGCGTCTCCGCAAGACGGCGACGGGGGCGAGGGCGCAGGCGCCCCGGCAACAACCAGCTCGCCGGGCAGCGCGAGCCCCCCGGGGGAGCCAAGCTGCGCCGGGGGCGACCGGCGCACCAGCCACAGCGGAGGCGGCCCGCACGCAGGCCCCGGCTACCACAGGGGCTGGGTCTTCGCAGCCCCCAGCCCCAGGGACCGCCAAGCGCCCGAGGGAGTCTTCGCCTCCCGCTCCTCGTGCAGACGCGCCCCAGGTGGAGTTTGACTTCTCCGCCTTGAGCGACGACGACGAGGAGGAACAGGAGTAAGCATTCGAGATCTTTCATTTTCTCAAGTTTCGTCTTGATTATTGTTGATGCTAATCTTGTTTTTTTTTGCTTTGATTTCAGGACCTTGGCGGAGCGAGTGGCAAAGAAAGCCAAGGTGCCCGTGGTGGAGGTCGCGGACGACTCGCCCGCCGCGGCGACTGGGGACGTGCCGGAGCCAAGCTTGCCGGACCCGAGCGCTGCTCCGAGGAGCAGCCCCCAGCGCAGCCCCCAGCGTAAGTCTGGGTTCTATACTTCCATTTGTCGGGTGCGCTTGAGCATCTGTCCTTGCGCTAACATCCTGATTATTTTATCTTGACTTGTGCAGAGGTGGAGCCCCAGCCGCAGGAGCGTCCGGAGGTCGCCCCCGAGGAGCCGCAGGCCCCGCCGTCCCCGCCAAGGCCGAACTCCCCGGCAAGGGAGAGCGCTCCACCAAGGGCGGGTACTCCGCCAAGGGCGAGTAGCCCGGCGAGGGCGGCCACTCCGCCAAGGCAGAGCTCCCCGGCGAGGGAGCCCGCCGCTGAAGACGTCCGCCAAGGTAGGTCCTGTTACTTTGTCTTCTTGGAGTTGTTTCTTTTTGGATATTTGCTTGAACTTCTTTTTCTTCTTCTTCTAGATCCTCCTCCCCCCGAGCAGATGGAGACGGAAGTCATCATCATCGAGGAGGAGGGCGCGCAGGGCGGCGGCGGTGACGCCCCTGTCGCCGAGGACACGGCGGGAGCCACCGAGCCGGCCGCGCAGGAGACCGCTCCGGCTGCGGACGCAGCGGCCGGGGAGGGGGGCGGCGACCGCACCGCCGGCCCGGAGGCGGCGGGAGCATCAAGTGCCGCGCCGGCCGCCGACCCCTCCGTCGGAAAGGAGCAGGCCGGCTACTACCTTGAAGCCCCCAACGGCGTATTCATCCAGGTGCCGTGGGGTTCTTCGTCGCGAGCTCCCGCGGAGGGCGAGGCCTTTGACGGAGAGGTCCTCGCCTCCGCGGGCTTGAAGATCATCGAGGCGCCCGGCGGAAGCGATGGGCCCGAGGAGGAGAAGCTGCTTCACCAGCTCCTGGCCCTTTACCGGGCCAGGCAGGCGAAGCTTGCTTCTCGGGAGGCCCTTGCCGCCAAGGCCACCGCGGAGATGGAGAAGCGCGCGGCGGAGCTCAGCGCCGCCAACCAGGCTGCCCTCCGCGAGGTGGCGGAGGAGCGCGAGCGACTCGCCGGGGAGTATCAAGAGTGGTTGCTGGAGAAGGCCGAGGCCGAAGAGCAGCAGCGGCTCGCCGGGGTGGAGCTGTCCCGGCGAGAAGGAGAGCTCGCCCAGCGGAAGGTCAACCTCGACTCCCACGAGGAAGACCTTGCCGCTCGGGAGCAGGCCCTTGGCGGGGAGCTGAAAGAGGCGAAAGCCGCCGCGGCTGCCGCGGAGACCGCCAAGGAGGAGCTTGCCGCCAAGGTCGCGCAGCTGGAGGAGTCGCTGAAGGCGAGCGTGGAGAAGGTCGCCGCGCTCAACATAGAGCGCGAGAAGGACGCCCACACCAACTCAGAACTCCAGGTGCGTCTTTCTGAGAAGGGCGACGAGCTGAAGGCCGCCAAGGACTCTATCGAGGATCTGGAGCTGAAGGTCTCCACGCTGAAGGACTCGCTTGATGCCGTCCGGGATCGGGAGACCAAGCTGAAGGAGGAGCTCCGCAAGGAGCGCACTTTGGTGGACAGCGCCAACAAAGCGGCCGAGAACTTCCGCCGTACCGTTGAGGTATGGACCGAGGACTTGGTATCTTCTGCGTCCAACATCGACCAGGAGCTGCTGGCGCTGAAAGTTGAGCATCTCATCTACTCCCCGGATCCGAACCTCCCTCACAGCGCCAAACTCAGCCTCTCCTTCAGAGGGATCGCGCCGGCTCTTGCAGGTCTTCGAAAGAAGATCCCCGCGCAGCTGGCCGAGGAGTCGCGCCTGCTCTGCACGGGAACCTTGGAGCGCGTGCTGGCGAAGATTGTATACCGCAATCCCGGCATAAACCTCACCAACGTTCTCTGCAGCCTGCCGGCCGACGCAAACATGGAGGTGCTGAAGGAGCAGGTCGCCCACATCATTGCCAAGGTGAACAAGATCTCCAGGATCGAGGGCGACCGCGTAGATTAGGCCTCCTTTATTTTTATCTCTTTTTGTCGCTGCATAGGGTGTTGTGAACTCATTAATCGATTGGGACAAGTTATCCTTTGTAAGATATTTATCTTATTTTAATCAATCAGTGCAATGTTATCTTCCTTGTCTTGATCTTTTACTTTGTACGTTCTTCACCCTACGCTCCCGGGGAGCTTGCCGGCAAGGGGCCTTTGCCGCGAGCGTTGAGTGCTGGACTCTGAGCAGCCTGCTGGCCAAGGTCTCACCGGCAAGCAACCTTGCCGCAGCTAGTCGCGACGCACTTAGCTTGCTAAGCGAACTCGAAAACGAAGCAAGGGCGCGACACTTGTCGCAGCTCACTTAAATCGTTGAGCATACTCGGAAACAAGACAAGGGTGCGGCTAGCTACGGGTAGGTTCCTCCGCGCACGGGTTTTCCATACAAAGTGTGATTGTTCAAGGAAGACAACTAAAATTTAAAAATTTGAACTGGTCAAATTCTAATAACTTAGCTTTCATATATTGCTTGCTTCTCGGTAAGGCTTCTCTTTCTTGAACAGCACTTGGTTCCTCTTCCATCTCCTCCCCCCCCCGGCAAACTTGTGCGCGAGGAACGCTCCTTCTGCTTAAGAGGTAAAGGGAAAGAAGAGGGGAACAAGTACATGGCCTTTCGGCGTGCTAATGCTTACCGGATGTGTATGTTGCACAAGATGCCAAATAACACATGCAAATAGCAAAGAAAAGCATGCAAAAGGCAAATGGCGCAAAACACAAAATCTTTACTGATGCACGGGGTCTGCGCCCGGCTTTGTACAAAGGGTTACATGCAACAGCGGCAAAGCTTGTACAAAAGTTGGTTGCCGGAACGGATCGCGGCAACCGCGCCTTATGGGTGAAACTTGCGAAGATGCTCTATGTTCCAGGAGTTGCTCACCGGTAAGCCTTCTTCGGTCTCGAGGCGGACAGCGCCGGGCCTCGTGACTTGTCTCACCCGATAAGGGCCTTCCCACTTCGGCGTCAACTTGTTGGAATTCTTGGCGGACTGAACACGCCAAAGAACAAGGTCGCCTTCCTCGAGACTCCTGGCCTTGACCTTGCGGCTATGGTAGCGACGCAAGGCTTGCTGGTATCGAGCAGCTCGTACAGCAGCCTGGAGACGTTCCTCCTCGAGGAGCAATGCATCATCTTGTCGCAGTTGCTCTTGCTCGAGCTCATCATAAGCGAGCACTCGAGGAGATCCGTATACGAGTTCCGTGGGGAGAACTGCCTCTGCTCCATAGACTAGAGCAAAGGGTGTCTGTCCGGTGGCTCGACTTGGTGTCGTTCTGATTGACCAAAGAGCCGCCGGTAGCTCCTCTATCCAATTTCTTCCGCACTTGCGCAGCCTGTCAAAAGTCCTTGTCTTGAGTCCGCGCAGCACTTCAGCATTGGCCCTCTCCGCTTGACCGTTGCTCCTCGGGTGAGCAACAGAAGCGAAACAGACCTTGGCGCCAAGGTCTTGGACGTACTGCATGAAGGTGCGACTAGTGAATTGTGTACCGTTGTCGGTGGTGATCCTGTTAGGGACCCCGAAACGGCAAACAATCGACCTGAAGAACTTGACTGCTGACTGTGCTGTCACCTTCCTCACTGGCTCCACTTCTGGCCACTTTGTGAACTTGTCGATTGCAACGTACAAGTACTCAAAGCCCCCGACGGCTCGGGGGAAGGGGCCGAGGATATCGAGCCCCCAGACCGAGAAGGGCTTGGACAAAGGGATTGTTTGGAGAGCTTGAGCTGGCTGATGAATCTGCTTTGCATGGAACTGGCACGCTTCACACTTAGTTACTAGTGCAGTTGCATCTTGGAGGGCTTCTTGCCAAAAGAACCCTTGCCGGAAAGCTTTCCCGGCAAGTGCCCTTGCGCCAATGTGGTGGCCGCATATGCCTCCGTGTATTTCCGCCAACAGCTTCTGTCCATCTTCCCTGGAGATGCACTTCAGTCTGACACCATTGAGCCTTCTTCTGTACAGCTCGTTATCCACGAACTGGTACATACTTGACTGCCTGGTTATCTTCTCTATTTCTTCTGGGTCGTCGGGAAGTTCTCCAGTTTGCAGAAAACGGACGATTTGCTGCGCCCATGCCGGAGCTTGGGGCTCAACGGCAAGGACTAAAGGCATGAGGGCCGCTGCGGGGACCTCGGCTTCTACGGCAAGAACCTCTGGCTCTGCCGGAGCTGAAGGTCCCCCGGCAAGCTCGCCGGGGCGAGGCTTGTCGGGAACGTTTGCTTCAACTGTACAGACCCGAGGATCTGCAGGAGCAAACTGTTCCTCAGCGTTCTGGTTGTTGATCTTGGGAACCTTGGCGGCGGTTTCAGGAAGATCCGCCGGCAAGTAGTCACCGGAGACCAACTTTCTCTTCTTTGACTGCCCAATTGATGGTGTAACGGATGGTTGAGTCAGCTTGAGCAAGAAGGTCCCTGGTTCCACAGGTAACTTCATCGAAGCACACTTTGAAAGGCCATCCGCAATTTCATTCTGAGCTCTTGGGACGTGCTCCATCTGCAGACCTTCAAAGTGCTCTTCAAGCTTCCTTACTTCATCTACATAAGCTTCCATCAAAGGGCTCTGGTAACTCTTATTGACTTGCCGGACCACCAACTGAGAATCTCCCCGCACAATCAGCTTCCTGATCCCAAGTTCGGCCGCAATCCTGAGGCCGGCAAGCAAGCCTTCATATTCAGCAGTGTTGTTTGTCGCTTGCTCCCTGGGAAAGTGCATCTGGATAACATATTTGAGGTGCTCTCCGGTGGGCGCTATGAGTACCACGCCGGCACCGACGCCTTGCAGCGAGAAGGCACCATCGAAATACATTACCCATTCACTTGTCGCTTCTTGTACGGGTGCACTTGTTTCTTGGACTTCTTCATCGGGCGTTGGGGTCCACTCAGCTATGAATTCTGCCAAAGCTCGGCTCTGTATGGTTGAAGTACTTTCAAACTTGAGTCCAAAGCTCGACAGCTCCAGTGCCCACTCAATGATCCTGCATGTCGCTTCCGGGTTGTGCAATATCCTCTTCAGCGGAAAGCGAGTGACCACTGTTATCTCATGTGCCTGGAAGTAATGGCGCAGCTTTCTCGAGGCCATGAGGAGGCCGAAAAGCAACTTTTGCACACCAGAGTACCTTGATCTAGCCCCCTGGAGAAGGGAACTCACAAAATACACTGGGCGCTGCACCATTTTCTTCCGCACTTCTTCCTGCTCCTGCGCAGAGTTGTCCTTGTCGGGGCCGGAGCTTGCCGGAGCAGCCCCCTGCTTGTCGCTGGACTTGCTTGCCGGTGGTGTAGCCTCCTCGTCGGACTCCCTCTCCGCTACTAACGCAGCACTAACCACCTGGTTGGTTGCCGCTAGGTATAGCAACAACTTTTCCTGCGGTCTAGGTGCGACAAGTATTGGAGTGGAGGATAGGTACCGTTTCAAATCTTGCAGCGCTGCCTCCGCTTCCGGAGTCCACTTCATGGGACCTGCCTTCTTCAAGATTTTGAAGAAAGGCAGGGCGCGTTCTGCAGACTTCGAAATGAACCTACTGAGGGCAGCTACACAACCTGCAAGTCTTCTGACATCCTTGACGCGCTTCGGGGCCTCGATTTGCTCAATGGCTTTAATCTTGTCGGGGTTGGCTTCAATCCCCCTCTGTGACACAAAGAATCCGAGAAGCTTGCCGGAGGGAACTCCAATGACGCACTTCTCGGGGTTCAACTTGAGCTGTATCCTGTGCAGGTTCTAAAATGTTTCTTCCAAATCTTGGATTAGGGTTTCCTTGCTCTTACTCTTCACCACAATGTCATCCATGTAAGCCTCTACATTTCTGTGGATCTGTGGCTCGAAAGCAGTGTGCACTACCCTTGCGAATGTCGATCCTGCATTCTTCAGTCCAAATGGCATGCGTATGAAGCAATAAGTGCCACATGGAGTAATAAATGCAGTCTTCTCTTCATCCTCTTTGGCCATAAAGATCTGGTGGTAGCCTGAATATGCATCAAGAAAACAGAGTAGCTCACATCCGGCAGTGGAGTCAACGATTTGGTCAATGCGCGGCAAAGGGAATGGATCCTTGGGACATGCTTTATTCACATCGGTGAAGTCTATACACAGTCTCCACTTCCCGTTGGCCTTGCGCACGACGACTGGGTTTGCTAACCACGTCGGATGGATCACACCTCTAACTAGGCCTGCTGCCTCTAGCTTCTTGATTTCTTCGTTGATAAATTCTTGGCGCTCCACGGCTTGCTTCCTCACTTTCTGCTTGATGGGCCGCGCATGAGGACAGACAGCAAGCTTGTGCTCAATTACCTTCCTGGGAACACCGGGGATGTCAGATGGTTGCCAGGCAAACACATCGACATTCGCCCGCAGGAAGGCAACGAGCGCGCTTTCCTATTTGCTGTCAAGTGTGGCACTGATGGTGAAGGTACCACCAGTGCCGTCCTCCTTGGCGGACACCTTCTTGGTTGCCGGAGGAGCGGCCATCCCTTTCTTACACTTGCCGGTGGAGCTCGATGGGACGTCCTCGACGGCAGCGCAGCACTCCGAAGAGGTGCGGTTGCCGGAGTGGGCCCCAGAGCACTTGCCGGACTTGGTTTTCGTCTTCTTCCCCCCGGGAGCTTCAGCGGCAAGTGTATCCTTCTCTGCCGCAGCTGCTTCATCCCGGTAGATCTTGTCGGCGCAGACAAGCGCATCTTTCTTGTCGCCATGGACAGTGATGACGCTTATCGGCCCCGGCATCTTGAGTACGTTGTAAGCATAATGGGAAGCTGCCATGAACTTGGCGAGGGCGGGACGGCCGAGTATTCCATTGTATGGCAATGGAATATCGGCGACGTCGAAAGTGATGCGCTCAGTTCTGAAGTTGAGCTCCCCGCCAAAGGTCACCGGCAGAGTGATCTTCCCCTTGGGCTTGCTCCTTCCCGGGTTGATTCCTTGGAAAAAACCGGTCTCTTCGAGCTCGCCATCTGGGATTTGGAGCTTCTTGATCACAGCAGAGGAGATCAAGTTCAGCCCGGCCCCGCCGTCAACCAACATTTTGGTGACCTTGAGGTTGCGGATGGTGGGTGAGACCAGCATCGGCAAGCACCCGACCACAGTGGTGCGGTCAGGGTGATCCTCAAGATCAAAAATGATGGGCGTGCTGGACCATTTGAGGAGCCTGCGCGACTCCACGGGCGGCTCTGCTGCATTCACCTCACGCACCCATTGCTTTAGCTGGCGGTGGGAGGTGTGCAGAGAGGCGCCACCGTCGACGCACAGGACCTCCGTGGCCTTCTGGAACTCCTGCTCGTTGTTATCCTCATCCTCCATGTCTTCGTCGTCGTCTTCTTCGTCCTTGTCGCGGCCCCGGGGAGGTCGGTCACCTTGCCGCTGCTTGGCCTTGCCGCGGCGTCCTCCCCGGCCATTGAACGGCCGCTTCTTGCTTGGTTCTCCCCCGCCACCTTGGGCCTTCTCCTTGTCGCGCCTCTCGTACTCAGCTTTCTGCTGCTCGACGAGGTACTCGACGCGCTTGCAGTTGGAGAGGTCATGACCCTTGGTGCGGTGGATCTTGCAGTATTGCTTGTCGGAGCCGTCCTGCTTGTCGGCTGCCGCTACAGGGGCAGGCTCCTTGCCGGAGCCGCCAGCCTGTGTTTGCTTGGCGGGAGCCTCCTTGCCGGACTTCTCGACGGCAAGCACTTCCTTCTTGTTTTTCCTCCTGTTATTCCGCCGCCGGCCCTTCTTTGCCGGGGCGGCGTCGTCGCTGTCGCTTCCTCCTGCGCCAGCATCCTCCCCGGGGAGTCTCCTCCCCTCTTCTGCGCGTGCGCACTTATCAGCTAGAGCATAGAGCTCGCTGACATCCCGAATCTTGGTCATCGCCATTTCTTCACGCATGCGGCGGTTACGCACGTTCTGGTGGAACGCGCTGATAACCGCGGCAGGGTGGACATCAGGGATGTTGTGCTGTACACGGCTGAAGCGTTGGATGTACTTGCGCAGGGATTCTCCTTCCTTCTGGGCCGGAATATGGAGATCGCTCTCCTGGCCGTGGGGTTTGTGGCCGCCGGTGAAGGCGCCAACAAACTGGTGGCAAAGGTCTGCCCAAGAAGAAATGGATCCTTCCGGCAAGTGCATAAGCCAGGAACGAACGTTCGGCTTAAGCACGAGCGGGAAGTAGTTCGCCAAAATCTTCTCGTCGCGCCCCCCGGCAGCCTGCACCGCGATGGTGTAGACACTGAGGAATTCCGAGGGGTGCGTCTTGCCGTCGTACTTCTCCGGTACGTCGGGCTTGAAATTCTTCATGCTGGGCCACTGGACGCGCCGCAGCTCGCGGGTGAACGCAGGGCAACCTGCCGCGTACGGCAAGTCGCCTGGTTCACCGGGCGCGCGCGCGTCGACAGCGTTCCCAGCCCTCTGGTCTGATTGTCGCCGGGCTTCTCGGCGGCGCTCGATTGTTGTTCGAGCATCTTCTTGTCATCGGTCGTCGAGGACCTGGCGCTGGTCCCGACGAGCCCGCGGATCCGACGATGCCGTGGAGCCGTCGTCGGCGTTGTTCCGGCGGGGCGGCGTCTTCTGCTTCTGTGGCGGGGAGTGCACGGTTGTCGCACCCCCGGCGGTCTTGTCGCCGTCGGCCTTCGTCTTCTCAGCTTGCCGCGGCCGCGAGGTCGCCGGCTGCTATGGAGAGTCATTGTTGGCGAAGGCGATCAGGCTCTGGATGGTGGCCCTCCAGTCTTCGGCCTTGTCCGCCGCTGGAGGGAAGTCGAGGAGCAGTTGCGCCCTTGCAAGATCTTCTGCTGGAGTGGAGGGGAACGGGGGCGAGCGGTGCGAGGAGCGGGATATGCTCGGACTCCTAACAGCGTTAGAAGGAGCAGGGTCCTGGCCCGGCGCCTTCGCTTTGCTTGTGCCCGGACGTTGGCCCGGGGCATCCCGCGAACCTCCGGTTTGCCATTGGCCCAGCAAGCGGATGCCACCTCCTGTGACATGGCGCTGCTGGGTTGTTGTGTGCTGAGACGGACGCGGCGCGTCCACGGAGACCAAGGTTCGGTCGTCCGTCCTGTCCTTGGATCTGGTGGCGCCGCGAGTGTCCTCGCCGGCGACCACCCTTCCGACGGCGTCTCCCCCGCCCACCGTTGGCTCTGGTGGCGGCGGATGAGACGCAGACGGGCCTCCGACCTCCGAAGCCTTCTTCTTCGGGGCCATGGTGCTGTTGCTGATGAAGTTACTGATGAAACTGGAGAGGTTGATGAAGAATGCGCCCGCGCGAACGCCGGATCAGATTCGCATAACCTCGACGCCCCCCTACCTGGCGCGCCAAAGATGTCGGGGGAAACTGTCCGCCACGAACACCTATGGGACCGGAGCCCCTTCGTTTGTGCGGTAGGAGGGCGGAGGGAGCACGAAGAGCAGATCGTAACGAGCACGCGGGCAGTTTACCCAGGTTCGGGCCGCGATGGTCGCGTAAAACCCTACTCCTGCTTGGTTGTGTATTGAGTTGGAGAGCTCGGGAGCTTGAAGAACCAGCTACACCGAGCGTATGAGCGATCTAGGTTCCGAACCCCCTCCACGTTGTGCATGGGCCTCCTTTTATAGTGCAAGGCGTCACCGACAGGTGTCAACGTAGGAGAAAGGGGTAAAAATGTAAAAGAGGTGGTAGTTGTAACAGTGCGGGAATAGTGGAGCTATAGTGCGTGAACAGTGGTCGCTACCTACTTTGTCAGTGGGGGACAAGGGCATTTAATGCCCGTCGCCGTCGACCCCAAAAGCTCCCGCCCTTGCGTCTCTGTTCGCCACGGTGATGGCTTCACCACCGTGGAGTGCCACCGTGTCCCCCAGGCTGCACAGCCATCCGCCACGCGTCCCTGGAATGGCCCCAGGGCGACGCGTGGGCCGATGAGCTGGAGCGTGGGCACACAGCGCAACTCTCCCGGCAAGCACCTTGCCGGGGTCTTGACCTTGCCGGGCCCGGGAGCTTGCCGGGCTCTGAAGCTTGTCGCTCCCCGGGCCCTCGCCGGGACGCATATAGCGCCGAGGCGTGTCTTCTATGATGTAATCCTCTAGTCTTCCTGGCAAGCTCCTCTTGCCAGGGCCTTGCGTGAGTGAGGTAACCTTGAGCCTGGAACGGCCTTCCCGGCAAGCTCCGCTTGCCGGGGTCTCGATCTTCTGTCTTGTATACTTTGTTTTTGAATGGTTTGACATGGAGCAGGAAGGTCTCCGGCGAGCACGTGGTAAACCCTGCCGCGGGAAGCTGCAACTGCCCGTGCACAAGTTGGGGTACTGAGGTACCCCTACCTTAGTACACCGACACGCGCCCTGGGCCCTCGTGGCCACACCATAAGGAGGTTGATGCCCTTCTTACACCGCAAGAAAGCTAATATCTGGGTAAAAATCGTGTCAAGAAATCAGCCCAATCGGAGTTACGGATCTCCGGGAATTTAAGAAACGGTGAAGGGCCAGAATCTGGGAACGCAGAAACGGAGAGAGACAGATCCAATCTCGGAGGGGATCTCGCCCCTCCCACGCCATGGAGACCATGGACCAGAGGGGAAACCCTTCTCCCACCTAGGGAGAAGGTCAAGGAAGAAGAAGAAGGAGGGGGCTCTCTCCCCCTCGCTTCCGGTGGCACCGGAGTGCCACCGGGGCCATCATCGTGTGACGGTGATCTACACCAACACCTCAATCATGTTCACCAACATCTCCATCACCTTCCCCCATCTATCTACAGTGGTCCACTCTCCCGCAACCCGTTGTACCCTCTACTTGAACATGGCGCTTTATGCTTCATATTATTATCCAATGATGTGTTGCCATCCTATGATGTCTGAGTAGATTTTCGTTGTCCTATCGTTGATTGGTGAATTGCTATGATTGATTTAATTTGCTTGTGGTTATGTTGCTGCCCTTTGGTTCCCATCATATGAGCACGCGCGTGGATCACACCATAGGGTTAGTTGTATGTTGATAGGACTACGTATTGGAGGGCAAGAGTGACAGAAGCTTCAACCTAGCGTAGAAATTGATGCATACGGGATTGAAGGGGGACCAATATATCGTAATGCTATGGTTGGGTTTTACCTTAATGAACGTTTGTAGTTGCGGATGCTTGCTAATAGTTCCAATCATAAGTGCATAGAATTCCAAGTCAGGGATGACATGCTAGCAGTGGCCTCTCCCACATAAAACTTGCTATCGGTCTAGTAACGTAGTCAATTGCTTACGGGCAATTTTGCAATTCCTACCACCACTTTTCCACACTCGCTATATTAACTTTATTGCTTCTTTATCTTAACAACCCCTAGTTTATATTTGCGTGCTCTTTATATTCTTGCAAACCTATCCAAAAACACCTACAAAGTACTTCTAGTTTCATACTTGTTCTAGGTAAAGTAAACGTCAAGCGTGCGTAGAGTTGTATCAGTGGTCGATAGAACTTGAGGGAATATTTGTTCTGCCTTTAGCTCCTCGTTGGGTTCGACACTCTTACTTATGGAAAGAGGCTACAACTGATCCCCTACACTTGTGGGTTATCAAGACCTTTTCTGGCGCCGTTGCCGGGGAGCAATAGCGTGGGGTGAATATTCTCGTGTGTGCTTGTTTGCCTTATCACTAAGTAGATTTTATTTGCTGTTCTAAGTTGTTTTCTATATTTAGTTATGGGTAGGAAACGCAAAATACCAAAAAAATAGTGGTACATGCTGAACCAATGGTTGAAGAACAACTCAAAATCTATCACATTCCTGAAGCTTTTTACTTGGATCATCTTCGATTCCTATGTGCTCGTGCTGAAACCCCAACTAGCTTAGTCGAGGGCAAATCTTTAGATGAGCATGCTTGTTATGTGCGACACCGCTTATCTCAAGAAGGGAAACTTTTACTGGATCGAATTCATTGTTTACAATGCTATGCTTGGAATTTATGTGAAATATATGATTTTACTTGTTGTTCTAAAGACCCTAAGAAACACCTTCCCTACCAATGTAAGTTTAGTGATAATGGAATCGTATCTTCGTATGCTAAGGGTGTTTATAGTTACTATGATGTTCAACAAATTGAAGAATTTTTTGCTTTTAAGGGTGCTTATGAAATTGCTTCTTCGATTGAAAAGTATGATGCTATTCTTTACAAATCTGAAAATTTTGCCATATTTAAATATTGTTACGATAATTATGCTTCTAATGCCTATGTTAAACCATATATTGAGGACTCCTCCGCTATCCAAGAAGAGAATAATATTTTGCAGGAGTCTATGGAAGAAGAAATTAATGACATTGTGAGTTCATTGGATGAAAAAGATGAGGAGGAGAGCGAAGAACAAAAGGAGGAAGAGCGGATTGATCACCCGTGCCCACCTTCTAGTGAGAGTAACTCTGTATCTCATACATTGTTTAATTTCCCTTCATGCTTACCGAAGGATGAATGCTATGATGATTGTTATGATCCCGTTGATTCTTTTGAAATATCCCTTTTTTATGATGCTTGCTATGCTTGTGGCCAAGATGCCAATATGAATTATGCTTATGGAGATGAACTTGCTATAGTTCCTTATTTTAAACATGAGATAGTTGCTATTGCACCCACACATGACAGTCCTATTATCTTTTTGAGTTCTCCAAACTACACTATATCGGAGAAGTTTGCACTTATTAAGGATTATATTGATGGGTTGCCTTTTCTGTTACACATGATGATTTTGATGAATATAATATGCATGTGCTTGCTGCTCCTACTTGCAATTATTATGAGAAAGGAACTACATCTCCGCCTCTCTATGTTTCCAACATGATAAAATTGCAAGAAACTGCTTACACTATGCATTGGCCTTTACTAGATGTGCATGAATTGTTATTTTATGACATGTCGATGCATATGAAGAGAGTTAGACTTCATTGTTGTATGATATATATATATATATATATCACTTTGTGCTCACTACTAAATGCCAAATTATTGTTAATTAAAATTGGCTTTGATATACCTTGGGATCCGGGTGGATCCATCACTTGAGCACTATATGCCTAGCTTAATGGCTTTAAAGAAAGCGCTGCCAGGGAGACAACCCGGAAGTTTTTAGAGAGTCATTTATTTCTGTTGTGTGCTTTTATAAAGTTTAAAAACAAAAAATAAAGAGGGGAACCTAAAACCTTTTCAAAAAGAAAAGTGAAAGTGATATAGACGAGCATTGTGAAAGTGGGGGACGTCCTTGAACTTTGTTCATGCCCATGGAAACTTTGTGAATCTTAATTACAGAAACTTTTCAACAAAAATAATTATCCCCTTGTACAATTCCATTGTATTATAAAAATAATGTTCCAAGGTTTGCCTTTAGGATGTTTACAATGCTTGTTGGTTTGTGCGGTGCAGGACAGAAACTTTGGCTGTAGTGCGTGATTTTACATTTTTTTTGTTGGAACATCAAATGGTTCTGAAACTTTTTGCACTGTCTTTCCACACAAATTGTTTATTTTTCCTAAATTTGGCAGAATGTTTCAAGTATTGGAAGTATGGTGAATTTTCAGATTATTATAGACTGTTCTATTTTAGACAGATTCTGTTTTTGATTCATAGTTTGCTTGTTTTGATGAAACTATCAATTTCTATCAGTGGATTAAGCCATGGAAAAGTTATATTACAGTAGCTACAATGCAGAAACAAAATATGAATTGGTTTGCAACAGTACTTAGAGTAGTGATTTGCTTTATTATACTAACAGATCTTATCGAGTTTTCTGTTCAAGTTTTGTGTGGATGAAGTGTTCGAAGATCGAGTAGGTCTCGATGTGAGGAGAAGAAGGAGAGGCAAGAGCTCAAGCTTGGGGATGCCCAAGGCACCCCAAGTAAATATTCAAGGAGACTCAAGCGTCTAAGCTTGGGGATGCCCCGGAAGGCATCCCCTCTTTCTTCAACAAGTATCAGTATGTTTTCGGATTCGTTTCATTCATGTGATATGTGCAGATCTTGGAGCGTCTTTTGCATTTAGTTTTCACCTTTTCTTTTATGCACCATGCTGGTATGAGATAGTCCTTGGTTGATTTATAGAATGCTCTTTGCACTTCACTTATATCTTTTGAGTATGGCTTTATAAAATGCTTCATGTGCTTCACTTATATCATTTGAAGTTTGGATTGACTGCTTCTCTTCACATAGAAATCCGCCATTTGTAGAATGCTCTTTTGCTTCACTTATAATTGTTAGAGCGTGGGCATAACTTTTGTAGAAAGAATTAAAACTCTCTTGCTTCACTTATAACTATTTAGAGAGTTGACATGAATTGGCCATTCACATGGTTAGTCATAAAATCCTACATAAACTGTTAGATCACTGAATATGATATGTTTGATTCCTTGCAATAGTTTTGCGATATAGAGATGCTAATATGTGGGAGGTACTAGTGAATGATTATGGTTTAGTAAAAATATTGGTGTTAAGGTTTGTGATTCCCGAAGCATGCACGTATGGTATCCTAACTATGTAACCAAATTGGTGTGCATTGTACTTTGATTGTTTATCTTTGCGTGAAGGTCGAGGGCGCACGATGGTTAACTCCTAACAACCTCCCCCCTAGGAGCATGTGTCGTAGTATTTTTTCTTCGAGGGCTAATAGATTTTTCGCAATAAGTATGTGAGTTATTTATGACTAATGTTGAGTCCATGGATTATACGCACTCTCACCCTTCCACCATTGCTAGCCTCTCTTTTACCGCGCAACTTTCGCCGGTACCATACACCCACCATATACCTTCCTCAAAACAGCCACCATACCTACTTATTATGGCATTTCCATTGCCATTCCGAGATATATTGCCATGTAACTCCACCGTTCCATTTATTATGGCATGCACCATCATTGTCATATTGCCTTGCATGATCGTAAGATATCTAGCATGATGTTTCCATGGCTTGTTCTTTTTTTAATGTCATTGCTACGCTAGATCATTGCACATCCCGGTACACCGCCGGAGGCATTCATAGAGAGTCATATTTTTGTTCTAGTATCGAGTTGTAATATCGAGTTGTAAGTAAATAGAAGTGTGATGATCATCATTATTAGAGCATTGTCCCTTGAAAAAAAAGGCCAAATAAAAAAGGAAGGCCCAAAAAAAAGAAAAAAAAGGGGGCAATGCTACTATCTTTTTCCACACTTGTGCTTCATCATAGCACCATGTTCTTCATGATAGATAGTCTCCTATGTTGTCACTTTCATATACTAGTGGCAATTTTTCGTTATAGAACTTGGCCTGTATATTCCAACGATGGGCTTCCTCAAATGCCCTAGGTCTTCATGAGCAAGCAAGTTGATGCGCACCCACTAGTTTTCTCTTGAGCTTTCATACACTTATAGCTCTAGTGCATCTGTTACATGGCAATCCCTACTCACTCACATTGATATCTATCGATGGCCATCTCTATAGCCCATTGATACGCCTAGTAGATGTGAGACTTTCTCCCTAATTTTTTCTACTACCACCTTCTATTCCACCCATAGTGCTATGTCCATGGCTCATGCTCATGTATTGCGTGAAGAGTTGAAAAGGTTCGAAAAACTAATGTATGAAAACAATTGCTTGGCTGACACCGGGATAGGCATGAGGGGTACCTTGTGTTAAGAAAAGGGAGCATAAAAGACTATCTGATTTTGTAGGGATAACATTCTTTAGCATTGATATTTTGAAAGACTTGATTTTTCGTTGGGATGCCCGAGTATTAACTTCTTTTATGTCAAATGATAGACTGTTGCTTTGAATCACTCGTGTCTTAATATTCATGCCACGATTAGATGACATGATCAAGATTATGCTAGGTAGCATTCCACATCAAAAAATATCTTTTTTATCATTTACCTACTCGAGGACGAGTAGGAATTAAGCTTGGGGATGCTGATACGTCTCTGTCGTATCTATAATTTTTGATTGTTCCATGCCAATATTCTACAACTTTCATATACTTTTGGCAACTTTTTATACTATTTTTTGGGACTAACATATTGATCCAGTGCCCAGTGCCAGTTCCTGTTTGTTGCATGTTTTTTGTTTCGCAGAATATCCATATCAAATGAAGTCCAAACGGAATAAAAATGGACGGAGATTTTTTTGGAATCTATGTGAATTTTGGGAAGCGGAACCAACATGAGCCGATGCCCGAGTGGGCCACGAGGTAGGGGGGCGCACCCTGGGCCCTCGTGGCCACACCGTAAGGCAGTTGATGCCCATATTTCGCCGCAAGAAAGCTAATATCCGGATAAAAATCGTGTCAAAAAATCAGCCCAATCGGAGTTACGGATCTCCAGGAATTTAAGATACGGTGAAGGGCCAGAATCTGGGAACGCAGAAACAGAGAGAGACAGAGAGACAGATCAAATCTCGGAGGGGCTCTCGCCCCTCCCACGCCATGGAGACCATGGACCAGAGGGGAAACCCTTCTCCCACCTAGGGAGAAGGTCAAGGAAGAAGAAGAAGGAGGGGGGCTCTCTCCCCCTCGCTTCCGGTGACACCGGAGTGCCACCGGGGCCATCATCGTGTGACGGCGATCTACACCAACACCTCCGTCATCTTCACCAACATCTCCATCACCTTCCCCTATCTATCTATAGCAGTCCACTCTCCCGCAACCCGCTGTACCCTTTACTTGAACATGGTGCTTTATGCTTCATATTATTATCCAATGATGTGTTGCCATCCTATGATGTCTGAGTAGATTTTCGTTGTCCTATCGGTGATTGGTTAATTGCTATGATTGATTTAATTTTCTTGTGGTTATGTTGATGTCCTTTGGTGCCCATCATACGAGCGCACGCGTGGATCACACCATAGGGTTAGTTGTATGTTGATAGGACTACGTATTGGAGGGCAAGAGTGACTGAAGCTTGAACCTAGCGTAGAAATTGATGCATACGGGATTGAAGGGGGGCCAACATAACATAATGCTATGGTTGGGTCTTACCTTAATTAAAATTTGTAGTTGCGGATTCTTGCTAATAGTTCCAATCATAAGTGCATAGAATTCCAAGTCAGGGATGACATGCTTGCAGTTAAGGATGGCAATTTTATCCATGGACATGGATATCCATGGATATCCGACCCGAATGGATAGGGTTTGGATATGCTTTTGTGTCCATGGGCAGCGCCCAAACCCGACCCGATTACTCGTGGGTAGGGCATGGATATAATCTTGTACCCGTGGGTATATCCAAACCCGACCCGATAGTATGACTTAATGGACAAAAATCTGCTATCCCTACCCCACGGTCACATGTCCCACTGCAATTTTACACTTTGTTATCCAAAACATGCAAAATAAATTACACAATCCCTGTCATAACTTTTATTAGTTGACATTCAATCCCGTCTGTAACATACCCAACACCCTTCCCTTATTTTTATCTCCTTATTAAGACTCGTCATTCTCATATGTTAGAATAATACTAAATGATCTCATGTTGTTAGTGGACGTTGATTTACCATAAGTGAAGTCTAGTCTGCCATGAAGTGAAGAATGGAAGAGCTTATGTTACCATTGTGTTATGTCTTATTTATATGTCTAGAGAGGACCCAATGGATATCCAGTGGGTATGGATATCCATCGGGTTTGGACATGGACACAATATTTCACCCATGGATTTTTTCATGGGCGGGCAAAAACTGTCTTCATGGATATGGATATGGATTTGATATTGTTCAACCCGATCCAAACCCGACCCATTGCCATCCTTACTTGCAGTGGCCTCTCTCACAGAAAACTTGCTATCGTTCTAGTAACGTAGTCAATTGCTTAGGGGCAATTTCGCAACTCCTACCACCACTTTTCCACACTCGCTATATTAACTTTATTGCTTCTTTATCTTAACAGCCCCTAGTTTATATTTGTGTGCTCTTTATATTCTTGCAAACCTATCCAAAAACACCTACAAAGTACTTCTAGTTTCATACTTGTTCTAGGTAAAGTAAACATCAAGCGTGTATAGAGTTGTATCAGTGGTCGATAGAACTTGAGGGAATATTTGTTCTGCCTTTAGCTCCTTGTTGGGTTCGACACTCTTACTTATCGAAAGAGGCTACAACTGATCCCCTACACTTGTGGGTTATCATCTCCCTGGCAGCGCTTTCTTTAAAGCCATTAAGCTAGGCATATAGTGCTCAAGTAATGGATCCACCCGGATCCCAAGGTATATCAAAGCCAATTATAATTAGCAATGATTTGGCATTTAGTTGTGAGCACAGAGTGATATGTGTCATGAAACAACGAAGCCTAACTCTCTTCCTATGCATAGGCATGTTATACAAGAACAATTCATGCACATCAAGTAAAGGCCAATGCATAGTATAAGCAGTTTCTTGCAATTTTATCATGTTGGAAACGTAGAGAGGCGGAGATGTAATTCCTCTCTCATAATAATTGCAAGTAGGAGGATCAAGCACATGCATATTATATTCATCAAAATCATCATGTGTAACGGAAAAAGGCAACCCATCAATATAATCCTTAATGAGTGCAAACTTCTCCAATATAGTGTAGTTTGGAGAATTCAAAAAGATAATAGGACTATCATGTGTGGGTGCAATAGCAACAATCTCATGTTTAACATAAGGTACTATAGCAAGTTCATCTCCATAAGCATAATTCATATTGGCATCTTGGCCACAAGCATAGCAAGCATCATCAAAAAGAGATATTTCAAAAATCAACGGGATCATAACAATCATCATAGCATTCATTCTACGGTAATTACGAAGGGAAATTAAACAATGTATGAGTTGAAGAGTTACTCTCATTATAAGGTGGGCACGGGTAGCTAATCCCCTCTTCCTCCTTTTGTTCTTCGCTCTCCTCGTCATCTTTTTCATCTAATGAGCTCACAATGTCATCAGTTTCTTCTTCCATAGTTTCCTGCGAAATATTAGTCTCTTCTGGGACAGCGGAGACTTTCTCAATAAATGCATCAATATTGGAGTTATATTCATAATTCAAATAGCAATATTTCAATATAGCAAGATTTTCAGGCCTAGAAACATCATCATCAAAAGCATCATTCTTTTTTAACAGAGATTCAATTTCATAAGCACCCTTAAAAGCAATGAATTCTTCTATTTGTTCCATATCATAATAATCATATATACCATTAGCATAAGAAGCTAAGGTTTCATTATCGTAAATTTGCATGAAAAGGGAAGGTGTGGAGCCTTCATCCTAGAGCAGCAAGTATAATCATATCTCAAGCATAGTTGCCGAGCATAGCAATGCAACAAATGAATTTGATCCCATAACAGTTTCCCTTTTTGTGTCAAGCGATAATCCCTAAAGAAATCACGTTGATCCAATGTTACTCCCATTACATAGTCGAATGGGGTTTTCTCAGGATTATCAAAGTAGTACATAATATCTTTCACATAATGAGCATCGAGGGTTTTAGGAGGTTCCCCATCTCCATGAGTAGCAAGTACACATAAGTTTTTTGGTATTTCGTGTTCCATATGCATAACTAAAGATAGAGAACAACTTAGAAGGCAAATAAAATCTACTTAGTGATAAAGCAAACAAGCACACACACGAGAATATTCACCCCACGCTATTGCTCCCCGGCAACGGCGCCAGAAAAAGGTCTTGGTAACCCACAAGTGTAGGGGATCAGTTGTAGCCTCTTTCGATAAGTAAGAGTGTCGAACCCAATGAGGAGCTAAAGGCAGAACAAATATTCCCTCAAGTTCTATCGACCACCGATACAAATCTACGCACGCTTGACGTTTACTTTACCTAGAACAAGTATGAAACTAGAAGTACTTTGTAGTTTTTGTGGGATAGATTTACAAGAATATAAAGAGCACACAAATATAAACTAGGGGCTGTTAAGAATAAAGACACAACTAAAGTTAATATAGTGAGTATGGAAAAGTGGTGGTAGGAGTTGCGAAATTGCCCCTAAACAATTGACTACGTTACTAGACCGATAGCAAGTTTTATGTGGGAGAGGCCACTGCTAGAATGTCATCCCTTACATGGAATTCTATGCACTTATGATTGGAACTATTAGCAAGCATCCGCAACTACTAACGTTCATTAAGGTAAAACCCAACCATAGCATTATGATATATTGGTCCCCCTTCAATCTCGTATGCATCAATTTCTACGGTAGGTTGAAGTTTCTGTCACTCTTGCCCTCCAATACGTAGCCTATCAACATTCAACTAAACCTATAGTGTGATCCATGCGCGCACTCATATGATGGGCACCAATGGATAGCAACATAACCACAAGCAATTTAAATCAATCATAGAAATTCACCAATCACCGATAGGACAACGATAATCTACTCATACATCATAGGATGGCAACACATCATTGGATAATAATATGAAGCATAAAGCACCATGTTCAAGAAGAGGGTACAGTGGGTTGCGGGAGAGTGGACCGCTGTAGATAGATGGGGGAAGGTGATGGAGATGTTGGTGAAGATGACGGAGGTGTTGGTGTAGATCGCCGTCACACGATGATGGCCTTGGTGGCACTCCGGAAGCGAGGGGGGAGAACCCCCCTCCTTCTTCTTCTTCCTTGACCATCTCCCTAGGTGGGAGAAGGGTTTCCCCTCTGGTCCATGGCCTCCATGACGGCGGAGGGGCGAGAGCCCCTCCGAGATTGGATCTGTCTCTTTGTCTCTCTCTGTTTCCGCGTTCCCAGATTCTGTCCCTTCACCGTTTTTTATATTCCGAGAGATCCGTAACTCTGATTGGGCTGATTTTTTTGACACGATTTTTATCCGGATATTAGCTTTCTTGCGGCGAAAGAAGGGCATCAACCGCCTTACGGTGTTGCCACGAGGACCGAGGGCGCGCCCCCTGCCCAAGGCGCGCCCCCTGGCTCGTGGCCCACTCGGGCATCGTATCATGTTGGTTCCGCTTCCCAATATTCACATATATTCCAAAAAAATCTCCGTCCGATTTTAATCCGTTTGGACTCCGTTTGATATGGATATTCTGTGAAACAAAAAACATGCAGCAAATAGGAACTGGCACTGGACACTGGATCAATATGTTAGTCCCAAAAAACAGTATAAAAAGTTGCCAAAAGTATATGAAAGTTGTAGAATATTGGCATCGAACAATCAAAAATTATAGATACGACAGAGACGTATCATACCCAAAGTGAATGATTTGTTTTATCATACTAACCCATCTCATGAAGTTTTGTTAAGTTTTATGTGATTGAAGTTTTCAAGTTTTGGGTGAGATGTCATGAGGAGAAGTGACAAGACCCTAAGCTTGGGGATGCCTTAGGAAACCCAAGGTAATATTCAAGGATGATCTAAGCAACTAAGCTTGTGGATGCCCCGGAAGGCATCCCCTCTTTCGTCTCCAACATTATCGGTAACCTCACTTGGAGCTATGTTTTCATTCATCACATGATATCTATTTTGCATGGAGTGTCAATTTATTTTGTTAGAATTTTCTTGTTGGTATTTAGAATAATTTTTTGCATCTTTTATTTCAATAAAACTATCAAGGATAGCCTTTACCGTGCTTATTTTGCAAGTCTACATGTTGTTGTTTGAAAACAGAAAGTTTTCTATCATTGTATGAATTCTTCTGGATAGTCAGAACGTGATAAAATCATGAAATGTTTACAAAGTTAGCACAAATAAGTTCTATATAATGTGGTAATTTTTTCGATTTTTTAGAGCTAGGGAAGTATGAGAACAATTCCACTCTTTACAGACTGTACTGTTTTGACATATTGCTGTTATGTTTGCATTGTTTGCATATGTTTGCATGTTTAATGTTGAATAATAATTTTAGTGATTTGCTACAGTAGAGTAAGATAAGGTTTTGAATAGGTTTATACTAACTTATCTCACGAGTTCTTATTGAGTTTTGTGTCGATGAAGCTTTTGAGATTTAGGAAAACCGTGATATGAGAAGAATTAAGGAGGCACAAAATCTCAAACTTGGGGATGCCCAAGGCACCCCAAGATAATATTTCAAGAAGTCTCAAGCATCTAAGCTTGGGGATGCCCCGATAGGCATCCCACCTTTCTTCATCAACAATTATCGGTTAGTATTGGTTGATCCTAAGTTTTTGCTTCTTCACATGAGATGTGTTATTCTTGAAATGTCATTATATTTTGTTTACTTGTTGTTTTAATAAAATAATTAGATCTGATAGTTTTTAAACAAAATAGAGCCCCAAAATAATTGCCGGAAAAGCTAGATAAGTGTAACACCCCAAAAAATTAGCAATGTTTTATTAATTAAAATTTTGCCAGGGTTTTAAAATTTTGTCTTTTGCTGGAAGTTCCTTTGGACTCCAGGACCATTCTTGTTGTGGTATGTTGGAGTTTTTACCCTAGTGAAAACTTTCCAACTAATGTTAGACTCTCATATGCACTCTTTAAATTTTTCTTGTATCAGTAGAGTTAATTATGTATTTGTCTCCGAAATTTTCTTCCCTATATAAATGGTTGCCCTTAGTTTTAGGGCCTCTTTTGAACTGCAACCACTTGATAAATTCTTTTAAAATTCCAACCAAAAATTGGAGATGTGATGTGATGTTGTTAGATCACTTTTATGCAAGAATATTTTTTTTCTTTTAATATTTTTAGCTCCACACCATGATTTCCAATCTGGTCCAGTGGGCAAAATTGCACTACAACCCCTTTAAATATTCCCTTGATGCTTCCACCAAAATTGTGGGATGATCATAGGAGTATATTATTCAACTTTATGTAAAAACCCTTTTAGATCCTTTGGAAAATTTGAGTGAACCAACCTCTCTTCCATTCTGGTCCAGTTTGGTATTTTGCACTGCAACCCTAGTTTATTTTGCTCCAGTGCTATTGAGCTTCCTCATGCTTATAGCCTTTCTTGCAAAACCCTTAAGTCCAGAAGAGTGGGCCTATTGGAATATTTTTGGTTCATGAAACAATGCCCTACACTCTCTTCTACAACTGAAGATTTGCAAAACTTGCACTAACAAGTTTCTGGTTTTGCCCAACTAGCCTTGCCATCATTTCTTTCACCTAAGGAGGCTATGATCTGGAGAGTTTAGCCACTAGTGGAGATGCCCCTATGCCCGTAGCATTCTGTCGAGCACCTTGTGTGCATGGCAAGTGTTGGCATAGTTTTTAGTTCACATTGTGGAATCGAACCCCTGACCTAGCAGCCATGTCCACTAACCTCCTAGCTACCTCTAACCTAAGTCTGCTGATTTGCTTTGGCATCCAAGCAGGTTTGGCCACCCTGGCATTTCGTCGAGCACCTGCCGTGCGTGCACGCAGCGCGGCCAGAGCGCGCGTTTTGCACGTGCCGCGCCCGAGCCGCCGCGCCCCTGGCATGTCTCCTCCGAGCTTATCCAAACCGTTGCAGCCTGCTGCATAGAGCCAAGCTTCTACCTGCACCCCCTCACAGGTGCCACAGCACCTCGCCACGTCTCCGGCAAGCCAGGAGCTAGCCGTCACCGCTGCCTGCTATGGTCGGCGCCATACGAGCCACTTGGCATGCCCCCGAGCGTCCCAGACCGCCGTGCTCATCCGCAACCTCGTCGTCTACCTCTGCCAGCTCTGCCAGCCAGTCCCCACCTTCCCTGCTCTGCAATAATGCCGCCGCCGTCGTCCTTATCCTCGGCCATCGTCGAACCGACCTTGATCACCTATTTAAGGGTACCCCGAACCCCTCCGCAGCAATAGCCGTCATTAGCCACCCCGCAGAGCAAACCCATAGCAGCCATTCGCCCCAGGGGAGTCTTCTTCTTCATCTCCGGCGAATACGGCCGCCGCCACGCTCCAGTCCAATCCATCGCAAACAAAGCCCCTCCCGTCCAGCCAGCACCACCGTCCGACTCCCTATGATCCTGCGGAGCCGCCCATCGCCTCAAACTAGCTCGGGAGCCACCGTATAGCAAAGCCCCAAACCCACTTGTCGGTGTACTAAGGTAGGGGTACCCTTAGTATCCCGAACTTGTGCACGGGCAGTCGCAGCGTCCCGCGGCAAGGCTTGTCGGGTGATCGCCAAGGTCCTCCGTGGTTCCTTTGGATCCATTCAAGAACAAAGTATCCAATCCAAGGAGATAAGGCCCCGGCAAGAGGAGCTTGCCGGGAAGGCCACTCAAGGCACAAGGCCACTCAAGGCGCAAGACCCTGGCAAGAGGAGCTTGCCGGGAAGTCCAACCAAGGCACCTCAAGAAACTTGCCGCGACGCGCCACGCGTCCCGGCAAGGCCCGGTGAGCGACAAGCTCCCGGAAGCGACAAGATAGCGACCGCGGCAAGCTTCCACTCGGTACCTACGCTCCAGCACATCCACCCACGTGTCGCTCTGGGATCCTCCCAGGTGTACGTGGTGGAAGGCTATGCAGCCAGGGGTACGTGGTGGCAAGCGGCGATGACAAGGATGCCATCGTGGCGAACGGTGGCGCCCCTGACGGCCACTTTTTGCACTGTTTGGGCGACGGCGATGGGCATTTAATGCCCTTGTCCCCTGCCGTCAGGGTTAGGTATGGGACACTGTACCACCTACCATGATTTTTACATTTTTACCCTCAACTGCGCCGCCACATGTCGGTGACCCCTTGAGCATATAAAAGGAGGTCCATGCGCACGTAGGAGGGGGGTTAGACATTCGAACACTCTCACGCTCGGTCTCGAAGAGTACTGTAGCTTCCAGCGCTCCCGAGCCAAGAACTCAATACAAACCAAAGCAGGAGTAGGGTTTTACGCATCTGTGCGGCCCGAACCTGGGTAAAACTGCTCGTGTGCCTCGCCTCGATCCGCTCTTTGTGCAATCTCCGCCCCCTGCCGTACCGAAAAGGGGCTCCGTCCCCATAGGTGTTCGTGGGTGGATCAGTTTCCCCGACATCTTTGGCGCGCCAGGTAGGGGGTGCGTCAAGATTGTGTGAACCTGATCCGGCGTTCACACGAGCTAGAGCTTCATCATCATCATCAACATGCCGCCGAAGAAGAAGGCTTCGGAGGCAGCTGGTCCGTCCGCGTCAATCCCACCACCGCCGGAGCCAACGGTTGGTGGGGTAGACACCGGCGGAAGAACGGACGTCGACGAGGGAACTCACGGTGCTGCCAGGTCCAAGGGCAAGGCTCGCGTAGCCGGTTCCCACGACGACCGGGCACACTCCTAGACCTCGGTGTCCGTGCACGCACCGCGCCCATCTCAGGAGGCGCGGGACCGGCAGCGTCCTGGTACTCACGGTACCATACGCTTGCTGGGCCAAGGTCAAGCTGGTGGGTCCCGGGACGCTCAAGGCCAGCACGCACGCCAACATGCCGGCACGAGCAAGGCACGGTCGCCTGGACGGGATACTGCTCCTTCTAACATAGTTAGAAGTCCGAGCATATCCCGCTCCTCGCACCGTTCGCCACCGCTACCCGCCACTCCAGCAGAAGCTCTGGCACGAGCTCAACTGCTTCTAGACTTCCCTCCAGCGGCAGACAAGGCCGACGACTGGAGGGCCACCATCCAGAGTCTCATCGCCTTCGCCAACGGCGACACCCCGCGGCAACCGAGCACATCGCCACCACGGCAATTCAGCCAGGCACGGGCCGATGGCGACAAGACCGGTGGGGGTGCAACCACCGTGCACTCTCCGCCCCGACGGCCAAAATCGCCGACTCGCCGGATCAACATCGACGATGACTCCACCGCGTCATCAGATCCGCGAGCTCGTCGCGACCAGCGCCAAGTCCTCCACGAACGACAACAAGAAGATGCTCGTACCCGCATCGAGCGCCGAAGATAAGCGCGATGTCAATCCGACCAGCGCGCTGGGCCCACTGTCGACATGCATGCGCCAGGGGGACCAGGCGACTTGCCGTACACGGTAGGTTGTCCTGCGTTCACTCGTGAGCTGCGGCAAGTCCAGTGGCCCAGCATGAAGAATTTCAAGCCAGACGTACCAGAGAAGTATGACGGCAAGACGCATCCATCGAAGTTCCTCAGCATCTACACCATCGTGGTGCAAGCTGCTGGGGGGCGGGACGACAAGATCCTTGCCAACTACTTTCCTCTGGTACTCAAACCCAACGTCAGGTCCTGGCTCATGCACTTGCCGGACAACTCCATTTATTCTTGGGCAGATCTCTGCCATCGGTTTGTCGGCGCCTTTACGGGCGGCCACAAACCCCATGGCCAAGAGAGTGACCTTCACCTGCTTGCTCAGAAGGAAGGAGAACCCCTATGCAAATACATCCAGCGATTCAGCCGTGTTCAGCACAACATCCCAGACGTCCTGTGGGGACCCCGACTCATAAGTCGAGATCACCGAATGCACGTGTACAGTGATCCCAGAGATCAATGCTCACTGAACACACAGAAGCTGAATAACAAGAGTCTTACATCCATACATATCGTATTACACAAATCTCTACTCCTAATGGAGCAGTTGGTAGTCTTTGTTCCAGGTTTTTTTTCGTCCCACCCCGTCTGGTTTTTTTTCGTCCCACCTCGTCTGGTTTTTTTTCAACCGGTTTTTTTTCGCTACAATTAACCCACCCCACTCACCGCACGCAGTCAGGTTCCGTTTCCCCCCTTACGTCCCCGATTCATGCATGACAATCAATTCTTTCCAAACGCAATCATGCATGACAATCAATTCTTTCCAAACGCAATGAGTTAACTTAAGGTAACCAGACACAATCAATTCATTCATAACGCAATAAAAACTTTTCTAATTTTCCCAAAGTTTCCTAACTAGACACGTTATAAATGGGCAGGAACCGATAACACGTTACCAATTAATAAAGTTTAGTTTTATGACCATCAATTCCAAATCCTAATTTTCCTAATGCATTGACAATCAATTCTTTCCAAACGCAATAATGCATGACAATCAATTATTTCCAAACGCAATCAATTAACTTAAGGTAACCAGACACAATTAATTCATTCATAACGCAATAAAAACTTTCCTAATTTTCCCAAAGTTTCCTAACTAGACACGTTATAAACAGGCACCAGTGTCGTCTGAAGGATTGGAAAGGCGGCACCACCCTCGTCTCCCTCCGCACTCGCAGCCACGCGCCGGCTGTGAGCTCGCATGCGCACGTGGTCGACCAGCACCACCGTCGCAGATTACTCCCCGCCGTCGCGTCCACGTCGTCGTCGCTGGAGGACGACCACATTATGGTTACTCCGCCGCCGCTGAACTGGCCGTTCAAGGGCCACTCCATGTCATCCCCGGTGGACCCGACCGTGTTCCACCTCCTGGAGCTGGACCTCCCCGCGGATGACTCTGAAGACCGGCGCCAAGGCCCGCTCTGGCACCGGTGGAACCGGAAGCTCCTGTTCCACCTCACGCAAGAAATCCTCGCCGACCTCCTCCACCTCGACGACAATGACGCCTCCTCCACAACCAGACTCCACGGGCAGGCGCTGCTATCGAAGGTGTGGAGCACGGTGAAGGCGTTCTCGGCGGCGGACTACAGGGTGATGGGTAACATCGATGCGCTGGTGGCACTGGACCTGCATGTCACCCAATTTCATTGTCTTCGGGGATTAGATGATGACACATGGACACCATTCGGTGGTAGTTTGATGTTTTTTAGTAATGAATTCCACCTGTTATTCAATACTACTACGAGAAAAGTAGGGAAATGCTCACCCTCTTCAAAATGTACTGGTTCGTCTCGCGGTCTCACCCACAAAAACAGAGGACATGAGCAGGGAGCTCTTCCCTCACATCGCCGCCATGCATGGTGGAGAGGAGCAGGGAGCTCCGCCGCCATGTAAGGTTATATCTATTGTTGCATCTTGTAATTATTAATTTGGAATAAATTATGCAATTGGAATTTATATATGATTTACTCTGTCTTTTTTGTAGACAAACCAAGTCTGCAACGTTTGAATATTATACTCAGTTCGTTGCTCGACTACTTATAGTCCTATTACTCTAGACTTATACTTGGTCAGTTGTCGTGTACATTATTCTAACATAAATGACACCATGTCTATGTGCAAGTCCGAAGGAGCTGACCATCTAAAAAGATGTCAAATTAGTGTGGTACATGCTTCAGTACTGCAAGTTGGAGTAGCAAGTAAGTATACATCAAAAGAAAGTACTGCTTTAGTACAACATGCTTCAGTACGGACCATCTAAAAAGATGTCTAATTAGTGTGCATGAATCATGTTAAAACCTGCAGTGCCTACCTGCGCATTGATACTCATACCTGAAGGTGATAAAAGTTGACATCTTGAGATTCAATTCTTTGATTTATGATGCTTAGCCATATGCACAATGAGAAATATATCCTTCTTACTAATCTCTATTTTTCTAATTTGAAACTATTTCTTTGTTACTTGGTGTATGTGAAGTGCAATCATAGTCCTGTCACAAACTTGTTTGAGAAAGGAAAAAGACTGGCCTTTTGTGGGACCGAGGAAAGACCGGCTTATTTTATTTTAACACAACATAGCAAGCTTAATATATATCAGTTAGCACATGGCAGGATGCAGACTAGCTATGTTCATTTGTCAACATTTATACTTTCCATTGTGTAGTTGAAGCATGCATAGAAGCGTTCCAGTTATGATGTATAGTTCACAATGTTGATCTGGTAGTAGTTAAAAAACATATGGGATGTATATGTTAAAAGTTGTGCCTCATTCAATTCAGATAATTGATTTTCTGACTTTGCATATCGATAATTGAAAACGATGCACGACACACGTGTTAGTGAAACAGAACAATATTAGTGTAGTCTGTGGCTTCAAAATATTCGAAATAGTGGTGTCACATAATTGCTTATAATCCTGGCGTATATTCTAGGATCATAAAATTCTCTGAATTAGTTTTGATATTTTTTCTTTCTCTTTTGGTTGTGAATATAAAATTTTAGGATTTCTCTTCTTGAAACACATAGAGTTCTTGATAAATGAGAAAGAGTCAGTTATGTCAACACCATGAGCACCCTTGGATAAAAGTTTACAATTTGTGGTTCCCCTGGTAATAAATTTTATCATAATATGTATTCGTAATTTTCCTCACACAGATTTGTTCAGATATAAAACTGAGTGTTCCCAACAGTACATTGATTTCTTTTGCAGGGAGAGATCTTGTAAGAACGTAAGTGCCTTTGAAGAAAAGAGAAAGGTAAGTTCCCATTGCATGTATTAATTAGCTTACTAAATTCTTTCCCTCAAGAAAAAATAAACTTAATCGAATAGTTTTTGATGGATACCAACACAAGCTACCAGTGGCCACTAGCAGGCTGGGAGGATCAAACGGGTTGTGTGTTCGCTAGACTCTAGATTTTAGTGCGCTGCATAGTTTAGGGATGATTAATTTGGTGATTTATGCTTGCTTCTCGAATGATTCGGTTTTATATGCAGATTTACGTATAAGCATTGGTTTATGTTGGAGCACTACCCTTTGCCCCCGTACTCACGGTTTATATCATCGTGCACTTTTGGGTGGATTTGTACAACAAGTCCAATGAGATATCCGACCTAGCAAGCTCATGCTCTCGTTTTCCTTGAATTGCATCTAAGAGCAACTCAAAGTGTTGATTTACATTTGTAGTTATATTCTCAATGTTGAGGTTAGTGATTTTCTTATAGCGGAGAATTTAATCTGGATGCTAATGAAGGTCTAGCTAGGACGAAATCTATCATGTTTCCGCCGGGAAAACTTGTGATCAATGGGTCTACTAAATTGACTTTTGGTCTGTATTAATGGGCATTGGCTATTGTTGTCATTGGAATGTGCTTTCTTGTAGTAGAAGGTCAAGAGAACTGTTATGCATAACACAATGCCTTTTAGTTTATAGATTCATAACTGATAACTGTAATAATATTATTGGAGAGTATTTCCTATCAGATAATGAAACTTAATATCACATATGTTGATTTTTGTTTGTCCTACTGAGAACCTTATAACCCTGCATTTTTCTTTTTATTGTTCAAAATTGCTTCAGTTTACATGATCATTAACACATATGTTGTATATTTATTTTAATCATGTGTACTTGTGACCTCACTTTTTATGCCTTCGGCTGGCATGTTGCTAACAAAATTTCTTGATATATGTCCTTTCTAGGAGGACATAAAATGTTTTCCCAATTTTCCTTCCACCATTTGGTAACCCTTTGCGGAATGGTGTGGGAAGGTTTGCAACATTCTCTACTCATCTGATGGGAAATATGTTTGTTCTCTATCATGTGACTCGCTTTGGAGCTGATGCAGAGGTACTCTTGTTTGCCTGGGTGTTGTATGTGGTTCGTTTGCTTAATCTGGTTTGGGTTTACACTGATCTTGCTTGCTCAGTTTTTGAGTGTATAACCAGCTCACAGGTCTTGTTATTTGATCAATGGATGCAACCTATGGGGGCATGGAGGCATCACGCTGCGCTGACAACGAGGAAAGTAACTTGGCTAAAGGCAGCGGCAACGGGTGGCTGTCGAGGAAAGCGGCGCGGTGATGGGGGAGGTGGGTGGCGAGGGATGATTGAGCGGTGAATGGCAGCCAAGGAGATGGAGCGGCGGCGAGATTGGACGAGTTCGCCTTCGGAGTGCGTGTGAGGCAAGATTTCCTTTCCGGGTTGGCCAAGGGCCTCCTTGTGTGTTTATTATTTCCGGTTGAAGCTATGAACTTGCAAGGTTAAAGCATTTTCTTTTGCCGAAGCGGAGGGTAGAAAACAAAAATAATCAGAGGGGGGTGGGGAGGTTTGTGGTGGGAGGGGGTGGAAACCCTCGATGTTGGTAGGAGCAGACTGTTCATTTGTTTACTAACATGTTCATATTGTGCATCCTTTTGTTATTGAATTTGGAAACACGTGTAATGATTCCATATCTTGAAATTACGAATACTGAGAAGTGCAAGCCTTTCTCTTCTAGAAAATCAGGGAATTGGTTCACACACTATTAAATAATTTGATGCACTCTTTCTTATTTTAAATGGTCAGGAGGAACAAGTGAATACTTCTATTTTGGATCAATTCCTTTATTGATACTTTGATAACAATTTTTTAATGACTATTCAAACATATGAATGTTCTCCATAATTAGATTAAATCACTTCTGTAGCCTGCAAATGTACTAGATAAAATTATTAAGATTAAAGCTAAAAAATATATTCAGATTCTACCATGTATATACTTACAAGCTAAAAGAGAATGTAATCAAATAATTGTATATTTGTCTCTCCCATGGTAGCTATCCAGTTCTAGCGCATGGGTTGAGGACTACAACTTCGCTACTGAACCACCATGAGGAGGCCACCGTGGAGACAAACTAGGTTGTCGTTTAAGTCAACACCCACTCATGACTAATGTACACATATTTTAGTTAAGCAGGACTTTGTTTCAGTTGGATTTTCTCATATATACACAATGTATTTTTTCCTTCACGTTTCTTGGAAGCACAAAAATATTATCTTTCTTGTCGAATAATAAGAGAGAACAATACTGTTATTGCACTATAGGCATCCTGTAAATAAGACATCTCTGATGACAAGTGAGGCACATTTCATTTTAAAATCAGAGATACAACGCAGTATCATATTTTACGAAATGATAAGAGTTTTGAAGCTAAAATGATGGTAGAGCAAGCATGAGAAGTGAGGAAGTCCAGGGTTGGAAGGGTTGCCTTGTTTACAAGGAGTTGGTTTGTAGGAGACATGATGATTGTCATAGATAAAAACAAAGTAGATAATGATATGTGTCCCTATGTAAATGGAACCTTATGCCAACGTGAACGACATACATTTGGGTCTGCAGTTTTGTGTATTCCATGGCAATGCACATGCATTAAGCATCATATAGCATGTCAGCGATGAATAATTCAAGACTTGTAACTTCACTACCATTTCCAAATGCAAGTTTGCTGGGAAGTCAAAGTCATGCGCTAGATTTAGAGAGGAGGCATGCGACAGAGACGAAGGTTTTCTCAGGGTGGCATGATGGTCATGAGAGAGTGTTTATTTAGCTACCGTCGTTTTATATCTTTTTTTACTCTATATATTAGCACACCGTTATCTTACTAGAATTTGTATGCCCACATTATTATTTGGTAGAAACAAGTGGGTATACCACAATTAATTGGGATAAGTTTAATGAATGAGTGTTTCGCTTTATGTTTCTTCTGGGCATAAAAACATTATATTTGTTGAGGTTGAAGAATAAGGAGAGATAAACTTGCCATAAAACAACATGCATCTTTCATTAATCGGAAATAAGAAATTCAATACGCCATCGATCATCTTTCGAGGTAGTGATAACCATCTCATTTTCCAATCAGATATACAATACACCATCATCTCTGGGAGTATGTGAGGACTTTTTCATATATCTGGTAAAGTTTAGAAAAGATGCCAATCAATGTTAGGGTAAGATGACACTTTGTCTTTTATATTTTTTTATATGCTTATATGTTCACTTTTATAGGTTAGAGATAAAAACATATGGCATAAAAAATGTTGATTGACAAAGTCATGGACGGACCTACGATCGAGTAGACTCAAAACTCATCGAGTTTTACACAATGAGATGCATACAGATAATTGTTATTCCTTGTATATATATGTTGCACATGATAATTAAAAAGGTGTACTTCTGTTTACTTTTGCAGAGTATAAGAGAGGTAGAGATGGATTGTGTGGATGTTCAGAAAGAATCCATCGATAAGGTCCCGAGGCAATGTCGTACCATCAGGAAAAAGCTAAAAGCCCGTGGCAACGCACGGGCCTTCTACTAGTAGGACCATAATGGTCAAGTCTTGAGTATATCATCACAGCGGAAATCTTCAATGACAACTTGGACCCATGCCATCCGCCTTAACCCTACAGGCATTCTGACTGGGAAGCGTCCTAGCTCGCATGTTCGTCACCAAGAAATCTTCATCATATCCTGTTCTCACATGCCTGGCCAATAAAATAACCAGTGGCAAGCCAATGAGTACTTTTGAATGTACTCGCAAGCAACCCAAGTGTGATGACAGAATAATTATGCAAGGCTCTACTGCTAAATTGGCAGTTTTCTGGAAAGCTAGTTTTTCATATGCAAGTATGATCAACATATATCATGGACATGCATGTGTCTGCAACAAGTATCAGGAGGTTACAGACATCATTATCGAGAAAGAGTTGTAATCAACTCATGCTCAAGCTCATTGTGACTTTCTCACAATCACATCAACAATATCTCTGAATCGTGTTGTTTCCCAGAAACTTATGGACATAGTCTAAGTAGCACCACCCAACTGTCCTTGACCGCGGACACGGCTATTCGAATAGTTTGACACTCTGCAGAGGTTGCACACTTTACCCACTAGATCCGGGGAACTTCCGTGACATCCACGACCCGCGGTACCTCAAGTACCCGGGGTAAGCACCCGATCACTATCTTTCCCTAGACGACACTAATATGGATTCCACTCGATTGGTAACAGCCCCGTGCCAACATTTCACATCTTAAAATTGTTGAGACTTGCTCCCATATTCATCACATACCACTGACACGGGGTACCAACGGTGTGTTCGGTGCCCTGTAAAAACAGTCATGGCCGCCTATCCAAGCACGACCCCATCCCGAGAGTGACCTCATGTCACCCCCTTCACTAGTAATGCGGGCACCATGCTAGTATCGACCTAGGTAATCAATAATGCCCTTTCCCATATAACGGTAGAGTGGTTGCGTAGGTTTGGTTGGGACGGTAGTCACACATAAATCTAATCCATCTCTGTAAACAACACTTTCGTCAAGCCTCGGCACGCTACTTCTTCACCAATTAGTGCCCTAGTTCTCATCATCTCCCAGGGGCATTAGTGGCACCCACTGGGTCATTTGCAAGTATGTCAAACCACACTTGTTTCACTCAATGCATAACCCTGACCCATTTTGCGTAGCCAACTACTATAGCATACATCTATCTACTCCCACCCACATAACCCTCATAGGAAGGTAGGGTAATGTTTGATGCAAGTTTCAATAATAAAGTAACAAAGGTAGCAACCAAAGTGGTCACCTCTTCTACATGATTCCGATGCATTAATAATAAGGTGCTATGAGACATGCATAAAAAGGTTTCTCGAACATGGTCAAAGGGATGCTTGCCTTATCCTTTCGAGTCTTCAAACCTTCTGGTCCATCCCCGAGTACTCCGTTTATTTCGTCAACTAACGATGGAAACAATCATAATAAGCAACACAACAAGGCAAAAATTAAAGTGCTCTAAAAATAGGAGTTGGACTTTTCTAGGATACCTCTGGTCATATTAGAAATGACCAAGGTGTTTCCATAGGCATTGGATCAATGAATAGTTTGGATCATTTCAATATGATGGAACCAAGGGGTTTATGGATTTGAAAGAAGTATACAGAAATATTTTCTTGAATGATGAGCAAAGGTAACCATCAACAAGTCATGATTTTAGAAGCATCTAGGAGTTGGTTTCACTGGATTTGGAATTCAAATGAATTTCCTAGGATTTTGCAAAGCTGATAAATATGAAGAAATGGCTCAATATTTGGTGGGGTACAAAAAGTATTAATAAAAATGTTCCAAAACTAAGTTTGGATATGACAAGCACCTAGGAATTTGAATCACTGCATTTGGATCAAATTTGAGCCTTCTGTGATTTTCTAAAGTTCATCACAGAAAATGAAATACTGGCATTTGATAATCATGTGTGAAGGAAATGTCTCTGGAATAATGTGCATGTTGCACCAACAGGTAGATCATGATTTATGGAGTCACTGGAAATTTGAATCACAAAACTTGGAGTTCAAATGAATATTTGGGAGATTTTTGAAGTTTACTGGAAAAAGAAAAAGAAAAGGAAAAAGGGCTTTACCCTCATACTGCGCACAGGCCGGGGCTTAGTGCTTCGGTTCACTGGGCCGGCCCATCTGCACAGCCACGCGCAGGGGCCTGGCCACGTCGAAGGCGCCCGCGGGGGATTACGCCTTTGCGGCGGCTAGGCGGTTTCGGCCGAAGCCGTTTCCACTCAAATGACGGGGCCCTCCCGCTGGTCCACTGACGCATGGGCCCCAGCGCTCAGGTCGTCGCCTACCTCTCGCTCGAACAGAGTAGAGGCAGGGGAGGCGAGGCCGAGCGGCGCCGGCGTTTCCCCCCGGCGATCCCAGCTACCTCTGGCGACACCCAGCACACCGGCGGGTCCAGGGGGTCATGCCGCGTCCAGGGAGGTGTGCTACGCCCTCGGGGGTAGTCTGCTGCGAGCGCAGCTTCGACCGTGGCGGAGGCCGGCGTCGGTGAACATGGGCACGACGAGGGAGGTACTGGGAGGAAGATCTGGCGTGCAGGGAGCGTTGGTGGTGGTCCTGGCGTTGCTCTGGAGCAAAGAGGAGGGAAGGAGGGGCTTCCCGCGGCGCGAATTTAAGTGGTGGCCGGCGGCAGGGTTCCCGACCGTGGAGTAGAGTGGGGGCACGGGAGGAGCAGGGGGCTGGCTTGGGAGACACACGGGAGAGGGAGAGTGCTAAAGGAGGTGCAAGGGGGCTCGGGGGTGCCCTATAAGTAGGTGGGCGACGGTCCACCGAGGCGCCGTGCGCCGGCGAGCCTGTTGCCGTCGCCACGGGTCAAGTGAGCTTGCCGCAACGTGTCTGGGGTGCTTGTGGGATTGGTCCAGGCCTAAAGAAAGAGAGAGGGGAGCGGGGAGGTGCCAGAGCGTCGCGCGTGCGAGCTTGCTCATTGGAGCGCTCGGGCGGCCATGGCGCGCGTGCAAGCAGGGGTGAGAGAGGAGGAGAGAGGAGGGGGCCGACCGCCCAGCGTGTTCTGGACGCCGAGGCAGCCTCGGGGGACACGAGGGGGAGGCCCCAGGCTGTCGGGTGCAGCCGATTGGAGGCGGCTACAGTGCGGGAGTGCACTGTAGCGCGCTCCAGAGCGCCCGAATGGCTGGCACAGCTGTGCCCTCGCCGCTCTGGTTGTGTCCGTCTTGCCTAACGTTTTCTAGGGGGTCGAGGGAGAAGTAAACAAATGCGATGTGGCCTTGGATGCTCTGGGAAGCCACTGGAATGAGGAGGGAGGTGGAGAAGAAGGTGAAAACTGCTGTCCAGAAGAGTAAGTTGGGGGTTTACCCCCTCCAATGATTGAGCTGAGGCAAGGGAGGATTACTAGAGGTAGGAGATGATCAGGAGAAGCTGTGGTAAGAATTTGGGGTTAAGGGAAATAGTAAAAGGGGTCAATCTAATGGTTTTGGTAAATTGGCAGAAGGTGTTTGATCATGTTTTGGGAAAGCAAATGACTTCCAATTGACATGGGACTCAACAGGATGGAATGTCACACACAATTAGGCCCCTCCACCAAATTTGAGCTCATTTGAGCAAAGTTGCCAATGTAACTCTTGTAAACCCTAGAAATCAACAGAAATGGATTCAACATGTTTGAGTTAACCAAATCATCTCCCCTTGATGCACCACTTGGTGTAGTGTCATCATTTGGGGTTGTGATCATGCCCACAAAGTTTGAAGCCCCAGGTAAAAAGTTGATAATGTAAAGTTGTTCAAATTTGAATTTGAACATAAATGGTTTTGGGGCACTGGATCAAGTTATGCTTCTCCAAAACTTGTGCCATTTGGCACAGATGCATAATTACATCATTTTAGCATGTGCACCAAGTTTGAGAGCATTTGGACAAGTTTGGCAATGTAAAGTTGCTCAAACTTTAAAATGGACAGAAATGGTTTTGAGGGGATTAGATGATGATTCCTTGATCTTCAAGGCATGAGGCTTTGCAAGATCATCAAATATGTCATATTTGACATGATAGAATTTCCTTGGAATTTTTGGAGAATATTTCCTTTGTAAATATTTCAAAAGCTTGAAATATCCAGAAAGGGTTTTGGAAGGATTTGTCCAATATTTTGAACATGACCATGTGTTGAAACTCTTATATATGGACAATATATGTCTTATGAGTCTCCCTGAATTTTGGCAAATATTTTTGAAATAATTAAATAATTTTTCCCTATTAAAGACCATTTCTGACCTTAAGAAAAAGCTTTTAAATAAAATATAAAAATAACTTTTAAAATTATAATTTTGTGGTTTCTGGGAGTCCTATACCTAATAGGATTCAAATATACTTTTTGAAAGATTTTTCACACCCTAAATAAGGTACTTGTAGTGCAAACCTCAATTCAGGTGTTTTTGGAAAACTAATTTTAGAAAATACTATTTGGCCAAAATATTTTTATAAGAAAACTCTATACTGGTCTATACACATGGCATGATCATTGGGAAAAGGTTTTGGATCAAGGAGATGAAGTATAAGAGTTGGAGGATTTATTTGATTTTTAGAGCACTAGCAAACAGCAGACAAAGGTCAAATCAAGCAAAGTCAAAAACACTCAAAAAGTTTTTTGTAAATCCACATTTTTAACATGATAATTAGCTTAAGCAATGTGGCATGAAAATCAGGTGTGACACGTCCACCCTGCCGCGGTTATCAGCGCGTTCCATCAGAACGTGCGTAACCGCAGGATGAGGGAGGAGATGGCGATGTGCAAGATCCGAGACGTCAGTGAGCTTTATGCCCTGGCCAACAAGTGTGCACGCGTTGAGGAGGGGAGGAAACTCCCCGGAGAGGATACAGGCGCAGGGGAGTCTAACAGTGAGGATGCCGCCCCGACAAAGAAAAACCGGCGGCGGAACAACAGGAAGAAGAAGAACAAAGAAGTGCTAGTCGTTGAGCAGTCCGGCAAGGAAGGTGGCGCCAAGAAAGCTCAAGTTGGTAGCTCCGGCAAGGAGACTGCCGCATGCACCAACTGCCAAGCTGTGGCGGCCGCCGACAAGCAGGACGGCACCGACAAGCAGTACTGCTAGATCCACCGCACCAAGGGCCAGGACTTCCAGAATTGCAAGAGGGTCGAGCAGCTCGTGGAGCAGCAGAAGGCTGAATACGAGCGGCGCGACAAGGAGAAGGCCCAAGGAGGTGATGGAGGATCGGGCAAGAAGCGGCCCTTCAACGGCCAGGGAGGACGCCGCGGCAAGGCCAAGCAGCGGCAAGGTGACAGGCCTCCCCGCGGCCGCGACAAGGATGAAGACGATGAAGACGACGAAAACATGGATGATGTTGAGAATAGTGAGCAGGAGTTCCAGAAAGCCACAGAAGTTTTGTGTGTTGACGGCGGTGCTTCTCTGCATACTTCTCACCGCCAACTCAAACAGTGAGTGCGGGAAGTTAATGCGGCAGAACCACCTGTCGAATCGCGCAAGCTTCTGAAGTGGTCCAGCACGCCTATCATCTTTGATATTGAGGACCACCCTGATCACACAACTGCGGTCGGGTGCTTGCCGATGTTGGTTTCACCAACTATCCGCAACCTCAAGGTCACTAAGATGTTAGCTGACGATGGGGCCGGCTTGAACTTGATCTCCTCCACGGTACTCCATAAACTCCAGATCCCTGACAGCGAGCTCGAAGAGACCGGCACATTCCAAGGAATAAACCCGGGAAGGAGCAAGCCGAAGGGGAAGATCACGCTGCCAGTGACGTTTGGCGGGGAGCTAAACTTCAGGACTGAGAAAGTCACTTTTGACGTTGCCGATTTTCCATTGCCTTACAATGGAATACTTGGCCGTTTAGCGCTCGCCAAGTTCATGGCAGCCGCCCACTATGCGTACAACATGTTGAAGATGCCCGGCCCGATAAGCGTCATCTCTGTCCCTGGCGACAAGAAAGATGCCCTTATCTGCGCCGACAAGATCTACCGGGAGGCAGCAGCCGCAACGGATAGCAAGACACTTGCCGCTGAAGCTCCCGGAGGGAAGAAGAAGGCCAAGTCCGGCAAGAGCTCTGGGGCCCACTCCGGCAAGCGCACCTCTTCAGAGTGCTGCGCTACCGTTGAGGACGCACCATCGAGCTCCACCGGCAAGTGTAAGAAGACGATGGCAGCTCCGCCAGAGACCAAGAAAATGCCCGCCAAGGAGGACGGCACTCGTGGTACCTTCACCATCAGTGCCACGCTTGACCCTAAATAGGAAAGCGCGCTCATTGCTTTCCTGCGGGCGAACGTCGACGTGTTTGCATGGCAACCGTCCGACATCCCCGGTGTTCCCAGGAAAGTGATTGAGCACAAGCTTGCTGTCTGTCCCCACGCGTGGCCCATCAAGCAAAAAGTCAGGAAACAAGCGGTGGAGTGCCAAGAGTTCATAGCAGAAGAAATCAAGAAGTTGGAAGCAGCAGGCCTTGTCAGAGGAGTGCTCCATCCTACGTGGTTGGCCAATCCAGTAGTCGTGCGTAAGGCAAACGGGAAATGGAGGCTTTGTATCGACTTCACCGATGTGAATAAAGCTTGTCCCAAGGACCCGTTCCCTTGCCGCGCATTGACCAGATTGTTGACTCCACGGCAGGATGTGACCTGCTTTCATTTCTTGACGCATACTTAGGATACCATCAAATCTTCATGGCAGAAGAGGATGAAGAGAAGACTGCATTCATCACTCCATGTGGCACGTATTGTTTCATACGGATGCCTTTTGGTTTGAAGAATGCTGGTTCAACATTTGCAAGGGTGGTCCATACAGCTTTTGAGCCGCAAATTCACAGAAATGTAGAAGCATACATGGATGACATAGTGGTCAAGAGCAAGGACAGGGCGACCCTGGTTCAAGATTTAGAAGAGACCTATGCAAATCTGCGCAAGATCCAGCTCAAGCTCAACCCCGAGAAGTGCGTATTTGGAGTCCCTTCCGGCAAGCTTCTCGGGTTCTTCGTGTCTCAGAGGGGGATTGAAGCCAATCCCGACAAGATCAAGGCCATCGAGCAGATCGAAGCACGGAAACGTGTCAAGGATGTACGAAGACTTGCCGGTTGCATGGCTGCACTCAGCAGGTTTATCTCTAAGTCAGCTGAGCGCGCCCTGCCGTTTTTCAAAATTTTGAAAAAGGCAGGTCCAATGAAATAGACTCCGGAAGCGGAGGCCGCGCTGCAAGACTTGAAGAGGTACCTGTCCTCCACTCCAATACTTGTCGCACCTAAACCACAAGAGAAGTTGCTTTTGTACCTAGCGGCAACCAATCAAGTGGTTAGTGATGCGTTAGTAGCAGAGAGGGAGGCGGATGATGAGCCAGCAACCGCGGCAAGCACGTCCAGCGGCAAGCAGGGGACTTCCCCGACGAGCTCTGGTCCCGACAAGGATGGGTCTGCGCAGGCACAAGAGGAGATACGGAAGAAAATGGTGTAGTGCCTAGTTTACTTTGTCAGCTCCCTTCTGCAGGGGGCTAGATCAAGGTACTCTGGTGTGCAGAAGTTGCTTTTCGGCCTTCTCATGGCCTCAAGAAAGTTGCGCCAATACTTCCAAGCACATGAGATAGCAGTTGTCACTCGCTTTCCGCTGAAGAGGATACTGCAGAATTCAGAAGCAACAGGCAGGATTGTTGAGTGGGCACTGGAACTGTCAAGCTTTGGCCACAAGTTTGAGAGTAATTCAACTATCCAGAGCAGAGCATTGGCAGAATTCATAGTAGAATGGACGCCAACACCAGATGAAGAGATTCCAGAAACGACCATCCCCGTCAAGGAAGCAAGCAAAGAGTGGCTGATGTACTTTGATGGTGCCTTTTCGCTGCAAGGCGCCGGGGCTGGTGTGCTGCTTGTCGCACCCACCGGAGAGCACCTCAAGTACGTAGTCCAGATGCACTTTCCCAAGGAGCAAGCAACAAATAATACTGCAGAATATGAGGGTTTGCTTGGCGGTCTCAGGATCGCGGCAGACCTTGGGATCAAGAAGCTGATTGTCAGGGGTGACTCGCAGCTTGTCGTCCGCCAAGTGAACAAGAATTACCAGAGCCCGTTGATGGAAGCTTACGTTGACGAAGTGAGAAAGCTTGAAGAACACTTTGACGGCCTACAGATGGAGCATGCTCCAAGAGCTCAGAACGACATCACCGACGGCTTGTCAAAGTGTGCCGCACTTAAGTTACCTGTGGAACCAGGGGTCTTTGTGCTCAAGCTAACTCAACCATCCGTAAAACAATCAACCGGACAGAGCAAGAAGAGGAAGTTGGTTTCTGGTGACTATCTTCCGGCAGAGCTTCCCGAAGCCGCCGCCAAGAAGGTCCCAAGATCAACACCACGAATGCTGAGGAGCAGTCTGCTCCGGCAAGCCCTAGGGTTTGTTCCGTTGAAGCAAACGCTCCTGACAAGTTTTGCTTCGGCAAGCTTGTCGGGGAACATCAAGCTCCGGCTGAGCCGCAAGGCCTTGCCGTAGAAGTGGATGTTCCTGCAGCGGCAGATGTGCCTTTAGTCCTTGTTGTCGAGCCACAGGCTCCAGCATGGGCGTAGCAGATTGTCCGTTTCCTTCAGACAGGAGAACTTCTCGAAGAGTAAGAAGAAGCTGAAAGAGTAGCCCGGCAGTCAAGTATGTACCAGTTTGTCGACAACATACTGTACAGAAGAAGACTCAACAGTGTGAAATTGAAGTGTATTCCCCGGGAAGACGGACAAAAGCTGTTGGCAGAGATACATGGAGGCATATGTGGCCACCACATTGGCGCAAGAGCACTTGCCGGCAAAGCATTCCGGCAAGGTTTCTTTTGTCCACAAGCCTTCCAGGATGCAACTGCACAAGTAACCAAGTGTGAAGCGTGCCAGTTCCATTCCAAGCAGATACACCAGCCAGCTCAAGCTCTCCAAACGATCCCTTTATCCTGGCCATTTTCGGTCTGGGGGCTCGACATCCTCGGCCCCTTTCCCCACGCAGCCGGGGGCTTTGAGTACTTGTACGTTGCAATCGACAAGTTCACAAAGTGGCCGGAAGTGGAACCAGTGAGAAAGGTGACCGCATAGTCAGCAGTCAAGTTCTTCAGGTCGATTGTTTGCCGCTTCGGAATCCCTAACAGGATCATCACCGACAACGGTACGCAATTCACGAGCCGCACCTTCATGCAGTACGTCCAAGATCTTGGCGCCAAGGTCTGCTTCGCTTCTGTTGCCCACCCAAGAAGCAACGGTCAAGCGGAGAGGGCGAATGCTGAAGTGCTGCGTGGTCTCAAGACCAGAACTTTCGACAAGCTGCACAAGTGCGGAAGAAACTGGATCGAGGAGCTGCCAGTGGTTCTTTGGTCCATCAGGACGACGCCAAATAGAGCCACTGGACAGACACCTTTCGCTCTAGTCTATAGAGCAGAGGTAGTTCTCCCCACGGAACTCGTATACGGGTCACCTCGAGTGCTCGCTTATGATGAGCTCGAGCAAGAGCAACTGCGACAAGATGACGCACTACTCCTTGAGGAGGACCGTCTTCAGGCTGTTGTACGAGCTGCTTGATACCAGCAAGCTTTGCGCCGCTACCATAGCCGCAAAGTTAACGCCAGAAGTCTCGAGGAAGGCGACCTTGTTCTTCGGCGCGTTCAGTCCGCCAAGAATTCCAACAAGTTGACGCCAAAGTGGGAAGGCCCTTATCGGGTGAAACGAGTCACTAGGCCTGGCGCTGTCCGCCTTGAGACCGAAGATGGCTTTCCGGTGAGCAACTCCTGGAACATTGAGCATCTTCGCAAGTTTTACCCATAAGGCGCGGTTGCCGTGACCCGCTACGGCAACCACCTTTTGTACAAGTCTTGCCGCTGTTGCATGTAATCCTTTGTACAAAGCCGGGGGCAGATCCCGTGCATCAGTAAAGCTCATGTGCTCCGCACATCTTGTCATTCCATGCTTTTTGTTTCTTACATATGTTATTTGACACTTTGTGCAGCACATACCACCGGTAAGCAATAACGAGCCAAAAGGCTCCATATTTGTATTTTCTCTTCTTTCTTTTTTCTCTCAAGGAAAAGAAGGTTCCCTCGCGCACAAGTTTGCCAGGGGGAGAAAATAGCGGTATGGACCAAGCATCGTCCAAGAAAGTTTTGCCTTGCCGGGAAGCAAACAACACAAAAGCTAAGTTGCCAAAGTTTGAGCAATCAGATTTTTAAATTTTTAAGTTATCTTCCTTGAACGACCGTGCTTTGTATGGAAAACCTGTGCGCGGAGGAACCAACTCGAAGCTAGTTGCGCCCTTGCTTTGTTTCGAGTTTGCTCAACGACTTAAGTGTGTTGCGACTAGTGTCGCGCCCTTACTTTGTTTTCGAGCCCGCTCAACAACTTAAGTGTGCTGCAGCTAGTTGCGACAAGGTTTCTTGTCGGTAGCAACACTGCGAGCAGGCTGCTGAAATTCCGCACTCAGCGCTCGCGGCAAAGGTGCCTGCACCGGCAAGTTCCCTAAAAGCGTAGGGCAGAAGCATACAAAGCAAGAGATCAAGTAAAGGGAATAACGTAGCAATTACTACCCAAAATAAAGTCATATTACAAGATAGCTTGTCGCATCACTAACAGATTGTTTCCATAACATGACTAGCGGCGACAAGGAAAAGAAGAAAATGGGCAAGACTAGTCCGCGCGGTCGCCCTCAACCCTCTTGATGCCGCTCACCTTGTCCATAATGGGTGCGACAAGGGCCTTGAGCGCCTCCTGATCAGCATCCGACGGCAAGCTCCTAAGGACGTTGGTGAGGTTGAGGCCTGGATTGCGGAAGGCCACCTTCATCAGCACCTTCTGAAGGGCCCCCGCGCAAAGCTTGCGCGACTCGTCCGCTAGTTGCTTTGGGATCTTTTCCCGGAGCTGCTGGAGGGCTGTCACCACGCCTCTGAAGAATAGGGTGAGCTTGGCGCTGGGGTGGAGGTTCTCGTCGGTGGAGTACCCGAGATACTCCCCCCCCCAGCTGCGCCAACTCCCTGTCGATGTCCGCGACGGCGTTCACAAGACCTTCCGTCCAGTGCTCGACGGTCGCCCTGAAGTTGTTCTGGGTGATGGCGGCGCTCTCCAGCAATGCCTTCTCGGCCCTGATCTCCTCCTTCAGGGTCGCCTCCAGCTCCTGGGCGCCGTCCAGCGTCTGGGTTAGGGTGGCCAGCTTCAATTCCAGATCGGCGTTGGAGTCCTTGGCGGCGGTGAGCTCCTTGCCCTTCTCAGCGAGGCGAACCTGCAGCTTCGAGTGGCTGTGGGCGTCCTTCTTGCGCTCGAGCTTGAGCGCGGCGATCTCTTCACCTCTCGCCTTGAGGTCGGCCTCCAGCTGCGTCACCTTCTGCTCCAACTCCTCCTTGGTGTTCTCAGCAGCCGCGGCAGCATCCTTTGCTTCCTAAAGAGTTGCGCCAAGAGATTGCTCGCGCGCGGCAAGGTCCTCCTCGTGGCTGTCGAGGTTGACTTTCCGCTGCGCCAGTTCGCCTTCCTGCACAGATAGCTTCTCGTCAGCAAGCCTGTGCTGCTCTTCGACCTTGGCCTTCTCAAAGAACAAAGCCGTCCGCTCCTCGGCAAGTTGTTCCCGTTCCTCTGCCAAGGACCGGACAGCTGCTTGGTGAAGACCCCAGAGCTCCTCTGCGCGTTTCTCCATATCGACTCCCACCTTGGCGGCCAACGCTTCGCGGGAATCCAGCTTGGCCTGTCGGGCACGGTAAAGCGACAGCATCTTGCGCAGCAGCCGCTCCTCCTTAGGCTCGCTGCTGCTGCTCGGCGCGTCGACAAGATTCAGCCCGGCGGAGGCAAGCACCTCTCCGTCGAAGACATCTCCCTCGACCGGTGCCCTGGACATGGACGCCCAGGGGAGCTTGATGAAGACGTCGTCGCCGGCCTTTAGGTAGGCGCCTGGCTCGGACTCGTCGCAGCTGGGGGCTGCGGCGGCGGCGGAGGGCTCGGCGGTCGGTGTAGCGTCTGGCGCTCCTGCGGCCTCAGGGCCGTCAGTGCGATCGCCAGCCCCTTCGCCGGCTGCTGCGGCAGCAGCCTTGGCGGCCTCTGCGCCGGCGGGATCGTCTGCACCGACCGTCTCTTCGAAGACGGCGGCGTCGTCAGCGACAACCTCCGTCTCCATCGGTTAAGCAACGGATGGATCTGACAGCCGGACAAGGAAAATAAGTCAAGCAAATATCCAAAAAAAAGAAGAAGAAGAAGAAGAATCGAAAGAAGAAAAGCCAAGGGAAGCTTGAGGCAGAGGGATTACCTGCGCGGGCCGGCTCCTCGGTGAGGTTCCTTGCCGGGGAGCTCTCCCTCAGCGGCGTGGTTGTAACTCCCGCCTGCGGAGGGCCGCTAGTGCTATCCCTCGCCGGAGTACTCGCCCTTGGAGGAGTATTCGCCCTTGGCGGAGTATTCGCCCTTGGCGGAGAATTCGTCCTTGGCGGAGGGCTCTCCCTTGCCGGAGAGCTTCCCCTTGGCGGTGTGGTCGAAGCGTGCAGCTCGTCGAGGGCGGTCTCCTGGCGCTCCTGATGCTGCTGCTCTGCTCCTACACGAATCAACGAACAAGACGTCAGCAAAAGAAAAACCCCCACGCGCGCCTAACCGCGGAAAGTAAACCACACTTACGCTGGGGGCTGCTCTGAAGAACAGTTGTCGGGTCCGGCAAGTTTGTAGCAGGCGCACCCCCTGCTGTCGCGGCAAGCTCGTCCTCGATGACGATCATCGGGACTTTGGCCCTCTTCGCCGCCCTCTGGGCCAGAGTTCTGAAAAAAGGAACAGGTTCAGAGTGAGGCAAAAGAGAAACAAGACTAAACAGCGAAAATTGAGGAAATACTAGAACAACAAAAACTTACTCTTCTTCTTCCTCGTCGGAGCTGAGCGCAGAGAAGTCGAAGTCTGGCTCACGCGTCCCGGCGTGAGGGGGCGGAGGAGTAGGCTCCATTGGCCGCTTGGCGGGAGCAGGGGCAGTGGTCTGAGACGACCCCGCTCCGGCTACCGCCGAGGCGTGGGGAGCGGCAGGAGTAGAAGCGGTGGTCCGATAAGACCCCGCTCCAGTTGCTGCAGATGCACGAGGCGCTCCCGCAGCAACCGTGCTTGTTGCGGTGGCGCGTGTCGTGCGGCACGGCGGCTGTTGGCCCGTCTGCCGCTCCGTCACGTCCCCGGTCTTGCAGAGACGTCTCCTTGGTGGAGCTGGAGGCTCTGCTGGTGGTGGCGAGCTGCCTGAAGATGAGGAGGAAGAAGAGCCGATCTCCAGCGAACCGCTCGTGTCCTCGGCGGGCCCGCTCGACTCGACACCCTGCCCGACGGGCCCGCTCGACTCGACGCCCTGCTCGGCGGGCTCGCTTGGCTCGGCGTCTTGCCCGGCAGGTTTCCCAGCGTTGAGAAATGCTTCCCGCTCGGCAGGGCTCGCCGCCTCTGCTGCCTTCGCCTCCTCCACGGTGTATCCGAACTCACCAGCAGCCCTGGCTGCCGCCGCCTCTTCTAGCCTGGTGGCGATGTACGCCATCTCCTGGTCGGTGGTGTCGCGGGTGAGGCCCTTCTTCTCGTTGGAGCAGATCGGCGTTTCTTCTACATTGTCGAAGAACTGCTGCACGGCTTCGTCAGTAGGCTCTTGCCAAGTGGGGTCAATCCCGTGAGAATCGCACAGCGGCATCATTGCGCGGATGCGGCTGAGCGCGGAGTTGTTGCACAGCGGAACTACGCCCCTCGGCAACATGAACCATTCGGGATGGTCGGGGTCGTACTTGAACAGCTCCTGCAGCATCCCGTTGAGCTCCAGGACAGTGAAGTTATAATTGAGGCCCAGGCGTAGCCTCATAATATCTGCCACGTTCTCGAACTCCCAGGCAGGCCTTTTCCTCTCCTGCAGGGGGGCGATGCGGCGGCGGAGAAAGTCCGCACCAACTGCTCCTACAGTTAGCTCGGCAAGCCTGAGGTGAAGGATCCGGGCAGTGGCAATCTTCAGTCTGCTATCCTCCGGGGCCAAGTCGCTCCAGTCGTTGCCGCGTACTACTGGGGCTTGGCGCCGGGCGGTGAATGGCTGTGGGTTCTCCTCTACGATCCAATACCAATTGGCTCTCCACTCATCCCACTTGCCACGGAGCTCTCCCACTAGATAGGCCTCCTTCTTGTGGGTCCTCGAGATCCAGGACATTCCGCCAGACAGAGGCTCTCCCCTCTCAACTCGGGGCGTAAAGTAATGGCGGAAAAGAGCAACATTGGGGAAGACTCCGATAAAGTTTTCGCATAGATGTGCGAAAACTGCCATGGTCAGAACGGCATTGGGGGTGAAGTCAAGGAGGTGGAACCCGTAGGTGTTCATGATGTCGCAGAAGAATTCAGAGAAGGGCGGGCATAGCCCGCAGTAGAAGAACAGGGCGAAGAATGCGTATCCGCTCGGGAACATTTTGCAAGCAATGGCCGGGAATACCTTGGTGCGCGGATGCGCCCGTGTCTCCCCCGACCAGAAGAGATAGAAGGCCTCCCTCAGCTCCTTCGCGGCAAGCTTGGGGGGGAAGACCGCCTTCTTCTTTCGCATCGCCGCGAGCCGCAGCGCCTCGGCCGACTTCACGGTCTTCCCCTTCTCGCCCTTCGGAGCCATGGCGGGAACGGTGAGGGGGCTCGACGGCGCTGGTGGTGCTGGTGGCGGCGGGGGGGCAGAACGCTGCTCTCTTTCAAGCTTTTGGAAGAATGGGAGCGGCGGAGATTGAAGAAGCAACGGGCGAATGGACGAACTGCCCCTGTTCCCCCTGCTTATAAAGGGGGAGGGGGCGGACGTTCCGCATTTCCGATTAAAGAAACCGCCCACGATCTCTCCCACGACGCCGTGATCGACGCGTGCCATTAGGGGAGGGCGCGGCGGATACGGAGTAAGATACGGCGAGAACCAGGCCACGCGTGCCCGTGCACTATTTTGGGCCTGGCCCAACAGCGCTCGGCACCGTGTATGGGCCAGGCCCGGGGGCTCCTGTCAGTGTACTAAGGTAGGGGTACCCTTAGTATCCCGAACTTGTGCACGGGCAGTCGCAGCGTCCCGCGGCAAGGCTTGTCGGGTGATCGCCAAGGTCCTCCGTGGTTCCTTTGGAGCCATTCAAGAACAAAGTATCCAAGCCAAGGAGATAAGGCCCCGGCAAGAGGAGCTTGCCGGGAAGGCCACTCAAGGCACAAGGCCACTCAAGGCGCAAGACCCTGGCAAGAGGAGCTTGCTGGGAAGGCCAACCAAGGCACCTCAAGAAACTTGCCGCGACGCGCCACGCGTCCCGGCAAGGCCCGGTGAGCGACAAGCTCCCGGAAGCGACAAGATAGCGACCGCGGCAAGCTTCCACTCGGTACCTACGCTCCAGCACATCCACCCACGTGTCGCTTTGGGATCCTCCCAGGCGTACGTGGTAGAAGGCTGTGCAGCCAGGGGTACGCGGTGGCAAGCGGCGATGACAAGGATGCCATCGTGGCGAACGGTGGCGCCCCTGACGGCCACTTTTTGCACTGTTTGGGCGACGGCGATGGGCATTTAATGCCCTTGTCCCCTGCCGTCAGGGTTAGGTATGGGACACTGTACCACCTACCATGCTTTTTAGATTTTTACCCTCAACTGTGCCGCCACCTGTCGGTGACCCCTTGAGCATATAAAAGGAGGCCCATGCGCACGTAGGAGGGGGGTTAGACATTCGAACACTCTCACGCTCGGTCTCGAAGAGTACTGTAGCTTCCAGCGCTCCCGAGCCAAGAACTCAATACAAACCAAAGCAGGAGTAGGGTTTTACGCATCCGTGCGGCCCGAACCTGGGTAAAACTGCTCGTGTGCCTCGCCTCGATCCGCTCTTTGTGCAATCTCCGCCCCGTGCCGTACCGAAAAGGGGCTCCGTCCCCATAGGTGTTCGTGGGTGGATCAGTTTCCCCGACACCACCCGAGGCCGCCGTCCGCCGCGAGGCTCGTCGCCGTCGTTTTCCTACACCTCTGTCGTCCACTCGACCACCGGGAAGACTGCCCCAGCCTAGCTGATCCATCCCTGCACTCGGACGCCCTCGAGGAGCCGCCGTTCGCCGGCGACGATCACCGGAGCCCCGTCCTCGTTCGGGCGAAGGAGGAAGAAGGCGGGTAGACCAGTCAAATATGACAAGTGGGCCCGCAGGTCCCACTGTCAGCCCCTCTTGTCCCCGCCCACCAGTTTAAGTGGAGGCGCATTCCCCGAAGTACGTCTTCGCTTCCTCGGAAACGTTTCCTGAGCCGATACGTTTTCCTTTTTCTGGTTTTTATTCAAACCAGAGTTGACTGAACTTTGACTGGCTTTATCTCTTTAAATATAAAACCAGAAGACTTGATTATTTTTCTGTTATTTCCCAAATATTGTCTAGTTTATTTTCAAATTTATATGAAAATTTTCCAGACAACTTTTTGGGGCTGTTTTAAGTCTATGTATTGATTTTCTTTTATTTCTTTTAGGATTTTGAAGAGGGAGAAAACTTCCAAAATTCTTGGAATGCTATTCTCCTCCCCTCTACTTGAAGGCAAGCCTCTTGAACCCCGTTATGATATACATTGTGTGTTGTTTACCAAAACACAAGAACTCCATGGTTATACTAAATTGGAGCAATGTTATTTCATGTAGAAGTCTTGCTCTTGCATATCAACTTGTGGTGAAAAATCCTCTTCTGTTATGTTTGTGATTTTGGTGGCAGTAACCACTTCTCATGCTACATATGCCTGGTGATAGTTCGGATGGAGTCCGAAGGAAGGTTGTGTTCCGGTGAGCACAACCACGTGACTGACATCTCATTGTGATGACGATGTGCAGTGAGGCAGGATAAAGCATGAGGGGTGGTGACTCTGTCAGGGAGCTGTGACAAGTATTGGGGCACTGACCATACAGTAATGCTAAAACCTCCCGAGTCGACCATAGCTCGAGTCTTGTTCCAGTAACCCCCATGCTTGTTTTGTGCTACCACGTGTCCCTGCTACAGGTAGGGTACGGTTCAGTAAATTGTCGACCCATGTTCTATCACACACCGTATAGAGAGGCCACAGTGGAAGATACCGGCTACATCCGGTAGGCAGGCCACCTGGTCCGGGGGCATGGGTGTTCGGTTGTAGCCGAAGGGGATAGCTTCCCCGGTTTTCGCGCGCGTTATAAATTTTTGTGATCCCATGCTAGTCGAGGTTGTAGCCTCCCCACTTAGAGTTTAGCTTAACAAGTGTTGTGGGTGATTCCAGACACCGGTAAGCTAGGCTGGTGTGTGCGGTCAGGTGGGTCTTCAAATTAAAAGACCGTAGACGGAATTAGTCCAGAGGGACTAAAGGAAATCCATTATTCGTGGGTAAAGAGTACACCTCTGCAGAGATATCAATCTATTCGAATAGCCATGTCCATGGTTAAGGACTATAGTCTGGGATGGGTCGAGTGTCGGTCTTAGTGTCGGTCTTTGGAGGAGAAACTACTAAATCAAAGCATCGTTTACGACATGTGATATGTGTGATTGTGATTTATTATTATCTAGCCCCTTTTACACTCCTTTGAATTAAATGAGTAGCCCTGGGACGATTTTACCTCCTGGATACTCACTGTGTTCTATTTTTTTAAGCCCTTTATGTGATGTCGCTCAGACGTCCGACTGGGGCATTTGTTATTTCCTTTTTAAGCCCTTTATGTGATGTCGCTCAGACGTCTGACTGTGGCATTTGTTATTTTCCCTTTTTAAGCCCTTTATGTGATGTCGCTCAGACGTCCGACTGTGGCATTTGTTATTTTCCTTTTTAAGCCCTTTATGTGATGTTGCTCAGACGTCCGACTGTGGCATTTGTTATTTTCCTTTTTAAGCCCTTTATGTGATGTCGCTTCGACGTCCGACTGTGGCATTTGTTATTTTCCTTTTTAAGCCCTTTATGTGATGTCGCTCAGACGTCCGACTGTGGCATTTGTTATTTTCCTTTTTAAGCCCTTTCTGTGGTGTCGCCCAGACGCCCGACTGTGGCATGCTTGTTATTTATTTTATTATCACACCGCTGTTTACGTATGCCCTGTTATACAATTGACCTGCTTGCATTTTGGACGGTCATATCATAATTATCATAGGGATCATCTATTATTCTCGAGTATGATTGTATCTCACTCAGGTTCATAATGTTTGCGAGTACATACAAAGTACTCACTGGCTTGTCCCTGGCTATTGTCTTGGCCAGATTCCTTGCGTGGGAAGGAGCGATTCGATGACAGCCCCGGAACCTACGCTATTGGAGATAGCAGCCTCACGAAGATAGGAGTTATCCCGGTCAACCGTTCCTGTGGGAAATGGAGTCCCATAGTCACCGTGTATCACCAACCGCTTCCGCCATCAGCCACTAGAAACTTTATGTTGTACTCATAGACCAGAATGGTCTTGTACTACATATCTTGTATTTGGCTTGGAAGTTCTGTAATAAGTTGGTGTCTCATCAGCTAACAGTAATACTGGGGCTGGTGAGCACAAGGGCCGCTTTTGAGAAATTAATATCCCTAAAATCCGGTCCTGACAATAAGCGGCATTCACATCTCGTCAAAGAAGCTCTTTTCTAGCACCGTTGCTCTAGTGCTTTACTTATATATTTTTGAGCATGGTGTGCTTTAATATGTTTGAAGAAATTCTCTCTTGCTTCACTTAAATTAATTTGAGAGAAATAAATATTATGCTCATGTTCTTCACTTATATTTGTTTGAGCTTATCAAAAGCAGCACATGAAAATTAGTTCCAAAGTGATAGATATCCAAGTAGGATATAATAAAAACTTTCATGAAGATCATTGGACAAAATAAACTTGATACCTTATAATAGTTTTGAGACATGATGATGTGATATGCGAGTCATGTTGATGAGTAATTGTGCTTTAGTAAGATATTAGTGTTAAGGTTTGAGATTCCCCAAACATGCACGTATAGTCTATCGTTATGCTGGGAAGTTGGAGCATAATTTATCCTAGATTGTACTATCTTTGTGTGAAGGTCGGGGGCGCGCGATGGTTAACTCCTACCAACCTCCCCCCTAGGAGCATGCATAGTATTACTTTGCTTCAAGGGCTAATAAACTTTTGCAATAAGTATGTGAGTTCTTTATGACCAATGTGAGTCCATGGATTGTACGCACTCTCACCATTTCATAATTGCTAGCCTCTCTCATGCCGTGCAACTTTCGCCGGTGCATAAACTTTATTATACCTTCCTCAAAACAGACACCATACCTACTTATTATGGCATTTCCATAGCCACTCCGAATTATATTCCCATGCACTTCCATCATACGGTTGAATTGAGCATTCCTTTTCATCATATAGAGTTATACTATGTTATAGGTATCGAGTTGTAATTTTTATTTCTTTTGAGTTATAAGTAAATAGAAGTGTGATGATCATCATTATCCATTATTAGAGAATGTCCCAACGATGATAGAATGATGGATACCATGATTCCCCACAAGTCGGGATAAGACTCCGGACTAAAAGAAAAAGAAGAAGAAAAAAGAAAAAAAGAAAAAAGAAGAAGAACAAAATGATGAATGAAAAAAGAGAGAAAATGGGCATGTTAGTTCCACACTTGTGCTTCAAAGTAGCACCATGTTTTTCATATGGAGAGTCTCCTATGTTGTCACTTTCATATACTAGTGGGAATTTTCATTATAGGACTAGATGCATACCCACTTAGTTTCATATTTAGCTTTCATACACGTATAGCTCTTAGTGCATCCATTACATGGCAATCCCTACTCCTCACATTGATATCAATTGATGGACATCTCTATAGTCCATTAGTTTGCCTAGTTGATGTGAGACTTTCTTCCCTTCTTTTGTGTACTACCACCGCATTCTATTCCACCTATATTGCTATATCCATGGCTTGCGCTCATGTATTGGCTGAGAGTTGAAAATGCTGAAGTGCGTTAAAAATTATGAACCAATTGCTTGGCTGACACTGGGGTAGTACATGATTATACTTGGAGCTGGGAAGACAGAGCCTGACAAGACTATATGATTTTGTAGGGATAACGTTCTTTAGCATTTGATATTTTGAAAGATAAGATTGCTTATTGATATGTTTGAGTATTTAAACCTCATGTCAAAACTAGACTATTGCTTTGAACCATATAAAAGTCCAAATGTCCATGCTATAAAGAAAAGAATACGATATGACATGATAGGCAACATTCCACATCAAAAAATCTATTTTTATCATTTACCTACTCGAGGACAAGCAGGAATTAAGCTTGGGGATGCTGATACGTCTCCAACGTATCTATAATTTTTGATTGTTCCATGCTGTTATGTTATCATTCTTGGAGTTTTACAATCATTTTATAGTCATTTTGTATCATATTTTGGGACTAACCTATTGACAAAGTTTCAAGTGCCAAGTGCCAGTTGCTGTTTTTTGCATGTTTTTTACATCGCAGGAAATCAATATCAAACGGAGTCCAAACAACGTGAAACTTTTTGGAGATTTTTTATGGTCCAGAAGACACCCAATGGGCTGAAGCTGCACTTGGGGGTGCCCCGAGGGGGGCACAACTCACCAGGGCGCGCCAAGCCCCCTGGCGCGCCCAGGTGGGTTGTGCCCACCTCGGTGGCTTCCCACACCGCCTCTTTACCCTATATATTCAAAAATATTCCAAAACCCTTCAGGGTAGACCTAGATCAGAAGTTCTGCCGCCGCATGCCTCTGTATCCACCGAAAACCAATCTAGACCCTTTCCGGCACTCCGCCGGAGGGGGAAATCATCACCGGTGGCCATCTTCATCATCCCGGCAGCCACCATGATGAGGAGGGAGCAGTCCACCCTCGGGGCTGAGGTTATGTACCAGTAGCTATGTATTTAATCTCTCTCTCTCTCTCTCTCTCTCTCTCTCTCGTGTTCTTGATGGCATGATCTTGATGTATCGGGGGCTTGTTAATATAGTTTGATCATATGGTGTTTTCCCCTCTCTACTTGTGATGAATTGAGTTTTCCCTTTGAGATTTCTTTGGATTGAATACTTTTATGGATTTGAGAACACTTGATATATGTCTTGCAATTGAATACTCGTGGTGACAGTGGGGTATCATATTGATCCACTTGATATATGTTTTGGCACTCAACTTGTGGATTCCCGCGGTGATATTGAGGTAACCTATGCATAGGGGTTGATGCACATTCTTGCCTTTGTTTCTCTAGTAGAAATCTTGGGGCACTCTTCTTGGTTCTTTGTGTTGGATTGAGTATTAAAAATCTGAATATGTTTTGGTGTTATCTTAGTACGAACTCTTGATAGATCGATTGGGAAGGATAACTTTGTGTTATCTTAGTACGAACTCTTGAAAGATCGATCGGAAAAGATAACCTTGTGTTATTCTAGTACAAACTCTTGGATAGATCGATCGGAAAGGATAACTTTATGTTGTTTTAGTACAAACTCTTGATAGATTGAACGGAAAGAATAACTTTGAAGTGGTTTCGTACCTCACCAATAATTTCTTCTTATGTTCTCTGCTAGATAGGAACTTTGGAGTGATTCTTCATCGCACGTTGAGGGGTGGTTATATGATCCAATTATATTAGCATTGTTGATAGAGTGCACTAGCGAAAGTACGAACCCTAGGCCTTGTTTTCAAGCATTGCAATACCGTTTGTGCTTAACCGTTTGTGCTCACTTTTGTTACTTGCTACCTTGCTGTTTTTTATTGTTCGCACTACAAAAACTCATATCTACTATCCATATTACACTTGTATCACCATCTCTTCGCTGAACTAGTGCACCTATACAACTTCCCATTGTATTTGGTGTGTTGGGGACACAAGAGACTTTTTATTATTTTGTTGCAGGGTTGTTTGAGAGGGACCATATTCATCCTACACCTCCTACGGATTGATAAACCTTAGATCATCCACTTGAGGAAAAATTGCTACTGTCCTACAAAACTCTGCGCTTGGAGGCCCAACACATGTCTACAAGAATAAAGTCGCGTAGTAGACATCAGGCGTTGTGGCGCCAATGCTTCCCGCAGGACATCATCAACGAGCGTGAGTTCTACACGAAAAGGAGGGCGGAAAGGGAGAAGAGGAGGGTGGAGCGAGCCGCCTATCTCGAGAACAAGCGTACGTGGAAGGCGGCCTCTCAATTCAACATCAATCTAGGAGCAGTGTCGCCCTGGGACTCCGACGACGATCGGTATCTTTACACCTAAATTGAGACGTCGGAGGAGGACGTCCCCGAGGCGGAGTCGCAGGACGACAAGGAGTAGTTGAACTATCTATTTTTATCTATCTATATGCTATATCTATGTTGAGAACTGTAGTATCAATGTATCTATCTATGCCACTGTCGAGTCGGAGTCGGATGTGTATACGCGCTGGAACCAGCACTCCGTCGCACACAAAAACTGGCTATTCCGGCACTGTAAACTGTTTTTTGACTCCGCTGTTGGAGATGCTCTAACATGTTAGTTGAGTGCTTTAATGTTGCCCACAAGATGCGTGGGTATTACTATATTTTTATGCCATGTTGAGATTTTAAAACTACGAATGTGAACATGCAGAGGAGCAATGAAGACCAAACACGAGATATTGGGGACATCTTCAAGGAACATCACAAGTTAAAGAGGAGCTGCACTGAACTTGTAAAACGAGCTTTGGTAAGTAACAACCTTTCAATTACTTTGACATTGAGAACCTGACTAGCAGTGGTGGATGTTTTTGTGTGTCCTAGATGGTTTCGTTAATGTCAGGATGCAGTTCCTGTGTGGAGGGAAGTATTGTCAACCACGAGATCATGTTTCCAAAATGAGGTTGGATTACACACAAGGTGCCCATTCCCTAATGATGCTGGATTAGACACAAGGTGCAAATTCCTAGATGATGCTGGATTACTCACAAGCCAGGTGGAGTCGTCAAGTGTTCGTGTCCTCGTTGCTCTAGTAAAGGCCGAAAGAAAGCATGCTGCAACCCTTGAGAATGTAGCTGAGTTCCCGAAGAAGCAAAAAGAGCAATTATATGCTCTCTTCACCCAAGCCAAAGAAGAGATGGAAGAAGCCAGAAAGAAGCTAGCAGAGGCAGAGCAGGCTAGGCGTCTCCTGCTATCTAAAACGGTTGTCAATACAAATTTTCATTCATAATAACTAGGTTCAAATGTTTATCCAGTTAGCATGCCTGTTGTGATCTCCGTGCATCCACTGATATGGCACAAAATATATTTTTTGGGTCATGTAATAAAACAACCATTACTTTACAAACAATAACAGATGAACCATTGGACATGGTATAGTCCACACTCAAGCCCAACATTCCAAGTTCAACTTCCACATCAAACTCATGCTCACAGATATCTGCACATGCATAGATAATGTCCATGGTACTGACGGCCTGGGGCGGGGAGGGAGGTGTGGCAGCGAGTTGCCTAGCTCATCGGGGAACTCATCTTCCTGCTCACCTGATGCTATGGAGGTGTGGAGAAAATGGTGCAAGGAGTATATGGGGAGTGGCGGTGTGGTGCGGTTCTTGCTAGGCGTCTGGCCTCGGTTAAATAGCGGGCAGACGAGAGGAGCCAACTGGCCGACTCGCGGAAGGACGTGTTGCCGTTCAGCCCGGGGCACGTGCGGATTCAATGGAGGTAGGCGGGGAACACTACAAAAAACACTTTCATGATAATACGCGCTTGTCACAGTAGGCCATGTTTTCTGTCATGCATGTACATCCATGACGATGTTATGACAGAATCAAGATAGTCATACATGTGCTATCGTAGAAGTGTTCCATTACAATACCAAAAATATCATCATGGAAGGGTTCACTTCCATGATGATAAATAGCGCGTCATGGAAGTGCTTTCGTCAAGGGTAACCGACACGTGGCATCCACCGTAACGGCACGCTGTTAACCCTATCGGGTCTGGTTTTGGATCCGATAACCCGTTAACAGCCAGGGCCAATGGGGATTTTCCACGTGTAAAATTCTCATTGGCCGAAGGAACCATGTTTCAGCTCCACATGCGGACAGATGTCAACCAACCAATGGACAGGAGGCGCCAATGATACGTCGACACGTGGCACAGCCCAACAGGGGCCCATTCAGGTCAAAAGGCCAGCCCGTTTGACTAGGTCAAAGGATAATGCCTGCTAACGGCCTGCTCGCATATTGCCCATTCAGGCCCGATAACTCATGGCCCATTATGGCCTTTCCTAATTCGTCCCACTAGTTTCATCTGGGCCGTCCAATACGATTCCAGCCCGTTGTAACTTCCGGCCCATGTACGGCCCATGACGTTTTTCGGCCCATATGAGGCCCTTTGTAACTCTCGGCCCATTAACAGCCCGTAGTGAAACTGGCCCATAACAAACAGTATCTCGCTTCATACCCATTAACGGCCCATTAGTCCATTGGGCCGTTCCCAGCCCGTGTTATCTTTCATCCTTTAAGGGCACATTTATTCTTGGGCTGATTTGCAGTATTCGTTAGCTTACGGTCCGTTACTGGCCTTTTTCCGTTTGTGGGCCAAATTCAGCCCATCGTTAAAGGCAGCCCGTTTATGCCCCGTAGACCCATTGGGCCATTTTCATAGCGTCATAAAAAAGGGCCCATTAATGACCTGTTATGCATGTTGATTGAATTAAGCCCGTTATACTTGTCGGCCTTTTAAAGGCCCGTTATGGTCGGCCCATGAACGGATGACTGCCACTCTAGCCCGTTTACGACCTATAATGCGGTTCGTTGTTTGGCCAATCGATCATACGGCCGGTAGAAGGCCCATTGATTCTACGGCCTGTAGAAGGCCCTGGTGACAATAGTCCGCATGTTGCGAGTGGTTATTGTGGCCTCGTTTTAAATAATAGATTATTGCGGGCACTAGCAAACCACGGAAAAAGAACTATACTGACTACAAGCAAACAAATAAACGAATAAGCAAGCAACATATGTTGGGCTATTACGGCTATTACACATATTACAACCACTGGGCATCAAAGTTCGCCACCAGCGTAAATATGGGGAAGAAAGCAACATATTACATACACTGTTGTCAAAGTTGGCGACCAGTGCAAATAAACGCCGCAAAAAAACAAGTCCAGAACTGAACCACTTCACAAGAGCTCAAGAAACAATATCCTAGGTATCCACCATGCTGGCAAGACGCTTAGGAAGCTTATTAGCTTTCTCTTGTTTGGTGCTTAAATCCTCCAGCACTTGCTGTTGCACCAGAAAGTATGCATGTGAATTATGCAGGGACTTCCTCAGTCCTCCGGCTTCTTGTTGCAGCACATCTGATTGATGTCGTTCAACTTGAAGTTGAGACTCAAGAAGTCGAACTGATTCAGACAACGAGTTTGAAGAGCTTGTGCTAGCAGTAGTGGCCAGTAAGTCAAACACTACATCAAGGCACGACTTTGGGGTTGTCTCACTATCTACAAGATAGTTTTTATCAGCTTTCTTGGAGACCAACACGGTTGTCTCACTATGTTCAACCTTATATGCATTACTTTCTCTACCATTGCATAATGGGGTGCTCTTCTCTAATATTATGTTGGCATTCTACAAGAGGAACAAGCAAAAATGTCACAGGTTTACCATGTTGTCTATGAAACTCATTTTGGTAAACCAGCTTAGTTATAAGGTGGACAGGATAACAACATGAAGCAAACATATATCTATGCAGTATGTTCACTGTATGGTCTATATCATTCTAGTTTATGTTGCCAAATCAAGATAGAGACAGTTCAAATCATATATGTTTAAGGCAAAGCAGCATAGACAGAATATAAGTGTGGGAAACTACACAACACTAACAACACTTGTAATGTGCATGCCATGAGAACATAACTGTTTATTCAATTGAAACAGAAATCAACATAGAACAAGTTACAACAGCAAACCAGTTAAAGAAACAGGTTTAAAACATACCTTTTGCACCATTGGAGTTTCAATTGCATCCTTCAAATTTAAATAGTTGGTATGAGTAAATACATCGATGCTAGAGCAAGGGTCTATGAACCATAGCTACGGAACCTGACCTGAGAACAATTCTTCTTCTGCTTTAAGCATTGACTTGGGGTTCGGAGTGGTGGTCCTCGTGCTTTGGGCACTGCACTTGCTTTACTAACTGCTCTTGTTTGGGTGCTATGTGCTGGAGACGGTGTTGTGTCAACTGGAACTGGGTTATTGTCTGCTATGGTTGGGGTTAGAAGGGGTGTAGCTAGTTCTCTGTCCAACTGGGTAGGGTTACAATCTGTGTGAGTCTGGGTTATGTGTGGTGGGGCTGGTTCTTGCAAGTACAACCATGGTTCTATCTGCATCGGCGGGTAGGATGATCTTTTCTGAAGACCATGTTTTTACTCCCATAGATACTGTCATCACCCTCTCCAATTCAAATGGTTGATAAACAAGAGCCCTAATTGAATTTACATACATTGTATGATAGACAGGTGCAATGGATAGTAGGGAAGAAAACAGGGCATGAAATAATTCACATTTATGTTGTCTAACCAAACAGGATAGCATGACACAATTTCACATATATGATAGCTAATTAAACAGGATATCATGACACAAATTCAGAGATATGATGGCTAACTAAACATGATAGAATGACATACTTTAAAGAATGATGACTATGTAAAAGGATGACATGATATAACTATACGATGTGTCTATTAAAGTGGTTGGCATGCCATAATTCACATATATGGATGGAAATGTCATGTTGAAGCATAGGAAGAGTAGACAATGGAGGTATGCAATGTCATTTCACTCCAGATTCTGGTTGGCATGCCATAATTCACATATATGGATGGAAATGTCATTAAAATGGATGATGCATAGGAAGAGTAGTTGAATATACAAACATTGTCGGAAAATAGAATACATAATACAAAAAAGGATGGCATGGTATAATTCACATATATGATGCTTGGCTAAAGAACATGACATTGCATAATTCACATATATAATGCCTTGTGACATGATAGGATTGCATAATTCACATAGATAATGTCTTGCAACAAGATGGTATTGCATAATTCACATATATGGTAACTAGACACTAAACATGTGGCATTCACACAAAGCATGTCTAAACTAAGCAAATAACATGGCAATGCGAGACACCATATGCATGATACGAGCAATATAACTCCGCCAAGTTAGAGAATGCACCTCGGGAGGGGGGGAATAGGACTGGTCATCTGTCTCTGAATCCTCCTCTGAGGAGCTATCCATAACCAACAAGACATGCGCTTCATCAAATAGCATTGTCTGCTCTGAAGACCTTGTTTTCACTCCAGATTTTTTCATGACCGTGTCGAATGGTTGATGGACAGGAAGACTAATTGAATGTACTAACATTGTTGACAAATTTATTATGTAATAAAAAGGATGGCATGATATAAGTCACATATAAGATGACTGGCTAACCAGGATGGTATTGAAAAATTTACATATATGATGCCTGGCTAAACAAGATGGCATTGCATGATTCACATATATGATATAGAAACTAAACAAGATGGCATTCACAAAATACATGTCTAAACTAAGCATATGACATATTTTATGTGTAAAGTAAGCAATGCAAAGGACCATATGCATGATATGACCAACATCAGCATGCCAAGTTAGAGCAAAAGACCGGAGGGGTTAAATATGAGGGGTCTGCTCCCTTTGAATCCCCCTTTGAACAATTATCTTCCTCTTGATTACAGTCTGGAATGGGGAGAGGGGGGGCTGCTTTTGCGCCCACCATGGAGCGACGTTTGCATGAAATATTATTGCCACACAAGGCTTGTCTCTTTTGCTCTACATGTTCAGTACATTGTGTACAATAACTGACATGCATAGGAATAAAACATAGTGAGATTATGTAAGGAGTGCATATTGTGGAGAGACCCAAAACCAATGATAGCAGGCAGATAATAGCTTCAGTTAAAAAATATAGATAATGGATCCTTTAATGTTTGTTTCCACCAAACACGAAACCCACAGTAGACATCTGAGATTATTCAGATAGTAGACACCTAAGATCATTCAGATAGTAGACAGATATTATTGATTGATGCCCCAATATGTACCCCATAGCCATTTAAAAACACAAGTTTGAGCATTAGTTTGGACATGACTCGGAGTCTAATCGGTGAATAGGACAATAATGTAGCATGTCATCATGTTAAGCGATGCATAACATAAGTAGACACGAAAGAGTGCGACCTCTCTTGCGGACCCGTGTCGTCCTCAAGGTCCTCTGCTCAGTTGATGAAGCTAATGCGGTTGTCGTGGCTGCCCACGGCGGGGAATAAGATCTGAGGCGACGAAAGATAGTCTGGAGGGCGAATCCCTGCTGTGGTGAACCCTTCCGTCGTTGGAGCAGCTGAGCTGGGGTGGACTACAGTGCAACAAGAGCGGGACAAACCACACATGGCTTTCTTTGACACATATCTGTAAGAGAAGTAATTCTGTAAGGGCTTGTTTGAATTGGAGGATTCTACAGGGATAGGAAATACACTGGAATAGGATAGGAATGCACATGCAAAATAGAGAATTTAAAAACATAAGACTTCTATAAATTTGGGTGTTTGGTTCACAAGAATTGGAAGATCACAGGAATGCAAAGAAGCATGGTGAAATTAAGTCAAACCATAAGAAAATGTACAGTTATAATGTTATTATGCTACTATCTTATAGTCTTGTGCTTCATGAATAGGAATTTCAAAAGGAGGCCAAGTCGATATTAAAATTCCTATGGTTTTTCTATCAAGGAGACACTAAAGGAACAAATCCTACAGTTTTCCTTTGCTCCATACCTTTGAACCAAATGCATGAATAGTAGTACCATAGGAAAATTTCCAACTCCTATGTTTTTCCTGCCTTTTTCCTTTCAAGCACTGGCGATTCTAGTAGGCAGGCTTGAACAGAGGAAAGCCTACACTCGAATAATGTTTTTGTACTACTTATCCTACTTTGGACCCAGGCCACCGCCCTACTAGCTCAACTCACAGGCCCATCTAGAAATGCACAGCTCAAAAGCGCAGAAATAATGATGGCTTTCAAGAGAGTCCATCACGGATAGCTAGGTTGCCTGGTACCTCACTGCTTGTTATATAGGAGAAACTAACCGTATTTCACGTTACTACGTGTGCTCAGTGGACAATATATATAACACGTAGAGTAAAAAAGCGATGCAACAAGTGTACAACCTCTTTGTCGAAGCCATGTCGATCTCATCATCATTGGGTTGGTCGCTAAGGATGTTGCGGCTGATGTGGCAGTCGGAGGAGGGGAAGAAGATCTTAGGTGCCTGGAGATGGAGCCAAGGATACTGCTCGGCTGTGATGGAGGGTTTCATCGTTGGAGCAGCTCCGGTGAGTGGTACGATGGCGAGGCTGAAGCAGGACAAGAGAGACAACGTTAACGTGAGTGGAATTCTCATAGCATCTCCAATAGATGATGTAAAATACATAACCACAAAGTGCCAGATGTAAAATACATCAGCCGCTCATCTCTGAACTTAACTGTCGAAACTGAATTTAACTATCGAAACTGAATTTTACTTTCGAAACTAAACACACTACTAGCAGAAAAGCAGTAGCAGCAGCAGCAGTGCGTGAGAGAGCCGGGGCAGCTGGTCGTGTAGCAGCATCTCGAGTAGAAGTTGCAGGGGCTCGAGCGAGAGCTGAATCTGTTGCTCATGCAGCAGCAGTGCTAGGAAGACTAGAGCAGCAACGCAAGCAAGAGCAAGAGCAAGAGCAACAGCGCGAGCAAGAGCAAGAGCAGACTAGGCAGGGGACCGGTGAGCAAGAGCAGAGTAGCAGCGCGAACGAGAGCCAAAGCAGTAGCAACTCCGACTGATGTGGACGTTGCCGCCGAGCAAGTGAGGCCATAAAGGAAGTGGTCGGCGACGCCACCGTAGATGGAGCTGCGCCACCGAGCGCCAGCAGCACCATGAGATCGAAGCAAGAAGAAAATGCAGTGATTACTGTAGAACCTCTTTGGTGGCGCCGATTAGGACTCAGCTTCATCCGAGGAATCGGTGAAGATGCTTCTCTTCCGGCGATGTGGGAATGGAGGTGACAAGAAATATGAGGGGACGTCAGGGCAACTCCTTGGAGGTGGAGGACGGGGTGGCCGAACCGGCGGGACGACGAGATCGACGACGGATCCTCATCTGGTGTGGTGGATTAGGGAGGTCAAGGTGTTGCAGTGGACGACGTCGTTGGGGAAGAGGCTCCGGCTGGGTGGCGGACGGAGGAGGGTGTGGGGCTTTGCGGGTTTTCGCGGCCTCGGTGTTCGAATAGGGGCAGCGTGTTGGGGAACGTAGTATTTCATAAATTTCCTACAATCATGCAAGATCTATCTAGGAGAAGCATAGAAACGAGCAGGAAGAGTGTGTCCACGTACCCTCGTAGACTGAAAGCGGAAGCATTTAGTAACGCGATTGATGTAGTCGAACGTCTTCGCGATCCAACCGATCCAAGCACCGAACGTATGGCAGCTACGCGTTCAGCACACGTTCAACTCGATGACGTCCCACGAACTCTTGATTCAGTTGAGGTCAAGAGAGAGTTCCATCAGCATGAAGGCTTGCTGACGGTGATGATGAAGTTACCGGCACAGGGCTTCGCCAAAGCACTATGACGATATGACCGACGTGTGTAACTGTGGAGGGGGGGAACCGCACACGGCTAAGAAATCAACTTGTGTGTCTATGGGGTGCCCCCTGGCCACGTATATAAAGGAGGGGAGGAGGAGAGGGCCGGCCCTCTCTATGGCACGCCCATGGGGGGAGTCCTACTCCCACTAGGAGTTGGTTTCCCCCTTTTCTAGTAGGAGTAGGAGAAGAAGGAAGAGGGAGAGAGGGAGAAGGAAAGGGGGGCCGGCCCCTCACCCCAATTCGAATTTGTCTTGGGGAGCGCGCCCTCCACTTGGCTGCCTCCTCCTCTCTTCTACTAAGGCCCAATAAGGCCCATTGACTCCCCGGGGGTTTCGGTAACCACCCAGTACTCCGGTAAAATGCCCGAACTCATCCGGAACCATTCCGGTGTCCAAACATAGCCTTCCAATATATCGATCTTTATGTCTCGATCATTTCGAGACTCCTCGTCATATCTGTGATCACATCCGGGACTCCGAGCTACCTTCGGTACATCAAAACACATAAACTCAAAATATTGATCGTCATCGAATGTTAAGCGTGCGGACCCTATGGGTTCGAGAACTATGTAGACATGACCGAGACTCATCTCCGGTCAGTAACCAATAGCGGAACCTCGATGTTCATATTGACTCCTACATATTCTACGAAGATCTTTATCGATCAAACCGCATAACAACATACGTTGTTCCCTTTGTCATCGGTATGTTACTTGCCCGAGATTTGATCGTCGGTATCATCATACCTAGTTCAATCTCGTCACTGGCAAGTCTCTTTACTCGTTCCATAATACATCATCTCGTGACTAACTCATTAGTCGTTTGCTTGCAAGACTTATTATGATGTGTATTACCGAGAGGGCCGAGAGATACCTCTCCGACACTCGGAGTGACAAATCCTATTCTTGATCTATGCCAACACCACAAACACCTTCGGAGACACCTATAGAGCATCTTTATAATCACCCAGTTAAGTTGTTACGTTTGATAGCACACAAGGTGTTCCTCCGGTATTCAGGAGTTGCATGATCTCATAGTCATAGGAACATGTATAAGTCATGAAGAAAGCAATAGTAGTAAAACTAAACGATCATAGTGCTAAGCTAACGGATGGGTCTTGTCCATCACATCATTCTCCTAATGATGTGATCTCGTTGATCAAATGACAACTCATGTCTATGGTTAGGAAACATAACCATCTTTGATTAACGTGCTAGTCTAGTAGAGGCATACTAGGGACACTCTGTTTTGTCTATGTATTCACACATGTATCAAGTTTCCGGTTAATACAATTCTAGCATGAATAAAAAACATTTATCATGATATATATAAGGAAATATAAATAACAACTTTATTATTGCCTCTAGGGCATATTTCGTTCAGTCTCCCACTTGCACTAGAGTCAATAATCTAGATTACATAGTAATGATTCTAACACCCATGGAGTTTTGGTGCTGATCATGTTTTGCTCGTGGAAGAGGCTTAGTCAACGGGTCTGCAATTCAGATCTGTATGTATCTTGCAAATTTCTATGTCTCCCTCCTTGACTTGGTCGCGGATGGAATTGAAGCGTCTCTTGATGTGCTTGGTTCTCTTGTGAAACCTGGATTCCTTCGCCAAGGCTATTGCTCCAGTGTTGTCACAAAAGATTCTCATTGGACCCGATGCACTGGGTATTACACCTAGATTGGATATGAACTCCTTCATCCAGACTCCTTCATTTGTTGCTTCTCAAGCAGCTATGTACTCCGCTTCACACGTAGATCCCGCCACGACGCTCTTCTTTGAACTGTACCAACTGACAGCTCCACCATTCAACCAAAATACATATCCGGTTTGTGACTTAGATTCATCCGGATTAGTGTCAAAGCTTGAAACGACGTAACCGTTTACAATGAGATCTTTGTCACCTCCATAAACGAGAAACATATCCTTTGTCCTTTTCAGGTACTTTAGGATGTTCTTGACCGCTGTCCAGTGATCCACTCTAGGATTACTTTGGTACCTCCGTGCTAAACTTATAGCAAGGCACACATCAGGTCTGGTACACAACATTGCATACATGATAGATCCTATGGCTGAGGCATAGGGAATGACTTTCATTTTCTCTCTATCTTCTGCGTGGTCGGGCAATGAGTCTTACTCAACTTTACACCTTGTAACACTGGCAAGAACCCTTTCTTTGACTGATCCATTTTGAACTTCTTCAAAACTTTATCATGGTATGTGCTTTGTGAAAGTCCAATTAAGCGTCTTGATCTATCTCTATAGAGCTTGATGCCCAATATATAAGCAGCTTCACCGAGGTCTTTCATTGAAACATTCTTATTCAAGTATCCTTTTATGCCATCCAGAAATTCTATATCATTTCCAATCAACAATATGTCATCCACATATAATATCAGAAATGCTACAGAGCTCCCACTCACTTTCTTGTAAATACAGGCTGCTCCAAAAGTCTGTATAAAACCATATGCTTTGATCACCTCATCAAAGCGTATATTCCAACTCCGAGATGCTTGCACCAGTCCATAGATTGATCACCAGAGCTTGCACACTTTGTTAGCACATTTAGGATCGACAAAACCTTCTGGTTGCATCATATGCAACTCCTCTTTGAGGTATCCATTAAGGAATGTCGTTTTGGCATGCATTTGCCAGATTTCATAATCATAAAATGCGGCAATTGCTAACATGATTTGGACAGACTTAAGCATCGCTACGGGTGAGAAAGTCTCATCGTAGTTAACTCCTTGAACTTGTCAAAAACCTTTCGCAACAAGTCAAGCTTTGTAGACAGTAACGTTACCATTGGTGTCAGTCTTCCTCTTAAAGATCCATTTATTTTCAACGGGCTTGCCGATCATCGGGCAAGTCAACCAAAGTCCACACTTTGTTCTTATACATGGATCCCATCTCAGATTTCATGGCCTCAAGCCATTTTGTGGAATCTGGGTTCATCATCGCTTCCTCATAGTTCGTAGGTTCATCATGGTCTAGTAACATGACTTCCAGAACCGGGTTACTGTACCACTCTGGCGCGGAACGCACTCTGGTTGACCTACGAGGTTCAGCAGTAACTTGATCTGAAGTTTCATGATCATCATCATTAGCTTCCTCACAGATTGGTGTAGGAATCACTGGAACTAGTTTCTGTGATTAACTACTTTCCAATTCGGGAGAAGGTACAATTACCTCACCCAGTTCTACTTTCCTCCCACTCACTTCTTCCGAGAGAAACTCCTTCTCTAGAAAGGATCCATTCTTAGCAACGAATATCTTGCCTTTGGATCTGTGATAGAAGGAATACCCAATAGTATCCTTTGGGTATCCAATGAAGACACATTTCTCCGACTTGGATTCGAGCTTATCAGGTTGAAGCTTTTTCACATAAACATCGCAGCCCCAAACTTTAAGAATCGACAACTTGAGTTTCTTTACAAACCACAGTTCATAAGGCGTTGTCTCAATGGATTTAGATGGTGCCCTATTTAACGTGAATGCAATTGTCTCTAAAGCATAACCCCAAAACGATAGTGGTAAATTGGTAAGAGACATCATAGATCACACCATATCTAATAAAGTACAATTACGATGTTCGGACACACCATTACACTTTGGTGTTCCAGGTGGAGTGAGCTGTGAAACTATTCCACATTGTTTCAAATGAAGACCGAACTCATAACTCAAATATTCGCCTCCGCGATCAGATCGTAGAAACTTTATTTTCTTGTTACAATGATTCTCTACTTCACTCTGAAATTGTTTGAACTTTTCAAATGTTTCAGACTTGTGCTTCATCAAGTAGATATACCCATATCTGCTCAAATCATCTGTGAAGGTCAGAAAATAACGATGTCCACTGCGAGCCTCAACACTCATTGGTCCACATACATCAGTATGTATGATTTCCAATAAGTCAGTTGCTCGCTCCATTGTTCCAGAGAACGGAATTTTAGTCATCCTTCCCATGAGGCATGGTTCGCAAGCACCAAGTGATTTATAATCAAGTGATTCCAAAAGTCCATCAGAATGGAGTTTCTTCATGCGCTTTACACCAATATGACCTAAACGGCAGTGCCACAAATAAGTTGCACTATCATTATCAACTTTGCATCTTTTGGCTTCAATATTATGAATATGTGTATCACTACGACCGAGATCCAACAAAAATAGACCATTCATCAAGGGTGCATGACCATAAAAGATATTACTCATATAAATAGAACAACCATTATTCTCATATTTAAATGAATAACCGTCTCGTAACAAACAAGATCTAGATATAATGTTCATGCTCAATGCTAGCACCAAATAACAGTTATTTAGGTCTAAAACTAATCGCAAACGTAGATGTAGAGGTAGCGTGCCGACGACGATCAAATCGACTTTGGAACCATTTCACACGCGCATCGTCACCTCGTCCTTAGCTAATCTTCGTTTAATCTGTAGCCCCTGTTTCGAGTTACAAATAATAGCAACCGAACCAGTATCAAATACCCAGGTGCTACTACGAGCATTAGTAAGGTACATATCAATAACATGTGTATCAAATATACCTTTGTTCACTTTTCCGTCCTTCTTATCCGCCAAATACTTGGGGCAGTTTCGCTTCCAGTGTCCAGTCCCTTTGTAGTAGAAGCACTCAGTTTCAGGCTTGGCTCCAGACTTGGGTTTCTTTGCGGGAGTAGCAACTGTCTTGCTATTCTTATTGAAGTTCCCTTTCTTTCCCTTGCCCTTTTTCTTGAAACTAGTGGTCTTGTTAACCATCAACACTTGATGCTCCTTTTTGATTTCTACCTCCGCAACTTTGATCATAGCGAAGAGCTCGGGAATAGTCTTCTGCATCCCTTGCATATTATAGTTCATCACGAAGCCTTTATAGCTTGGTGGCGGTGATTGAAGAACTCTATCAATTACACTATCTTCATACTTTGTATCCAAGTTGAGTCATGTGATTGTAGTACCCAGACATTCTGAGTAAGTGTTCACTGATAGAACTGTTCTCCTCCATCTTGCAGCTCTAGAACTTATTGGAGACTTCATATCTCTCAATTCGGGTATTTGCTTGAAATATTAACTTCAACTCTTGGAACATCTCATATGCTCCATGACGTTCAAAACGTCTTTGAAGTCTCGACTCTAAGCGGTAAAGCATGGCACACTGAAGTATCGAGTAGTCACCAGAACAAGCTTGCCAGATGTTCATATCGTCTGGAGTTGTTCCTGCAACAGGCCTGTCACCTAGCGGTGCTTCAAGGACATAATTCTTCTGTGCAGCAATGAGGATAATCCTCAAGTTACGGACCTAGTCCGTGTAGTTTCTACCATCATCTTTCAACTTAGCTTTCTCTAGGAACGCATTAAAAATCAAGGGAACGGTAGCGCGGGACACTGATCTACAACAACATAGATATGCAAAAACTATCAGGACTAAGTTCATGATAAATTAAAGTTCAATTAATCATATTACTAAAGAACTCCCACTTAGATAGACATCTCTCTAGTCATCTAAATGATCATGTGATCCAAATCAACTAAACCATGTCCGATCATCACGTGAGATGGAGTAGTTTTCAATGGTGAACATATTATGTTGATCATACCTACTATATGATTCACGCTCGACCTTTCGGTCTCCAGTGTTCTGAGGCCATGTCTGTGCATGCTAGGCTTGTCAAGTTTAACCCGAGTATTCTGCATGTGCAAAACTGTCTTACACCCATTGTATTTGAACGTAGAGCGTATCACACCCGATCACCACGTGGTGTCTCGGCATGACGAACTTTCGCAACGGTGCATACTCAGGGAGAACACTTGTACCTTGAAATTTTGTAAGGGATCATCTTATAATGCTACCGCCGTACTAAGAAAAATAAGAAGTATATAAATATAAACATCACATGCAATCAAAATATGTGACATGATATGGCCATCATCATCTTGTGCTTTGGATCTCCATCTCCAAAGCATCATCATGATCTCCATCGTCACCGGATTCACACCATGATCTTCATCATAGCGTCGTGGTCATCTCGCCAACTATTGCTACTACTACTATCGCTAACTCACAGTGATAATGTAAAGCAATTACATGGCTTTCGCAATTCATACAACAAAGAGATAACCATAGGGCTCCTGTCAGTTGCCAATAATTTACAAAACATGATCATCTCATACAATAACGTATAACTCATCACGTCTTGACCATATCACATCACAATATGCCCTTCAAAACCAAGTTAGACGTCCTCTACTTTGTTGTTGCAAGTTTTACAAGGCCGCTATGGGCTTAGGAAGAACCGTCCTTACCTACGCATCAAAACCACAACGATTTTTTGTCAAGTGTGCTGTTTTAACCTTCACAAGGACCGGGCGTAGTCACACTCGATTCAACTAAAGTGAGAGAGACAGACACCCGCTGGTCACCTTTAAGCAACGAGTGCTCCTAATGGTGAAACTAGTCTCGTGTAAGCGTACGCGTAATGTTGGTCTAGGCCGCTTCATCTCACAATACCTCTGAATCAAAGTATGGCATGCTGGTAAGCAGCATGACTATTATCGCCCACAACTCATTGTGTTCTACTCGTGCATATCATTTACGCATAGACCTGGCTCTTGATGCCACTGTTGGGGAATGTAGTATTTCAAAATTTTCCTATGATCACACAAGATCTATCTAGGAGAAGCATAGCAACGAGCGGGGAGAGTGTGTCCACGTACCCTCGTAGACTGAAAGCGGAAGCGTTTAGTAACGCGGTTGATGTAGTCGAACGTATTCGCGATCCAACCGATCCAAGCACCAAATGTACGACACCTCCGTGTTCAGCACACGTTCAGCTCGATGACGCCCCACGAACCCTCGATCTAGTTGAGGTCGAGGGAGAGTTCCTCAGCACGACGGTGTGGTGACGGTGATGATGAAGTTACCGGCGCAGGGCTTCGCCTAAGCACTACGATGATATGACCGAGGTGTAACCGTGTAGGTGGGCACCGCACACGGCTAAGAAATCAACTTGTGTGTCTATGGGGTGCCCCCTGGCCACATATATAAAGGAGGGGAGGAGGAGAGGGCTGGCCCTCTCTATGGCGCGCCCATGGGGGGAGTCCTACTCCTAGTAGGAGTAGGTTTCCCCCTTTCCTAGTAGGAGTAGGAGAAGAAGGAAGAGGGAGAGAGGGAGAGAGGGAGAAGGAAAACGGGCTCGGCCCCTCACCCCAATTTGGATTGGGCTTGGGGGGCGCCCTCCACTTGGCTGCCTCCCCTCTCTTCCACTAAGGCCCAATAAGGCCCATTGACTCCCCGGGGGATTCCGGTAACCTCCTGGTACTCCGGTAAATGCCCGAACTCATCCGGAACCATTATGGTGTCCAAACATAGCCTTCCAATATATCGATCTTTATGTCTCGACCATTTCGAGACTCCTCTTCATGTCCGTGATCACATCCGGGACTCCGAACTACCTTCGGTACATCAAAACACATAAACTCATAATATTGATCGTCAACGAACGTTAAGCGTGTGGACCCTACGGGTTCGAGAACTATGTAGACATGACCGAGACTCATCTGCGGTCAATAACCAATAGCGGAACCTGGATGTTCATATTTTCTCCTACATATTCTACGAAGATCTTTATGGGTCAAACCGCATAACAACATACGTTGTTCCCTATGTCATCGGTATGTTACTTTCCCGAGATTCGATCGTCGGTATCATCATACCTAGTTCAATCTCATCACCAGCAAGTCTCTTTACTCGTTCCGTAATACATCATCTCGTGACTAACTCATTAGTCGTTTGCTTGCAAGGCTTATTACGATGTGTATTACCAAGAGGGCCCAAAGATACCTCTCTGACACTTGGAGTGACAAATCCTATTTTCGATCTATGCCAACACCGCAAACACCTTCGGTGACACCCGTAGAGCATATTCATAATCACCCAGTTATGTTGTGACCTTTGATAGCACACAAGGTGTTCCTCGGTATTCGGGAGTTGCATAATCTCATAGTCATAGGAACATGTATAAGTCATGAAGAAAGCAATAGCAGTAAAACTAAACGATCATAGTGCTAAGCTAGCGGATGGGTCTTGTCCATCACATCATTCTCCTAATAATGTTATCATGTTGATCAAATGACAACACATGTATATGGTTAGGAAACATACCCATCTTTTATTAACGTGCTAGTCTAGTAGAGTCATACTAGGGACACTCTGTTTTGTCTATGTATTCACACATGTATCAAGTTTCCGGTTAATACAATTCTAGATTGAATAAAAGACATTTATCATGATATATATAAGGAAATATAAATAACAACTTTATTATTGCCTCTATGGCATATTTCCTTCACGGCGGAGGGGATGGGAGGGGGGAACCATAGCTTACTGACGCGCTTGTCCAAAATGTTGGGTAAGTTACAAAAATACCCCCACCGATTTGAACAAGGTGGTTCTTTCGATTCAGGGGGTATCACGGCAATTTCACGTGTCGGGATTTCGCAGGAGGTGGGAGTTTTTGCATGCGTTGTAATTTTGGGATGGCAACTGCTACTTCTCGAGCTTGCGTTGTATTCCCTCGAAGAGGAAAGGGAGATGCAGCAGAGTAGCGTAAGTATTTCCCTCGGTTTTTTAGAACCAAGGTATCAATCCAGTAGGAGACCATGCGTGAGTCCCTCGCACCTGCACAAACAAATAAGAACTTTGCAGCCAACGCGATAAGGGGTTGTCAATCCCTTTACGGTCACTTAAAGTGAGATCTGATAGAGATGATAGTTTATATTTTTGGTATTTTTGGTTTATAAGAACAGCAAATAAAAGCAAAGTAGATGTAGATTGATATGTTGAGAATAGACCCAGGGGCCATAGTGTTCTCTAGTGGCTTCTCTCATGATAGCGATATTCTACGACGGGTAAACAAATTACTGTCGAGCAATTGATAGAAAAGAGAATAATTATCAGACTATCTAGGCATGATCATTGTATATAGGCATCACGTCCGAGACAAGTAGACTGAAACGATTCTGCATCTACTACTATTACTCCACACATCGACCGCTATCCAGCATGCATCTAGTGTATTGAGTTCATAAGAACAGAGTAACGCCTTAAGCAAGATGACATGATGTAGAGGGATAAACTCAAACAATATGATATAAACCCCATCTTTTTATCCTCAATGGCAACAATACAATACGTGCCTTGCTGACCCTACTGTCACTGGGAAAGGACACCGCAAGATTGAACCCAAAGCCAAGCACTTGTCCCATTGCAAGAACTATAGATCTAGTAGGCCAAATCAAACCAATAATTCGAAGAGACTTGCAAGGATATTATGAGCACACATAAAAAGTTCAGAGAAGAACCAAATATCTTTCATAGATAATCTTGATCATAAACTCACAATTCATCGGATCTCGACAAACACACCGCAAAAAGAGATTACATCGAATAGATCTCCTCGAAGACCGATGAGAACTTTGTATTGAGATCCAAAGAGAGGTAAGAAGCCATCTAGATAATAGCTATGGACCCGAAGGTCTGTGGTAAACTACTCACAACTCATGGTGAGGGCGATGATGATGATGATGAAGAACTCCGTGATGGATCCCCCTCCGGTGGACCTCCAGAACAGGCTCCAAGATGGGATCTCACGGGAACAGAAGGTTACGGCGGTGGAATAAGGGTTTTCTCTCTGTTGTCGAAGGTTACGGGGTACGTAGACTTATATAGGAAGGAGGAGGACATCGGGGAGGTGCTCGGGGGCCCCACGAGGCAGGGGGCGCGCCCTAGGAAGGGGGCACGCCCCCACCCTCGTGGGTAGCCCCTTTATCTCCTGACGTGGTTCTCAAGTCCCCCGTGCGTTATTTTCTCCAAAAATATCTCTAGCGAAGGTTTCATTCCGTTTGGACTCCGTTTGATATTCTTTTTCTGCAAAACCCTGAAACAGGCAAAAAACAGCAATCTGGACTGGGCCTTTGGGTTAGTAGGTTAGTCCCAAAAATGATATAAAAGTGTATGATAAAACCCATTAAACATCCAAGACTTCATAAATAAGAGCATGGAACAATAAAAAATTATAGATACGTTGGAGACGTATCAGCAACGCGCGGGTTGAGATGGAGGGAGTTTTCCGAGCACAACGAGACAAAGAATTAGCTTCTAATTTTGGGATAACAAGCCGTGGGTTGAAGAGGCGGAAGTTTCTCAGCACGATAGCCAGAGATGCTGGCTTGAAATTTCGGCATAACAAAGCGTGGCTCGAAATTTCGAGAGAACAAGCTTAACGTGTATGAAAAAAACAATTCGCACCTCACATCCATGTCCCGTTTTACTATATTACTAGAAATGCATTCAAATATAATAACAAAAAAACTAAAAAAAATCAGGACAACAACTTAACGTGTTTAACACGCGCAACACACACAAATATAATGTGTTTAACACGCGCAACACACACAGACACACACACACACACGCACCCATTTAGACTAGTAAGGTACACTTGCATTGCACGCATGAGATTTGGCAAGCAAATTATGAATAAATACCACATTATAACATGTAAGATTTGAGTCATATATATGGATGATGTAGATGTTTGTTTAATTCTTATAGTTCATCTCATTCAAAATCAAATAGTTTTATCAAAAAGCTAATCTATTTTAAGATTCATGGAATTGTGCGTTGAAAAACACAAACTAAAAATAAATAATGGTGATTCATCTAGAAAAAATGGAAAATTATGATACGAAAGATTCTACAACAGAGGAGAAATGCTTGTGTTTTGAGGTTTGTGCATTCTGCTTAAGTTCAATCATGGAGTCTTCTAGATTATACATGTGGCGGAATCTGGTATAATGTAGATGACATCTAATGGCCAGTAGTGCTCAGATTTGCCATCTTTGCACCATCGGATTTGTTTCGTCCAATGACCATCTTTTAAAGTTTATTCGCACACTACAAATGGGTATAGATATGTGATGCGAAAGCCACCCATCATCTCCAACCTGAGTAGTGTGTCCATGCGTGGATGCAATGTGGCCAAAGGCATGCAATGTGGCCAAATGATGCCTGCCATCGGTATCTCAAATTCAAACCAGTCTGACATTGTTCAATGTGTATACAGTATAGCATGCTTGTTTCCAAATGACACCACACATATCAGAGTTATATTCTTGCATCATGCATGGGTTTCAAACATCATGATCTCTTATTCGAATATTTGAATTCAAATTTACATTGATCATGACCTCACCTACTAGTCGTTTACACCCACATAGTCGTCTTCTCTTTATAATTGTATCACTAACCTTCTCTCGTGTATGCATGTACACACACTACCACTCGGCATTATCCACCGCACACATGCAATCTTTTTCTTCAGCTCGATCTCCCATGAATGCACACACACGTACCTCCCCCTCTTCATCACTTCGGGCATTCTTTATCTCTCTCATGCATGCGCAATGATCGATGTTCCTCTATGTGCGTAAATATATAGCTAGGTCTTTTATAGTTTTCCACACAAACCGATCAGTCTATATATCTAGTCAGGTCTCACCCTCTTTCCCACGTACACATCGATCAATCTATACCTCTCTATATAGGACTACATAGCTAATACACCCATGTTATCGATCCATCGTCTTCCTCTCATCATCCATGCCTTTCGCTTCATCTCCCAGACGCGCGCACAATGATGTAGGTAGGGGCAGTAAGGGCTCTGCCCCCCTAATAACATCACTATATATATATATATATATATATATATATATATATATATATATATATATATGAATGTGATCAGTAGATCAATTGCTGGTAAAATGGTCTAAGTTGATGAATTGGCACTCGCCATAAAGCATTAGCAATGCTTGGCCCCCTAGCTCATTTATGTTCCATGGCTCCACCACTACGCGCAACCGCACACATTCTCGCCCCCTCTCTTTAAATATCGATCTCGCACTTGTGCACTCCTTCTTAGTCTCCCTCCACTTGGCCCTTCGCACCATATTCCAGCCCCCATGTCCCAGTGCTTGTACGCTCGTAGAGCTCTTCCCTCTATATGTCTCTATCGATATCTCGCGCGGTCGACCCCTCCCCTCCCTTCTCGTATATCACCCCGGCCCCATGCACATACATTTATGTATATAGGCCTCCCCTTCACACACAAATTGCATTGACATGTATTCCCTTGCCATATCTTAGTATCTCTCACACACACGGACTACGTGTGCGAAAGAGAAGAGGTACACACGCGCACTTGATCCCACATACAAACGCATGGGTGCACGGTAGAGCACATTTTTACAAAAAAAATGAGTGTGTAGAAAGGCTTTAAATGATGTGCCACTAGTCTATATCTATACCTCTGTATGTATATTTATATCTATACTCTATACCCTTATATAGTGTGCGAATACATTTGAAAGATGGTTGTTGGATGAAGCTAATCCGACGGTGCAGAGATGGCAAATCCGAGCACTACTGGCCGTTGGATATCATCTACATTCCACAAGATTCCACCACATGTACAATCTAGAAGACTCCATGTTTGAACTTAAGCATAATGCACGAACCTCAAAACACAAGTACTTCTCCTTTGTTATAGAATCTTCCGTATCATAATTGCCCAAACTTTTTTTCTAGTTTAATTGCCATTATTTGTTTTTACTTTATGCTTTACAACGCACAATTCCATGAATCATAAAATAGATTAACCTTTTTTAAAAACTAATTGATTTTGAATGAGATGAACTATAGGAATTAAACGAACGTCTACATCAAGCATATATGACTCAAAGCTTACATTCTATAGTGTGGTATTTATTCATAATTTGGTTGCCAAATCTCATGCGTGCAATGCACGTGTACCTTACTAGTATACTTCCAGGATGTGCAAAGCACGTAAATTAGAATTTCAATGGCACGCTACACCGTGTCTCTCCCTATTTCAGTTAATATATTATGATTAAAATGATGTGGGGGCATCCATGAAGCCACGTGGCACATGTGGAGGCGTTGTCGCGACCTCCTTGTGTGGATTGATCATAGTGATGTGCTGCTGGTTCCAGAAGAATGTACGTGTCCTCTCTCACGCACACTGGCAGTACGTGCACGAAGCGAAGATGTGCACGCATGCACTCATTCCCTCGCGCGCACACGCGGGTACACTGTGGGATACATTTTTGTACGAAGATCCACCCCCTGTGATAATTTGACGCATGTAAAGTCGTTCACTTCATTGATGGTCAATTAATACAGTGCATGCAAATAGAGTGGACATGAGGGAGGAAGTAGTTGAGAATAACTACTCCAGTGCATGCATGCGAGTAGTTAAATCATGGGTTGCTACTTCAATTGGTCTCCTTCGTATTTTGTGCCAATTTTTGACCATAATTTTAAGGAACACAATATGTATGCATGTCATAAAAATTAATGTAATCGAAAACTATGTTCAAATGTGGTTCCAATTATATAATTTTTGGTGACATGCATTAACATTTTCTTCGTTAAATTTTTGGTCAAAAATTGGCATAAAATAAAAAGGGGGCCAATAAACCAGGACACAGGTAGCATGATCAATTTTTTCCTGGGTTACTGTTGGTGGCATTTGTATTGAAATATTGACAGAGTGGAGTACTATTCTTTATCTTAGCCTCGTAGGTATCTCTCAGTACCTACACTCGTCTCCCTGACTCGCCCACCGGATCCCGCCATGGATAATCCCTTAGATCCCAGGACTCCACGGGCTGCCCTCTCGTTGCGGCCAGCAGCACTGCCGCCTTTGAGCGAAACCCACGTGTGTTTCAGAGGGGATCCATTGCTCTGGAATCACAGATCGGTGGCACTAGAGTACATGCCAGGGCCGCATTTCAGGTGGTGGGAAGCAAGGGCAAATCGGATCAAGGAAGCGTTGCATCGATTGGAGATAAGTTCGAAGGAGTTGCGCCTGGCGAAGCACAAGGCAGAGGCGCAAGTCGATCTCAGGGGAGAGATGCCGAGGGATGTTAGCATCTGGCAGCGTCACGTTGATTTCGAGCTAGGGCTAATGGCAGAGATCATATTCGCGGAGTCGAGTACAGAGGAAAGAACGTGCATGCCTGCGGGATGGGATGAGCAGCCGGTGCAACTATTAAAATGGGCGGTAGGATAAGCCAAATTGCAAAGCCGGCTGCGGCAGCGGCGCTGGAGATGCATTGTAGCCGTGGTGAGTTGCCCTCCTTCCCAGCCAGCGATGTAGTGACCTACTTGGTTGCTGCTGCAGTGAACTTGCGGCGCCATGGCGGTTTGCAACCGTGACAATCACTCCATCTGTATTTATTGTATTCCTGTGAAAATACTGGTCGTTTAGAAAAAAAAGGGTAGTTGATTTATCACTAGTTTTTGACTACTTCGTCGTGACAATCACCCTAAGCCACAACTAGAAGTCTCCATCGCGTAATTCTTACGGTCGGTCGCACCAACAGGCGATCAGTCGAACCCGCGACATGCATCGGCTTGGTCTGACATGTATGACTAGTTACATCACTTACTTGTGCGACCGCATTTGTGCAGTGGTACTTGAATTTTGTGTTCCAGGAAACTCATCGGGAGTCGTTTTAGGCCTCGACCATCAATTAATCTTTAGCTTGTTCCCATGCATCACATTCCAAAGTAGTAGTAGTAGTACCATGCTATAATTAAGTGCAAACCTGCTCACACCTAGTACGTATCAAACCTGATCGTGTTCCCACTATGCAGGTGTGCAGTACTAGGCTAGAAAAAGGGGAAGTATACCTAGCCAAAAATCACTCTACCTTCCTCCTCATAAGTCTTTCTTGTTCGTCGGTCCTTGCTATGGCGGGTGTAGAGGGTTCTAGGTCAAGAACTACTTGTAGCAATAGAGCAGCGACAAGGCCGCGGGAAAAAGGAGGGCTCACCGCCTCGCAGAGACCTTGAAAGATCACTCACGGGCAGGCAAGGGCTCCCAGGGGCGTCCTAGACGCGGAGGCGAACATGCAAAGCTGGCGGTGCTGGAGTCGTTATCCCTCGACGGCATGCCCTATCAGCTCAATAAGCAGAAGGAGTTCATCGACAACTTGGTGGAGCTGCCGAAGGAGAGCCTCGATGACATGCCCGCTAAGCTCAATAAGAGGGAGGAGTTGACCGCCGGCTTGATGATGCAACTGAAGGAGAGCATTGCCTCGGGTAAGAAGGCGACCGACAAATCTTGCAACTTTAGGAGGACAATGCGAAGCTCCGCCATGAGCTCGACCTACTAAAGGAGGAGAACGTTGGCTGGAAGGAGCTGCATGAGAAGAGTTGTTCCTCCGTGAAGATGATGCATGCCCTCGCCATGGATAAGAAGGAGGAGTTAGCGAAGCTCCGCATCGAGCACCCGGCTGCTGTCAAGGTACATAATGCGGCCGTGGAAGAGATGATGAATGCTCGCGTCATGAAATCCCGTGTCATGGACAGAATGAAGAAGATGGCGAAGGAGACGAGCGAGGAGATGAAGGTCGTGGAGGCGATGAAGAAGCAGTTAGGACTCCACGGTCAACTCTTCATGAAGTAGAGAGCAGCGCCCCTGACTTGTGTTTGTGTCTTCCTTTTTTGGGGGGCTGGCAATCTTCCTTATTCTTTTGCTCCTGTGTTTCTTCTTTTGCTTCGGGTGTTTCGCCGCATGTTTCACGTTCTCTGCGAAGCACGAAGAGAACAATGCTATTCCCTCTGTTTTAGTTTACAAGTCCCGCGCGTATACCTAGGTTGCCAATTTTATCTCCGTAATATAAACTATATAACACAAAAATTATATCGTTTGAAATAGAATATCTAAAGTTTACAATGGTATGTTTTTTTAATATATGACTTCTATTAGGTTGGGAAAATTGACGACATAGGGGAACGCGCACGCCTTGTACACTGGGAGAGAGGGAGTAACGATGAGCGGCGCCGTGGGATCGCCATGTCGCACTGGGCTCCCGTGTTCCGCGCTCCTCCGTCGTACTAGTCCTACTCCAGGGGACTAGTAGTATACCGCACGGTTCTTTGCTCCTCCTCAGGTCGTCGGCAACATTTATACGAGCAGTCAAATCACAAGGCCCCACCTTCTAGCAGTAATGATGTGTCAAATCACAAAGGCCCTTGCCTCTCGTGAAACAGACCAAGCGAGACTGCCCCAACCTCTATCCTTTTAAAAATACTTTCGTAGAGTAGCAGTATCGATGGATTATTCCATGGAGCAAAACTAACAAGATGAAATTAAAGAAAAAAAGGTGGTACATATAGAGAGCCCTCGTCGCCAAATTATGCATATAGTACTATTAAAAAGCTAGTAGATGCTTAGATGGGGTGCATACTAAAGAGTTAAAGTAACGAGAAGGAGGATAAAATAGTTCTGTTGTTGGCTCAGCACAACACACCCCTCAAATAAAACTAAGCACCCTAAAATTAAACTAAGCAACTAAACTGGTAGACATTGTATTAGAACCACCATGAGCAACGACACTGCCACCTTACTCAGACTCCTCGTCCTTGTCCTCGACTTCGTCCTTGTCCCTCTTCCTCTTGGCTGATACTTAGCTTGAACCACACACTTGGCTTGCGCTCTTTGTCCAACCCTTGTAGATATTGAAACAAAGGTAGGCATCCATTGCAGCATAGTGGATGTGGTCTATATCTAGTGCATTCCACTCCTATCCAAGATGAAACCTGGGCGAAGGTTTCTTTAGTGTATGGTACCATGGCTCTTGCCCGGGTCAGCATTGAAGGCTGATCGGAGGACACCAGCCGATTCCTCTAGAGGTTGAAGGGCTGGCCTACAATGAGGCCAATCCGATCCAGGACTCTTTTATCGTTCGTAAAGTCTACAATAACGAATTTGACTTTGCGGTCCGCGAGGAAGGTCTTAAATTCCTCGCACTCAACATCGGCATGGCATATGTGGTAGACCAAGCACAAGTTATGCATGCAAACCTGGATCACGACGGGCTTCTTCTTCTCTTCCTCCTTTAGATCCTTCCTCTTCCCAGGACTATGGTGTTCTCGACATCAAGCCCAGCGACCCACTCATCACCATTTGACTTTTCGAACATGCTTCTGAAGCGAGCAAGGCATCTTTTCACCATCGCAGAAGAACGGGTGTAGATGACGTCGAACTCATCGTCGGTGATGGTTCTAACCTTGTACTCACCAAAGATCATGGAGATTTGGGACGCCATGGATTTGGGAGGAGGGTTAGGATTAGTGGAACTGTTGTAATGTGAAGGGTCGGGATGAGTAGGAGCGAACTACTAGCGGTTTTCCGATTGTAAAAATGCTAAGTGGGGAGTGCGAATGGCAGGGTAGTGGCTTGCCCGGTGGATAACTGGATTCATGCACAGTACTATGGGGCCCAATTAGATGCCATGTCTACGAGAAGCCCAATTAAATGGCTTCATGCATCTGCATGTTTGCACATCAAGCATCGGGAATATTAAAGGTGATACGAAGCTTTCCATGCTCCCATGATACGGGCTTACAAGAGCCCTTGGATCTGAGATCGAATGATTGCATGGTGTGATTCTAGACCTATGGGTGAATATCCTATCCTGGAGTGTTATTCTCCAAATTTTCAGCAACTTAGCATGCGACCTTTCGATCTCAGATCCAAGGGCTATCGCCGGCCCGTATCATGGTCGCGCCTACCAAACCCGTCGCCTCGCTCGCGCAGTCGCGCCCTTGGAGATTTCAGATGGCTATAAATGAGCATTTTTTTCCTACTTCGCATGCATGAAAATACTTCCTCCGTCCAGGTGCGTTAGGCTATCTAATCTTGGCATGTCATACATAGTCATCACTTAGTCACTCATAAAACAAGGTTAGCGATAAGGTTGGCTATAAGAGTATTTTCTTTTACTTCTCTCTATCTCTTTCTTTGTAGTATTTATTGCATTTGCCAAGGAGTAAGGAGTACAATACTTGGCACATGTATACTCCCTCTGTTTCAGTATACAAGTCCTACGCATATACCTAGGTTGCCAATTTTATCACCATATAAATTATATAACACAAATATTATATCGTTTGAAAATAGAATATCTAAAATTTACAATGGTATGTTTTTTTTGTAATATATGACTTCTATTAGGTTGGTAAAATTTACGACTTAGGGGTACCCGCACGCCCTGTAAACTGAGAGAGAGGGAGTTCCATGGAGGTGGTCATGAAACGGGCGACTCACGCCGGTCGTAGCGTTGCAGTAATAATGATAATGGAAAGTCAAATCATAGGGCCCCACCTGTCCAGTAGTAACGAGCCGTCAAATCACACAGCCCTGTGTTTGCAGCAGCCTACTCCCTCATCTTCTCACCTCTCTATCAAACTGACTAGGCGGAACTGCCCCGCCTACCGTGCGGGAAAAGCCCCGTCCTCGACAAATATAATTTTGTATCCATGGATTGCGCCATGGATCAAAGCCTCAAGAAAGCGGCGGTACACATGTATGCATCACGCCCGTCGCGTTCGCGTCGCACCCCAGACAGTCAGTGGGTCGGTCTACCACGCTGCTCTTCGAATGGAATGCGCGTCATATTGCGTTTGCACACACATGTGGGACCGCAATTGAGAACCGACCATAGGAACGCCCCCCGTCCCCGCAAGTCGGCTGAGTAAATAGAAGAGAGAGATGAGCGATAGTAGTGGAGCAGTGTTGTAAACACATCGGCGCCTGGACGATCCTTGCACGACACGGGAGATCAGTTCATCATGCATGTGAGCAGACTCCAGCAGACGGCTGGATTGGCTATCGTCTACATATCATGCAGGCTATGTTGTACAGGGTTGTAGTTTTGATGAGAAATCAAAAAAAGTTTACTTGTCATCTCGCAATATTAGGTGTCATGTGTGCTTCAGATCACTGCGAGGGTTAAACAACAACAACTGCGTTCCTCCAAGGCGTTGGTCATTGGGGGCACATGCAAGAAGACTACTTGGTTGCCATCTAGGTCAAGCCGGCTATGTTAATTAGGACATCTATCGATTGACCCCTTTTCTATGATTTTGTCTTTAATTTGAGCTTTGATCCTCGTCTAGTTTGTCCGTCGGGATTCATGTTGTGTCCTTGGGGCAGTGAGGTTACGATTTCTTGTCATGTGGCATTTTTTCATCTAGCTTTAATCTGGTGTGCTTCAGATCAAAATGACGACAACCTCACTTTCGGGGCACGTGCATGAAGACTTCTCGACAGTCATTGACGAGGTCAACCCAGCTCCGGTAGATAAAAGAAAACTATTCCGGTATATAGGCAGGAGCCTCCGCGCATGCTTGCTAGTGTTGCTCTCTTCACACTCTCTCTTCCTCTCCAGATCTCAACACGACAGTGGTGGCCAAACTCTCTCTCTCTCTCTCTCTGCTCGTCGTTGGTCACTGATCCGACCGGATCCCCTCCACCGGGGAAGGTGAGAAGGTGCAATGTTCACGCGGTCGTCCTCGCCGACGGCTCTTACCCACTGCCGGCGCCTCTCGATCAATGTGCCATGCCATTCTCTTCCACGCAGCGCCAGCCAGGGAGGGCCTCCGACCCGTTCTTCCTTGCTGTCGTAGTGTGGGCAGATTCGTCCTCCCGCTGCCCACCTAACGACATCCTAGCGACCCTCAGGTATAACTTCCTTCGAAACCAGCCATGCTTTGCTGCCCTACCTCCTCACGTCACTGCATCTGTATCTTATAATATTTCTTAGGCCCGTCGTAGATAGGATCGATCGGCTGTTCGAAAGCCACCTATTTTTTTTTACTGTTAAGAGGTAAAACTACTTCATGTAGTCAAATCTAGTACTATTTGGTTCAAACAGGGAAGAAAGTGGGTGGGTGGGGGAAGATTTGTTACCTCAATCTAGGACTTGGTCGAAAGAGGAAATAATGGGAGCAAAAAGTAGCAGAGACTGGCTATCCAACTGGTCTCTTGGTCTAATAGGGAAATAAAGGGAAACGAAGTAGAAACTCAATATAAACTGATCTATTGGTTGAAAAAGGAAAGAAAGTGGGGACTGGGGGACAAGTTAATAGAGTATGTCCAGCACTAGATTTGCTAGCCTCACACAGTATAAGGTGGCTACAAAAAATGGGACCAACCCAGATATCCTGTTTGGATGTTTGTTGCCCCGAGCTCTTCTTATGTAATGCCACTGGTAAAATGTAGCAGTCCCACTGTTAAAGTTAGGACACGTTAAACCAATGTTGTTTTCAATGTAATGCCACCAGTAATATGAATCAATGTCACTGTTTTTCATGCCCTGCTAAATTTCCCATTAAGATAAGTTGCTTCTATTCATTAGAAATGCAACTCTCCTAGTCCGCCTACTCTCCCGTGCCCAAATACTAACTCTTTAGCAGCCGTTAATGTAATGTTGCTGGTAAAATGAAGCAATGGCACAATTAAAGAAATGTCGTATTTAACGATTGTCATAGTTAATCCTAATGCCCACGCTAATATCTAGCAATGTTGCTGCTTTAGAAATTGCTACTGTCGATTTAGGATCACCATTCAGTTAAGGAACATGCTTCTTTTCATTTGATGTATGTTTCATCACTTGTTAGTCACCCTCCTTTCCACCTTTTTGTGCAAATGGAGATATACATTTCACGCTTGATCTTAGTTGAACTGCACAAAATGATATCCAAATTATAGTTGAACATTCCAGGAGCTTCACGGCCAACCTTGATGTTGGTCAATTTTATTGCAACTAATGAAGAAGTTGCTAGCTCATGGGACCAAGTACTTGCTAACTTCATGATGCAAACATTGCCTCATTTTAGGTGAACTGCACAAAAAGGTCCCATGAATTGAATCATCCATGTTGGTGACTGGTGTTATCCCTTCTACGATGGCGTTGACTGCGGATATGGTTCCCATCACGAGGTATGTTCCTTTTTTGTCCGATCGTTTGCCAAAGATCTTACATGTTGACTCTGCTCTTGTGCTACTGTTTTGGCACTGCCATGATAAAGCATTAATGTTATTATTTTGCACCTTAATCTAGTGGAACTATTAATTTGAGGCAATGTTTTGGCACTGCTAGTGCCATTGAATTTTTTTTATATCAAAAGAGGGGTTTCCTCCTATTTCATTAAAGATACCCAACCATAGAGAACCATTATCCGACAACATCTTAGTGTAAACGGGCAGTTATGCAACTACTACTAGAACAGACTGAGTACTAGCAGGAGACAAGTTTGCCACATAAGCTCGGAAGGTAGGGGCACGCAGCACCAGCTCGACCAAGTTTGGATTACAACCCAAATGCTACCACAGAAACATCAAGGGGAAGATAGGGACTGAAAGAGCCATCTTCAGCATCCCAGTCTAAGCACCCCCGACCTCCATCCTTGCGACACACGGTACACCTCGCTTGCCACCTGCTCAACCCTAGTGCCACTAATAAAATGATGTAATAATACAGTTAAAATAGAGCGAGTGTCCTCTCTATCATTTCATTTCCAATGTAGATAAATAAAGTGCTTCTCTTAGTTAGTATATGTTTCATCAACTAGTCCCATTGTTAATGTTTAAGTGTTTCAACAGACTGGGTTGCTTAATTTTAGTTGATATGCACAAAAATAGAGATTGGAATGTCTCAAGACCCCTCCTTGCACTATCGCTGTACACTGATGTTCATCACTGTCAGAAGGTGTATCGGGGAGAATTGGGTCGATTTCCAGTATGCGGCCTACCGTATGAGGCGTCGCAGGGCCCATCTCGCCCTCGCACCATGGCATACTATGATACTATAGCAATAGTTTCCCATTAAGAAAATGAAGTTTCTTCTATTTATTAGTGCATGTTTCATCAACCAATGCCACTATAACGTAATCACGCTTTTTCATTATATGTGTAAATTGGGTTATCAGCTGCATTTTGGTGGAAGTGCACAAATGTACGAATGGAACTGGCATATATGCAGAGTGCGAGGTGCAAAGGAAAACTTAACGACACCAACCATGCTCCATCTAAGCATTGGCGCTATCTGTGGATGGATCTTTCTCGGCAGCAAATCCTCTAATCCAACACTAGTAGCTTATATTGGCACTTTTCTAGGTAGTCTCTATTCTGAAAGAAGCACCAATCCATTTAGCTTTATTTGTACATAATGTTTGTTTTTGGTCCAGAGCTACTTTAGGATGATTGGCGTAGTACTCAGAGACTGATTGTAAGCATGATTTTCATTAGTTGTCCCACTGATTGTAAGCATGAGCAGATGGAAGATTAGGTTAGTGCGAAGCTTGCCTTAAACCCTACCACCACCGTTGAAAGGAGGCGAACGGCGAGGGAACCGTGGAGACGGTAGGGAAGCGATGTCGCGCCATCCGGCCTCCTCTTGCGATGGGAAAACGAATACTCATGTGGCTCTGGCTGGCATCGCACCCTCACGAACGGCACACTGTACTCGATCGATTCGTTATCCTCTGGATGCTCGACCTTCGATCTGTACGCCCACCACCTCCGCCTAACTTTCTCATCGGGCGAATTTATCTGCTCCATTGCCCAGAGGAGATACTCGATAAACTCAAAGGAATGTGGCGTGACTACCGCCGGGGAGTACATCGCCGCCCTCAGCACGATCGTCTCGCTCTTTCACATACATTGCCACATGGCCCTCACCGTCCTCGAAATCTACCATTCGTTGTCAAACCAAGTAAGGATATCCTTCAACCTGGCTAACATTGTCTAGTCGCCGCCGGCGATCTGCCCGATTCGCTGCTGCATCCTCTCCATAGATGCCCTTCTGAGAGGTCCGATGCTAGCTTTGGAAGATGGGAGGAGAGATAGTGGTATTGCAATGGAGAAGAGGGAGAGGCGAGACGGTGGTTTTGCAATGGAGAAGTTGGTGAGGAGTGGGGGTAGTTTTGCAATGGAGAAGAGGGATAGGCGAGATGGTGGTTTCGGAATGGAGATGATGGAGAGGAGAGGGATGGTTTTGCAGGGTTGGGATCCTCTGCAGTAGCACACCATGCTGTACGGTCACTGCCGTGTGGACCCGGCCCCACATGTCATCTGCAGTATAGCACCATATAGTACTGCAAATGATCTCAACCCAGTTTTGCAATGGAGAAGAGTGAGAGGAGCATGTGGCAGCAATTTAGGAATGGATGAGAGGGCCGGCCCACTGTGACTGGATCAAAATCAAAATCAATTTGTCCTTCAATTAAGAAAGTGACCCCGCATTAACTAGTCTGCCTTGTATTCTGGGTCATATATGACCATGCTTTTCACAAATAAAATATACGTTATATGTTGCAAAAATAATATAATTTGGAAGTACATTCAGATACGAACCAAATGATATAATTTTTTATGACATGCATTCGCATTTTGCTTGTCAAATACAGTACGTGGTCAAACTTTGATCTCAAAATACGCAAAACAATATAATACTTCCAAGACCAGCGCCGCTCCTCTCCTCTTAAACCATCGCCACTCCTATATGATCCAATCCAAAACCAATGCCTCTCCTCTCCTCTTCCATTTGAAAACCACCGCCGTTCCTCTCCCGTTCTAATCCAAAACCAGCGCCGCTCCTCTCATCTTCCATTCAAAAACCACCGCCAGCGAGTGAAGGTGACGTGGAGAACTAGATCGATGGAGGAGCAAAACCGATACGTGACGATCGCAGACGGCGATCCTGTGAAGCTAGCCAGGATGTTGGAGATATAGTCTTGGTTTGACAACCTGGAGCAATTAGCAGCGACAGCGAAAGTGACGGTGAAATATCTGGAAAAGAGTGAAAAGGAGGCGATACATCGGGAGGGAGTCGCGCGGGAGTACATAGAGTTGCCCCTCTAGGCCATGGAGTAGACAAATTCACCGAATACGAACGTGAGGCAGCAGTGATGGGAGTATCGATCCACGATGGAGCATCCACCAGAGATTGAAGGATCGAGCATCTACACGGTGCCGTTTGTGAGGGTGTCGTGGCAGAGCGAGCGGTAGAGTCTTCCTCGACCATACCCAACTACAAGAGGAGAAAAGTAGTTGGCGCGACGATGCTTCCCCGCCATCCTCTCCCGCGCCGTTCACCTCGTCTCATAGGGCGGCTGTCTACCGCCAAGGAATAGGAGGGGACTGCCCCCCATAGTCTCAGGAGGAGCTTAGGGTTGTCAGTATTTGCAGGTTGTGAATTTTTTTTGTTGTGTATTTTGAGAGTACTTTCAGATATGAATGTCAAATTTGCAGTATTGAGCATCTGAAGTATTTTCCGAAATCTAGAGATCTATTTTTAGCACTTCAAAAATGTAGTTTCATAAAAAAGTGCAGACAATGTGATTCTCAGAGAAGAAACTGCAAGTTTCAGTTTCAGAGGGCAGAGCATTTATGTTAACACGCCCTTTTCGAACATGCTCACACAATGTTGAGTGCCAAAAATAGAGAAAACGAGGGACGAAGTTTTGCCAAGTGTTGGAGGTGGTGTGCGTAGATGACAATGGGGACCCACATGTCAGTAATGGCAGAGGCAAAAAAATCATAGGGCGGAGCATTTATATTAACATGCCCTTTTCAAACAGGAATAACATTATGTTGGAAGTTTTATTCATGGTCGAAAATGGAACTACCAGCTCGTTAACATCATGCTGATCAACATTCATGAATAGCAAATCTTCATATGATGCACGGTCAAAAAGATATGCTATTTTCAAAATGCCCACACAATGTTGAGTGCAAAAACAGAGAAAATGAGGGACGAAGTTTTGCCAAGTGTTGGAGGTGGTGTGCGTAGATGAGAATGGGGACCCACATGTCAGTAATGGCAGAGGCAAAAAATTGGCTACATTTTCCCTGCATCAAGTGGAATCGAACCCGGGTGGAGCAGGGGTTGGGGAGTTGAACCAGGCCACTGGGCTACTTCAGAACTTTACGTAGAAGTTTAGCATTGCTTCTACCACTACTGTAGCACGTCTTCACCGGCTCCGGTGCCTTCTCGTCCGGGGCTTGGACGTCATCCTCCGCCTTTGTGCGCTCGCCGCAGCGCCGCTGTCTGCCGTTGTGAACATGCTCAACAAACAAGAGGAATCTGGAGAGGACTGTACATGGAGAGCCAGATAATCGAGACCCACCAGGCCCATGGCCGTATGCTAACTAGTGCCTCATCGAAAAATACTTCCTCCTAATGCTATACTGATGTTGGGGCCCACGGGTTTGTCAACATAGTTACTCCTACTAAAGAGATAAATTTACAATGAAGCCAGTTATTAGGGAGCTAGCAGGGAGTATCATTCATTATCAGTGAGCCAGCAAGTATCAGTTGTTTATTTTTTGAGAAATGTATCAGCTAGGTTGTGGGCTGACTAGTCTAGGTTTTTTTTAACATGTGCAGCCCACGACAGGCTGGTTTGTATTTTTTTTTAGGGTCGTCATGTATCGACGGGCCTATGGGCCTCACATCCTAGGTTTTATTTTTTTCTTAAAGATCCATAACCCAACTTATGTATTTTTTAATGAAGAAAACGTCGAGGTCTGTTCTATTTTTTATTTAAGAACTGGAACGCTAGGTTCAACTTATGTTCCCCTTTTTACTATATTATATGTATTTATACTATTTTATATATTATTGTTATTATCATCATATATTTAACATATACTTACATACATAACAAAAAATATTCCATGTCTTATTAACTTATAAAATTAATTTTTTAACATTAAAATCCTTTTGTTTTATTTACTTTAAGGCAACTAAAATGCTGGTCATTGTGTACCAAAGCTTGGTAAGATTTGAGGACCAATGTAATAATAAAGCGCTTATTATTATATATATTTATAAGAAAATGATCAGCCATTGTTTATTTTTTGATAATATTGATGCGTCCAACCCAACAATATATTGAGAACTAGCCCAGCAAAATTGTGTATTTCGAGAAAGGGCAAATGGGCTGTAATTTTTTAGAAAAAAATAAATAGGCGGCATGGACCTTACATTATTTGTTCACCCAGCCCAGCAAATTCCTGTATTTTGAGAAAGTGCAAATGGGTTGTAGTTTTTTAGAAATAATATAAATGGGCCGCATGGACGCTAGATTATTTGTTCACCCAGCCCAGCAAATGGACAGTAAATTCTAAAAAAATGGATTGAATATGTGCCACATTTTTGGAGGCTCAAATATGGGCCACTAGGTCGAAGCCAACGCAACGGGTTGTTAAGTTAGTCAACAAGTGATTCCGACATCCTTAGTCGTTCGATTTACATCCAACGCCCGGCATCCATCTTCAGTCTCTCGTCTTCTTCCTCCAGCACCGCCGGGACCACCTCCTTTCGCCTCCGGCTACTAGCAGCTCTGCTTAGCAAGCTTTGCTGCGAAGCGATACCCTACTGCCGGCCAGGCCAACCCTTCCACAACTCCTCTTATTCTCCGCCGACTGCAGAACCACGCCACACCAGAACCAGTTAACCCTCATATACCTCTCCGTCTACGACTCCACTGCTGCGTCTTCCCATCTCCGGCTCGTTGCCATCCGAGGCCTCGCCGTCGTCCACTGCCTTGGTGTGCTCGGCGCTGTGTGGTCAACAAATGAGAGTTATCGAAAGAAGACTGTACGTGGAGAGGCTAACAGTGGGGACGCACCAGTTCCATGGACGCACGCATGGAACCGCCTTCTTATTACGTGAAAATAGAATTATTCCTCACCCTGAAAGCTAGGACCCACCACCTATATCTTCGCATGGAAGGAAGTGCCTCCTTATTCCTGTCCCTGACACCTAGGACCCACCAGCAACATCTTCGCAAGCGGAAGTGCCTCCTTATTACGGGTAACAAAATGATTCCACCCCTGATAGCTGGGACCCGCCAGCTATATCTTCGCACGCAAGGAAGTGCCTCCTTGTCCTCCCTGACAGCTGGGACCCACCTGGTGGAAGCGTATGTAGCGTTATCTGTCTAGTCGCGAATGTGTACGTACATGGCCGTCGATTGGTCTCTCTGCAGCGATGAATCATGGCCGATTAAGGAGCGACACATGTCGTACGTACAGTCCCTTCAAAACCGTGTACACGTACGTACAACCACATGGCAAAAAACATGGCTACGTACATACATACGGGCAGAGTCTCAAACACGTACTCGTGCATACGTACGGCCAGGGCTGGTGTACATGGAAAGGCCGCGGACGGCAACAACGACGTCGTGTTCATCGGCAGCCAACCGGCGGGATCGGAATGGAGAAACAGCGCCGTGTTCATCGGGAGGCAACCAGCTTGGACGGAACAGCCGAAACCTGGTGTTGTGTACCGTAAAACGGAGGGTAACGGTTTTTTGCTGGAGCATGTACGGTCGAAACGGAGTCATGTTCATCGGGAAGGGTCTGGCGTACCGCAAAACAGAGGAAACAACCTTCTGCTCGACTGGCTACAGTCGAAACGGGATCTTGTTCATCGAGAGGGGTCTGGCATACCGCAAAATGGAGGAAACAGACTTGTGTTGGAGTGCTACGATCGAAACAGGTGTCCTGTTTATCGAGAGGGGTGTGGCGTACCGCAAAACGGGACTCCACGTGCTACTATTCACCCATCGTCGACTGCCTACAGCCTCCACCCACACTATTCATCTACCGTGTCTTCCTTTGCCTCCACCAGCTACTGTTCATATAGCCCTCCACGGGGTCCTGTTCATCCAGCTCTCCATGGGATCCTGTTCATCCTATCAGTCCTCCATCGACTACTGTTCAACCAGCCCTTCACGGGGTCCTGTTCATCCACCCCTAACGCCTCAGCTGTGGAGGCCTCGTCTCGGGGTCCTATTCATCCAGCGGCAACCGCAATGTCCAACCCCCACGGGGTCCTGTTCATCCAATCCAACCCCCATGGGGTCCTATTCATCTAACCCCAACCAGGTATGTCTCGACTCGTTCAACCAATCCCATGTTCACTGTTTATCAAGAGGCATCAGGTTCGATCGGCTTCAGTAAGCAGCAACAGCGATCAATCGGGTTCAGTTAGCAGCGATAGCGAAGGAATCGCTCCGGTTCAGTTAGCAGCCAAGGGATCGATCGCTCGGGTTCAGTAACATAGCTAGTGCAATCACTCGGGTTCAGTAAGCGAAAGCCTCGCTCGGGTTCAGTTGGAGCCCAACGCCTCGCACATACATGCGACGTGTACGAGAGAAACGCGCAAACCTCTGTGCATCGCTCCGCCCCGACCACCCACCGTAACCGGAAACTCCCCGAAATTTTCCTCGCTCTCGCTTCTACCACGATCTTTTCCATCATGCGCGGCCGAAATAATGTCATGCAGCTGCGTCTCCGGCCAGCCCAGGATGAAAAGCCCATTTTCTGTCATGATTTTTTGTTATAGAAGTAGGATCCCACCACATCTACGATGATACGATTTTTTTCACAATTATCGTCATAGAAGTGTCATAAGCATGAAAGGAAAAAAAATTCATTCGGCCCAAAATGTCACAGGTGTGTCTTTTTTTGTAGTGGAAGTCTGAAGCCGGTTGAATGCGGCGAGGAGTCGTATTCAGCCTCGCGTGCAACGAGTGGGTCCTATTGGCCGGCCCATCGATTCAACGCCTGCGCTAGTGAGAAGTCGCATCTGTGTGAGAGCAATCACTCCCTCTTGTCCTTTTTTGTTTGGGTACTAGCAAGATGCCCATGCGTTGCACGAAACATCAAGATGCATTTATATGAGTAGTTTATCTTGTGGGAGAGAAGGCCTTAACTGCAAATTTAGGTAGGAGTGTGGGTATCTTTTTGCAAAATTGTTGTAATTTCCTTCCTATCTATTAGATATAGATCGGACGGCCTATATGGCAGGATAGCAGGCACACCATCATCACCATCTCTGTTTTCTATAAGAGTGGAGATATATATTGCAAGATGGCAGGCACACCATCATCACCAACTCGTTTTTTATTAGAGTATATACTAGCAATGTGCCCGTGCGTTACAACGGATCCAAAGTAGAATAGTAATTGTTCACAAACTTGAAAGAAAACACTACTGTTTTGATATACATATACCACTAAAAATATATTATGATTCACTAAAATATTTCTGAGGCTGTTTTGATGAGGTGAGGGAGGGATGTGGTTGCTTTCAAGATAATAAGGAGTTTTTTGCAAATTGGAGCAGAGAAGTGGGCTATTGTTGTAAAAATGACACAACTTACCTCACAACCGTTAGATGCAGATCTAAAATGGTCAGAAATGGCGGATGGCAAACATATTATCATCACCAAATGAGTTTTTTATAGGAGTAGAGATACTAGTCAATGTGTACGTGCAACGTTAATTTGGAAGTATATTAAGTGCATGCGGATATTAAGTAGGATAATATTTGCGTGTTATTATGTGATTAGCACTATATTTGGCATGAAATTAACTACACGCTAAACGTGTTGAGCGCTTGACATTGAAGCAGTTTAGGTTGTTGGATTGACATGATTTGATGGTCGGGATTAAATTGGATCCGCCCCTTTATTGAAGCAGTTTAGAAAAATATAGATTTGAGCTAATCCCGACCATCAAATCATGTCAAATATATATAGGGTGCATGAGAGAACCCTAGAGAGATAGACAAAGGAAAGACAAGTGAGAGTGCGTGTGTGGCGGTGAAAAAGAAAGCTTAGGTGGCTATAGTGATACCAGAGAACGACAGCGACGTGAGAGATAATGAAAACCGTGTAATCTATGAAGATAGAGAGAGAGTGACACTTCTCGAGGGACACGGTGAGAGACCGTGTTTGCAAAAAAGGGAGAGGCATGTACTGAGTGTGCGGGTGACATGGAGAAAGGAGAGTGGTAGCTACATGAAGGATCATGCGAGAGAGACCTAGAGAGAGATGGGCATGAAACAAGATTCAAATATTTAGTTGTGTGTATAGAAGAAGTCAACATGAAAGAGATTCAAAAATTCGAGTTCCGGATGATGGTACATGTAATTCACACTCTTAGAAAAGTTAATCTATCAAACATGCAAACTAATTTGAATTTTCTCGCGTGTATGTTATTTAATATATTGATATTACCGATTCATAGATTTGAGCTAAACATAATTTGGTTTCAAAATTTTAAATTCAAAGTTGAACATAATTTGGTTTAAAAAACTTGAATTCAACCTTATGATTTTGAGATCATTGCATTTGTAAATCATATTTTATATATAAAAGGAGAAAAATTCTTTGTTGTCCTTTTGAAAGTATAAATAAAAAAAAGATGTACGTATAGTGTTTGTATTCGAATACAAACTGGATCCTGCCCGAAAAAATAAAAGAAAATGGATTCAAAGTGAGTTAGCACGGTAAATGTGCACTCTTTTTCTGCAAAGAATTGAAAGAAGCAGGGAAACTCGCAGTAACCGCCCAAAACCAAAATCTAAGAGATGTAAAGTACTGCCTATCCCTGACACGCAAAACCTATCGGCTGGATTTCTATAGGTTTCGATAGGGGTAGGCTTGTAACTTCACTCAAACATGACATAACCGCCTCCGCCTCTCACCTCCCCGGATTCATACATGGTGGGCGCCAAAACAAACTCTCCTTGGCCGAAATCTCCGGCGGCAAATTTTCAGTGTACGCAAGATTACTGTCCTATCCCCAGCATCCCAATATTCCTGTGATGTCTGAAATTTTAAATGAGGGATAAGTTGGTAACTTTCCCCGCATTTGACACAAGCGCGTCCCAAAGACATGGTACCCCTCTTCCTCTCTCCCTACATTTCGCCATTCGTACTCCATGGGCGCCAACACACCCTCTCCACCCCAGCCTCCTCCGTCAGCCACCCCATCCACCGCCATCCTCCTCCACCATGCCGGAGTTGAAACCCCGACGCCTTCGTCCATTACAAGAGATTGACCTCTCTCATCCACGGCTTCGGACCAGCTGAATCCTTGCATCCCATCCTCTCGCTTCATCCCCGCCGTCGTCCACCTTGCCGGCGCCGATCCTACGACCGTCTCGTCCACCGTGCCGGAATATTTCCCCTGCCGCCACTGTCTGCCCTCCTACATCTGCTTTCATGCCGCCGACAGCCATCGCTACCGTAGCAGCGTCAAATTCTCAACAAATGCATACATGGCGCTGCACCAGAGCCGATATTCTTTCGTATCTGCTCAGCTTATTTATTGTAACTGCTTTACTATGATTTCTTGTCCACTGATGACCCACAAGTGTAGGGGATCTATCGTAGTCCTTTCAATAATTAAGAGTGTCGAACCCAACGAGGAGTAGAAGGAAATGATAGGCAGTTTTCAGTAAGGTATTTTCTGCAAGCACTGAAATTATAGGTAACATATAGTTTCTTGATAAGGTAATTCGTAGCAAGTAACAAAAGTTAAAAGTAAATAAGGTGCAGCAAGGTGGCCCAATCCTTTTTGTAGCAAAGGACAATCTTGGACAAACTCTTATATAAAGGTAAGCGCTCCCGAGGACACATGGGAATTATCGTCGAGCTAGTTTTCATCACGATCATCTGATTCGCCTTCGGTACTTTGATAATTTGGTATGTGGGTGGACCGGTGCTTGGGTGTTGTCCTTACTTGGACAAGCCTCCCACTTATGATTAACCTCTAATGCAAGCATCCTCAACTACAAAAGAAGTATTAAGGTAAACCTAACCATAGCATGAAACATATGGATCCAAATCAGTCCCTTACGAGGCAATGCATAAACTAGGGCTTAAGCTTCTGTCACTCTAGCAACCCATCATCTACTTATTACTTCCCAATGCCTTCCTCTAGGCCCAAATAATGGTGTGAAGTTTCATGTAATCGATGTTCACATGACACCACTAGAGGAGAGAGAACATACATCTCATCAAAATATCGAACAAAGACCAAATTCACATGACTACTTATAGCAAGACTTCTCCCATGTCCTGAGGAACAAAAGTAACTACTCACAAGAGATAATATTGTTCATGATCAGAGGGGTATTAATATGCATAATGGATCTAAACATATGATCTTCCACCAAGTAAACCAACTAGCATCAACTACAAGGAGTAATCAACACCACTAGCAACCCACAGGTACCAATGTGAGGTTTGGGTACAAAGATTGGATACAAGAGATGAACTAGGGTTTGAGAGGAGATGGTGCTGGTGAAGATGTTGACGAAGATAGCCCTCCCCAAGATGGGAGAGTTGTTGGTGATGACGGCGGTGACGATTTCCCCCTCCCGAAGGGAAGTGTCCCCGGCAGAACAGCTCTGCCGGAGCCCTAGATTGGTTTCCACCTCGGTTCCGCCTCGAGACAGCGGCGTCTGGTCCCAAAAGCCTTCTTATGATTTTTTTTCCAGGTCAAAACACCTCATATAGGAGAAGATGGGCACCAAGGGGCCGTCGGTGGGCCCACGAGACAGGGGGCGCGCCCAGAGAGGGGGGTGCCCCCCACCCTCGTGGACAGCAGGTGGCCCCCCTCGTGAACTTCTTTCGCCACATATTTTTTATATTTTCTGAAATGGAGTTCTGTGAAGTTTCGGGGCTTTTGGAGTTGTGCAGAATAGGTTTCCAGAGTTTGCTCCTTTTCCAGCCCAGAATTCCAGCTGCCGGCATTCTCCCTCTTCATGTGAAACCTTGTAAAATAAGATAGAAAAGGCATAAGTATTGTGATAAAACATGTAATAACAACCCATAATGCAATAAATATCAACATATAAGCATGATGCAAAATGGACGTATCATCCACCACTTAGGATCTTACTTTTTAGTTGCTTGGTTGCGAAGTTGCCTTTGTCCGGTTTACACGTTCAGATCCGCCATTGCACGATCAACACTATACTCGCAATGCTTATGATTTTCCCCTTTTGTATTCCACACTAGCTAGACAACGGCGTAGGGGGCGGTTCAGGGGAGGGCGGGAGGTCGGGGCCAGTGGTTTGGTCGGCGGCCCATGTTGTGTTCCGTAAGGGAAGAATCAGAGGGGAGGAGACGTAGGATCTTCATCCAACCTCCTGAATCGGTCGACTGACCAAAATGAAGAAAGTCACGCGACTTGCATGCAGACATTTCTTTATATTCAGTACCATCATCGTAGCTGCTTACCACTTCTCCTCAATCAATCAAGCTAAACAAGGTGCCATTAATAATTCCAAACTTGTTGCTCAAATACGAATCCAATTTGATGCTGATATTACTAAAAAACATTTAATTGGCTAGCTGATGTTCCCACTTTACTTTCGAAAAGCACGTGCGCCACATATAGAGAGACGGTAGGGAATTGCATTATTAATGTGCTCTGGTTCATCATGTGTGGGCACTGCGCAACAACCATTTTATTATCCTAAATCTACTTGCTCTTCTTTAGCATGTTCCTCTTCTGTTCTTCTTTAATAAGTACTCTCTCTGTTCCTCAATACAAGTCTTTGTATAGATTCCGCCATGGACTACGTATGGAGCAAAATGAGTGAATCTACACTCTAAAATGTATCTGTATACATCTGTATGTGATCGATAGTGGAAATCTCTACAAAGACTTGTATTTTGGAACACAGGGAGTATAATAGTACAATGCAGTATGTTTCTTGTTGTGAAGAGGAGCAGGGACATTTGTAGTGTACAAGTCTATTCGGTCGGTTGGGATGGACACTTTCAACTCTTCGGGCCTCTTTGATTCGTATGATTTTGTAAACATAGGAACAGTAATTGTAGTGGCCTGCCCACTTGAATCATATAAGATTAGCAAGAAAATGCAGGGAGCTGTGTCGCTTTTGAGAGTTACACTGATATTAACAGTACCGCACCTTCAATTGAAGAGAGCTGTTTTCTGAAGCCTTTCTAGTCGTACCGGCAATAGTAGCCCATATTTTCTAGCAAGTTCTACTTTCCTGATTTTACCTGTGATGCTTACGGTTTTCCAGTTATATCTACACTATGATCTGTGTTGGTGCTTTGTGTCGCACTAGCAGTAGTCCACTCTTGAATCTAAACAACACACCAATCATAAGTCAAAAGCTTACTTCTTCAAATATGAAGTGTGATATGATACTGATATTAGTTAACAAACACGCATTTAATTGGATAGCTAATGCTCCCACTTGATTTGCCAAATGCATGTGGCCACATATAGAGAGACAACATGGAATTGCGTTTCTCTGGGCACTGTGATTCATCATGACTGGGCAACCAACATTGTATAGAAAGAAGCTGAATCTCAATAATATGCTTCCTCTTCTGTTCTTTAGCATGCTCCTCTTTTGTTATTCTTTATTTAGTAAGTACAGTATGTTCCTTGTGAGGAAGGGGAGGAGGGACATCTGCAGTCAACAACTGATAGAGCTCGCATGTAAGTGATCGATGGGCTTTCAATTAGTAGCGGCAACACAACACCATATTTTCCAGCCAATTCCACTTTCCCGATTTATTTATGCTGGGTATAGTGTACCCCTTTTATCTACACTACGATCTGCATAGTTGTTGTGTGCTCTTGTTATCATGGTTTGGCAATAAACTTTCCATACAGTATATTATGAACCTATCATATGTCGACTATCCTTACTTCAGGAGCTCCCAACAGGGAGCCTACTTTTTGTGTAGTTGTGCCAGATTATATTAATGCACGCACCATATTATAGCACACATGGGCTCTCCCATCAGAATCCAGTGGGGTTTATAGGGAGCCCCTATTATATTAGAATATCCTCTGCATTACAAAGATAATCTCACTACTATTTATGTTTTCATGCTTCTCAGATATTGTACATAATGACAATTAACATGAGAATGCATGCACCAGAAGAATATTATGGAACACTGCAATGACTAACAAACTTGGCACCAAGGCATTGAGTTCCATTTCGGGTGCAATGGAACTCATACTCTCCCCACCTGCATATTCTTGTTCAGAATATGATCCTAATGACTATTCCCACCTCGAGGAGTCGAAGGCAGATGGCCTATCCTGCTCACCCATCAAGGTGCCTGTTCTAATTTGGCAAGGTTTTATTGATTGCATGTATCATGCATAAGGTGTCTTGCATTTCTTCTACTTTGTTGCACCGCCATCTGCTTAGTTTACTCATCATATATGTCAAGATTCCACCCATCCATTATCAATACATATTCCATCTGTCATCATACCATGTTTTCCCACTCAAGTGTTGTTCTTGAGCATCAGCCATCAAAAAGGAAGAGGGTGATTGCCGAACCTAAAGGAGCACCAGCAAAGTCTTTAAAAAATGTGGTGGCGCCGGAGAAATCAGATAGCACCCCACTTATATTGGCTCTCCAACCAGTGACACAAAACGTAGGACCGACTCCAGCAGACTGTACCCATACTTCACTGGCCACACCACTAGTCCCACCACACAAGACCTGCACCCCAGCAAAAGGTATGCCGGTTTCACTTGCCATAGCACCAGCCGTACCACAGAAAAATCCCAATCCAGCAAAAAGTACACCAAGTCCATCGGCCGAAGACCTATCCCAACTGCAGAGACGACCAATTTCTGCAGATTGGAACCCCATTCCAGTTATTCCCAGTTTAAAAGACAATGTTTCAATGTTGTTAGGAACTACGTGCATATATTCCCATCATGGGAAGATTATAGTGAAGACAAACACCATTTTCACATCTTCTTGTCCCACTTATGTGTAAGTGCTATTATTCATGGTGATTATTTTCATGTTTTCTACTGATTGAACACATCAATGATTTACATTACATTGTTGTAAGTAGGCGCGGGTCAATCTGCATAGTCATGACAAGCAAAGCTTGCTTGCGCTTTTCAAGGAAGCATTGCAGCAGTATCGGTGTTACTTGAGGAAAACACACTTTGATGGCAAGTCTATAAATGAATTTCCGGTGAAGTCTCCTATGCTAAATTTAGAAGACATTGAATGGGAAAACCTTGTTATTTACAGGTCTCGTTCCCAGGATGAGGTGTTGTCTATGATATCACATGAAAATTTGAGCTTCTACATTTCCGCATGTGCCTTACGGATTTCTTTTGCAGGAAATCTGCTCGAAGAAGAATTCCCGTTTGAAAAGGACGACGGAATATCGCAAATATGTTGCTCGCTGCTTTGCTCTTGTTGGTACCTATTGTCCTGTATAACTGTACTTGCATTCATATATGGTTCATTATGTGAAAGCAGTATGCATGATAGCTTGCTTATCAATTGTTCGCTCCAAATTATCACATATGTATTAATGCTTACATTAATGTAGAATACACCCAATGCCAATTAAATAGTTTAGCTCTGCATTGTTCTTCTAAGTACCTGTTGTCCTTCATGTGCAATCACTCTGCAGCTTATTTTCATTTGCCCTCCATTTTCTACACATTAGATCTATATTTACTCTCACCATAAGGTTGGATAAAACCAATGGTACTGCAGAAGTTTAGCTCTGCATTGCTCTTGGCGGTACCTTTTGCATGTATCGTTGTACTTACATTTATAGCTAGTTGGTTTTATGTAGCATCACTCTTCATCTTATCTTAAATGTTCTCCATTTTTTCTTATATTATCACATCTATATTTACTCTTAATAAAATGTAGAATAAAGGAAATGCTTATGAAGAAGGGCTTTATAGAGCCGGACTTCTTGAATTGCCCCATCACCAGCATGGACAAGGGCTTTATAGAGCCGGTCTTCACCACTAATGTAAGTTTGTCCTTCTAAAGCCTTCAAACTTTGTTGTGTATATTTGGTTAGGCATAACTGCAACAGCTATTTATTTTTGGTGTTTGCATCAAATTGCATGTTTAAAGTTTATTATGAAGTTCATAAACATAAGTTTGTCCTTCTCAATTTAAGTTTTCAGCTGTACAACCAAGTTCCTTCTTCATACCATGTAAACTAAACTATACACAGCAAGTGATCTTCTCTTGCACTGCATGTATGCATCTGTTCTTGATCCGTAATCCAGTGGTGTTGTGAAATTACCCACTACAACACACTGTCATAATCTGCAATGTCTTAACTATGAACAATGTCATATTATTCTACTATTATTTAAACCGTCTCTTTATTTTCCAATTTAAGATGGGATAAATTGACAGCACACTAACCATTGATACTTATGTGTTCTTTAGCGCCGCATGTATGCTTGAGTTCTTGATCTGTAATCCAGTGGTATCGTGAAGCTGCCAACTCCTTCACAATGTCATTTCCTGCCATGTCTTAACCTGAACAATACCATATTGTGTTAAAGCTATTTTAAACTGTGTCTCTTTATTTGCTAATAAGAAATGTGATGAATTGCCAACGCTGATACTTATATGTGCAAAATCTCTCACATGTCTGCTTGTTTCTCTTTCAGAGTGATACCTCTGACCCCATGAAGAACTGCCACAATGATAGTGAGATGAACCCATTGCATGTCCCTCTAACATATATTGCATGGAAGAAGAAAATACATATTGGAGATAGCGATACAATTCGAAAGTCATGTCCTGGTGTAGCGTTGAAGTTACTCGCTAATAGTAGTGACACAAGCTCGATGAAGTCACCACCTGAATCTGTAAAACTTCTTCAGTCTCAAGTTCAAGCAGCAAGACATGGTTCAGCTGAACCCCTGCTTGAACTCCAATCTCTATGGAAGATCAACAAGAAGTCCAGTGCGTCCATTCATGCCATGCAGCAAGAGTTGGAGGACATAAGCGTCAAACAAGCGCACTCTCATCAGCTTGCTCAGGTGCTTCCATTGCAGCTCCCGAGCAGGGCTAACCTTTCTTGAACTCTATTGAAGTGCTGTCGGTTTTGTATATTATTTTGTCGGTGTGTTTATTTGCACTGGTGGCGATCTTTGATGCCCAGTGTATGTAATGTGCTGTCAGCTTGTGCTTTATTATCACTGCTGGTGAACTTTGATGCCCAGTGGATGTAATATGTCGTAATTTCTTTATTGTATAGTCTAGGTTTTTTCTTATTATGATACTGCAGTTATATATATATAGGGTGGGTCTATTCTCATAACACCCCTTAAGACCTTATTCTCATAACAAAAACCTTATTCCCATAACACCCCCACTTAAATAGGTTTCTAGCGCGGAGCGCCCCGAGGACAGCAACCACTGCCCCGCCTCCTACCCCCGCGATGCCGCCCCGCCTCCTTCCCCCAGCACCGTCGCGCCGGCTCCTACCCTGATGCAGTGCGGTTTTCTTGTGTCTGATGCAGTGCGGTTTTCAGTTTGAATCGGTGCGCCTTTCTGTCCGATGCAGTGCACGCGTCGATTTTGTTGTCGTGAAAAACAGAGTGTCCACTTTTTTGTATTTTCAAAACTGCTCTTAAACCGTAATGAATTAGAGGGAGTGTTCTACATGAAAAAGTAGTGTCTCGACGATATCTTTCCAACGGTGTATCATTTGGATCATTTCGACCAACGTTTTGTAAAATTTCACGAAAAAACGGTCGCTGCCCTTCGAAGTCAGCTGCACGATTTTCAAAATTAACTAAAAACCGTAAGGAATCTCAAAAACATTTCAACATATGAAAGTTGTGCCTCGTTCGTAGCTTTCCAATGGCGTATCACACGGCTCGTTTCGACAAACAGTTAAAAAACTGAAGCTAAAACAGTACCGAAAATTGCAAAAAAATCAAAAAAAAATAATTCCGCGATTTGTTAAATTCAACACTGCTCTTAAACCGTAGCGAATTAGAAAAAATAATAGATATGAAAAAGATGCGCGCCGACGATACCTTTCCAACGGTGTATCACTTGCTTCATTCCGACGAGCGGTTTAGAAAAAAACGCAAAACAATGCTCGCTGCCATTATTCGTCGCTCGCACAGTTTTCAAAACTGCTCTTAAACCGTAAGGAATCTTGAAAAGTGTTCAACATGGCGAAGTTGCGTCTACTCCATAACTTTTCGACGGTATATTACATGCATAATTCTGATAAACGGTTAAAAAAACTAGAGAAAAAAAGGTACCGAAAAAAAACACGTACAGTTTTTTCAAACATGGAGTTCACTGGTCTCTGTGTTGCAGTATCTGTGCAGTTCGGAAGCGCAAAATAACGCTCGCTGCCATTATTCGCCGGTCACACCGTTTTCAAAACTGCTCTTAAACCGTGCGGAATCTCGAAAAGTTTTCAACATGGCGAAGTTGCGTCTACTCCATAGCTTTTCAACGGCATATTACACGCATAATTCCGATAAACGGTTAAAAAACTAGAGCAAAAAAGGTCTCCAAAAAACACTTCCTCGTCTTAGAAAATTTTGGTCCGATAAAAAATGATGTAGTCCGTTTGCCCGTCTGATGCAATACGATTTTAGTGTCAACAAAAACTCATCGGAGAAAAATTTACGTCCGACAAAAGAAATAATGAAGCTCACTTGACCGTCTGATGCAGTGCGGTTTTCAGTTTGAAGCAATGCGCTTTTCTGTCCGATGCAGTGCACGCGTCGATTTTGTTGTTGTGAAAAACAGAGTGTCCGTGTTTTTTGTATTTTCAAAACTGCTCTTAAACCGTAATGAATTAGAGGGAGTGTTCTACATGAAAAAGTAGCGTCTCGACAATATCTTTCCAACGGTGTATCATTTGGATCATTTCGACCAACGTTTTGTAAAAGTTTCACGAAAAAACGGCCGCTGCCCTTCGAAGTCAGCCGCACGATTTTCAAAATTAACTAAAAACCGTAAAGAATCTCGAAAACATTTCAACATATGAAAGTTGCGCCTCGTTCGTAGCTTTCCAACGGCGTATCACACGGCTCGTTTCGACAAACAGTTAAAAAACTGAAGCTAAAACAGTACCGAAAATTGCAAAAAAAATCGAAAAAACATAATTCCGCGATTTGTTAAATTCAAAACTGCTCTTAAACCGTAGCGAATTAGAAAAAATAATAGATATGAAAAAGATGCGCGCCGACGATATCTTTCCAACTGTGTATCACTTACTTCATTCCGACGAGCGGTTTAGAAGAAAACGGAAAAAAACGCTCGTAGCCATTATTCTTCGGTCGCACCGTTTTCAAAACTGCTCTTAAACCGTGCGGAATCTCGAAAAGTGTTCAACATGGCGAAGTTGCGTCTACTCCATAGCTTTTCAACGGTATATTACACGCAGAATTCCGATAAACGGTTAAAAAATTAGAGCAAAAAAGGTACCGAAAAAACAACACGTACAATTTTTTCAAACATGAAGTTCACTGGTCTGTGTGTTGCAGTGTATGTGCAGTTCGGAAGCGCAAAAAAACGCTCGCTGCCATTATTCGTCGGTCGCACCGTTTTCAAAACTGCTCTTAAACCGTGCGGAATCTCGAAAAGTGTTCAATATGGCGAAGTTGCGTCTACTTCATACCTTTTCAACGGTATATTACACGCATAATTCCGATAAATTGTTAAAAACTAGAGCAAAAAAGGTACCCAAAAAACAACACGTACCGTTTTTTCAAACATGAAGTTCACTGGTCTCTGTGTTGCAGTATATGTGCACTTCGGAAGTGTTATGAGAATATTATTTATATATATATATAGGACTCCTCTTTTGTACTCCTGGGAGTATGTACTCACATCCTCAATTAACACAGTCGGTCTATCCTCATAACATTATGAGAATAATATTCTCAACACTTCTGAACTGCAATGAAATACTGCATTGGAAAGCTATGCGCACTGCTTCCTTCTTCTATTGCGAACCACATAGAGGGGCAGTAGGAAACCTTCATGGAGCAGTGTTTCTGACTAGTTTCATCGATTTCTATTGGTTTATTTGTGTGTGCGCTGATTTAATATGTGATTAAACACTGAATTCAGTGAGAAAACGACGGAAATCGTTTGATTTGGCGGATCTGCGTCTGTTCTTCCGCTCGTGCAGGAGTTTCGCATCCTGCTGGCTGTTCGTATTTGATTTTATAGCGTGGTCCTAGCGTGTTACTAATTTCGCGTTCATGTTTGTGTTATTCCGCGACAGATTAATTTGCTAATAGGATTGAAATTTTAGTATAATTGGTCGAGTATCTCTCTGTTCTAGTGCAAAAACGTCAGTTCTCTGTCCTTCCCTGTCCGGATCGAAATTGTTGTGTTTTGTATGTAATTTTCTGTTGTTTTCGGCAATTATGTGCTGCCTTTGATCCTATCCGTATGAATTGGAGCGGATTAAGTTGTTAATTTTGAAGAATTTAACTTTTTGTCCATGTTTTTTGTGTTCTTGCGGGCGCCACTGGCTCTGGTCGTTACTCAAGATGTTTTTTGAGATTGTTTGCATTATATGGTTGTTAGAACTTCATTGCAGGCTGTGTTTTTTGTCTGCGAATCGTGGTCAAGCGCGGTGGACTGCAGTAATATGCAATGCGCGGTGAACTGCAGTAATATGCAATGCGCGGTGAATATTTGTAGCGCGGTGAACTGCATTAATATGCAATGAGAGCCTGTATGAACTGCATTACAGCCACGGGGGTGTGGGGGACTAGTTTGATAAGTTTTTTTGCTTGGTCAAGCGCGGTGGACTGCAGTAATATGCAATGCGAAATGCACATTGTTATGTAACCGCACTGCTTTATTTGTCGTTTTTTATTTTTGTGTTGTGTCTTTACATATATATATATTGGTGGGTCAATTGGCTCCCCTCCCACCTTATCCCTGGCAGCTCCCATCTCACTTTATCCCTGGCGGTGCCACTCTTCCTCGATCTATTTTTTTTTCCAACCAGATCCTACGCCTGGCAATGGATTAAGCGTGTGGCTGCCTGGCAAGGTTGGAGCCCATGCTGGAGACATGCGTTTTTTATGAAGGTTTGGTTCTGAACCAGAGGCAGCGGCACAGCGCGCTCTGTTCCCTTCTCTATTCTTCAGGTATTGGATTTCGGGCTCCATTCGTCCATCAGATGACTGACGATGATGTCAGTGATTCATGGGTATGTATTTCTCGCATATTCTTTTTCATGTCTTGTTTGTAGTTAACACTATCTGAATTTTTGTAGCAGTATAAGTGCACTAAGTATAAGTGAACTGCTTTTTCACACAGAAGTTTTATTATGAACATTGTAGGAGCAGCAGTAATTTTGTCTAGTCAATATTATTATATGTTGACATTAATATTTTTTATGAAGATTGTAGCAGCAATTTATTTTCTGAAGATTGTAATCTTTTTCTTATTTGTTCTTATTTTTTCTGTTCTTGTTGTTTTGCTTGCAGAAATTCCCTTCTGGTCTAGTCAGGGTAACAGAAAGTTGTGTTAATTTGGTCTTGGTTAGCAAGAATGGATATCATGATGTTGATTTTATGTATTCTGTTGGCTCTGATGATTGTTTGGTTCTCAAAGATGGCTGGAAGGAATTTGTGGAGGAAGCTGGTCTTCAAGCTGAGGATGTTGTCATGGCTATGTTTTATAGGCATGCAAAGTGTTTGGAAATCAAGTTAAATTTGCTTTAGATCAGTCTTGCTTGAGCAGCAGCAGCATGAGACATTTTTGTTGTAATAATTTGACATTTTTGTGTGGCTTCTAGTGTATTTCCTATAAGAATTCTGAGTATAAATGAACTGCTTTTCACATATAGTTTTTCATGTGCATCCTATCAGCAGCAGCAGTTGAAGAATATACATACTGGAAATCCCCACCGAGCTTTTTTTTTAATCCACATACGGAACTAGAGTTTTTTAATAAAAGAGGACTGCATCAACCATTATAATAGCAGCAGTTTTGTGAAAGAATACTCTTTGTGTACTGCTTTGATAGATTGTTTTTTATGTGTATCCTAGCTACAGCAGCAGTTTGAAGCAATATACATACTGAAAACAGACTACTGAGAACTGCATATTGTTGATAGATAGAAACCAAGGTTCTACGCTCATAATTAACAAAGTACATCATCAAGCAAACTAACGCAACATAAGCAAAGATTGTGCCAAAGCAAACTTCAACGAAAGCAAACTAATCTACATAAGCAGAAGGAAACAAATCGAGCACTTGCGACAGGAATCCTTGGCTATCAGCATCTGGCCTGCTTCACCAGTTCCACCCGTTGGAGTTGGATGTGGAAGTTGATCCCCCCTTGCCCCCCACCCTCCAGGATGACCTCGGGCGCTTCCTGGTCTTCTCTTTTTCAGCGCGCGCAAGGCCTTTCTGCATTGTGGTGATTCGGTTCCATACCTCGAACGCAGTGTAGGCGTCCTTGGCAGCATACTCGACGTGCCTCGGGCCGAGAATCGAACTCCATAGGCTGTGGTCGTGGTCTGTCATCTTTGTCTTCATGTCTGCGTATTCGTCGTCGATGATGGGAGCAGCTACATCGGCAAGCGAGTCCAGTGGCTTCGTTCCATCAGGCACCCTCCAGTTCGCCTGAATGTCGACGAAGTTGGGGATGTGGAGGTTGCAGCGTGAAAGCTTCTCCTTGTCCTGCTCGATGGAGAAGCCAGCAAACTCGAACCTAAGGGAAGTGAACCGCAAGTTATACTTTTCGGCACTGCATACATAGGCATATAGAACTGCAACACATACTCGGCAGACAGAATTGCTTACCTTGGGTCGCCGAGGAACCTGTCGAAGGGGATGCATCTCTCGCCCATTGTACCACATACCTGGAAAAGAAGCACTAGGTGGTACTTGCCGATGGGTAGTTGAATCAGGGCCGCTCTGGTCTTGTTGGGTGTGTACTCGAGGTCGATGCCGACGATCTTCTGGCGGCGCCGCTGGAGAACTTTCTTGTACTCTTCGACGTACGTCGCCATGGCGTGCACGTCGTTGGTGTAGATCACCTTCATCTTGGTCTTCCCGTGCGCATGGACCTCGTCGTAGGTCTTGGTGAACGACATGGCTGCGAAGAGGAGGAGGAAGGGCAGCGTCGTGTGTTTGTGCGGACGATCAGGTTAAAGGAGCGCGGGATTTAAAGCGGAGCGGCAGCAACTTCTGCCGAGGCCACGATCTCGTCCCCCAACCGTGTTGGCGATCGTGGGTTCGTGATGATCGTGGCCTTCGCGCGGCTTGCAACCGGCCGGATAGAGGAGCGGGGGCACGGCGCTTCGGGTGATAGTGGGCGCATTTATTTTAGGGCAGGCAAACCGAATCGTTTCCCGTAAGCGAACTGCATCGCTTCAGAAGCGAATCGTTTTCCGTAAGCGAACTGCATCGCTTCAGAAGCCGAGTCGTTTTCCCTACGCGAACTGCATCGTGTTACAACCGAGACGTTTTTTTTTATTTTTTGTCTATGACCTGTGGGCCTGTCGGCCTTTTACTCATTAAGTCTCTATTTTTCTTCTACTTTTCTTGCAGCCCCCCTTGGCCCCTTCCGCTTCCTCTCCCTCGCGCCCGCACATAAATCCCCCCGCCCTCGTGCTCTCGTGGTGGAGAGCGACGACGCCCGCCGCCGCCGCCGTCCGTAGGGGCTCTCTCGTGGTGGACAGCGTCGACGCCCGCAGCCGCCGCCGTCCGTAGGGCGCTTCCTCCGCCGTCGCCGTGCGCACCCGCCTCGTCCGACCGTCACATCGTCTCACGGTGAGCCCCAAATTGCCCCCAACCCGTTTTAGATCTTGTGCTAGGGTTATTTTTCGAGCCAGCATTCTCTTCTTAAGGTTGTTTTGTATGCTTGAAATTGCAACGCCCTATGGATTGAAAGTTTTTCTCTACCTGCTTTTGGGGTTTGTTGTCTAGGGTTTAATTATTATCCCTTTCTGATTGCAGGCACAACATGGCTTCTTCCTCCCCAATTGATGCGTCACCAGTTAGAACGGCTTCCCCATCTGGTACTACATCAAAGTGAACTGCATTTTTCATACAGGGTCAATTTACTTCTTTTGTTGAACGAAATAGTGCACTGCATCTTAGATTCCTTTTTAGCAAGGCCCATTTTTTTCAGACATGTGGCAAACTGATATGAACTGCCTCAAGTTAATTGTTTATATTTTTTTGGAACGACATTAAGTTACTTGTTATGTTTAAATTGTTAAACATAAACTGCTAAAAGAGCACTGCATTTGGACATTGCTTTGTATTTTTTTTGTCTATCCACTATGCGGTTGCCAAATTGATATGAGTTGCATTAAGTTTTAGTTTTTTCCTCTCACAGAACTGCATGAATTTGTTTTGTTTTGTATATCTAAGCGCACTTCTTTTTTATATGTGGTCAATTGGTCACTGAACGAATTAGTGCACTGCATCATATATCCCTTTACCAATGTCCATTTTCAGACATGCGTCAATATGATATTCAAGCGACATGAACTGCATTTTAGGTTTACTGTTATGTTTTAATTGTTAAACATAAACTACTAGAAAAGAGCACTGCATTTCTACATTTTGTGTTTCCAAGTTGATATGAGCTGCATTAAGTTTAGGTCTCCCTCTCACACACATATCTTTCTTATGTTTTTCTCACCCATAGTTTTATCTCCTGGTGGGTCCGGGGGTGGTGGTGTTAACTATTTGATTACACGTTATTTCACAGCCGATGTTGTCGGTGGCGGTACATCTGATCAAGGCAGCATTCCACCTGAATTGAGTGAAACCCAGTCGTAATCGGTTGATGGCACAGAGCCAGTTACACAGGATTGGATGGTCCCTGATCAGATTGCAGCTGATGTTGAGAGGAGAAGGCAGAAAGCGATTGTGCTCGGTAATACTTTCGTGAAGGCTCATAGGGGCGAAGCAAGTAAAGTTTGAGGAGGGTAAGGAGATAGGAAGGAGGGTTGCAGATTCAAAGAAGTCTGCTAAGTTTGCCTCCGCAAAGAATCCTGTGAAGAGAAAACTCAACATTGTTGCAGAGCAAGGTTTAAGTTCTCCACGTTGGAGCCCGCGTGTTGATTACTCAAAGAGACCTAATTATGCCAAGGTTAATGTGGATGGGATTCAAGGAAAGCGGAGATGCGCGGACGATCACTCTGGTGTTGATTCTGAGCGTCGATCTAAGCTGGCGCGGGAAAATGCAGCTGAAGAAGCGCTGGACAGTGATTCTGATGAGGAGGATGTTGATGTTAGTAAGGTATACGCTGTTTATTTATTTTTTCTTCTATTTTTTAAGTTGTTTGGCATGAGTTTGCTGATGTGAACTGCATTTTTTATTCTTTTTTTGTAGACTGCTAAGAGTACCAAGAGGAAGAGGTCTGAAGATGATGTTGCGCATGAATGGCATTTTAACAAGACTGTTCGGCTGTCCATTCCAAACATAATCAAAGTTGTCGCTTTGTTGGGTGAGGCGCACAGGACTTTGGTGCGGCAAGCAGGTTTTGGCATTGTCTTTGACCTGAAATTAGAGAAGAATGTTTCTCGTGTTTTGATGTGCAAGCTGATGGGAAAGATCGACCATGATATGATGAGATTGGGCTGCGGGCCAAACAAGGTTCTGGAAATCAATCGCGAGGCTGTCCATCACATTTTTGATTTCCCTATGGGTTCTCACCCTGCTGCCAGCGGCCATGATGATTCGCTGACTAATCTGAAGGATGAACTTGGTTTCAACCGTTCTCGTAGCATAGATGCGAAGGACCTGCTTATTTTACTTCGCACGCTGGTTGCGGACCCTGCGAAGGTTAATAAGACAGTGAAGGTTTTTTTTCTCATTATTTTCCAGTGCTTGCTTTGTCCCAGCCCCGCAACTCGATTGTCCAGGGTAGCTGCTATGGTTGAAAACTTGGATATTGTATCTATGGCTAGCATGGACTTTTGTCAGCTTGTTGTCGACGAGCTGCAGGCCGCTGTGTACAAGTGGAATTCTAAAGGGAGCAAGCAGAACTGCGCTGAGGGTTGCACCATCGTTCCCCTGTTCATGTACCTGGATTCGTTGAATCTTCGAAAAGTATCGGTTATGGATAAACGCACGCCACGCGCCGCAATACTGTCCCATGTGCAGTTGAAGAAGATTCACAACGCCGACATCATTGTCAGGGGAAAGATACACCTGGACTCTTGCAAGTTTGGCAAGCTGCCGGTGAGTGCATAGCCAGCCTTTGTTTTTGTTTTATTCCTTTTTTTCGCGCATGCTAAATGTGAACCTCTTATGTACTTTTTTTGTGAACCGCATCTCTTTTTTTTGTTAATTTTTTCAGTGGAAGGCGGAAGCAAACATTGTGTACAAGCGGATGCAGTTGTCGAAGCGCCTAAAATGTTTTGTGAGCCTCTTGCTAGGGCGGCTCCAATTCGACGGGCTCGTGGTTTTGCTAGGGCGGTTGCTGGAGGTTTTTCTGGCCAGGCTTCTGGTGATCGCAATAAATTTTTTCAGGTCGATGAGCTTCTCGACAGGGTCATCAATATAACTAGTGATTTCCCAACATCTGGTTCCAGGATGAGGAATATTGCTGGATTGTTTCCTGAAGGCAAAGGCCCTTCTGAAGCAGAAATCGAGGCCGCTCATAACTTTGACCGTGGGCAGCTTGAATTCCTTAAGCAGACTGTTACGAATATCAGGTCTTCATTCGTTCAGTTTAAGCAGTCTCAGGACGACAGGTGTGCTACGTATGAGCAGGAAGCTGATGCAATTGTGAAGGAAATGAACACGCATGAAGATGTTGTCCGGCCTTCTTTGCCTGACCCCGCAGATGTGGATGTATGTCTTTTTTTCATATGCGAACAGTTTTTTTACCCATATTTGTTATCTGTTTTTTTTTTGTGTTTTGTGGCATTGACTATTTGTTTTCGCATCCTTTTGTTCTTTTTGCAGTGTGGAGGAGAATCTTCTAAGGCTAACGCTTGTCGTGATGATGACCACCAGGACCACGACGGTGTTGATTCTGATTATTTGTTTGACAGGCCATTGTCCCCCGTTGACGAAGCTGCCAAAGACAATCCTATTGACGAAGGCGTCATCGACAAGGTTTGATTTCTTCCTTTTTTGTTACAGTGAACTTCATTGTTTGATTTTTTGTAGTGTCCGAAACAAACAATTATATTTTTTGCACCAGCAGTGGCAGCGAACTGCAGTTTTTAACTTTTTTTGTATTTCGTGCACCAGTAGTGGTAGTGCACTGTAGTTGTTGTTTAGAGAAGAAGCATCATCTTTTTCAGTAGTGGACTGCATGATCTGGTGTTGGTTTTTTAGTTGTAGAACTGCAGATTTGGATAATAGTTTTATTTATGTTTTAATGTTTTTTAGGATGCCGAATCAAACGTGGAAATACATGGGAAGGAGGCAGAGGGTGACGCTGGCAAGGACGAGGAGGCTGACAAGTGTCAAGAGATGGAAGGCGACGACGCTTCCCTGGTGAGTATAGAGAATTTTTGCATTTTTGTGTTTTATTTTTTATTTTTCATGGGAGCTTCATGGTCCGTTTTATTAGTGAACTGCATTCTATCTTTTTTGTGTAATGTGTTTTATTTTTTAACTCATCAGAACTGCGGATTAAATGTTGAAATCCAAGCGGAGCGCAACATTGAGGATGATAATGTGGAAGGGAGAGGAGGGGAGGAGCCTGATGCGGAGGTTGATAAGGCAGAAGGTAGAGAAGGAGGGGAGTGTCCTGTCGAGGCTGATAAGGCACAAGAGAGAGAAGGAAGGGAGGATATCATGGATTGTGATAAGCATGAAGAGAAAGAAGGAGCTCCTGGTGTTACAGTTGAAATTGCAGAAGAGACAGAAAGAACTCCTAGAGTCGGATTTGACGATGCGGGGACATCCGCTGGCATTGATGGTGTTGTTGGGCCTACTGTTTTGTTGCTTGGCGATGAGGTGCCTGAGAAATTTTGTGTCGTCCCTCGCGCCCCCGAGCAATCTGTTGGCAATCTGGCTTTCCCAGCCGAGACAACAAAAGTCCCAGCTGAGGCAGTTTCGATTGTTTCTGAAGAGGAACAGCCAATACTCTCTCAGGACATGAGCAATCAAGCGCCGCTTGACGATGATATTATCGGGCTGGAGCACTTGACGCTCAGCGAAGATGTATATGAGCAGCCGCATGAAGTTTATTCTGAAACCGAAGGTAAGCGAACTGCATTATTTGTGTTCTTTCTCGGGGGCGAAATGGACCGTGTGTGTTTTATCATCTGATATCGTTCCAACTCTGTATGCAGATGAGGAATTACCTATTGTTACTCCTTCAAGGGTTGATCCAGCTCTTATGAGAAGATACAATGAGTTATATGACGCTGTTACGAGGGCTAGGAGGGACAAGAAGAAGTTGTATGACATTTTTTGTCTTACGCCCCGGTTATTTAATATGTTATTTTTTCAGGGACACCCATCTTATCACTTTTTGCTGGGCTTTTTTCTTCTTGTCTGAAGGCATCTAGTTGCGTTCAAGGGCGAGTTTGGTGATATTACTATCGGTCATGTTGGCGAGTCTTTTTGGTCGTATGGAACGTTGAGCACGCGCCTTGCAAACATTGGCGTCTCTATGCTAGCTGAGAAGTTCAAAGGATCTCAAACGATGATTGTCACGTACAACCTATGTGTAAGCATTTTCATTAATTTATATTTTATCCCCTCGTCCATTTTTTATTTGTGCTATAAGCATTTTCATTAACTCTCTAGTTTTGTCTTTTTTGCAGAATTCCATTTGGAACGGCGGTGCCACAAATAGGGCTTTGAAAAAGATGTTTTCTTCAAGCGCAGAGGAACGTGTGGACAAGAAAAACTTGGTAACGCATTTTGACCATTTTTCGTCATCTTGAAAATAAGTTTTCTGTTTTTCTATTTTCTCATCTGGTTTGTTTTATTCTTTTTTTATTTCAGATTATGTTTGCAACATTTGACCCTCCTCCCGCAACAATGAAGGACGCGATAGGCCACTACTGCTTGGTCAATTTGAACCTGCGAGAGAAGCGTTTTGAGTTTCTCGACTCAGTGAACGAAGGCGACAGCGCTGCTGCAAATCTTGTCTTCCGGAAAATGGTCAGGAACATCAAAAAAGTTTGGAAAGATGGCAGCGCAAGCTGCGATGAGCCGTTGAACCCTCCCACCCTTGACGGCTTTGCGCTGACTCATATTAATGTCCCGCAACAGGGAAATGGGTTTGTACTTGTTCTCCTTTTTTCTTTTTTCTCCTTCAGTTTTTTTGTGTAAGTGAGCTGCATTGTTTTTACTAAATTAGAAGCACCTTTTCTCTTGAGCGAACTGCATTACTAATGTGTTATTGGTTGTTCTCCCTCGGTTTCTTTGTGTGTATGAAGCTGCATTGTTTTACTAACATCAGTAGCTCTTCATTATTGAGTGAACTGCATTAGTAATGTCTTTTGTGTTGGTTTTCTTGTAGGCATGATTGTGGATTTTACATGTTCCAATTCATGCAGACCTGGGATGGTGAAACGATTGCCAAGTTTGGGAAGGAGCACATTGGCTACATCAGGAAGGCGATGCTCTATAGTTGGTTGACCTCGTCGCATTACTGTCTGGATCTGACATCACTTTTAATTTTCAAAGAAGGTTATTACATTTTTTTTCAGTCACACACCCTTTTTTATTAAGTGAACTTCATTGATACAGAGAGGGGAGGTCCACTACTTTTGTTAAGCTTTTTAGTAGAACCCCATTCGCGTGTTTAAAATGACTTTCCTTAGTGAACTTGATGATTCTTTTTCATTTTGCTCATTATCCATTTTTTTGTGCAGGCTTTGACGAAGGCGCACACCAAGGTGGTATTTCCTTGTTTGAAACTCAGGTTCACACTCCAACGATTCAGAAACTTGTCCTTGATGAACCCCCCGTTAAGCTTGCGAAAGAACCTGTGTGTAAGAGGTTGAGGAGTGGCGCCGGCACTTCGAATGAAAAAGCTCTTGAGAAATCTCCTGTCAATGTCAAGCATGGGAAGAAAGGAGTGAGCCCTCCAAATGCTGAAGATAGTGATGATGATTTTGAGAGGCCACCACCAGTGCCTAGGAGGACCAGGAGCGCAGCTGTGGAACGCCCGACGGACAGCGAGGCACTAATTCTATCAAATAAGAGGCCTGTGCAGAAGCCATCAAAGTTTCGATCTCCTGTACAGAAGTTGAATCCTGCGAGATTCAGCTATCTTGCGGAGATGAGGAAAGTCTTGCAACTCATCACGAGCACAACATTCAGGCAGAAATACAGTGAGTCAGTTCTTTTTTTCGTTAGTTTTTTCGCTTTTTTGATTTTTAATCTGTGTAATGTTCTTCTGTGTTTTTGCTTTTGTGCTCATAACCCCCC